>OU015496.1:156431282-157015493 GCA_907164885.2 Dolomedes plantarius | reverse complement strand
GTCAGCAAAGGCACACGAGTGGGACGTTTGCTGCGTAGCCCCATATCCAACAGTGTCCGCTGAACAGTGTGCTGCGATACTATTCTACTTGGCCCTGCATTGTATTGGGCTGTCAGCTGAGCCACTGTCTGGCTCCGGTTTTGCTTCACCATGCGAGACAGTCTCCGACGACCTATTTCTTTGATAGCGTGTGGACGTCCAACACCATGTCGTCTACTGCTGGTTTCACCGTCATTCATCCACTTTGCATAAGTACTAACAGCTGTAGGTCGCGAACAACCCACGAGTCGTGCAGTTTCGGAAATACTTGTTCCGAGCATTCGAGGCATTACAATCTGCCCTCTATCAAAGTCGCTTAGATCCGCAGCCTTTCCCATCACACACAGAAGTAAGTGAAAGAATGATTCTTCAGACTCTCCAGCAGCAGTTAAATACCACTTCCACCTGATCACGTGCCTTCCACGTCATCCATGCGAATTCATTGCAAAATGTAAGGGTGGTCATAATGTTTTGGCTCTTGAGTGTATATATATGCATATATACAGATGGTGGACAAAATACGAACACCTGTGAAATAATTGAAAATCTTTATTAATAGGGGGTCGGACCACCCTTTGACTGAAGTACAGATTTGATGCGACGTGGGATAGATGCATAAAGGTCATGGTCAATATTTAAAGGAATGTTAAGCTATTCCTCATGCAGAGCGGTCTCTAATTCCGAAAGTCCGGATGGAGGTAGATATCGGGAACGAAGTTTGGACTCCAAATATTGCCATAAATGTTCAATAATATTCAAGTCCGGAGACTGAGGGGGCCAGGCAAGATGTTTAACTGCATCGTCATGCTCTTCGAACCATTCTTGAACACACCTAGCAGTGTGGATAGGGGCGTTGTCGTCTTGAAAAAGCGGTCGCTCTCCAGGGAATACAGTCTGGACAAAAGGATGGACATGATCCCCTAGAACGCTTAGACAGTGATTGGATTTGATCCTCCCATGCAGAATAACAAGTGACCCAAGACCGCGCCAAGATATCGCACCCCATACCATAACGGAGCCACCCCCATGCTTCACAGTCGGCAAGAGGCATTAGGATGAAACGCTTCTTTGGGCGTTCTCCAGACATAAACGCGTCCGGTCGTCTGAAATAGGGTGAATGACGATTCATCTGACCATATTGCCTGTTGCCACTGCTGTGGGGACCAGCCTTTGTGATCTCTGCACCATTGGCGTTGCTTGAAAGCATTAGTTGCTGTCACCAAGGGTTTACGAATTGCCACTCTGCCATAAATGTTCGCAGCATGAAGTTCCCTTTTGACAGTTTTTGTTGAAACCGGGTCCTGGAGATGACTGTTCATTTCGGATGTTATCTCGGATAATGATTGCTTGTGCTCTCGGGCTACTATGCGCATCAAGACCCGTCTATCCCTATCAGCAAGCTTAGACTTTCGGCCACTGTTGTGCTTTGAAGACATCGTCTTACCTTCTTTCGTGTACGCTGTCATAACGGCTGATACCGTACTCCTTGCAAACCCCAAAAGGTTTGCTGTTTCCGTAATCGATGCTCCTCTTAAACGCGCTCCAACTATCATTCCTCTTTGGAACTCTGACAGGTCTGATATTTCAACTTATCACAGACAGTTCGATAGATGCATGAAACGTAGGTGACTGCTGTTGAGAGACTGATACCTTCCTCTTCACGCTCACTAGGTGGCAGACTTCTGTTGCAGGTGGTGCGGCTGTATATATATATATATATATATATATATATATATATATATATATATATATATGCATATATATATATATATATGCATATATATGCATATATATATATATATGTATATATGCATATATATATATATATACATATTTACGTATATATATATATACACACACATATATATATACATATACATACATACATATATATATATATATACACACATATATATATATATATACATATACATACATACATATATATATATATATACATATATATATACACATACATATATATATATATATATATTCACACACATACATATACATACATACATACATACATACATATATATATATGTATATATATATATATATATACTAGCTGTACCCGTCCCGGCGTTGCTCGGGTAATGTAATTACCAATTTTTTAGTAGCCTTAACCTTTTGTTAATGGGCGTCGCTGTCATCCTTTTCCTCACCACGATACATTATTTTACCCATATAAATTTAATCCTTTCTGGCACATTTTGGCAAAATTTTTGACATAGGATTACTAATCGAATATCACTGCAATAGTAATCGATTTCCTTGAAAGCGAATATATCACATCCTCCACATGCTGAAATTCTTTGAAATCTTCATAGATTTTTTCCACAAATACACCACAAATTATATGATATTAACTAAGTGCTGGCCAAAAAAATTACGGCATTACTAAATGTGATTTTTTAATCGATTATCACTGCAATAGTAATCGATTTCCTTTAACCACCGAATCCCTCATAGAAAACAAACGCCCCAACACATCACGTGCCCAAGTAACACAAAACCGTTGGCAAGTCGTTGGCCAACCACTTTCGGGCATGGTTGGCCAACGGTGGTTTTTGGCCGTTGGCGCGAGGTTGGCCCAACGGTTGGCGTTCAGTTGGCCCAACGGTTGGCGTTCAGTTGGCCCAACGGTTGGCGTTCAGTTGGCCCAACGGTTGACATTCAGTTGCCCCAACCATTGGATTTACAGGATTTGGCCGTTGGCGTTCTGTTGGCCCAACGGTGGGATTTGTAGGGAAACGGTTGGCGTTCTGTTGGCCCAACGGTGGATTTGTAGGGAAACGGTTGGCGTTCTGTTGGCCCAACGGTTGGATTTGTAGGGAAACGGTTGGCGTTCTGTTGGCCCAACGGTTGGATTTAAATGATTTGGCCGTTGGCACGAGGTTGGTCAACAGTAGGCATTCAGTTGGCCCAACAGTCAACTTTGTAGGTAAGCCTACATTAAATTTATTTAGGGCTATTATGCATTTTTCAACCCAGCCAGCAACTCTTTGTTCATCAGGCCAACAGTTAAACTATCCAAGGGTCAATAGTTTTGACATTTTGCTATTTTTCAGCAGATCGTTTACAAAGAGGATTTCCCCTTTTTAAACAGTTTATTAAGTTCTAGTATTTAGCCACAAATAATTTATATAAAAATAGTATATTCGAAATTCTATTTTGAATATATGAAATAGGATATTAAAGTATATTTATATAAAAATAGTGTATTCAAAAATGCTTTTTTGAATATACAAAAAGGGAAATCCCCATTGTAAACGGTCTGCTGAAAATTAGCAAAATGTCAAACTATTGACCCTTGAATAGTTTGAAAATTGGCCCAATGAACAAAGAGTTGTTGGCTGGGTTGAAAAATGTATAACTCTTTTCCCCAAAAAGTAGTCTGAAAACTGCAAAATTCACTCTTTTATGAAATCAAAAAGTTTTCATAGTTAAATATTAAAATGTACAAAAAGCAACAATACATTTTAATTTTAATGTTATTTTTAACAGTTTATATTTTGCTTGACATTGTTTATATAAAGTGTTTTGTTTTAAACACTTTATATCTTTTTAAAGAGAATAAATCTTATAGATTATATCCTTAGTGATATTATAAATCTCATGTCACTATATATATATATACAATTTATAATATCAATGCTACCTGTTGTTTTTAATCGGTCACTTTAGTACATATATAAATTTTTTTAAATAAACACCTTTCCATTATAATCAACTGGTGTCAAATTGCACACTCATGCTGAGTTAATATGACAAATACTTTTTGTAAGATTACCTCTATATAAATATTTTTTTCATTTTATATATATATATATATATATATATATATATATATATTTATAAACACTTTATCTTCCGATTTGTCTTCAGGTCTGATACAATATATACAACTGAGGTCTGATTTTTTTAAAACTTTCCATAAAACTTTTATATCAATTTTTGGACTTACCTTGTTTAATATTTTAAAACAGCATCTTAATAAAGCATGTTATAGTAATTTTAATAAAACACAACTTTTCATCAATTTTTTTTTTTATTTTAACAAAAAATTTAATAAAATTTAATTTTACATTGTCAGAAATACACAGTTCTTTTATCTCTCCCTCCTTCTCTGTCTTTCGAAAAATGGAAAAATCCCTTTATTAAGTCTTCAACAAATTTTTCCGTTATGACTTCTCCCTGGTAAGCCAGTCCGACAGAAGCTGTTAATATAAAAATAAATTAGTACAGTAAATGAGTCAAAAGAAAAATAGCTATATATGCACCAAACAGTCAAACAAAAATGCCTGATTAAGTTAGTTTTTTTAATTTTTTAGAAACAAGTTAACTTATTATGAAATCTAACCCTAGCATTTACTTCATAATCAAAAATTTCTTCATGTTGCATGAACTTGTCTTAACTATTACTTCAGGTATGTATCAGTAAAGGTTTATTTATTTGCTAAATTATCAAAGTACAAAATAAAACAACAATTTCAAATATGCAAACTAAATTAACATCAGAGGCAAATTAGACACTGCACAGATCTTTAATAATTTTAGTACATATTTATTTACATGAATATATCAACTCTCTGAAAACTTACTTAAAATTTAGACATGAAAAATTAAAATATCTAGAGCTATTGGCAGAAATTTCTTTACATTATAGGAACTAATCATCTTAAATTGCTTGTATGTATTTAGCAAAGTTTATTTTCATAAATTAACAGAGCAGAAAATTAAAGAATAATTTGAAATATTTGAACCAAATTAAAATTAGAAAAATAAGACATTGTAGTATATGATAGATAAGATTAATTTCCACATACATTTTACCAATACAACATTGAAAAAATTAAGGTGAAATTTTCCTTCTCTTAACCACACAGTAAACAATATTTTCTCAGTAAAAGTCAAATTAATTCTGTAGCATCAAAAGCCCAACAGTTTGTAAATGTATGTTTGTCAACACAAAGCTTTTTATTAGCACAATATCTTTAAAAAAAACCAACACTTTAATAATTTTAGACAATATTTATAACTCCACGAATATAAAAAAAAATTACAAATTTTGTACAAAATATCAAACCTACTAATGCCTTTCTATCTACTGAACATCACAGTATCTATATATTTAAGTTGCTAAGCCAGACCGATTCTTTGGGCTGTCTGGGAGAGAAAACTACTGCATCAATTTATTTCATTTTGGTCTTAAAAAAAAAAAGATTTTAATCTATAGATGTGTCAAATATGGTTTTTGTAACCATAATCTCTATTAATTAGCGATAATTTATAATCTAAAATTGTTTTCTGTACATGCTCAGCGACATGTTTAAATCTGGCTTTAGATACTCACTAAGCACGAGACTGCATAAACTACTGCATAAAATACTGTACTAATTAGATATAACTAAAAATTTAAAACACATTAACATAATGATTTAAAAATACATATTTAATAAAGTTAATCAAATAATACTGGTAGGAAACAAGGGAAAATAAAAAAGAGTGAGGAACAAGACTTCAGTTTATACAAATAGGTCAAGAATTCAAAGCAAGTTTTTACCTAGATTCAATCATTCATAAGATGATAACCACACTTCCAGGTCTTTCATCTATGGTGCTAATGAGATCAGGACTGGCAGTCAAATAAAAATTTCCAGAATTTTCAATTCTGCATACCAGTTCCTTGAATACATGATCTTATAGACAGCTAAAAATAGAAAAATAAGTCATATACCATGGTATTGTCAAAATACAGTCTTTAATATTATGTACAAACTTTATAATATATATTGTTAAAAATATTGCTAAAAAAGTAAATATTATAATAAGTAGCAGCTAATCAAATTTTAAAGACAAGTGAATTATTTTAATGAGTGATCAGCTTCATAAATAGTCTTTAATATTATGTACAAACTTTATTAAGTATATTGTCAAAAATTTCTTAAAATGTAAATATTACTTTCAAACAAAATATTTAACATCAAATACCTGTTCGAGTCTGAGACAGACAATTATTTTAAACTGAAATAAAATACAATTGCTAAGTTGATAGTAAGGAGAGAAAAATTACTGAAATTTCACCAAAGGAGACAGCTAATTCTATTTTATCCTTGTATTCATAAGCTAGTGATTAACTGACGCTTCTTTATAAATTTGACGATTTAATAGAGTAGGTTTTCTAAATTTATGAAGTAAACTGTGAGATATAAACTTATAAACAACTTAAATACACTCAGAATAAATGTTCAACTTCTTATATAAAATGTTCAGTAAACTTTAATAACAGATATTTGAGCATAAATAAAAGTTTACCATAATGTTTTTATTATAAATACTCTAGTTAGAAATAATCTTACTGAAAGTACAAGGTAAGAATCATCAGTAAACACCAAATTTGATCAACTATTCAATTTAAAACTTTCTGAACGAGATTAACTAAAGTAACTCAACCATTTAAAATAAATAACATAAACACATCCATGATTTCAAAAAGTTTAAATACAACCATTCAATAAAGGATTCTAAATATACAGATTACTTATTGTGTTCTAAAAATAGAGAAACAGCAAATACAATTACAGTAGTTAAATTTATTATTTGAGGAAAGCTTTGGCTGTTTTTATAGAAGTTTAACAAAGCATTTTACTTAAATTTACCAAGTTACGCTTCATTTTGATATGCATTTTAGAAAACTACTTGATGCTACTAATTAGCCAAGTACATCATTTTGTTTACTAAATAAAAGTATATTACTAATAAATAATATACTTACTCTGGAATTCTTCGTAATATTACAATCACGTGGAACATGGAATGGCCGACATCCATTTCTTTTTACCGTTCATTTCTTCTCCCCACGTGCAAACAATTCGCCAAACCAGTTTCTGTCGTAGTGAATAATGCATTCTGTAACTGTTGGCCCAACAGCTTTAATTTGCAGTTGGGCCAACCATATTTTGTAACCGTTGGCCCAACCGCTTCCATTTGCAGTTGGGCCAACCATGTTTTGTAACCGTTGGCCCAACCGCATCCATTTGCAGTTGGGCCAACCACATTTTGTAACCGTTGGCCCAACCGCTTCCATTTGCAGTTGGGCCAACCATATTTTGCAACCGTTGGCCCAACCGTTTTCATTTGCAGTTGGCCCATCTGAATTTCTGGAATTTCTGCCAACGGTAACCATTCCCCAACGATGCCACGAAAATATGCGGTTGGGCCAACGGTGTGTGTTACTTGGGTGCATGACGTCGAAAAACTGGTTTTTCTCCTATTTTACCTTCGTCCGGAAATGAAGAACAAAATCTCCAAAATGAGATTTCTCGCAAGAGTTTCCGAATCATAAAATAAATTATTAAAAAATAACTACAATTTGTAAATTAATTTTGGTTCTGGCTTTCGAAACTGTGATTTCTAGGGTCTCTGAGATAAAAATTTCGTAAAAATGTAACGACATTTACGTATCGATTCGGCAATTGGAAAAAAGGGTCACGGACAAAATCGCGTTTTTTTTCCGAAAAACGGGTGCGTACAGGCGATCGAAAAAAAATCACAATTAATCGATAAATTAAGACAGACAATTTTAATTGTGATTTCCGTATAGTGTCATCTTTCCCGTATAGGCTCGTCCGAAAAAAAAATTCTTGGACGGATACGTTAGGATTTACGGGGCTTTTACTCGTCCGGGAGCTCCAAATCGCGACTAAATATTTAATTACGGAAAATCTAATTAAAAAATCGAAAAAAGGGCTTCGAGGTGCATAATGAGACTTCGGGAGGCATCTTCGTGTCGAATCTCAAGACTGTCCGACCTACCGTCTTTGCGCTGCGCCGCGAGCAGACAAAAACTCGGTCACACACACACAGACTTTGCCTTTTATATATAAAGATATATATATACATACATATGTATATATATATATATATACATACATATTATATATATATATATATATATATATATATATATACATATTATATATATATATATATATATATATATATATATATATATATATATATATATATACATATATTCACACACACATACATATACATACATACATATATATACATATTCACACACACACATATATATATACATACATATATATGTATATATATATATGTGTGTGTGTACATATATATGTATATATATATATATATATGTGTGTGTGTGTATATATATATACTAGCATTATTGCCCGGCGTTGCCCAGGTAGATATATAGATATAAAATATTTCATGCATTCCATCAAAAAAATACTGGGCTGCACTCCCGCTCTTCATGTTCATCTGGTCAGACAGAATGCGCTTAGCACGTTTCTACTGAAATGATATACAAACAATAAGAAAGAAAGAAACTTTGAGCCTGCGGACCTTCATCTGATTTTAAGGTCATTCCCAACCCTCTTTCTCCCGCGCATTGCAATTTCACCCCCCCCCCCCCGTCATCCTCAAACCACCCCTCTTAACGCAGCTGGTCGAGGGGAATCCACAGGGGGTAGACGCACCTCTATCGGGCACAAAAAACATTAAAAAATTAATTTAAAAAAAACTAATTGAGCCCCAAATTTCGTTTTTCCTGATTTAAGTTTCTCGGGTCCAAAACATTAACTGTGCCGAATTTGGTCCCGGTGGGTGGAACAGTCTATGATTCTATAGCGGACAAACAAACAGACAAGCTCTTTTATATATATAGATATATATATATATATATACATATATATGTATATATTTGTATATTTATATATGTATATATATATGTATGTATGTATATATATATATATATATGTATGTGTGTATATATATATATATATATTTAGATATATATATATATATATATTATATATATATATATATATATAATGTATATATATATATATGTATGTATATATATATATATATATATATATATATACAGTGGACGCTCGTTAATTCGAACTCAAAGGTTCTCAGTAAAAAGTTCGAATTATCCGATGTTAAGAGAAAATATATAACTTTAAAAGTGTATCACTAAAGAAGAAAATCCTCCTGGTATGTATAACCTCAGAAAATATATTATACTATGCTATCTAAAGTTAAACATATTAAAATGCAATATAGACTTACCTTAATCATAAAATGAAGCAGAAGATATGGAGTAGAAAGTAAACTTTAATTAAAAATATGAATTACAGTTTTAAGAACTGCTGTAAAATGGATGTTTGGCTTTGTTTATGATGCCTACATTGTTCAGCTTCTCGATTTGAAGTAAACATTTTTTGCGTTGGATCAACTGGCAGTGTTTTAATTAAGACTTCGTGGATTCTTGGACTTTCCAATCACTAATAATTTAAGCTTTTCGATCCCATCCGTATTAGCACAAACTAAAGGTATAATCCTCTCTTTACTGCTTTTAACTCCTACGCAAGCATCCCCTTTAGAATGTAATGTCTTGTTTGGCAAGAGTTTATAAAAAAATGCAGTTTCGAAAAACTTGCCAGGTTGATGGCCGAATGGCTAGGGCGCTGGCATTCGGTTCAGATCCTGTGGGTTCGAGTCCTACTGTTGGCATGGAAGCTTGAAGCCGTTCGGAATCGGCTTTAAACTGTAGGTCCCGATCTAATTAGCCCTCGTAAAGCAAAAAGTTAACCGCAGCTGTCCAAACCAAACCAAGAAGAAAAACTAGATTACATTAACTTGTCTGCACTGCAAGCATAACTGACGCAGATCCCTAAATCCTGTAGTAAAGACTGGTTTTTCTGAAATTCTAAGAAAATCGATACAAATAACGGAAAATCGCTTTGTCTGTTAAGCACTCATGTCCCTAATGTTTAGCGGAAATGCAATAGTCTAGGAATGCAGGCATTGCCTCTTTACACAGAAAAGAAACACAGATGATTTTGATACACAAAATAATAAATACAGCGTGTATTTTCTCCGTTAAACGAGGAAAAAGAATTTTTTTTGTCAAATTTTTAGTTCGAATTAACCGAAGTGATAAAAATTTAGTTCGAATTAATGAGATATTTTTAACATTAATTCCAATACAAGTTTTTTGGGGCCTTTGGATTAGTTCGAATTAACCGAAAGTTCGAATTAACCGAGTTCGAATTAACGAGCGTCCACTGTATATATATATATACTGCGCTATTCCAAGAATGAGTGGGAATCGAAATGTCCAGCGCTCGTGTGGGGATTTGAACCAGGTACCTCTCGCTCCGTAGTGCGATAGTCCGATGCTTTAACCATTCAGCCACAGATTTCTTGAAAAATAGCTCTTATTAAGGGGGTATAACGTTTTTTCTTTACGTGACGATTCCTGTGAGTTTACTGTAAGCCGTGTAAAAGAACTTCGTTCCAAAAGGTATATACAGTCGTCGCGGCAAGTACATGCCCATGTGACCAAGTCTAAGGAACAGTGCTGCTAGCATTATCATCACACTGCTAGCATGTATGAATTTAAGACTTTAAACATGGCATTTTTATATTCCAAATATATTAGACATAGTTGGATAACCTCAGAAAGAAAAAAATTCTCGACTTTGTCAGGCAGATTAACATGCCCAGCTCTCAAACGAGTCATGTGACTAATACATTTTGTGTGTTCGCTGCACGTAGTATGAGCAAAAATATACTAATCAGTCTATATCTCATCAGAATAAAATGCAATGGGAAAAATCAAAATTAAGATCCAAGTAATTTAAACAGATAAAATGAGGAATCAATACAGATGATTTATATTATGATCACCCAATAACAAAAATTGATGGTGGAAACATAAGAGATTAGTTTTACACATTTCTAACACAGTTAAAGATCTACTTTCAGCTGCAGAAAATAAATCAACAATAAACATTTGCTGATGTTTAATTTTTAAAAAAATCTACAATCTAACAGGGATATACCAACACATAGAATACGTTATCTTGTTTTGGAAATGAAACTACAGTCATGTTTTTAAAATTTAGTTTCCGTTTACAAATGGAGAATGTGGGTCTGTAGTGTTTTGTGACTGTATCCACAGATGATCCTACAAATCCTGCTGAGTTGACCAGGTGAGCTAAACGTCTGATAGTAAAATAAAGGTATATATTAGAAAAAAAATTCTTTTATGTACCTGTGCAATGAATTTCCTTTTTCTGCCACAGGACTTACATTTCAGTATTTCATGTGTTATCAAATTTTGTCACTCTGCCCTATGCAAATCTGTATTTATACATATTAAAATGGATATTATCTAATAATTACATTACTAAAAAATTTAATTTTAAAACAGAAAAATGTAAAATAGACCCCTGGAATACTTTAGACCCTTTTTAAACTTCCATCGACCCCCAAGGGGTCCACCTGTACCCCGTTGGGAATCCCTGATTTAAACCTTTGATTTCGTGATATTATAACAAAAAGTTATATAAATATTGAGAAAGTGTTATCACAGTGAATGCTGATTATGGTTATCGGGGATTTGTCTTATATGAAAATAATTGTCTAGACACTTTAATAAAATAAACCTACACTAAGGCAATAAAATACAAATAATAAACCTGCATAGCAAAAGTTTTTATTTAAAGGAAGAAACTACACATTCTCTTCAAGTTCCACAGAAAAAAAAAAATAGTAACATGAAAATTCACAAATGCAGTAAGTTGTCAGTTAATTTACGGCATTAGTTGCTCAATGGTACAAAACTTTTAGCTACGATGCTCTAACTTTATGAATAAATATTCATGCAACAAAGTTCATTCACACACCTTACACTCATGGTCACACAAATGCTTATGCAGTTATTCAAATACACATTAAAGTAGTAAAAGGCTAAAAAAAAAATAAATAAAATGAAACAGCTCTTCATAAATGCATATTAAATCCATGTGGGGTTTAGACATAGAAGAATTAGACAACAGAAATTCCCAAGTACATAATATATTTACACAATGAAAACAATCATGGAAATTTCATATTTTTATTATAAAAAACCTTATTTATTTTTTTCAAATCACATAATAGTAGTCTTACCAACTGACAAAAATTTATCAATTCAAATCACTGTTCAAATCATTTAACTTATTTCAGTAGACACAAAATACATGTAAATTCTAATTTCAATATCAGACCTATTCTAATATATACAATCAAATAAAAGTCAGCATTTTGCTTTACCATACATATAGAATTCTCCTAGAAAAATAAAACCCTCTATAATTTAGGAAAAGAATTTAACTTTATGAAAATTGCAACTATATAAATGAGAGAATGAAATCAGATAAAAGCTAAAAATATTATTTCAATGTAGTGTGGTAGAATGGTGTGTTTTTTTTTAGGCTAACATTTTAAAATGTAACTGAAACATTATTTACAGTGCAGCAAATGCAAAAAAAATTCTTCAGACTATAATTTTTATTATAACCAATTTTGGAACAAAAATTTAAACCAGTTAGTAATCTTTATTTCATGACAAGAATTAGTAAAAGCTATAGTTTAAGAATTATGTGTTGACAATCATCTAGTAAATAATTATTGGTTGTCTAATTTAGAAAATATAATTGGAGATTAATCAGGCCCAGTAATGATTACAGCATACATTGAACTTTAGTAAGTTAGACTAACCAGTGTTATAAAATCAATCAAATGAAGAAAATTCATTTACAGAGAGAATGAACCTGTTGTATTTCTGTAAAGAACACATTCATGAAGTATTTTAGTTTAAAAAAAAATAAGATTTTATTTCTATTTTAAACACTTTAGCATGTGCACAGAATTGTGAAACAATACAATGTGAAAAGTTTGATCTCATATCACAAAACTTAAATGAAAAGTTGTTTGACAAACAGAAACATGGATATAATCTTAAATTTGAAAAAAAAAAAATTCATTAAAGTAAATTGAATGGAATTTTTTCATACATATTTCATAAAATATTACTAAGTCAGTATGAAGGGAAATTAAGTACTCTCAGCTACCAATCAGCCTAGAATAAAACTGGCAGAATATAATTCTCAGCAAACACACACAAGAAGTAAAATATACCAAAAAGGAAGAAAATCGACTTCTTAGTTTGAAATTAAAAACTCAGCAAAGATTTGTAGCTACAGCAAAATTCTTTATATGCTTTAGATTAATCTTTAATTGCATACTTTTTAGTTCCCACATTATCTTACAGTTCTAACAAAACATAATTACCACTTTTCATTAATTATTTTATAAGTATAATCAAGGTTTTTAAGGACTTAAATATATCATGGTAAAAATCTGTAAATTCATTTTTACTATTAATATCGTAAGAATTCAGTTTTTGAGATGTGCCATACAAAACTTCAGAGAGATTGCCTGATTTTGACATGAAATTTTGGGGGTAAAATTAATTTGAAGCCTACAGAGTTATATTTGGAAAAATAAAACTCTGTTTTATCATTCCAGCTTTAGTATTGACAAATTACTGTTTAATGTAACATTTTAAAATTTCTAGCAAGATAAAATTAACTTTAATATTCCTTTTGGAGTTCAACAAATTAATATTTTACGACTTTATATTTTGCCTACAATAAAAGTCACCTAACTACAAATGAAAGCTTCTAAAAATCTCTAATGAGGTGCATAATTGGTAACTAATTTTTAATAAATGGCTATAGTCCTTTTTCAGGTTAATGAGAATTAGATGCAAATATCTAACTGCAAATTTAGCTCAATTGCTAATAAGGCGATCATTAAACTCTTTGATACAATAAGATGAAAAACTGGAATTTTCTAGAAGTTTGTGAAATTCAGTGATTCAACTAATCAAATACTTTAGTGAATTTTGGTTTGATGAGTTGTACGTAAAGATATTTACATCTAATTCAATGAGGTCTTAAGAACAAGACAATTTTGCTTAAAGTTTGCAACCAATTATACACTTCATTGTGAACTTTTTTAAGCTTGCTTTCATTTACCATTTTTAATTGTTATTCCTAAGTACCAAAAAAGACACAGACAATCAAAAATTTTACCTTTTCTAGGATAGAAGCAAAGATCATACACTGGAATTCAAAAATATTTGCTATGTATCATTTTAATGTCTTATGTAGTGAAATTAAAATATAATTTTTCACTCTCAAGAAGTTCTCTGTACCAGCAGGAATAAGAAACATTTCTGCATATCTGAAATAATTATACAAATTGTTTTTAACCAGAAACTATGAATTTGCTTCTTTATCATATATTTACTGTTCTCTAGGCAATGAGTCTTTTTTTTTTTTATAAATAAAAAAATTAACTTTGTATTAGGAGTTGGAAGAAAACACAGCTAAGCTAAATACTTTCCCATATGATACCACAAATAGAAAATACAGCATATAAATTTAAATATATATATGTGTGTGTGAACTATTCTAACTCTTACAAATGTGATCAAACATTGCAAAGGATGCATATTAAGTTAATTGTCTTTATTAAAATATTTCTGTAAAATCATCTAAGAGAGTAAATAGTTATTGTATTCTAAAACAGAAATGAACTCATCTGTTGCCAATCCCAATAATGTATACACAACAATGAAATATTTTCAGTTTTGTTTTCAATATCCCCAACACCATACATTTTAAACTTAAAATATATTTTAGCTTAAACATTTTACAATATCAAACAACTTGAAAACAAAAACAAGTAACAGTGTAAATCAATACAAAGAAATTACTATTAAAGTACAATAACATTTGTTAAATAACAATTTAAACATTTTGTAAGTCCTTAGAATAAGACTTCTTGTAAGAAGTATAACATTATCTAAACTTAATTAGCAGATGGGAGCACTTTGATGTTGTTTTCATGTGCAAAACAAGTAATATTAAGTGAAGATGTGAACTAAAATATTAACTATGCATATTACATATCTAATCAACACACACACACACAACTTTACATTATAAATATTATGAAAATTTAATAAAAGTTTTTTAAGAGACAAATTTGATTCTGGAGTTAAAAACGTACAAGCTCAAATACTTTACACCAACTAAACATTTTTTTTACATACACACACAAAATTTATGAGCTATATATTGATAATACTTTTTTACATATCTGGTTGTTGATGTTTCTTACAAAAGTGAGACCACGGACAGTTCAGAGATTAAGACAGATCACCACATGCTATAATCAACATCATCGTTATCAAAAGCAAGGAAAAATCCAAGAATTGTCAGAAAGACGACAATGTTTCCAGCAAGCACTAAGCCACAAGCACCCCATGTGATCTGGAAATAGAATTAAAAAAAATTGTGAATAAATACCAAAATTAACATATTATGAAAATTGGATAATCTATATATATAACAGTTCTGTGACTGACTGACTGACATATAACGCACATACCAAACTGCTAGACCTAAAGGGCTGAAATTTTACATGGTGATTTTTCTTATAGTGTAGGGGTGCACTACGAAAGATTTTTGAAAAATTCTTAAGATTTTTTAAATTAAATTTTAAAGCTGTTTTAGTAACTTTTTTAAAGTTTGCATTTAAAATAATAATCTGAGGGTTATAAAATTTATATATCACGAGAAAGATCCTAAAAATTCCTTTAAAATGAAATCTTTTTCAAATATTTACCTCCATTTTCTGATTTTTGGTGAATTTTTAAAGATTGATTTTTAGAATTTAATCTATTAAATTAAATTTATTCTTTTCTTTTAATTTTGCGTCACGTGCATAACAACGAAATAGACAAAAAAAAAATTTTTTTTTCTTGCTAATGTGGCAGATGATTGGACATTATCCAAAAAATTATTAAAATACAGTAAAAGATATGCTCCTTAAACAGTACTATTTTCTTTAATATGTTCTATTAGATTTTATTTGAATATTTTCTTCTACATTATTTTGTCTATAAAAATATCCCTTACTATTTTTTTATAATTTTTTTTTTACATCAATTGCATACATTGATCATTGTATTTATTATATATATATATATATTGATTGGCATTAATTCCATACATTGACCATTGTATTTAATCTGAATGTACTCTGTAGCGAAGTACGGGTATTCAGCTAGTTGCATATATAAGGTTCCCATCAAATATCCATCACCAACACAACCAGCATCCATGAACATAGGTTTCGCATATATTACGGGCTCCACAGTATTGCATAGCAGGTAAGTATGCTACAAAGTAAAGAATTCCAAAAATGGAATTACTCTAAATTTTTTTTCTGGTGATCAACAAGGTATAATTAATCCAGCTCACAAAGACAAGAATTAATGTCTTCCATAAACAGTGGTACAAAATTAAGATCTAAATTTATCTACATTTAGAATCAAAGAACAAAACTTAGATAAATTTTAAACCCACAGTGGAAAAAAAATTTAGATATATTAAAATTTGTATAGTGCAATTAGGGGAAGATCTTCTCATGTGAGCTGCATTGACTGCACCTTGAGTCATCATCACTGAAAATCTAGGGAATGGCATTTGGAATTATTTTTCCTCTAGTGAGGTACACTCTGGTAACTATACTATAGTATTATACTAACATCTACAGCCTTATAGTCTTCATTATTTAACTCTCTCAAACACCTTACTAAATAATGTATATGGAAGATTATACTTCCCGTTGCATAATGTAGCTATCCTTAGATTAAAGTTTAAGTTCTGATATTCACTTATATAATAATTGACAATAAACATTCCACAAGTAACAAATAATGAAAAGGTAAAGAGAGAAAAAGAAATATATATACAGTGGACGCTCGTTAATTCGAACTCGGTTAATTCGAACTTTCGGTTAATCCGAACTAATCCAAAGGTCCCCAAAAACTTGTATTGGAGTTAATGTTAAAAATATCTCATTAATTCGAACTAAATTTTTATCACTTCGGTTAATTCGAACTAAAAATTTGACAAAAAAATTTTTTTTCCTTGTTTAATGGAGAAAATACACAGTGTATTCATTATTTTGTATGTCAAAATTTCTTTTCTGTGTAAAGAGGCACATGCCTGCATTCCTACACTATTGCATGTCCGCTAAACGTTAGTAGCTATTGTCCTTAGTGCTAAACGGAAAAAGCAATTTTCCTTTATTTGGATCGATTTTCTTAGAATTTCAGAAAAACTAGTCTTTACTACAGATTCTAGGGAGCTGCGTCAGTTATAACTGCAGTTCAGACAAGTTAATGTTTTCTAGATTTTCTTCCTCATTGTGTGGTGTGAACGTGTAAAAATTCAGGATGTCTCCATGTGGAAAGTACAAAACCATAACTTTGGAGACAAAGGTAGAAATTTTAAAGAAAGTAGAGAATGGCGAATGCAAAACAAAGTTAGCAGCAGACTATGGAATTAAAAATAAATGCCTTGTCAAGTAATTTGAAAAACAAGGAGTCAATTTTAGATTCAGGGGAAAAATCAAAATTTGCTAGAGGAAGGAAACGCATGGGAAATGCATCCCAAGAAGTTCTAGAAAAAGCTCTACTGCTATGGTTCCAGGATGTTAGATCTCGAAATTTTCCGATAAATTCACCCCTAGTGCTGACGAAGGCTGATGAATTGGAAAGTCGGATGGGTATTGAGGATTTTAAATGCAGTGATGGATGGCTTTCTCGATTTATGTCAAGGCAAAATATTTCTTATCAAACTGTATGTGGCCAAAGCTCTGATGTAAACGAAGGCAATGCACTAATTTCGGTAGGAAACTGCCAGGGCTTTTCTCTACTTACCTGCCGAAAGATATTTTTAATGCGGCCATAATGGACAAAGCCATAATGGACTCTATTAAAACTCTGAAAGCATTTATTCAGATGGAACCTTCCTCTGAAAATGAATTGAAATGTTTACTTCAAATCGAGAAGCTGGTTGAACAATGTAGGCATCATAAACAGAACCAAACATCCATTTTACAGTTTTCCCCAAAGTGTAATTCATATTTTTAATAAAAGTTTACTTTATACTGCATATCTTCTGCTTCATTTTATGATTAAAGTAAGTCTGTATTGCTTTTTGATATGTTTAACTTTAGATAACATAGTATAATATATTTTCTGGGGTTATACATACTAGGAGAGTTTCTTCTTCAGTGATACACATTTAAAGTTATATATTTTCTCTTAACCCATTAATGCCGATTGGTACGAAAACATACCAGCTTAAGAATACTTTTTTTCTCTGCACTAAATGTGTCTAGTTGTCCAATATTGTTTATGTGCTTCAAGAATAGTTCACTGATAGCGGGAAAAATAGATTTACCGCTATTTGCTCTCAAGTTCTTGTTGTTATTTTACGTTATGTTCAGGTGAAAGCGTCGTGAAACAAGATCCCTCTGACATCACATAGAAAATAGTAAGTTTAGAGTTTTGGATTTATCTCAAAATTATATATTGACTATTAATCACTGTTTTAAAAGTGTATTTTATAAATTCATGCCACTCGAAAGTCATGTTTTGCTTTGTATTATAAAATATAAAAACTTATATATCGTTGGTACGAAACCGTACCAACCGGCTAATGTATAGTCAAGTTTGAATTAAAATCGGAAATCTTTCACGTTTGAATTAAAATCAAAAATCTTTCACGTTTGAATTAGAATTTTTTTAAATAATATTTTGACTTTTAAATCATTGTTATAAAAGTGTATTTTATAAATTGTTGCCATTTGAAAGTCAGGCTTTTATGCTGTTGGTATAAAATTTTGAGTGTAGATGAGTCTATAATTCCATATTTCGGGCACCACGGACTAAAACAATTCATAAGTGGTAAGCCAATACGTTTTGGCTTCAAACTTTGGACTATGTGTTCTTCTAATGGTCTTTTATTGCATGATGAACCTTGGAGCATCTACAAAATTATTTAAATCTGATTTAGGCCAAGGTGCCGATGTTGTTGTTGGGTTACTAGACAAATGCGAGATCCCACCTGGGACACATGTTGTGATGGAAAACTTATTTACTAGCATTCCCTAGCTGAAAGAGCTATCGAAAAGAGGCATAGCAGGAACCGGGACATTGAGAAAAAACAGGCTGACAAATGCTCCTTTATCATCCAAAGAAATCTTGAAAAAGTCGGCAAGGGGGACATATGAATACATATGCCATGAAAATATCAATATCGTCAAATGGAATGACAATAAAGTTGTTACTGTTGCAAGTAACAAAGTTTCTATAAAACCTATTGCATCTGCTAATCTATGGAGTACCGCAGAAAATAAGAAAATTAATGTTTCCATGCCACAACAGCTAAAAATTTATAATAAGCATATGGGTGGTGTCGACCTTGTTGATCAAGCTGTGGCAAATTATCGCGTAAGAATTAATTCTAAAAAGTGGTGGTGACCATTGTTTTCTTTGGACTTAGTGCCAGTGTTATAAATGGATGGAAATTGTATAAAATGAAAAATGATATTCATGAAATCCCACTTCTTGAGTTTGTACGACAATGCGCACAGGAACTGTTAGGCACTTATGGAACATTGCCTAGAGGGCCAGGTAAGCCAATTTAATTTAGGTATAAAGCGCCCTCACAAATAAAATTTGACAAGAATCACTGGTGAATCAGAGTCACTGGTGAATCAGATCAAATCAAGAACATGCCCGTTGATAGAACTGTTCCGGTAGAAGCAGCTACAAGTGCGAAAAGTGTAATGTGCCACTGCATCCTCAGTGCCATAAAAACTATCATGTTTGCATTCAATAGACATTTATTGTTTTATTCTGTCAGAAAATCATCAAATGTGCTTTTCATTTAATTGTGGTATTCCCGATTTTGTTATTATTTTCATTAATAAATAAATTTAATATTAGCTTTTATTCTCGATGTGTACTACACACGAACGCCGATTGGTACGAAAACATACCAGTAAAAAAAACATAGTTAAAGTGCAACTAAAAATATAATTTTAGTATAATACACATTAATAGACTTAAAACATACAAATATGAGAGAAGTAGCAAAAATGGTTAAAGAAAACGAAGTCGGCATTAATGGGTTAACATCGGATAATTCGAACTTCGGATAATTCGAACTTTTTTCTGAGAACCTTTGAGTTCGAATTATCAGAGTTTGAATAAGCACACACACTCTTTACTAAGAAGTTAACTAGAGAAGTGTCCTGAAGTTAATTACTTATACATGGAATCAATACATTTTTCATAGATCTTAAATAAAAAGTTAACACACACAAAAAGATAAAGGTTTTTTTGCTTTTATGAATGATTTTTCGTAAAAGCAATTGGTAGTCTGTTAAATTGAACTTCTTGAACATGCAATTATAAAAATTCAATATACACACACAAATAAGCAGAAAATAAAAAGGATATAAAACTAAAAATATGAATTGATACAAAAATAGATAAATCTGTCAGAATGATTTAATCATCACTTATTAATTTTTGTTCTTAGATCCTTGTTTGGTTTTCAGTTTTATTGCCTGCCAAATAAACTTTCTAACATAGAGTTCACCAACTTTTAGAACTAATTTCAGTGGTTCATTTATTTTTTTTTTAAATGCCTAAATTTTATTTATTTATTTTTTTCAAATGCCTAAATTTGATTATTAGTTTTCTAAACTATTTCAGTCAAACATCTAAATATATAACTACATATACAGAGGCTGTTCATACATTTTTAAGACGATGTATATTGTATTTACAAAACTAAATTACATAAAATTCTTGAGTTTTAAATGTTCTATTTGGCATCCCTTATTCTGAACTATCTTTCGACACCGCAATTTCCAGGATAATAATGCCTTTTGAAGTGTCAGAAGAGGTATTCTATCCCATTCTTCCTGAACAGCTTTCCAGAGTCCTGTAAGTGTTTTGGGACGACGTTTGAATAATGCAGATTTTAAAAGTCCGAAAGCACAAAAATCCATACGTGATACATCGGGAGATTTAGTAGGGATATCAGTGAAGTGTATGGCCTTGATACCAGTTTTTTGTTCCATTTCTTTTAGGAAATTTACAGTGGATTTTGATGTGTGACTGCTAGCTTTGTCCTGATGGAGTCTCACAGATTGATGGCACTGTGGGTAAAGCGATGGTATTTCATTCAGAAAAATTGGCGATAAAATATGTTCCTGATAGTATTTGGAGTTAATCTTGACATTTTTTTCCACTCTCTTTATTTTTAACTTGCCATTATAAGAAAAACCAGCAACAATCATGAATCCCTTAGAAAAACTTTCTTTCGATTCTTTGAACCATGTACTTAAATTTTTTTCTCCCCTTTTATGATAATAAATGGCTCTTTTTTTGTTGCAATCCTTTAAATACACCCATGATTCATCTATTGTGACAATTGTTTTCCATTTTTCTTTGGATAAGTGTTTCTCATATAGAATTCTGCAGCGTGTCCTGCGTTCAGCGATATGATTTGGTAGAAGACGATGCAATTGCGTTTTTTCGCTTTCTTAAGATTTAAATCAACGTTTATCATTTATTTACAGTGGACACCGAGCATTTTAATGATTTTGCAACTGTCCTTTGACTAGGGGGATTTTCTCTTAACATTAAAAAACGTACCTTTGCAATAGTCGAAGATGTCCGTTTTTTCCTTGGATACTTGTTTGGAATTTTTGTCCCACTTGAGGCTCCAATTTGACGTTTTTTTTTCTTTCTTGTTGACGATATTACCTATCGACGCTTTAGCTATCACAAAACCATGACTCTCACATCGTTTTTGGATAACGAAGTATGCATATTTCTCTTCGGAAAGAGCATAAATGTAGCCTTCAAACCACTGCTTCGTTAAAAACGCCATTTTGAATAAAAACAAAACTTTCAAGTCGCAGATGATAATTTTGACTTTTAAAAACATAGTACAATTGCAATTATTTCTTTTGCAGCAAATGCTTTTTTATTACCGCTTACCAAAATCGTCTAAAAAATGTGTGAACAGCCTCTGTATAATCCAATTCTTAGAAGTTTTCACAAGAGATGATGATAAAAAGTACTTCCATTGACGCACACATTTATGTAGTAACTAATAGCAATAACTTATACTTAAAAAACACTTGTTCCATAAGAAAAAATAAAAAAAGTTAATTAAACAAAGAAAATATATTTGGTACTTATGGAAAATCCAGTCGACCATTTTCTCCAAATGAAGGCAATGGTGCCAAGAGGCTATTTTTAGCCAATAATGGTAAAACCTACCATACGTGATTCAAAGTTACCTTGATAAGAGTTTCTAGCTCTAGCAGTAAAGCTATCGCTGTTTTAAGTTTTATTGTAGCTCTGCGTTGAAAAATATATTTAAAATTTGGGATTTACCAACTACAGAACAACAAGCAATAGAATTCTTCCAAAGGTATAGAATCTTACTGTCATCCAAAAAATGTGTTAATGTCCACAATATGGCGCTTTATTTAAAAACACAGATTCAATGGCGTTGTAATATTAAGATTTGTCAGAAGCGAATATCCATTCGGAAAGAAACATGTTTCGAGAGTTCAACCATTTCATTTGTGACTGCCCTAAGATTTATTTACAGCTGGTGCAGAGAATTGACTACTATTGAATGGGGAAAAGAAGAATTAGAGTTGAGTGACAAGACAGTTATTAATTGGAATAATTACTTATGAGAAGTTGGTACACACAGTCTTTTAACAAGGCTAAAGAAAAAAATTGGAGGGGCCAACCTCATTGTTGAAATTGATGACAGCCTTTTCTCAAGGCATAAAAAAACATGCAGGGAAAATAACCCTCGAGCAGTGGTTGTTTGGTGGCATTTGCAAAGAGACCAATGACTGTTTTATCGTAATAGTTCCAGATAGGAAGACAATAAAAGATAACATCAAAAAAGTTTCTACGATAGACTCATGGAAAACTTATAAAACTGACGAAATAAGAGCTGCTAATTTCGAACATTTCAAAGTTAATCATAAGTATAACTTTGTAGATCCGGATACCGGCGTACATACACAAAACATTGAGTGATTGTAGGATTCGGCCAAGTGATGGAACAAAAGACAACGTGGGACAGTGCAACACCAGTTAGATTCTTATAGGGCTGAATTCATGTTGCGTCGTCTTCTCAAAGAAGACATAATTGTTTCTATTTTGCGCGCAATTGCTGATCTTATGCCGTCAAAATGTATGGCGGCGGAAGCGGCCGGGAGGTTTGGAGGATTTGCGCCAACTTTTATGGTCGACTGGATTTTCCGTAAGTACCATATTTTAAAGAGAAAAAAATTAAAACTTACAACAGGAGCTGAATGTGGTGCTTCAGCCAAAATGATGGGAAGGCCAAATGCAGATATAATAATACCAGTTGTGATAAATAATGCAATTTCATGACAAGCATTAGTTGTTGACATGTCATCTCGATATCTTCTAGATATTAATATGGGAATTGGTGAGAAAATGTAGAAAATGATGACAAAGAAAGGATACCAATTGCTGAAAAAGAAATCAATATGTTATAACAACAAATTTGTTCATAAACAGTTAAACATAAAAATTAATTTATAAATGTAAACTATAATACAGTAGAGTTATCCTTATTTTGCTTCAATGATCAATTAGTATTTAAAATGAGCCAATAATATAAAGAAATGGTCAAGTACACTTACATTCGTTTCGCATTTTCTTATATTTCTAACTCAGATATCACACAAATCTATATTTTACACACATATTCTTACCATATTGATCTTTCATTTATCCTGTTCAGGGATCTCATTAGCAAACTATAGTACATATTTATCCTATTTTTTGAAAAAGGGAGTCACCTTTTACAAATCAGTTAGTGCTGTACAACCTCATATATTTTCTCTTCCTTCAACCATTTAATTTCTCTAGTATGTGTTCTGGCTTGTGCAGGATTGTGATAATTTACTCAACCTCCTAAACAATGCACATGCGGAAATGCAACTGCTATTCCATCTGTTAAAGAAACTTCTCATCTCATAATTTGTAGCAGCCTTAGGGGAATGACATTTTGCACAGATACAAAATAGTCTGGATATTGCAGAGATGTTCAAAACTTATCAGTCAAATTAAAGTAAGTAGGGTAACAAGCTAAAAAATACAGATGTCAGAACTTATGAAAAACAGAAAAAAATGGATCTTAAAAAATATAGAAATATGCTACCACTTGATCCCATGGAATTAAAACCATTTATCATGCACTGATGAAATCTACAATCCTGTAGGCACCATACTAAACTTTCATCAACTTTGTGCTTTTATTTACACTTAGTGTGTTTTATTTCTGCATAGTTTGAAACAGAAAAATAATAAAATAATAATAACAATGATGCTGTAATTTGAGCATCTGAGTGGAAGAAAGCAAGAAATTTTCTCTCTGAAAATGCTGCATGAGCCCACACTGCAAAAATTTGAAACTCTTATTGACCATGACTTACCTGCCATATAAACCCCGGAAAGAAAAAATTGAAGTTATATTACATTAAATTAATATTCTCAAATTATTGAAAATACTCAAAAATTAGATCAAAGGGCCCATGAGTGTGTGATCTCTGCCACCCATGTTACAAATATTTTGAAAAGTTGTTTTACCTACAGATCACAATATATTCTTATTGATACTGTGATACTGCTTATATTAAGTAATAACAAACATCTGAATTAAGTAAATCTGATTGTATAATAAATTGAATTATGCAATTAAATTAAATACTATACCAATCAGCAATTTGCATTGCAATTACTGAAAACATTTAATGTATCTAACATCCTCACAAGCAAAAAAAAGTAAAGCAAATGATAGTTATATAGCAATAAATTTGCATTACAATTACTGAAAACATTTAATGTATCTAACATCATCACAAGCAAAAACAATAAAACAAATAATAGTTAATATTACAAAGTGACAACTAATTTTTTCATAAAAACATGTATACTAGGAAAAACCCACTTAAGAGAAGAAAAAAAAATTCCCAGATTTATGTTAGAAATATTTCCTTTATATTTCAACTATTAAATGAACTTACTAACTTACTTGTATTGAGGTAATGCACAGCCCAAAACTAGCAATGTCATCCCAACGGAGCCAGAAAAGGCCAGAGCAAGTAAACTGAAAATATATTACAGACTTAGTTAAATGGATATATTAAAATGTAATATAGTTAAAGAAAAAATTAAAAAGGCAATCAAAATATTAAATAAAATTTTACAGAACATGATGCTATAGATCATAATGTACATACTATCATTATAAGTTAAAGAGCCTTAAATTCAAAGCTACAACTGAAATTAAGCTTTCTTACTAAATTCTATAGACAAGAAATATTCGAAAAAATTATACAGTACCACTGTTGCTATAGAAATTACAAGTAGTATGGGGAGGGGATTTCAAAAGTATCACGAAAAAATTCTTATGGAAAAACATATTGGAATAGCTATAAAATTTGAGGAACCAAGTCTTAGAATTTGATACTTAAAGTGCTACTGAATTATATAAAAGGTAGCCATTAAATCATATGAACTTACAGGCCATTCTGAAAAGAGAAAAGTGTTATAAGAATATCTGAGTACAATCTCAATGCGGGGAGGGCAAGGAGTCTAAAGACCCTCTTCCAAGGCATCTAAAAATTCAACAGAAAAAAAGGGTTATCCCAAAAGAAATTTTCCCGAACTCACCCCTTCCCAAAAATATCAAAATCCTCCCTCATTAGAAAATGATTCTAGCTATGCTTCTGATATGGCAACATAATAGCATTAAAAGTGTAGCAATTTCTGGAATTCTCATAAATATAAAATATATAATTTACAATACAATCCCCACTAATTATTACAAGAGATAAATTACATAAAATATGTCTTATAATCAATTATTTATTTCACCCAATAAATAAAGATATAATTTTTAAACAAATGATAGTCTATTTCTTGTATATATCAAATTAGAAGAAATCAAGAATGACAACCCAAAAATTTAACTTAAAATTTTTAACAATTTTAAATTTATCCAAACCTCACTATGATAAACTTCCAAGATTAATCACAAAATTTATGATCACTTAAACATTTATTAATAGGCAATATTATACTTACGCTGATAGATTCCATCAAGAACGAGGAGAAGAATCAAACAACATATGCATGAAAAATAACAAAGTTAATCATACTTAATATACATATCATTAAAATACAGTCAGAAATAAAGTTTGATATAAAAGATTACATAAAATATTATTTATATGGGTGCTTCTAACTAAGCACTTTATAAAGTTTATTTAACATAAACTTGAGGAATAATTAAGATAAAAAATAACTGCAGATAAAGCGTTCTTGAAAATATTTTAAATAATATTCACTTTGTATTTAAAATCAATTTACATATAATCCTATGCTCCAAACTGAACTGTTTGCTATTGCTTCATAGCAGAGGATAACTGAATATATACTTAAAGGAACATTGTCTCTATATACGGCAAAATATGACAAATAAATGAAGTGATTTAAATGAGTGCTCAAGCTATGGAAATACTCCAGTAGCATTTGATGTTACTTTCATAACATACATATTGATACTGTGTCCATATATTGTGTACGTATTGTCCTTTCTAACGATTTTAATCAAATTTAAATTAAGCATTTGTGTTCAAATCTTAATAAAAATGCCATGTCTAAAATTGACATAGTACAATAAAGAAATTAAGGAGTAATTTCATGTTTAAAAGCATCAATTTAAAATATTTTTTCTCAATATATATATAAAGGAGTTGTGCGACTTAACTCATACAAAAGATGCATATTTTAATCGAATACAATGAGATCTAACAAATATAAAATTAATCCCATCTCTTAAGGAAGTTTCAATACTAATGTTCTCTTCTCTCTGCACTGAAGCAAATTATTACAATGAATAGATAAACATATCTTGTGACAATCTGAATTATGCCATTTTTAGCATTTTATACCCTTTTATTTTACTTCCTCTATTTTAGGAGTTTTTCATTCATATTGTAAGAGTCATATTAATAATTTTATATTCAAAAATATGAGAAAACGATGTTTGATTTTTGACAAATGTAAACGCAAATATGGATTTCCGAATTTTTTTAATTTTGTGTACCACTGGTGGACATCAAGTTTTATTGATTCGCTAATAAATTCATTAAAAAGTATTTATGATATTATTTTATGGGGGAGAAATGTGTGAGTCTAACAACAATTGTGTGAAAATTACAACCATAAACAGCGTGCTTAGTACAATATAAAATTCCTGTATAAGAATTCAGTGAGATAAAAAAAATTGTCAAATCATTAGCATCGAAAAATTAATCCTTAATTAAACAATCACCTTTGATACCGGCCATAATAGTTCAATAATTTAGAAAATTCGCTGATAATTAAATTATATAAATTTCAGCCCTCCTTTTGCAACATTCTATTACAATCTGTATGTAAACATAAAAAAGATATTAAAGGAACACAGTTTTGGGCAAAATTGTAGATATTGTACGTAAAGAAACATGGACCAACTTCAAAAGTCAACACGCAGCGCCCTCACTTAAGCGTGATATTCAGGAGCAGAAAAGCAACAGTTTCGCTGTACTTTGCGGGTCCTCTCTTGAATAATGTATTGTAATCACTGTTGTCTTAAGACAGATAAATTCCATCGTCATACAGGCACTTGATCTAAATTCAGATTTTGACGATCAGAGCAATATTTAAAGAGAAATTTTAATTAACTTTCACAATGCTTTTAGAAAAAGTGGTGCTAGTATCTTTATCCCATGAAATTCATTTTCAAAGCTCGTTATATAATTAAACTTTCATCACTCTTAATTTTAATACACAATTAAATGTTTACAAAGAACTAACTTACAAAAAACTACCGGAAAATCGACTTTTCAAAATTTACAATAAAGGGTACTTCTAGTATTGTCACCATTTATGGAGAGAATATCCAAGTTATGAAAATAATTATTCTTATGACATACGATTCCTACCTATATAAATGTATTACAGTAGAGTCCCAATAATCTGAACTTCGGTAATCCGAAAGTCCACTTAATCCGAAACGAAAAGTCAAAAAGAACCAAGTTTTCAATAAAACCACAGTGATACTAAGTAATATAAAGTATATTTCTGAAAATTACAAGAAAATTCAAAGTTAGACAATGCAGTGAACTAATTATTACTGAACTTCATTGGTTTGAAAAATCTGTTAATTTTTTTATTTTTATTTTTTTTCAAAGAGAAGAATGCCTTTCTCTTGAAACCAAATTACGCTAATGCATCAGAAAAATGGTGTCCGCTGGGTCGAGGTGGAGTGTTGCTCTATGTCAGCGGTTCTCAACCTGGGGGGCGTGCCCCCCTAGGGGGGCGTAGAAGAATTTTAAGGGAGGCGTGAGCTTTAAAAAAAGTAAAATAAAAAGTAAAACTAACTGTAATTTACTGTACTCAATTTTGCGGTCACAATGTACCCGTAATGTATTTTCGACATACGAACACGAACACGATAATTGTCGTAATTGTAAAAACACGATAATTGTCGTACGTCTGGACGTTGAAAGTGACCTAAGGTGTGCTTTGTAACAGTTACAACCTAATATTCAAAAACCTATCAAAGACAAACAGTGCCAACTCTCTCAT
Source organism: Dolomedes plantarius (assembly GCA_907164885.2). Taxonomy (NCBI): domain Eukaryota; kingdom Metazoa; phylum Arthropoda; class Arachnida; order Araneae; family Dolomedidae; genus Dolomedes; species Dolomedes plantarius. Next base: position 156,986,926 of record OU015496.1, on the reverse strand, counting down.
GTTGTGAAAGTGACTGGTATTACATGCCAACCTCACCTAGATCCTTGATTACCTCAAATATATTTGATCTGTATTTAATTCTTTGATTCCGTATGTTCTAATAATAATATGTTCCAAATTAAGATATGTGTAGTAATATTAAATTTTGCTTATGAAATTATGTATTCTATATTTTCATTTAATAACCAGCTTCAGTTTCAAATTCCGAATGCATTAATTGTATTGACCACATATGGTGGTGGTGGTGGTGGGGGGAGGCGTGACCTCACATCAATGTTCAAAGGGGGGCACAGAGCCTGAAAGGTTGAGAATCCCTGCTCTATGTAGAGTAGCTCTACATTAATTTCAGATGCGGCGTCTGAGTGGGATACCCTCTGCTCGCTATCACCGTCTGATTAACTTTTTGCCTGTTCACATAGGAGTCCGTTGCGTTGCGTTAAGGAAAATATGACGTTGAGACGAAAATAAACCAATCATAGGCCTCTAAACGATTAGCAATGAAATTTTTAACGCCTATGATTGGTTTACTTTCGTCTTGACGTCATATTTCACTTAACGCTACGCAACGCATCGGACTCCTATGTGAATAGGCCCTTTCACTCTCGTCTGAGACGTTGACAGGTTCTTTCAAAACCATTTCAATAATCTGATGATCGTCTAAAATCCAACTGTCAAGCACTGTGACATATTGTTAGAACAACTTACATAACTAACTCTTTACAACAAGGGAGAGATAGGGCCTGTTCACATAGGAGTCCGTTGCGTTGCGTTAAGGAAAAGATGACGTTGAGACGAAAATAAACCAATCATAGGCCTCCAAACGATTAGCAATGAGATTTTTAACGCCTTATGATTGGTTTATTTTCGTCTCAACGTCATATTTCACTTAACGCTACGCAACGGACTCCTATGTGAAAAGGCCCTTAGTTATGGTCAGGGGAGTGTTTCTTCCCCCAACCTCCCCCTCCCCCAAATACCAAGGGTACGAGGAGCTAGAGGTAATGTGTGTATATCCGGACATGTCCTGGGCATGTGGTTGTTAGTGCAGAAACTTTGCTTCCGAGTAAATCCGTAGAAGCCACTGAAACTCTAGATAAGGCCTTAGACGCAGCTCATGCTTCTGCAATGGTTGAAACAGGGTTGGTAGTGACCAGAGAACTCGATGAAGTTAGATTCTAAGAATAATCTGCTATGAAACATGCTGGTTTCAGACGGTCTAAGTTAATGACGGATGGCTTGTAGTTGATTTTCAAAGTAAAGTGCTATGGTGTCCAATGGCGTAACGAAGGGGGGGGGGCAAGGGGGTCTATCATGCCCCAGGCGCCTCTCGCAGAGGGGCGCGGAAGGTCTTCAACGAATTCTATTTATTATATCACTATATGTTTTTCGGGGGAAGGGGGGCGCCAAAAAGGTATCGTGCCCCGGGCGCCAGTTATGCTCACTACGCCACTGATGGTGTCTATCGCAAAATTATGTTGCGATGAGTCTAACTCCAGTGGCGTAGCGAGAAGGAGCAAGGGGGTCTATCATGCCCCAGACGCTACTCGCAGAGGGCGCCAAATGGTCCTTTTCACTATCTCTATATATTTTATTACTATATATTTTTCGGGGGGGGGGGCGGCACCAAAAAAGTATCGTAACCCGGGTGCCAGTTATGCTCGCTACGTCACTGTCTAACTCCATACATAAACTATCAGACGATTAATTTTACTTGAAACAATGATTCACAGACACATTAAGGAACATTTAAAAACATGCATTATTAAAAAGCACTAGCGTTCACATTACGGCTATTTACAACATTAAAAAAAGTAAAATTTCAAAAACACATTCTTCGGTACGAATGACAAGCGAACAACCTAGTTGTCTGACGGCCTGTAAAAATCTGATTTTTCTCCCCAAAACTTTATACTTTGGTTACCTCACGTCAGCTTATTCTGCGTTGGGAAAAGAGTTTTGGTCATTCCTGTCGATTCATCAGCAGTAGATCGTAGAAGCCACAATGTCCTATGTCCTATCCAGGACTTTTAAACGTTAATGTCATGAAGCTACAGATTATATCGGTATACAGATCTTATAGCTTCATGGTTAATGTTATGGTTACTGTGTACTATCCCTATTATATTCGCTCACCTCAATATTAACCTATGGAGAAAATTTGTCGACTATTTACAGCTACATAAATGCTGATAATCCAATAAAAATAGTATCTTCAGATAGCCTGAACTTCTCTGCACCTTGCAACGGGGTTCATTTTATAAATTTCGTCCACTAAAAGAATTTATAAGCGTTTAAAACACTCTATACCAGATTTTTTCCCAAAATAATTTAAATTTTAAAATATTATTTGCATTTTTTAACGTAAAATTCTCAAGGTGTAAAATTTCTTTTTTTAATACGGAGCACAATTTTAAAAAAATCTTTATATCCAAGTCGGCAATCCTTGGACACATTTTCTCCATAGGTTAACATTGAGCGAATCCAATAGGGTTAGTACACAGCCTTCTTAATATAAAGTACCATTATTTTTTGCAGATGCAATATTTTTAATTTTCCCTAAAACAACTACCCTACGATACTTTTCACGAAAAGCTTAACGAGATCTGATTACGTATGAGAACTTATTTCTGAAAAAACTGTTACTAGATAATTTTTTCAGTAATCTCTCAGAAAATTACTCAAAAAATTAGAAATAAACGAAACTTTATAATTTTAATACTTCATAGACAACTCCATTGCATTTACAAAACATTTTGCATTCTTTAGTCTGTATCATTGAAATTAATTTCATGCTGATACGGAATATTTGCATTAAACATACACAATAACGAAATTTTGTTTATAGCCGGCAGTTCCACGCTATCAATAATGAGGAGAAATAAGATGAAATATAGAATTGACTTGTGTGTATGCATAACCTAGACCAGTGGTCGGCAAACCGTGGCTCGCGAGCCACATGTGGCTCTTTGGCCCCTTGAGTGTGGCTCTTCTACAAAATACCATGTGCGAGCGCGCACGTACAGTGAGATTGAAACTTCGTGATGACCAGGGCCGAATTTAGATTTGCCGAAGCCCTAAACTATATAAACCCCAAGGGCACCCTGCTGTTTTAAATTACATCAGCTGGTGTCGGAAAAAAAAAATTAAATATGTACGCCTTTTTAATGTATGAAAATATATTTCTTTTAATTTTTATTAAAAGTTTAAAAAGGATGTGTTTACAAAGTCACAGAAATAATTATATAATTAAAGGGTTTTAAAAACGACAAATAAGGCTCACAGAACAGAAAGTTTTAAATTAAAATATTAAAATAAAAGGTAAAAATTAAATTAATATAACAACATAATTGGTAGTATATAAAAACTAAATCTTTTATTCGGGTGAAAATTTAGTCTCAATCAATTTTACGATGCGCTTAAATTATTTTAATGTTGCATTTTGTATATTTAAAATTATTTAGAAGTTATCGTGATATGTCGGACTTCATTTGAGTGATTTTTCTACAAGATATTTTTATATCGATTTTTATATATTTTTTGTTTTTTTATTTGAGGCTTCGCCAGATTGCGAAGCCCTAAGCTGTAGCTTTTTTAGCTTATACGTAAATCAGGCCCTGGTGATGACTGGTTCTCTTATTTCTATTTTTACATACTTAGTTGGTGTTTATGTGTCTTTATCTTTAAGCGAGTGCTCTGAAGCGACTTAAGGAGAAAACATTTCTAGAAAGATTAAATGTCAACGCATATCGTCGTATCTTTGTATCGTGTTTTGCAATGTATTACTTCCGAGAGCGTGTCTCCGTAGAAAACACTAGACTAGTCAAAATGGTCTTCGAATGTAACCAACCAGTAAGTCGAAGATCTTAAATTAGTTTCAGTTTTATCAATAGCAGTTGATGAGTCTTTGACATAAATGATACAGCGCTAGTTTCACTTTTTGTACTATTTATTTCATCTACAGGTCCCAAAGAAGAACATTTAGAATTATTGTCACTCAAAGGTCAAACACGTGGAGAGGATATAGCAAATGCTGTAATTGAGTGCATTGAAAAACAGCGTATTCTACTCGATAAAACTGTCTCAATTTCCACAGATGGGGCGAAAAGTATGACCGTCGTAAGAAACGGGTTTGTTGCTATTTTGAGAGAAATTCATCTAGACGCGCTTTGTGCTCAGACATTTAATCAACTAGGACAGGGATGGCGAGCCTGTGACCCGCAGGTCACATAGTGACACGCGAAGCAATTTTAGACGCGAGACGATCACATTGTTTTAACATCCATTTAACTTTTCGAATTTTGATTTTTATTCGTCGGACTGAGAGATCTATAATCTAATTTGTACTAGAAATAATTTTTAAAAAATAATTGTTTGAAATTAATTTTTTCCTCTTTTTGCCAAACAGAAGTCTTAAAACACTCTTCTTCAGTACTAGCGAATGCAAAAGAAATATTTGACGAAAGATTCTCCCAATTTCTAGAAACGGAGAAAACTTAAATTATCTTCTTTCGATTGGCTTCAAATTGATAACGTAGAAACGAAAATGGTCGAATTTCACAACAGTGTTGTACGGAGGAATAAATTTGCAGAACTAAACGTAAAATTACAAGATCTGGAAAATTGTGACGAATATATTTTAACAACAAGCACTGAAAATATTATTTCAACTGAATGGAACTCGCTGGCTAATTCACTAATGTCGATGAAAAACTTAACAAGAGCTCCTTTGACAATGTTTGGATCAACCTACGTTTCCGAACAGTTGCTTAGAACAGTTCGACAATGAATTTTATTAAATGTAAGAATAGAAATCGCCTCGGCATCGACTTGTCCGCTGCGTGTGTACGATTAAAAGTTATAAATATCGAACCACGTATAAATAAATTATCGTCCGAAAGACAACAACAAGTGTCACATTAAGTTCGATAATTTTTGTATTTATTTTCTTCCTGATATTGATAGTTTAAAAAAAATCCTAATAAAAAGTTAAATTTGTTTTTGTTTTAAATATATATCGTATAATTTTTTTAATTTCCGAAGGTCTTCTAAAGACCGAAAACAATTTTTTTAAGTGACACGCGGTTTTAATTTCTACGGTTTCAAGACATTTTTTGACGCGCGTTAGAAAAAGGTTCGCCATCCCTGAACTAGGAGATGGGAGGCTATTGATCATATTAGTGTTTGTCTGTCATTGTTATGATTTAATTTTATGGATACTTTACAATTTAATTTTATCAATAAATAATATCGATATTAAGTATGATATCTAGTTTTATTCGACATACCTATAGTTTAACAAAGACATAAAACTTAAAGTAGAGTTTATTAAGTTAATTTTATGGAGCACTGTGGGGTGAAAGAAAATGTAGTGTCGAGGATTGAGAAAGGTATGTTGAGATGGTTTGGACATACAGAGATGATGAACGAATGGAGATAGACGAAATAAGCATACAAAACGAGTGTGGATGGAAGAGTTGAAAGGGGTCGACCTCAGCGAAAGTACCTCATTCAGATTGAGGACTTTTTTAGCAAAGGCCAGCTTTGGAGTATCCTAATTAAATTAATAACAATGCACCTGCCTATATAGTTTGAGTTTTAAAAAATTTGGCTCTCAAAGGAAATTTCAATCGTTGTACTGTTGACATTTGGCTCTGTTGACTAATGAGTTTGCCGACCACTGACCTAGACGACAATTTTGTCGTAATTTCATATTTTGAGAATTAAGAGTAAATTCTACATTAATCAGAACTCTTAGTAATTTAGACTGCCAACAGCGTCACTGGAAATTAAGTCGAATGAATCAAGTGCAAGTGATCAAGATTCCAACAGCAGAAACCTCTTTAATCTTTCTGTAAGAAGGGGTTACTTTGTGACGGATTTTAAGTTTTTTCCTTTGCCAGCCGATCAGTTTTAAAAGCAGCCCAAAACGAGCAGTTGCAAAACATTGGTGCATCCTTTTCTTACATAGTAATGCATTGCGCTAACCCCGGATCTTTAATAACCATAGAGAAATTAAAGTAAAAATGTGTTAGAAAGTTGAACCGCCGAGTGTGGCTACTTTGTGACATCTGTGTTTTCGCCTCGAAATCAAAGACAAAAAATTACTTGACACAAAGTTAGATTGTAAAACGCTTATCAAAAGCTTGATACGCAATTATATAGACCTATTACAAAAATTGGATAGCTTTATTTATATCTTTGGCATCAAAGAGACCTCGGGTGCCTAGGGCAGCCATCAGTTCTTTGAGAAGATGATGAAATTCGTCTTTCGGCACATTCTTCTCCTTCGGGTAATTTTTTTCCAGATTGTCAATACTGCTTCTTCTCCAGAGGTATTTTAGAGGACGGAAGAATGCAACATCGAACGGTTGGTGGAGGTGGGTCGACTTTGTGGGTTATTTTGTGACAGTGTCAATGTGTCACAAAGTAACCCCGTCACCTTTCGATATTTAGGTTAAGTTCTCATATCTCTCGGAAATATCACTACACAAAAATTATACTGCTCCACAATCAAACCAACATATTGACAATAAAAAATAATTACCTGTGGTAGTTGGTTGTATAAAAAGTTAGCCTTCAGCACACAAAGTTTCCGAAGTTTGAGTCAATAGCTTCACAACAGGTCTGAACAATACACTGGCCAGCGAAGACAAATGGAGAGCAGAAGCTTCAGACACTGGCCACTAGGTATCTCTGTATGTCGGACAAGCTGTTGACGCTGTTCTTTGCCTCCCCGGTATCACGGGCGCGGCGCAAGATCCGAAATACGAAAAAATTACTATATGTCACAAAGTAACCCCTGCAGTCACTAAGTAACCCCATCTTACGGTTATTGTTTTGTAAAGGAGCATACATTTCAGGATATGAAAGGGTTTGTACATCAAGAAGAATTCCAGGCTAGTGTTATTCTGGGAAAAAAAGTTTTAGCATAGCGCTGACTTCTTCGTATCCATATTCACCTAGACACGTTTCTAGTGATTTCTTTCTTAAGGAAATAGGAGTTCTTATTTTGTTAAAACTTTTTCCTGTGGATTCCAGACGTTGTCGTCTAGGAGAGGTAAGACTTTTTTTAATGCAAATATTAGAGGTCATTGGTCTGTAAAAATTGTAAATGACCGGCCTCCAAGACTGCCCCTGAGATATTTTACGGCAGAATAAATAGGAAGGAGCTCTCTATCATAGATTTTTGCCCTGAAGGAGAGAGTTTTTGTGATAAAAAAAGGAGAGAGAGTGATTGCATGGAATTAGCCCTTTTGGTTTGTAAAGGACGCTTTACTTATCTATGTATGGCTTAGTAATATGTAGCTCGCCTTACTGAACTTTCTCAAAACTGTCAAAAAACATTTTAACTCTTCCTTATCACAATGGTTTCGTACCTAATTACTGATACTTTTATGTACATGTCTTAAGGACTGGTTTCAACCTAAGAGCAGTTTGTAAAGATGGAAACAAACATTATCATTAATTTGTAAATAGCCGCTATCGATAAAGAGTAAAGAGAAAAAAATAACACCTTATGTATACCAATTGGTTAGACTTCATCACAGTAGGTGTTCCCGGCAGTTCATTGGATTAGTGTTGTGGGGTGAGAGTTACGTCATTCTATGCTTACTTTCCCTGTGGTGATTCCATAATAAAGTAGCCAACAAGATTTAGCGGTGTGGATGGGAGAATATCATCCTGCCGCGTTTGAAAGAAATTTTTTTTAACTGTATACCACATCACCAGTAACAGAAGGAAAAAGAACTTCAAAAAGGTATTTTCATTACACATTAGATGACGATCGTTTTCAGCAGCATAAAATAATGTTAGAATTACCGTCAGTGGCGTAGCGAGCATAACTAGCGCCCGGGGCACGATAACTTTTTGGCGCCCCCCCCCCCCCTTCCGAAAAACATATAGTAATATAAAGTATAGAATTAGTGAAAAGGAACATTTGGCGCCCCTCTGCGAGTGGCGACCGGGACATGATAGACCCCTTGCCCCCCCCCCCTCTCTACCTCACTGTTTTCAGTATTTTGCGGACCATAAGCCGTCCTGGACGATAAGACGCACCTCAAATTTATGGGAGGATTTTTAGAAAAGAATATTTTGTATTTTGTTAAGTATATAAAGATATTTTCAATTTCTTACTTAATAATGATAAAATATATATACAGTAACCACCGCTTATAGTGATCAGTGGTTATAAGAATGAGCCGTTTATAAGAATCAATATCGCAAAAACAAAAGCAAATGTATTATTTCCATGTTAAAATTTTCGCTTTAAAGAATCAATCCACCGGTTTTAAGAATCAGTTTACACACTTCGCTTTCCTTTCATTTTTCCAAAAAAGCCACTTAAACCCTCCAAAGGTACGAAGTTGTTTCTTTATTCTTTTTAAAAGAAAGAGTGATAAGATGGGATGGAATACAGTCGTAAAATGCATCCCTTTCTTTGTTAGACATAACATAATAGTTTTCCCTTAAACGCTTTAGCTAAACACTGTCCTATTATCTTGACCCAGGGGCATCCTATCCGCGCGGATACGATTTCACTTTTCTCCACTGACAAACAAAGACAGGGACTCTTTTTTCCCATCTCCCACATCCTGGTTGCGGCTTCCTGAACCCTGAAACACATAAATCTTCGGGGAAGTGCCCACTATCACTTGGACAACGTGACATTATTAGATTCAGCACGTTATCAAACCATGAAAAGTAAGCTAGAAGGTGAATCTTGGTCTGAGACTATTGGTATCGAAAGAGGTATAAACAGCCTCCTGAAAACTTCATTACGTCAAACTACCATAGAAAACTTTTTCTTGCACCCTTCCTGAAGTTGAAATGTTAAACTGTTAAGCAGGTATGTTGTAACAAATATTGGATTTTTTTCTTCTCTTACTATAATCATGTGTATCTACTTATAGGTCTAGAAATAAAGTTGTATTTTTAAAAGTATAAAAATAATTTTAATAAAAGATAATTAACGTAAATTAAAGAGTATTTTATAGTAAATTACCTAATATATGTATATATAGGTGGGTGTGTTCCTGTCCAAAAATCTAAATTTCGGCTATAAGAATCAACCGCTTAAAAGAATCAAAAACAGTAATAGCAAACGTGATTCTTATAAGCGGAAATCACTGTATATAATATATATAAATCACGGAACCCTCAGAACATTTTTCAAAATTTACGGAACGTTCTACTTTTTTTGATAAATAGACCCCTCCTCTAAATTTAATGTGGTATTGAATGAAATAAATATTGTCTTAGTACTTAGATTTTACTGAATTAAACAAAAATTCATTAAAAAATTCTTCACAAAAAGAAATAAAAACAAAAATATGAGGGAAAGTAAAAATATTTTCTCTTATATTTTTGTTTTTTTTTATTTATTTTATGGCTTGGCAGTCAGACTGTTTAGGTCAGTGTTTCCCAACCCGTATAGAAGTCTGCGGACCACCCCCAACCCCCACCAACTTGACGGGAGCCCTTCCGGGGAGTATGGGGGTATAGAATATCCCTCAGGCAAAAGGGATACAGGATTAACGCACTCACATTCTAACGTATCATATTCTAATAATAAAATAATTATGTTAAACTTTTAAGAAATTTTAATTCAACACCTGATAGTCATCGGTTATAATCGGCCCATCTAGTTCAATGAACATTGCTTTCAAAATTCCCATTTATTTGACAACAAGAAAATTTATCCAAAGCAATTGAAAAGCATTTAACAATTTAACACATTTCGAACATTCTTGACGTTTCTTGACGCTCACCATTCTTGACGTTTACTCAATTTCTTTGACATCATAGCCGGAAAGCTTCCATTCAAGAAAATCAGGAAATGTTCACCCAAAAAACAGAGCGCAATCGACACTCTTTAAACAACGGGAGATAAGAGTGTCAAGCGAAATAAACTATGTGTCACGACGTTAAAGCACAGAATGAATAAAATTCTAATAAATGATTTGAGGTTGCTGTGTACTAATCCTATTGGATTCGCACACCTCAATGTTAACCTGTGGAGAAAATGTGATCAAGGACTGCCGACTTGAATTGGAAGATTTTTGTTTTAAATTGTACTCCGTAATAAAGAAAGAAATGTTACACATTGAGGCATTTTTCGTTAAAAAAATGCCTCAATGTTTTAAATTTGCCAAATGTTTTAAATTTTAAATTATTCGGGGGAAAATCTGGTATAGTGTGTTTGAAACATTCCTAAATTCCTTTGGTGAACGAAATTGATAAATTGAATACTGTTGTAAGGTGCAGAAAAGTTCAAGCTCTCTGAAAATACCATTTTTATTGGATTACCAGCATTTGTGTAGCTGTAAATACTAGTAGACAAATATCCTCCATAGGTTAACACTGAGGTGAGCAAATCCAGTAGGATTGGCACACAGCAGCCTTTATCTATGGTTGTAAGATTTGCGAGGCCAACTGATGCACCGCTTTCATGAACTGCAGTTTTGACAAAAGGCTGAGTGACGACCGAATAGCTAAGGCGCTGGCATTCGCTACTAGAGTCCGAGGGTTCGAGTCCTACTCTAGGCATGGACGTTTGTAGTCTTTCGGAATCGGCTTTAAGCCGTAGGTCCCGGTGTAATTAGCCCTCGTGTAGCAAAAAAATGATCGCAGTGCTTTCAACCAACCGACCATTTACAAAACGAAAGGTGTGGATGTCAGGCAAAATGCATTTATTTATATTTCTTTCGAACCTAAAATATGTTTTAAATTTCGGTACAATAACTTCCTTCATGCGATCTCATACGACCCTGTACTTTCTAGTACGACAGCGACATCCTGATGATCGGAATTTAGCAATACTGTTTTCCCTTTCGTGCGCTCGCTCATTAAAAAGTAGAAAGACCCGAAAACACTTTAGCCTACTCGTCTTATTTAGCCCGGGGTCAGTTGCAAGAGAAGAGAACTGTTAAATCGTAAACACCGGTTTGTGTGACCACTTTCTTGTTCCAACGGGAAACGCACAGCGCTTGGAGTTCTGTTTTTTCAAGGTAATCGAGTCCCGGACGTCAAATCCATTTCGATATTTAAAAAAAAAAAGAAGAGGAAGAGAAAAACATGTGATCAAAATATTGTTCCATTCCTCAGTGTCCGTGCAAAGACGCAGCATTGTGCGAGAGGGTTAGGATCTTCATCGCATAGCTTGCGAACAGTTGCAATTTTTACTGTGGCACGGAGATTTCTGCCTACCGTGGCTCTCTCTGCAAATGGAAAAGAGTGTAGGGATGAGAGTCTTTGGATTTGATTGTGTGTCTGAGTACGGCCATTTTCACTCTTGATTTTTTGCTTCTTGTCATTTCTTAAAGTTGAAAGCTGCGATAGAACGCGAATCTTGCGCAAGTCAGTAAGTTAGGTTGCTTTATTATTATTATTATTCCTGGAATCTAGTACAGAGATGCTATTGTTTTGAAGGTTAAATTTTCTTGCTTTTAACCTCTCTGGCACTTATAGCTGTTTGAGTCTATTTGTGGATATATATATATATATATATATATATTTGGAATTATTTTTAAGAGTTCATTTGGGGGTGCATTTTCTTTCTAAGCATGCGGTGATTATCGAAGATTAAAAGTACTGTTCGTCAGAGAGATCAAAAAACATATTGTACCAGCCAATATTTAGAAGCACTATGGGTAATAAGATAGTGATATACGTTCTTTTACTGCTGTGCTGCGTCTGTGCCAGTCTCGAGAACGAGACGACAGTAAATGAGACTGAATCAGGGAAGCCGACGGCGACTGAAGCCGGGTTCGATCTCAAGACGTACCGCGCTCGCCTCGACAACCAAACCAAAAGGTTCGAGACTGGCCTGAAGAACATCATCAAAGGGGCCGTGAAAAGCCTCCTGCCGTCCCTCATGAACTACAACAACGACTCCCCTGTGTCTTCGAGATGCACGGCTAGCTTGATGAAGTACATTGCTGGCCTCACCAGTGTCAAGGTGTGGGCGGTTAAAAGTAAGTCTAATATACCCACTTATAATTATTTTTTCAAAACTGCAGTAACACTTTTAAATAAGTGGTAGGGGCAGCAAATTTTTATTACAACTAAATGCTATTGTTATTACTTTGCCAACTTCGAGTGTCTGTCTTTTTAAAGTTCGACAAAATTTCTAATAAAGCAAGTAATACTATAACAGTGTGTTGCCGACTTGTTACAGAGGAGGGAAAAAAATGAAGATTAATCAATAACACCTTGGTGTGCATTTACAATGTCGTGCCGAGTTTATATATATATATATATATATATATATTATATATATATATATATATATATATATATATATATATATATCTTAATTGACGCGCATGTTGTAAAGATTACTTTTCCTGTAAATGCGCCTCAATGTAAAGATTTTTATACAGATGAAAAATACATGAATTATTAAATAACTTGTTCAAAAAATATTCAGCACGTCAGGCTTTCGATATACCTACCTAATTTGGATTATTGTTTCACTCTTGCGTGTGGAAACGGTTTCAAACTAATTTGTTTTCTGATATATAAAGTTTTACTATATAAAACTAGCTGAATACCCGTACTTCGCTACGGAGTACATTCAAATTAAATACAACGGTCAATGTATGCAATAATGCCAATATATATATATATATATATATATATATATATATATATATATATATATATATATATATATATATATACATATATATATATATATATATATACATATATATATATATATATATATATATATATATATATATATATATATATATATATATATATATATATATATATATATATATATATACATATATATATATATATATATATATATACATATATATATATATATATATATATATATATATATATATATATATATATATATATATATATATAAAACGGATATTTTTATAGACAAAATTATGTAGAAGAAAATATTCAAATTAAATATAATAGAACATACTAAAGAATATACTACAGTTAAAATAGTACAGTTTGAGGAACATTTATTTTACTGTATTTTAATATTTTTTTGGATAATGACCAATCGTGACGCAAAATTAGTTTCAAGTATCACAAAAAGAAAAGAAACGACGTGATCAGCATTTAATAAATTAAATTCTAAAAATTAATCTTTAAAAATTCACCAAAAATCAGAAAATGGAGGTAAAGATTCGAAAAAGATTTCATTTTAAAGGAATTTTCATGATCTTTCTCGTGATATAAATTTTATAACCCTCAGATTATTATTTTAAATGCAAACTTAAAAGAATATTAAAAAACAGCTTAAAAATTTAATTTAAAAAAATTTAAGAAGAATTTTTCAAAAATCTTTCTTAGTGTACCCCTACACTATAAGAAGAATCGCCATTGAAAATTTCAACCCTTTAGGTCCATCGGTTTGGTCTGTGCGTTATCTGTCAGTCAATCAGTCAGTCAGTCAGTTACGGAACTGTTTTATATATATATATATAGATTTGTAATCACTTTTAAAAACAAAAGTACTATTTTTTTTCATGGCAACTTTTAGTTTCAAAATATTTTGTCTTCGGATGCCATAAAATTTTATATTAGAAAAATTCTTAATCACTAAAGGGCAAAAGAATAATTTTTTTAAAAATAATTTTTACCTTAGAAATAAATACTTTCAGAAATTTTCAAAAATCTTTTTGTCTTAGTTTTCATTTTCTTTAAAATTTTTTTTAAAAATTCCATAGCGATAGACACAAAACATTTAATGCCGTGTTAAAGAAATCTAACCAGGGGAAATTTAAAAATTTTTAATACAGCATACTCTTAATCGAAAAATTTATTTTCGTTTGAAAAAGAAAATAGACGGAATTAAAAAAAAATGTATTCGCTAATCTGGGACTAGGGAAATACCCGGAAGACAATTGCCATAGCTTAACATGAGGATTAAAAATCTGCAAGGACAATTGATGTGCCGTTTTAAGAAGTGTCTAGAGCAGGGGTTTCCAACTGGCAGCCCGCGGTGCCTTTTTTTGCGGCCCGCGAAGACTTCTAGGAAAATAATTTATAGCATCAATTTAGATATTCTTAGTTAATGAAAAATGTTTTTGTAAAAATGTTTATTGTTTTCAAATGCTGTTCATTTACAAAAAAGATTGATTTTCCTCGAATTCCATGAAAAGTAGGGTGTTCACTCATATTTTATTTCATACCCCCCCCCCCTCCACTTCTTATTTAAATACCCACTTCTTATTTGACTTTTTTGTGTGTGTTTGTGTAATTTAGCGAAAGTTGGCCAGTTATAATCAAGGTCGTTGTTGGAGGTTCATCCTCGAATTTTTAAAAAAATTCATAGTATATACTATACACAAATCCTCCAAATCCCCCTCCCCCCTCAAGAAAAAAAGTCCTGGGTATGGTCCTGATTAAATTGTGGCCCGCCACTAGACAGGTGTTTTCGATTGCGGTTCTTGGACACTTGTAAGTTGGAAACCCCTGGTCTAGAGGTACTCTCCAGTAAAGAGATAAACTAAAAAGCTCGTTAATTCACGAAATCAGGCTATTTCCGTCTGTAAGTTATTGCATTGCTGTTGAAGAAAGTAAACATTGAAATAAATAAATAAATAAATAAATATATATATATATATATATATATATATATATATATATATATATAGTCGAACCCCGTTATAACGAACGTCAAGGGACCAATGGTTTTGTTCACTATATCCGGTGGTTCGCTATATCCGAACCGTTAAGAAAAATGTTAGAGTTCACAATATGTAGAACTCATTAGTTGCTATGTGTATTCAGTAATAATGTATTGAAAAAATGATAAAATCTATTAAAAATTGATCACTAATGATTCACTGTTTGATACAGAAATAATCGGTAATGTGATGCCGATTTCAAAAAGATTTTATAAATTTCTTTGTCCAATATATCAAATGACTCCAATACTCTTTCTTGCACTGTTTGTGTAGACAAAAACTTAATAATAACACTCATCGCTGATGTAGAATCTTTGATGGTGGGAATTTCATCATTTATGTGCTCCTCTTCATTAGCATCAGATGCAGAATCTTCGATTTCAGAATGATTTATTTTAATTTCTTCCACATTATCTTCATCAGTCGGATTTTCACATGTAATGATTTCATCATCACATGTTTCGAACAATTGCATGTCACAATCTGTGAATAATGAAATTTTGTGCTTTTCTATCCACATCGCGATAGGTAAATCTTCATCATCTTCTTCTTCAACATTATTTGCTTCTTCAACATTCGTTGTATCTTCAACATTCTTAAAATGTTTAAAAAAAAAAAAAAAATTCAGTTGTCGACTGAATGAAAGGTTCGTTATAGCCGATTCTTAGGATTCCAGAGGTTTGCTATAAAAGGATAAATTAGCATTAAATAGAACAGGAAAACGGTTGGACCAAAATTTTCGTCCGTTATATATTGGGGTTCGACTGCATCTATATATATATATATATATATATATATATATATATATATATATATATATATATATATATATATATATATATATATATATATATATATTAACAAATGTAGGGAGAAGTCCACTGGAAAACATTTTAAACACTCGATTATCTTTTAAGGTACACATATTGAAACAAGCATAATGCATAAATGAATTATTGGCCATTAAGTTCAACTCTTTCAGTAAGTTAATGACAATACAAATTTCATTGACACATATATATTATCATCAGTAGCCGTTGCTAAACAAAAGTACAAAATTTCTGTAGACATATGTTTCATAAGTATACCGCCTCCCTGCTTATACATAATGCACGCAAAATTAAAAAAAAATTTTTTTTAAGCTATAATAATTACAAGATAAAAATAACTTTTTATATACCATGTTTCTAAATTTTCTGTTGAATCATATAAACTTGACAATTCTATGTATTAATAAATACTTTAAAATTTTTTTTTTGATGAATTATCCCATCAGCTTGAAAGAAAATGAAGTTAATTGGAAGTTAACTTGCGTTTAACTTTTCGTTCCTGTCTCGGGCGATAGATGGCTGCAACAGTCTACAAAACAAAATTAACTGAAAATGAATTCAAGGCGGCTTAAAGATGGCTAAAAGTATTAAAATAAGGCATTGTCATCGTGTTCTGAGCTATTCTAAAAGTTTCAAATGTCTAGCTAGTCGGGAAGTTAGTTAAAAATCGATTGCAAGATTTGTATTGGACAAACACACACACACACAAACAAGAAAGCGAGTTAATAAAAACATGGTAAAAATACTCTGTTCTAGAATTAAAACATGTGTGTCCCTTACACATCAGAATAATAATCAGTGTCAGAGAGTGTCCTCTAGCTTCCCGAACGCCCTAGAGATGGGGTGGTTGCGGCCTCCAGATTGGCGATGGGGAAATGATTATTTTGCCGTTCGTCTTTACCGATGTTGAATTCTGGACAGTCTCTTGAGTCCTTTCTGTGGCAGTGCTGATGTCTGATGAATGCTGATCAACTCCCTGCATGTTCTGCCTTGTCTGTTAGAACTGTTTAGTCCCCTTACTGGGTGGCAAGAGACTCTCTGTCTGCAGTGTCTCGATTTATTTTTAACTTTCGATTTTTTAACTTTTAAACTTTTTTTACACTAGAAAGACGGCTGCCGTCATTTTGACGGTTTCGGACATACTATTGAGGGCTATGTCTGTATTTATGCCCTCCGGCTTCTGAAATTTTATGACTTTTTTAAATTTTATGCGAAATATGCACACACATTTACAAAATTATAATCGATAGTAAAGAGGGGATGAAAATGTGTTGTAAACCTACTAATACTGAAAACCGTCGATTTGACGGCAATATAGAAAACAGGCAGATATCTTTAAAGTAATACCTGAAAAATAGTAGTTAATTTTCGTCTCTTCTTTTGCAAATAACTTCCAAAGATTTCTCTTCAGAAATATTGGTGTTGAGAAATAAGGACTGCACAAACCATCATAGGCGTAGCGTCGGGAGGGGGGGGGGAGCGTGCCCCCCCCCCAACTTAACTTGAAATAAATTAAAATTTAATAGAAGTTTAGTTAAAATCAGAAAATTGTAGAAAAGTTTTCAGAAAATTGGTTTTTCCGCCTTTTCAAACTGTGAAATTGAAGATTCCGATGTGTTTAGCCCAGCGGTTTCCAACCTTTATGCTACTACGCCTCCCTAAAAATATTTTTTTTTTCCGCGCCTCCCTAAAAAATTTTTTTTCCACGCCTCCCTATCTTTTAATAGATATAATAATATAGACACTTTAAATAATAATAACTTTATTACAAAAAAAATGAAAACTACAATTAACAGAATAATAACAAGATTTTGCTATAACAATACGAACATGCATATTTTTATATTAAATTACTAATTAAACTACATCTAACGCATCAAAATTCAATGCGAGGGTTGTTGTTTATTAGCACAAAGTTTATCAAATCTTGGGGGCAATGTGGAGAGTGCCGCTCGTAACTCTTTTTCGACTATTAACCTGGTTCGATATTCGGTTTTCATTGCAGCCAGTGCCGGAGAGCCCGTTTATAATAAATAAGACGTTACAAACGGTAGAAGCGCTTGCATTGCTTTGCAATACAAAGATTCATACTCTCCACTAAGATTCATCCAAAATTGAATTATGATTTTATTTTGAAACTTTTGTTTTCGTGAGCTATTTCATGACAATTCTATCAATTTTTCTTTTTCGATGGTTGTCAACTCAAATTCGTCTATTTATAGATATTATGGTATGAACATTGATTTTTTATTAAAAGTTTTGGCGTCTCCCCTGGCAATAGTCCGCGCCTCCCCTGGGAGTCGCGTCTCCCAGCTTGGAAACCTCGGCTTTAGCCTTAACATAGTTTTTAACAATGCTATGATCCATAACAAAAATTCGATGCTTTATTTTTTTCCTCCTTTTATTTATATTATTTTTATTTTCCTCATTGTGTAACTTTACTCAAACATCAATTCTATTGTTATTCAATTTCAAAAAATCATAATATTTCATATTTTAAGGACTGTCCGGCAGTCAATGCGCAGAGGAGGACCTAACTGAATTCAATTCGTGCTAGGGATGGGATATTGATATCGATATTATCGAAATTTCGAGATTTACCCTTCGATATTAGGTATTATAATATCGATATTTGATTTCTGATAATATCGGAATATCGATATTATATTCCCGATATTATCGATTACACCATTTTTAAAAGAATTCATTTGAAATAATTATAATTTATAAAAATTTGGGTTGAAAAATCTCAAAACCACCAAAGGGAAAAAATAAATGAGATTTAAAATAATTATACAGAAAAATTGTAAAATTAATCAATGAGGGTCTATATTCAACTGTTGAAACAAACGGATAAAAAATGCTATAATACAATGTTAAATAAAAGTTATAGGCCAATTGAAGTTTTCTTCCTGATAATTTAATCTTAAAAGTCTTTTTCATCAGATTTACTACATGTGTAGATGTTTACTTCCTAAGACAAACATTTTTTGAAGCTTTTGGTTCATGTCGTTTTGAGTTGGAGAATTTTAAATTTAAAGGATAAAACTTTTTTGATTTTAAATAAAGTTCTCTGAGGACTTCCTGAAAACGAGCCAAAATGGGATAAATTAATCCAGTAAGAATAAAAAATGATGGTGGAAATGGCCTATAACTTTTATTCAGTAAGAATTATATACCACATCATTCCATCTCACGAAGGTGTTTGAAAGTCAGTTCCACTATAAAACCTGTCAGAAAGTTTCATATCGATCAAGTAAACGAGGCTAAATATTTTGAAATATCTTGAGTTTGGAATTTATAAGAAGTATAGAGTTGAAGACAGGTGAATTATTGTATCAAAATATAAAATAAAAAATTACTTAATTAAAATATTATCATTAATTATTTTAATTTATGAAAGCCCAGAAGTGATTTAAATTGTGAATAGTTTATCTAAAAAAATTAATTAAAAAAAGATACATAAGCAAATCAGGCAAAGGAATTAAACTTAAAAACATTGTTATTTATTTCTTTAAATACAACTAATTTCTAATATATACAAAGTAATTTTTAATGTAAGCAATCAAAAAATGTGTGAAAAAATCAAAAATTGTTCAATATATAAAAATGAATTCTACAAAGAACAAAAAAATGAATAAAAACAATTATTGCCCATTAATTTAAAAAAAAGGATTATTCTCCTACTGAGTGGAGGAATGAAGTTTATTCAATGTGAGACGATTTCTGGCTGAGTTAATTATATTGCTGGCTTGAGAAAAAAATTATTTCTGATGTTGAAATCGCAGCCAAATATCGCTTGGCAACCCCACATAGTTCCGGGTACAATCCAATTCATTTACTCCAAAAAGAAAGCGGACACTTGTTGATGTCAGCTTTTGCAGAGGATCGCAAATAAAAAGCAAGCTCAACAGGAAAATCTGAGCTACCTAAAGAACTCCGATGATTCCAAGTTTTCTGAAGCGTTTTGGAGTGTTCACCAAAGAAAGATGATTCAGATCCTTCTCCATTGTCAGAATCGGAACTGTGTCCACTTTTCGGTGAATGGGCGCTTTTCGAAATTGCTTTCAGTTCTCGAATTGCTTTGGTAGTAGTCTCAGGGTCCCTGAAGTATAATGTCTTCCATCGGGAGTCCAGTAACGTACTTACGGCCAATGCTATTACATTCTCAACCATGAGCCGTTTTTTGCCGCTTCCAAGATTCCTTCCTTCAGTTTCAGGCCAACATTAGACGTAGGTGACATCTTGGAAATTTTATTTTGTACCACGGTTTCTATTGGAATCGCGATACTGATTGTGGGGGTAAATTAAAATCTCATTTTTTGATTTTTATTGATATAACTGGTTTTCGCATCGGGCGACTCATGTATAATCTTCATATAAAGACACTCGTGTTGAAAAATAATCATGGCAGAAATAGTTATAAGTTTAGAAATAATGATAAAATGTTGTGTCCTCTTAATTGACAAGAAAAAGAAAATAGAAAAAAAAAAGAAAGGAAAGAAAACGTAAATGCCTGAGATTCCTTTCCGAATAAAAGTCCATTACTCTCACCTTCATGCGATGTCCTCCTAAAAGTCTGAAAAGGAACTAATCGTACTCTTAAATTCCCTAAATCCAGTTTTTGGAGGTTTGCGCCTTTCGCGATGGAACCTTCGGCAGAAAGAAGTTCAAGGCTGAATGCCGTCCTTGCCAGGGGTTGTGTTTACGTCTTGTTTTGTTTGTCTGAGAGGCCATTAGCGTCGGAATATTGCACCGATCAAAGAAAATAAATATATCTCGAAAAGGCCCAAAGGGAACTTTGCAAGACCTAGATGATTCGAATTGACCTCTACTCTTTACTTTCACTCTCGCGATAAAGGAAGATAATTAGAAAACGTACTAATTTATTTCAATGCTCGAAATTACAAATTCATTTCATGTATCATATACACCCTTAGATTATTTTTCACGTACATCCAAGATTAAGATCACGCCGATAGATCAAGATCATAAAAACAAGAGCACACTGCTTCTAAAAATGAACTGTTAAAGTTAGCCAAATTTTATTGGTGAATTTTATTAGCGTTTTGTGTTCCTTCTGGCGAACACTTTAGAAATTTCGTGTAAATAATATTAAGATTATTTTTAAAACACGACATTATATCTAATCTTTCCAAAATGCATTTCTTTTAAGAACTTTTATTCCCATGTTTTACCCTCATAAAACTCCTTAACAGGAAATATACTTCCTACACTCCACCAGGAGCCAAATTCTTCATTTCACCCTTCATAAAAATTTTTTTGGAACTAATTTTAGAAACAACCTCGCGATTCAATAATGTAAAAAGGAAAATTAAGCACCACAATGCATATCAATAAAATAACTACCGAGGAATAGAATTTCGAAAAATGAGAGTTCATGAGAGTTAATTCAGTTGTAGAATTATCTGTCAGGGTTCCAGAGGATTCAGCTTTTGCACGAGTATTGACTCTCTTTCTCTTTAGCTCACAGTGAACAGCATGGCGAAAACTTTTACTTATTAAGCACTACTCAAGAGGCACGTGTAGGTTAAAGAATGCTACAGACGCGAGTAACTCCGCCTCCTAAAAATATATAGGCAGTTGGCAATATATAAGGGGATTTTTTTTTAAAACTGATATTGTTCAGAGCCATCTGTAGAGTGATCTATCAGCCGGAATTCCACCAAAATTGATAGAGGGACTAAGGAAGACATGGGAAAGAGTTTCCGTGAAAAAGAAAATTGTACGAAAAGTTGCCGATAGGAGGAGATATGGCGCTGTTGTTGTCGGCGCACCCGAGAATTTGCATAAAAGGCAAGTAAAACATTAAAAATGCAAATTCATAACTACGTAGTCAACAGCAGCGCCAGTATTTTGGGCTTAAAGATCGGTGTGGATCTGTTACGCCTTCGCTTTACAGAAGAAAGGGTTATCTGTCGTTTTTTTCCATGGGCATGGCCACCTCGCTCCCCGGACCTAACCCATGTGACATCTTTCTGTGGGGTTAAAGTCTGAAGTGTATCTTGGTGGAGTTTCGAACTTGGCGGCCCTAAAGGACAACATTTCCCGGACTTTGATGAACATTCGTGGTGGCATGTTACGCTTGGCCGTTGAGAACGTAGTGCTCAGGATGCAATGTGTCGTCCACCAGGACAGTGGTCACATTGAAGGAGGAAGAAGTGAATTTTCTGCATAAAGTGGTGTTGCAGTGCAATTTCTTTGTTATTCATTTGTCGACTTACAACTTTATCGGTATTCATCCCTTATCTTTAAAGCCCGAAGTACTGGCGCTGCTGTCGACTACATAGTCGTAAATTTGTAATTTGATGTTTTACTTGCCTTTTATGCAAATTCTCGGGTGCGCCGACAGCAAAAGCGCCATATCTTCCCCTATCGGCGACTTTTGGAATTTTTTTTTTTTTTTAAATTTTTTCACGGAAACTCTTTCCCGTGTCGTCCTTAGCCCTTCTATCAATTTTTGTGGAATTCCAGCTGGTAGATCGCGCTACAGATGGCTTTGAGTAGTGTCAGTTTAAAAAAAAATCACCCTGTACATAAACTGCAGGCCGCGGGTAAGACTTGGAGTAAACTGCTGTCTTGCCCTCAGGATCTCCCAAGACACATTGCTATTGAAAATTTTAGAATAGTGGCATCGCATGACCTTTTTACGTGGACACCTACATCGCACAGGCGTTGCATCTTCTCCTGACTGACCCCTTTGTTCTTCTGGGGAACTAATGGATTTCGCCCACCTTTTAAAGTGTTCTTGCCTTCAAGACAAGCACTTTTCAGTCGCAAATTTTTACAATAGAGCTCACCTCTACTGGGCTGCCCGTGAGGAATTGTGGTCACTGGACTTTCCCCAGACCTAGGGAGGGAAAAAAAAGTTGTAGAATTGCCGACGTCGGAGTTTGGAGGCACGGCTTTATTCCGTCGAGGAGGCCGTTATAAGCTAAATTTGGGGCAAGTAAAGTTTGTGTGTCTAAGGGATAAAAACTGAAGAAACTCTAAAATATTTTCAGTTTTCTTTAGGAACAAATTTTGACCAGATATTGGAAATAATCAATGCGTTTTATTCAGCGCCGCCCAGAGACTTTACGGGGCCAGAGACTTTACGGGGACTTCTGTTTGGGGCCCCAAGAAAAATAAAAGAGGGAAAGAGACGAAAACACACATTCAAATTCAGTTACTCATACTTAAAATTTTATTACATGAATGATTAACATAATTATTATATTTCATTGCACTACTCTCTTGTTATATTCTCCAATAAATATGACATCTTCATCCACAAAGCTTTTTTGCAATCTATTTATCTATTTTAGTAGTTAGTACTGTCTTCAATTTATTAGAGAGAATTCAATTTTATAGCAGTTAGGACTAAACAGTTATATTTTTCATTAAAACTAAATCGCGTATTTTTCAAAAGACTATTTTGGAGTAAAAGAAATCTAATTAATCGAATAATTTTTTTTATATTTTTTGGGGCCACTTTTTCAAGAGATTATTTTGAATTTTGAAGTACGGTACAAGTTTCAGAATTTTCTTTTGGATGAAATCTAATAAATTATTTTTTTAAAATTTTTTGGGGCCCCTCCGGCACTTAGGGGCCTGGGGCAAAGTTCCCCAGTTGCCCCCCTCTTTGGGCGGCCCTGGTTTTATTTGGAAACATTACAATAAAATTTCAGTTTTTTTAAAGATATGAAAAAAAATAATTGCAAAGAAAAATTAGTGCCTATCAGTAGCAAATTTCTGTATGAATTTTTCTGTATTTATTTTTAAGTTTCTATTAAGTCAAGTCGATAGTCCAGAACGTACCCCGGGGGTTACCCAGGGGTACGCGTACCACAGGTTGTGAACCGCTGCTCTAGATGAAGGTTGATAGGCGATTTACAAAGCTAGTTCCTGTAGATCTTTTACGATGCAATGATATGAATTCTCAAAACAGAAGCATATTTCTACGATGATTACATTGTTATATGCACTATTTTCACGTGATACTGTTTATGCATTCATTGCTATGCATATCTGAAAGTAAAGTCCATGTAAAACGTAACTGAGTTCATAAAAATGTATCAGTTTATAATAAATTCCATTGCTATGAACGTGCTTACACAAATTTTTCAATAACGTTTGAAATCCCGTTTTATGTTTTGAAACAATGGGAAAAAAATCTATCCGAAACATTATGAGCTTGGTTTAAAGCGACGCAGGGAAGGCTTGAGGAGCTTGGAGACAGAACATTATTTCATTTATTTAGATGCATTTCGTTATGGATTCTTTTCCCTCAAATGTATCTATATGTAAAATTATTGTTCATTTAAAAAATATTTCAATAATTTGAGATTTTGTTTTCAAAAAAATTAAAATTTATAGCACGTTTATTAAGTGGTATATCTGCCAAACCAGGCTCTGTTGGCATCATTTTTTTCTCTCTTGGGCATAGGAGAAGTTTCAAAATAATTTATCTTCGGGGTTTATGAAAATTTTGTTTGCGAAATTTTTAATTACTTAAAATGGCAAAAGAAAAAATAATTTTGTAGAGTAGTTTTTGCTTTGGGAATCTTTTCTCAGCGTTTCACGCCAAATCAAAAACCCTGATGACAGTTTAAAGAAAATAGAACAAAAGAACTCTATATGAAGTTTCTTAAGGATTCCTTGAGATGAATTTTAAGATATATACTTTTAAAGCTTGCAAATCGGGAAAAAATCTATTAAATAAACTTAGAGTATGTTCGCAAGGTACGCATACACAATACTGCATAGAAATGTTGTATTTGGCAATGAAATCGTCCTAGAAACATACGGTTTGCGTTATTTTATTTTTAAATTTCTGCAGTATGTTTTAAACATGGGAAATAAAATTGTACTTTTTTTTCGGATAATTTTGAGATCCGGACTCTTTCAAACTTCTCTGCATTGACAGTTTAGACCAGTCAGCCTAACCTTCTCGTCATCAAAAGGTCAGAGGTGTGAAGGAAAGAGTAACGTGTGTGTGATGGCCTCAAGGAGGAATATGGCTTCAAGAAACAGTCGTGTGTTTATGAATGAGTATGTAACTGGTCAACGCGATCAAGGAATTACAATCACGCGGAAAACCGAGAGAATAGCGGAAACGAAAAAAACCCGGCCGTGGTTGTCAAAACACAATCCATAACCCATCGCTTAATTGCTAGCATGCATTCCAAGGTCGCGAGCAGTTAACATCGCTCTACTTTCTAATTCAGCCAGCTATTCCCTTCAGCAGTTTTAAGATACGTGCCTCAGGAAAATGAATCTTGAACACTGCCGACGAGACATTTAAAGAGATAAAAGATTGTCTGAACGTTGACGCATCTTCCATCGTTTAGCTTTCCAGGCAGGAAACATTACGTAATATGCTTCAGACCTTCAACACATTGCCTAACAAGTTTCCATCTATTGTTCGAAAATCTTAAGCGAGATAAAAGGACAGATAATTTGTTCTGTACTCCATACAGAGGCGCAGGGGTTTAAATCACTAATGAGGTTCCCAAACTGTTGGTATATATTAACAGCATAACAATAATACGGACAGATTTTTTTTTTTTTTTTATCACACGCATTTCGTGATGATTTTTTTAAAATGAAATATATATGTTTACGTCAAGAAAAGATAAACATAAAATCATTCGAACTATTTGATATTCTGTTCAAAAAAATTAATAATTCACAATTTAAAGAACGTTCATTTTTTATATACCTGCGGAACTAATGGTTCTATTGATATAACTTTTCTTTTATGTACATAGGGGCGGTTTCTAGGTACTGTAACGTTCTCCATCAATTGAACGCGCGAGAAACATTTAAGATCTACGGGTTTTACTATGTACACAAGTATTATACAAATTATATACACTTTTATACATATGCTTCCAAGACCACTTTTCGGTCTCAACCCGAGAGATTCAACTCTCGATAATTGGATCGCCTCCAATTATCACCTGGGCAGCTTGCTGTGCCCACACCGGAGTCTCCCTCCGAAACGGAACACTGAACAGCGTGGTGCTCCCACTTCTCTTTCCGAAAGTCAGTTCGAATATCCCTCACTTGAACTCCCTGTGGGGAACGAAGGTGTGTCCAAAGGGGTCGCAAGCCACTCCCCTTTGTAAGTAGTGGTTCCAAAGAGAGCTGGGGATCTAGTGACGTTTCTGTACTCTGTCTTCGGAATTTTAGGACTTGTAAAATTTGTAATTACTTTAAAAAGTAAAAAAAATCATATTTTTCAGGGTCATTTTTGTTTGTTTGGGGAAAATGTTTCCGACATTTTTACTCTCAAATCAAATATACCGAAATTAGTGTAAGGAAATTACAACAAACGGAAGCCGGGCAAAATTTCATAGAGATGCTTTACGACAGGGGTGTCAAACTCAAAGGCTACCTTGGGCCAAACAAACAAGGTTTAACTATAGGCGGGCCTCCCAAAAAATCAATATTAATAGAAACGTAGGTTTACTTACCTAATTACAGTATATTCAACATAAATATTGCATTTTGTTTAATAATAGCTAAAAAAGAGTATAATTAAAAAACATTTAGCGAATTCTTCCTATCTTATTATAATTCTGCGTCGGTTATTTTATTATATATTATTGTGTGCCAATATATTTGCCGGGCCGTAAAAATGTTAGCCGCGGGCCGCAAGTTTGACACCCCTGCTTTACGAGGATTAAAGATATATCCACTTAAGTTTAAGTGGAGACAAATCGTAAACTGTTTCACTCTGAAATGAATGTACTTAAAATTCAGATTTACGGCATAGGCACTCATAGACAGTATAGCATAAAATTGATGTACCTAGCTTAAGCATAGTGGAGATATTCAGTTTTGTATTGTCATAATCTGAAAGCTCTGTAATACATTTTAAGCGCAGAAAATAAGGGCGCGGTGGCCCAGTTGACAAAGCCAGCGAGCCAGTGATCTGAACGTCTCTGGTTCGATGCCGATAGCTGACAAATCCACCGCCGTGTACATTAATAGCGGCTGGTGCACGAAAAATCTGTCGTGGCTGCAATGTCCTCCAAGTTTTCAAATTTACCTCAGGAGGTGCGGGGTCAAGTGTTCCGGTCTCGTCACTTGGTTCAAAATTACGGGGCCGGTCCTTTAGCCAAGTCGGGCTCCGACCCTTGCGGTGTTATTCAAAACCGGAGCCGCACCTTTCTGTCCAATAGACTTTATGGACTTGATCTGATATTCTGTCAGTCAAGGGGCATAAGCCACAACACACAGCGAGCGCAGAAAATGAAAGCTTGCCATTTTTTAACATTTTATTTTAACGCATACAAAGTCTATGAAATTGACTACTTATAAAGAGATATATAGGGAGTATTTTGCCCAGATTTTGCCGAAAGGAACCACTTTTCTAAAACTATCAAATGCTTTCGACAAGCTGTTAAATATACTTTTTCTTCCCTTCCACCAATTTTTTTTCTGACCATGGACTAACTCAAGCGGGAAAGTAAACGTTATTACTCGTCTTACCAAGAAGCGAGGAAATGCAAATGTTTACTTGCTTTGTAAATGCGCACAAGAAAATGCTGACTTATTCTTCAAAGAACCTTTTTTCCTCAGATGGTCGAATGGCTAGGACACTCGTCTCTGAAATCAGAATCTGCAGATTTGAATCCCACTGTAGGCATGGATGTATGTAGCCGTTCGGAAGCGTCTTTGAGCAACAAATTTTAGTCAGTTAAACCCTCAGTTTTAGCAAAAGGTGGTTTGTTTTAGCTTGACCACTTTTAGCTAAAGATAGCAGTAGCGCACCCACCCAACCAGCCAATAATCTATCGCCGCACTGATCATCCAGATAAAAAATTTTCATTAATCTCAAGAACTATAAAATTCCGAAGTTGTACCGATGTTCTGAATTCGGAAACGTAAGCACAGTAATACAAAAGGCGAAAATTAGCTGTCAAGGGGGGGGGGGATGAGGAATAATGCCCCAAGACTTTCTTCTGCAGATTTGTCCTCCCATAGAGTATATGTTGGGTAAGATTGTTCGAAAACTGGCCCTTATAACATCCCCCGTAGACACAACTGAAGAACTGTAGATGCGTATTGAATCTACGTGGAACGACATTTCACAGACAGTCATAAAGAATCTTTTCTGCTCAAACAGTTCAAGCAGTGGTAACTGCTAAAGGTGGACACATAAAATACGGATTTTAACATTCATCTGCAATTTCGACCATTTATACATTTCAACAAATGGCATTGCTCAAATAAATTTCTGTGCTGAAACTTTTTGTTCGTGTTGAAATTTCAATGAACAGCAGTGTATGGATTATACACTATGCGCTCCAGATCTTCATTTGCTTGATTACTTTTATAGCTATTTGATTACTTTTAACAATATAGCATACACACACACACACACACACACACACACACACATACACACATACATATATGTGTGTGTGTGTATGTATGTGTGATAGATTGACAGATTTGCAGAAAACCTCAATATCGCGTCGACTAAACCAGTGAATAATCGCGAAATTTCGTAAAGTACATCCTCGATAGAGTAACTAAAATTCCTGAATGGACATCTCTAGAGTGACTAGCAATCAGGAACATTATTTCGTCCTCACTACGGGTTTCTCAACGCGACACATAGACGACTCAAAAAAGGGTATCCCTCTGAGGAGTCCATGGCCCTTGGAAACCCGGGGCTACCCATGTTTGTAAATACGAGGGTCATTCTAAAAGTAAAGAACGTTTTGATCTGACGAGCCGCGTAATTCTCCCACCACCCCCGCTGCCGTGAAATTTACTTTCCAAATCATTCCTGCCAGTTTGACGCTAACAGCGAGCAGCTGCGGTCATTTACTGTTTATGTTTGTGATTTTAAAATGTGTGACAAAATTAAGGATCCCGCCAAGTGTGAGGTTCGTAGGGTAATACGCTTCCTGAATGCAAAAGCACGTTCCCCCTATTGAAATTTACAGACAAATAACTGAGGTTTATAGAAAATATTATGAATGAAGCTTCAGTTCGAAAATGGTGCATTATTTTTAAATGCCGAGGCCTACTGCCAGACCCTTCATCGACTACGCTGTGCCATTCAAAACAAACGGCATGGATTGTTGTCCAGCGGCATTGTGCTTCTTCGCTCGTCCGCATGCTGCTGCTTTGACGAAGGAATTTGCTTCAGCAATTTAACTGGGACGATTTTGAACATCCCACCTTATAGCCCGGACTTGGCCCCCAGTGATTACTTTCTTTTTTACCAAACTGAAGGATTTTTTGGGCGAAAACCACTATGGAAATGATGACGAACTGAAAGAGGAAGTTAGTGACTGGTTCAAAAACTTGGCGGCAAGTGAGTATGCAGAAGGAATAGGAAAGCTGGTACAGCGCTTTGACAAATGGTTCAATTTGAACGGCAACTACGTAGAAAAATAGGTAAGATATCAAAATGTGTTGTACAATAAGTTTTCTTCCATTATCTTGAATAAAAATGACTAGAGAAACAAACGTTCTTTACTTTTAGAATGACCCTCGTACTATATATACCTACATACCCCTTATTTTTGGTAATACACATCTCTATCTCTCCCTCGCTTTCAGTGCTCGATGCCACGTCCAAACTACCCGCAGGTATTTTCGACGGCACCCTCAACGATTTCGGAGCGTTTGACCAATGCCTGGAACTCTATCTTCCGACGAGGACCGGCAAAATCGAGTTTAAGGGGCAGTATTGCGCAATAGAGGCAAGACCCATACTGCCGCCGACGCCCAAAAATTTTTCCCTGGCCAAACAATCCGAAGCAAAACCACTGGACACGGTAAGTACGGACCGAACTGTTTTCTGTTTTTTTTTGTTTTGTTTTTCTCTGCTGTGGTGGAAGATGGAAAGAAATGTCGGAGCTAATTTAAAAATAACAATAATAATAATACTAGTTGGTACCCATCAAAACATAACGGCTGGATAGAAAATAAATGCACTAATACACAAATTATACTAAACACATCATTTCCTAATTTTAAAAATCATAATATTAAGAACAGAGAAATACACTTTAAAAAATTACTATTGAACCCAGCAAAAAGAAATATGGTTACTCAACAGCGTGAAATAAACAACTTCTGTCAGGTTTAATTCTACACTGCTGGCCACCCAAATTGCAACACCAAGAAAGACAAGAGATATCACAACAAAATTTATTTTGTAGATAACATGTTGACCAAGTATTAAATGATTAAATTTATAGACTTCTGTGAAGTGTGGTTCCTGCCAAAATCAGTAGCCAGAGTAGCCGCCATTGTTGGAGATCACCGCTGCCACACGCCTCGGCATTGATTCAAAGAGAATTTGGATGAGTTCTTGGGGTACAGCAGACCAAGCAGCTTCCACACGTTGCCAAAGTTGATCTGCTGTGGCAGCTGGGGATGGAATCTGGGTCTGTTTTCTGTCGGCGAAAGATCCGGAGAGCGAGGTGGCCAGGGAAGCAATTCAATCTGGCGATTGACGAAGAACAGTTGGACAATGCGTGCAACGTGTGGTCGCGCATTATCCTGTTGAAATATGGCTGTGGGCAAGCCCTGAAGGTAAGGAAGGACAACTGGCTCCAACACCTCGGAGATGTAGCGCTGGCTGTTTAAAATACCGGCAATGCGTACTAGAGGTGTGCGAGAGTGATATCCAATACCGCCCCATACCATAATACCCGGTGCAGGACCAGTGTGGCGGTGCATAACGCAGCTGTTCAGCATCCTCTCTTCACGGTGTCTCCAGACTCGAATGCGACCATCGTGGTGTTGCAGACAGAAGCGTGACTCGTCAGTAAAGACAATTTCATTCCATTCTGCCATCCACATCCTTCTGTCATCGCACCATTGGCGGCGGAGACGTCTGTGGTTCTGCGTCAAGGGTAGACAAAGCAATGGACGTCTTGCGGACAGACCACTCTGCTGAAAATGGCGTCGAATGGTACGCGCAGACACTGGATGATGCGTTACAGACTGCATGTGATGTGCTATGATTCGTGATGTGACTGAGCGATCCGTCACTGCCATGCGCACAATTTGCCTGTCATCACGTGAAGTGGTGCGCTGAGGTGGATGCGATCGAACACGCCGGTCCGTCGTACCCTCCTGCATCCAACGATCACATATCCGCATTACAGTTGTTTGGTTTCGTCCAACACGACTACCGATTTCCCTGAAAGATAATCCACAATCTCGCTAGGCCACTACCCTTCCTCTGTCGAACTCGGATACTTGATCAAAAGATGATCGCTGTTTTCGACGAGGCATAATTGATCGTTGTATTGAAAAAACCACAAGAAAAACCCAATTGCCGAACTTGAAATCGTCGAAATCTCCAAGCCTTAAATAGCGCTTTGAAGTGGCGCCACAGGCGCGCGTGATGTGCGTCTGCGCTGAAATTCTAATCATTTGCATATCTCACCTCCGCTAATGCATGTTGTAAATTTCATGTTATTTGCATGTTTCCTTCAGGGTGTTGCATTTACAGTGGCCAGCAGTGTATATCTCACAAACATAATTAAGAATAAAAATGTCCGAGAGAGAGCTAGAGATTCTTCGGATTAAACAAAGTAACGTGTTTAGGCGGCCTCGTCCTTAGTTAGTATCTAAAGCCAGATTTAAACATGTCATTGAGCATGCGCAGTAACAAATTAATGTGTTTATTTGGCCTCGTACTAAGTGAGTATATAAAGCCAGGTTTAAACATGTTACTGAGCATGCGCAGAAAACAAATTTTTATTGTAAATTACAGCTAATTTATAGAATTTGCCGTTACAAAAAGCAAATTTGACAAATCTACAGATTACAATCTTTCTTTTAAGACCAAAATGAAGTAAACTGATGCAGTAGTTTTCTCTCATGGACTGTTCAAAAAATCGTCTTAGCAACTTAAATATATAGATTTAGAAATTGCAGGAAATTCTAATCAGCTTCAGACTTGATTATTTCCGAAATATGGCTAGAATAATAATAGTTCCTTGAAAAGTATAAATTTACAATCATTTCGCAAGGGAAAATACCCCGTCATTGGCTCATTCGGCCTCTGTGCATACTGAGAAACCCATAGTGAGGGTGAAACCTAGCTCCATGACTGTTGCTGGAGATAAATGTGTCGTGGCATTATATGTAGGAAAACAGGAACAAACAGTTCCACACTAAAAATTAATTAAAAATCCTTAGCTTCTGTTTCCTTCTCTCTCAAATTCTTCGGTATGTAACAATATTTTGGGGGAATTTGACCATAAGGTGGAAATACTGGAAGAAATATACGTACATTATGTGTAATAATAATGCCCCACCAGTTTAATTCTATTCCACTGAATCTCTACTTCTGATATTGTCTTTCCCCTTGCGTAACTACTCGCGTCTTCCTGTAGCGTCTAGCTGTCGCTGGGCATATTGCACCATAGTTGATCACGACGCCAAACGAAAATAACTTTCCTTTGTTCTGGTGTTAACCTTGGTTGCTCGTTAGTTAGAGATTGGATATGAATTGAATCGTCACTATCCATTCCCTCCACTTTTTGTAAATTTGTAAATATCTTCCAGTCTTTTATATTTCTCATTATATGTTATTCAAGTAAATAACCATAATGTGTATTAGTGAATAAATCAATTATTTCCGTCAATTGGATTGTTTGATTGGATTTGATATATAAATAAATAAATAAATAAATATATATATATATATATATATAGCATGTTAGACTTCGGATTCTCTTCTACAAAGATTCTCTTGCAGTCCGCCGCGACTTCGAAAATGGTTCGATAAGGAATGCGCAGAACTGTATATAAACTAGTACTTGTGCAGATTGTTCTCGCAGAGTTTAAATTTTATTTATTGAGCTCAAAGGGGCGAAATTGATGTGTGATCAGAATCTGCCCAAGGCGTGAAACGCTGACCCTTAATCGACCCATTGATTTTTAATCCGGGCGTGAGGTCACGTATCGAGTAGTGGTTGATCGAGTGGTTGGTTAAAGGGAAATTTTCAGCTTCAGCAATACCCACGTCTCTGAGTTTTCCCACAACCATCTCAAAATATACGAATACCTCGGAGTGGAATGGGTTCATTGGCTTTTCAAGACGATGTCAGAGTATACAAGCAATTATAATCTTTATTTTGTTTATTAGCTCAAAATATCAAACTCAATTGTTTAATCATCCATAGTTCCTTATTTAAAACAAAATCGTTTTTCCCAGATAAAGATTCAGCATAGAATATCCAAAAATGCGAGGGGAAATGTGAATATTATCTTAAGTGGAATTACCCATTGTCCAGTGAGCATGCAAATAATTTTTGCAGACGTGTAAAATCAAGCCGTTTGTTAATTACGTAACTCCGTGATTTCATCAGCCAATATTTTATACTCTGCTTTATATATAGTAATCCTACTTAAAGGAAAGATTATCACCTCCCTACCAAGTACCACCCTATACACAGGGGAGAAATGGGAAGCTTGCGGAAATGTAAGCTGTGACCAGTGCCGGATTTCTGCCTAGGCCTACAAGGCCCCGACCTAGGGGCCCAGCCAGCCTAGAGGCCCCGGTGGCTTTACATTAACTCAAAAGCCTGGCTTGCCTTATCAAAAAGTTTTATCGAAAATAATATTATAATAAATATTTTTACTACATTTTGCCAAAACAGGGCACTCATAATATAACTTACAGCCCTGCGCACAACAAAGCTAGAATTAGGCCTCTTCGTTTCCCCTCTCTCTCGCCTGCAGTATCCAAGCTTAACACTGCCAGGCCAAGCGCAGGCAGTCCATTCTATATGTCGATGCAAGAAGACTAGAGAAAGGAGAGTAAACTCGGGTGGAGGGGGTAAGATAAAAATGGGCCAAAATATACGTGCCTAAGTGGGCGATTGTATTATTCTGATGTTTATTAAAGTCATTAAAGTCGATTAAAAATTATATGTTCTGTACTAGTGCATTTAATTTGCTAAATTTCCAAAATAGCTTCGAGATGGTGGGGGCCCAAATGTCAAGTGCCTAGGGGCCCTGGGTCTCTAAGTCCGGGCCTGGCTGTGACATGCGTTTTTTAAAAATGTTTTTATTTATTTTTAATTTAACAAATGCGTCATGTACTTAACCTAAGGACATTCTCCCAAGCACGACCCCATTTTTGAGGCTACTTTATCAAGGGAGTACGCAATATAGAGGCTATC
Organism: Dolomedes plantarius; assembly: GCA_907164885.2. NCBI lineage: Eukaryota > Metazoa > Arthropoda > Arachnida > Araneae > Dolomedidae > Dolomedes > Dolomedes plantarius. The sequence goes on along the minus strand of OU015496.1, from coordinate 156,953,248 downwards.
AACATTACTCCTTATGAGGTAATAGCCCAAGAATATCAATTCTTTAGCCTAGGTTCGAACCTATGGTGCGATAAAAGCGTGATAATCTAGCCATCCTCACGACCGGGCGGGATTTCTTAAGGTTATGGTTTTGTATTATCTTTCGGCCCTATATTTTTGAATGGAATCGCCTATAACCTATTACAGCCGAATGCTTCCCAAATTCTAGAGTCGGTGATGGAGACAGTAAAACGTAATTTTTTTCTTTTTAATGTGCCTGTTTAATTGAAATTTTGATCCATCGAAGCTTTCGTAAGAGTCCTGTTCTAGACTCTATTATAAGGTACGGTCTACTGGCGTTACGGAAAATACAAGTGGTTAGATTCTGTCGTTCAGCAGAAATGAAACTGGACATTGGCTATTGCCAGTTGAAAAGACATTCGTGTCTTTTTTTCCTTTTCTGGATATCTCTCGGTAAAACGTTATGAGAGGAGGAAGATAAAATGTACTTAGTTGCTCGATGATTTAACGACCATTTAGTTTGATATTTTGAACTAAACAAAACTCAGGAAAGAAAATAATCATTTTTCTTGTCTGCTTTGACATCATTTTGAAAAGCCAATTAGGGAATCAGAGTTTCATATCAAGATCTAGTTCTCCCCACCCTTTTCATTTACCACCGAGGGTTTTCTTCGTCTGGTGATGACCGGATGGCTAGGTCGCTAGCAATTGGGCCGGAATCTCGGGGTCTGAGCCCTAGCTGTTGGCCTGATGTTTGTAAACCGTCCGGAAACCGCTATAAACTATAGAGTCTCAGTCTAATGAATCCTCTTGTAGCAAAATGATCAAAACCATCTCGTTTTCCACCACCTGGAATTCTCAGACAATGTACAAAGGTTGTTCGTTTACAATTCTGCCCATGCCTGATGGTGGTCTTATATTTTTAATTCTTTTCATTTTGTTTTCCAGATAGGAGAGGAGGTGAAGATCGCGGGAATGGCATTCTACTACCTCAAGTTTCGCCTCGGCATATGTGTCCCTTCCACGTGCAGCCTGGAAGACATGCAAGGTGTCGCGAAACAGAGTGAGTCCCTCACATCCCCCCCCATTCACGAATACATATTCCTTGAATTTGCATTCTATAGGGTGATTCACTCGGAAGAGACCTCAAATATTCTGCAATTACTCTCGCTGGGACGAAGCAATCTGAACGAAACAACGTACAGCGTGCTCCTCAGAAAATGGAACATCACCTCACATGGTTCTTGGATGAGGCGTGGTTCCATCTGTCGGGTTATGTTAACTCGCAAAACATCCGTATATGGGCCGCTGAAAATCCCTTTGTCTCTCACCAAACACCACTCCGTAATCAAAAATTTGGTGTGTGGTGGGCGATGTTTCGGTTGCGCATCATAGGTCCCATTTCTTTCGACACCACCGTGGACACCGATGTGTACCTGGACATATTTTAACAGTTCGTGAACCAACTGGATGATCGTGAGTGAACGGAAGGTTACTTCCAGAGAGATGGAACAATGTATCACACATTGACAAAAACATGGCTGAAATTGAGTCTTTCGTCTGCAAGGAGATAATTTCAAAAGGGTTTTGACCACCACGGTAGCCTCATCTGATACTATCAAACTTCTTCCTTTGGGAAAGTCTATTGGAACAAGCCTCGCACTGTGGAAGATCTGAAGGAAAACATCCAACGTGAAATTGTTGCTATTCCTCCCGATATTCTGGCCGATACGTTCAGGAACATGGGGCGCTGCTTCGAAATGTGTCTGGCAGAAAACGAAGGTCACTTCGAGCATCGCATGTAATGTAATCGATTACACAAACGTTAGGTTTGTAACGTATTTTTTCTGCCAGATTGCCTCATCATAGCAAAAGTTATTTTGGAATATCCGGGGCCTCTTTCTCGTGAATAACCTTATATTTCCTTTGTGCGATTTTTATTTCATCTTTGCGTGCATCAAGATGAGCAGCTTCTCCCATATGATCTATAGAAAGGAGGGTAGTGGTATATATATATATATATATATATATATATATATATATATATATATGACATATAAAGCCCCAAAACCCTTTCAAAATTCTAAATTCTTTTAAATTTCTTTGTGCGTAGATTAATTACGTTGCTCGCTTTCATCTTAAGAACAACGGTGTTAGTTTTTTCTGCAGATACTATACGATCCCTGTAAATTTGGAGATAATCCCTCTTCATTATATAAGTTTTCAAGCCCGGAGATCCAGGCACAGCGAATCGCTGCTCGCTGCAGGGTCACATGACACGTCGGCTATGAAAAGTTATATAAGAGCCTGTGGTCAGCTACCTGTACGCTTTTCGGATTTTGGCGTGACTCTGTTGCCTATAAAATACTCTGTAACCCTTCGAGCAGAACGTGAATAAATTTGTAGTTTCAGAAGAACAACGATTTGTTGGTGTCCACACGGCTACTACTTTCCTCCCTGTTGTGGTATGCCGGCTCCGGTCATCATCATCATCATCCCCGGGATCGGGCCGGCATATTACACACACACACACACACACACACACACACACACACATATATATATATATATATATATATATATATATATATATATATATATATATATATATATATATATATATATATATATATATATATATACAGGTGGTTATCAAGATAATGGAAACATCTATCAATATTACTGGTGTTTATGAATATGTTTCGTATTCGTTAAAAAACAAGTCTGGCCACCGGTATTTTTTTATATAATATAGTGTATGAATTATTCTACTGTCAGATAGCAGTAATGAAGCTAAGGGCATCGTGCTTTTGGGGGGAACAGCGTAAAATATCAAACCTTGCAGACCTTGCGATAAGGGCAAATTTTTGGAACGCGTTTAAATTAGAGTATCTGTTACTGCAACCCCCAGATTAATGGGTGTTTTTCGAGCTATGGTATCGAAAGTCATGATAGCATACAGAGTGCACGGAAAAACATCCTTTGCCAAACAGAATAGAGGACGAAAGGGAGAGCTGAGTGAAAGAGACGGACGAGGTATTCTAGCGGATTGCGACATGAAGAAAGAAAACAACTGCGAAGAGTTGCTTTCTGAGAGCTGCTTGAGCAGATGCTCAATCTGCATCTGCATGTTCCGTTATCAACCATTAGAGCTAGAAGGGAACTTCACAAACAAAGAATTTGCGGAAGAGTAGCTATTCCCTAGCTACTTGTAATAGATTGGGATTCAACAGCGCATTTCGCAATGCGCCCGAGAATCAATGGTCAATTTGCGAATAGTACAAGAAAAATTGTCCTTTTCTCTCGAAATTTGAAATAATTTTTTCTGACTAAACTAAAGAGATTTTTAAAGTGTAAATAACACGAGTCAGTACTGGTATGATCATCACCCGTAACTGCATGATCTAGCTCCGCTAAACTTTTAGCTTTGGCCACTTTTTCTTGGACAATTCGTAAACTGGCTACTGACTGTCGGGCACATCGGAAATTGGCCAACCAAAGCCCGAAGTAGTCGTAAATTCTCGATTATTTCGGGATTTTAGTCAAATGGACTTGACCAAAGCTAGAAATGGTCAGCCATTTCTCGAATTGGCCAGACTTCGGGCATTGTCCATAATATATATATATATATATATATATATATATATATATATATATATATATATATATATATATATATATATAAGTGTGCATTTGTGTGTGATATGAGCGCTGATAATGATAATGATTTATTTATATTTCCAGTTTCGCAAAGGATCCAAATGAACGTAGAAATACCCCAATGCTACGTGAAAGAAGGACCTACATTTAGACCCGTGCATATTGCTGTCATGTGAGTGCTTTTTCCCTCAATTCCCTCAAATGTATACATTGTTGCACTGTTTTAAATGTATATTCTAACAAGAGGGCGTGTTAAAGAATGCTATACATACTAATTTGATTATATATCCGTAACCAAGTGAGGTGTTTTACTGAAAAGAACAGTTATAGTATGACTAAAGTATACACTATTGCCTTTCTTTGTCACACAGTTTTTTATACAAGCATATTTTTTATCAAGAATACAAGTTATAAACTACTGTAACCCAATAAGGTGTTTTTTCCGAAAAGAAAAATATCGCTATACCTAACGGCATATATGACATCGGCAAATTTAATTATAAATGCCAAGATGATCAAAATTTGCTTCCTTTCCACTTAAATTTCCCAATGATCATTCCAATATAGAGATGCCAGTGCAGACCTTTGTATAGAATGTGCCCGTTTTTAGATAACATTTAATTTTGTCAATATTTAAAGCCCCGTAAAAATAAAATTGCTGAAAAATTAAAAATTTTAAGAACGGCGTGCTCTTTATTGAAACGCCTTCTATTATATAAAAAAAAATATAATCAAATATTTGTATTTGCTAATTTGTTGTCAGTGAAATAACAAAGAGGGATATTTCCCATAGCTTAACTGAATATCTGGGATGTGAACTACAACGCATGCTTTAAGAAACTACAGATTTTCATAATTTTGCTATTAACTCGATTTTTTTTTAAACTAGCCTATCTTACTACCCTGAAGCAGTTTACATTTAAGTCTGCTGTGTACTAACCTTTTGGATTCGCTCACCTCAATGTTAACCTATGGAGAAAATTTGTCCAAGGATTGCCGACTTGTATTGAAATACTTTTTTTTTAAATAGAGAAAGAAATTTTACACCTTTGGACATTTTTCGTTTTTTTTCAAATGCAAATAATATTTTAAATTTTAAATTATTCGAGGCGGGAGGCAGAATCTGGTATAGGATGTTTTAAACTCTCATAAATTCTTTTGGTGGACGAAATTTATTAAAAGGAATCCTGTTGCAAGGTGCAGAAAAGTTCAGATTATCTGAAAATACCATTTTTATTGAATTATCAGCATTTATATAGCTGTAAATAGTACACAAATGTTCTCCATTAGTTAATATTGAGGTGAACCAATCTAATAGGGTTAGTATACAGCAGCCTTAAATACTGAAAGAAATTTTCTATAAAATTAAAGGAAACATAGTAAAGCGGTAGCGTCCTTTGAGCAGCATACCAATTACTCATTTTGAGTATTCCTTAATTAGGGTTTCTATTAGTAACTCCTTATTGGGCCGCTCTGTAGTCTTTAACAATGCTACCATGATCTCTTCTTATAACCGAGAATATGAAAAATGTTCTGTTGAAATTGCTACCAATATCTGAAAACTAGTTTGTCATAAATCACGAATTTAATTTACAGCCAATTATTTTAATTGGCTGTTAAGAATTTAATTTTTAGCCAATGTTATGGGAGAATTTACAAAAGATATGAAATTAAAAATGTATTTTGTTGATTACCTTCTTTGATTTGTTTATGTTCAACATCTAATTAATTTGAAAACGCTTTTTATTCCTTTTTGACAGATTTATTCTCAGTTTATTCCTGCTTGCGGGTATAGCTGGCTCAGTTATCGAATACAAGACGATGAATCTTCCTTCAGAAGAGAAGAGGTTAAGTAAGTACACACACACACGCGCATACATACATACCTACATATATACAGTATGCCCACTAAAGTCCCTTCCTACCCTCTTAACTTCGGTTCGGAACGACTGTTGCTATATTCATAAAAGTGGTGTCTAGGTATAGTAAAGTAGACATGCGCTACTGAATGAAATCCCCTACCGCGCCACCTGGTGGAAAACTGCGGAGTTAGCATTCCTATCTCGAAAACGGAACGAGATAGGGAAAAAAATGATTTACAAAGTTGTAGAAAATCATCGATTTAGTATGAAAAGATACCTTGTGGACATCAATGCAAAGAATAGAACGGTTAAAACGCGCATTTGTTTTATCGTGATATCCTACTCTGTGACGTGACAAAAGGATCTGAGAAAGAAAAAAAAAAACTAATTTTAACAATATACCTTTATTTGAGATGTTCAAACTTCTCACCGTCAGCTGCAATACACATTTGGATCCTCGTTTGAATCTCACGTTGCACACGTTGGAGCATAGAGCGTGACACGTTGGCACAAGCGTCCGTAATGCGTCGTTTAAGGTCCTGCAATGTTTGTGGAGGGGTCGCAAACACCTGCTGTTTCAGGTATCCCCACAGGAAAAAGTCCAGTGGAGTCAGATCAGGCGAAAGTGATGGCCACTCTTCGAAACCGCCATACCCAATTATTTGGTCCCCGAATTCCTTGACGAGGTACTGCTTCACTGGAGATCTTAGCTTTGGAATACCATGACCACGAGCATCAACATACTACAACCCCAAGAAGATGTCTCTTTTATAGTTGTCTCAGGTGAACAGGCGTGACGTTTCTTACGTATTTGCATACTGCAAAAATTTCGATTACCAAGAGCAAGTTGCGTTGAGTTGATGCGACACAATTTTACACGATCTACGTATTGTCTACTCTGTTTATAAAGACAATCAGTACAAGGATGAAACCCTCGAGGTTTGAACCGCGGTCCTTTTGATTGCGGATCAAAAGCGATATACCACTGTGCACATTGCGGTGTCGTGTTTTGCCCGAAAGATAATCATTTCTCCGTTCGTTCAAGTTTCGTGACGTCACAGTGTAGGAAATCACGAAAAAACAAATGCGCATTTTAGCCGTTCTATTCTTTGCATTAATGTCCACAGGGTATCTTTTCGTACTAAATCGATGATTTTCTACAACTTTGTAAATCACTTTTTTCCCTATCTCGCTCCGTTTTCGAGATAGGAATGCTAACTCCTCAGTTTTCCACCAGGTGGCGCGGTAGGTTGTTTCATTCAGTGGTGCATGGCTACTTTACTATACCTAGACACCACTTTTATGAATATAGCAGCAGCCGTTCCAAAGTTAAGAGGGTGGGAAGGGACTTTAGTGGGTATACTGTATATATATATATATATATAGTATATACATATATATATATATATATATATATATATATATATATATAGTATATACATATATATATATATATATATATATATATATATATATATATATATATATATATATATATATATAAAGTGAAACTTCTTTAGCCGGTTTCTCTATCCTCTAAACGAACATATATTTTCAGAACCGATATAAGCAGTGGTTCCCAACCGGTGGTCCGCGAGAGACTTGGGAAGCATCACATATAAAAAAAGTTGCCAAATAAATGGGGATTTTGAAAGCAATGTTCATTGAACTAGTAGATGGTCCAAATATATCCGATGACTATCAAGTGTTGAATAAAAATTTCTTAAAAGTTTAACATAATTATTTTATTATTAGAATATGATACATAAGAATGTGGGTACGTTAATCATATATCCCTTTTGCTTGAGGGACATTCTATACCCCCATACCCCTCGAAAGTTCCCCCCCCCCCTCAAGTCGGAGGGGGTGGGATGGTCCGCACATGGTTCAATTTCTGGCTTAGTGGTCCGAATACTTCTACGGGTTGGGAACCATTCGATTTAAGACTCCATAGAGTCAATGTTATGGGAGAAAACTCTTTTTGACAGCAACCCCTCAAAATAACAGCTTTTATTTTCGGAACCATTACTGGCCGCCATAGAGAAGTTTCACAGTATACTCTATAAATAAGAAGGTATAATTTGCAAATTTTTTTTTAGTTGCTAAGGATTTAATAATAGGCGACGTGGTAACCATATATTCTCATCCATGTGATAAATGTTTTTCTTTGTATTAAGTGTATCACGTGGACTGATACGCAAGTAAATAATATATACTACTTAGCTAAAATCTGTAACTTTTTGGGATTTGGTGCGGTGGCGCTATCTCTGTTTACAAAATATACATAAAGTTTTTTTATAAAAAAAGTGTAATTTTTTTCCCGTCCCTCGAAGGTTATGCAGGAGAAGGCCGTGTATTAATTCTTTAAAAATTATATCTTTGAATTTTAAGAATTATCTTTTTATACGAAGCGAAACGAAACTTACAGGGATCACTTTAGCGTGTGGTCGAAATACAGTCGCTAAATATTCACCGTGTGAAGCGGAAGCTGCCAAAATACACGCTACAACAAGTTGGTTACCACCTCAGTGCGTAGATGGTGTTATATCTGAACTGTCGATACTTGATAAAGTTAAATAAAGATAGAAATTGACAACTGTTGTTGTCTTTAATGCTCACGATTTCGAAAAAAGGTAGAATTGCATCCAAGTCCTAGGAAAATAATGAAGCTAATGTACCCCAACAATAGCCGTAGAGAAAGTTAATATAAAAATAAAAGAAAGAGGAATAAATACATATTATGCAAAGATACCTGAATTCCTTTTAGCCTATGACTTCAACATGCAGTCGTTGGTGACATACAGAAATAATAGGCATATGAACAAACGTAACATATCCAAAATTAGCTCAAATTTGAATAAATCATCCTAATATACATACACAAATCTACTTTAAAATCAACTAATTATACTTAAAAATTATGTTTGCTAACGTATACAACATGGATCTCAACAAGCTATCAAAAATTTCAATTAAAGAAGAGCAATAAGATGTTAAAGGAAATACTTAAAGAGAAATGAATTCACCCAAAACAAACATACCTGATGCTCCATTTTTAAAATAAAAACTTGATGTTGATGCTTTTCATGTAGTTTTATTCTTGAGGTTTAAAGAAATTTAATTCCCCATCGCATGGTCATCCGATTAAAAAATTTCAGCTTAGAAATTTCCAAGGAATATTTCGGAAACCTCCATCAAAACGTAGATGTCTTTAAAAAAATTTCATAACTCTAGCTATCTTTCATTCACAAATCCTTCCATTGTTCTAATTCAGGCTATATTTCACGGCAATAATAAATAGCTTATCAGCATCACCGCAACAAATGTTTGATTTTTTGATAAAATATCTGCGATAACTGATCAGTACGTTAGATCAATTGTGTGACATAAGGACGTAAAATCATTTGTGTGATAAAAGAGACAAACGGAATCCCACCGAGTAGGACTATTTAATGTAATGGTCCACAAGAGGTCGATACCAAGAGCATTAGCAAACGAATCCTTTCAAAAGTCAGGCCATAAACATTGTAATTAGTGATGATTTTGGGGAGGGAAGTGACCCGTCCGAGATAATAATAACGAATAATGAGGTGTCAGAAAGGAACTCGTGACCGTCGAAGATAGAGAAATATCTGTTTCTTTTAGGAATGAAGAAATGAGAATCCGATTGGGAAGGCCAAGGTCAAATCGAATAACTCCATTATAAATGGTTTCAAGAGAGATTCATCAATCTTTTACAAACAGACGAGAAAATGGGACAGCCGTAATCAAGGATGCATCGAATCGAAGAATTGACAGTTTGCAAAAGATATGAAAAGCGAGCTTCCCAGCAACTCTAAACAATAGTTTTATTCTAAGACAAAACTATCTTAAATGACATAATACAAAAGCTTTCTTCTTAATGCAGGTAAAATGATCATTGAAGGAAAAATTACTAGATTAAAACCATTATACTGACATTGACTTCCTTGAGACTAGTGATATAGACTTTAGGATTTTTACAAATTAGGGCCCAGGAAACGACTTTATCGTTGAAAGGGAAGGAAAATTGACGCTTAAAAATTTATTTGGAAAGTTGATAGCCGCACATAATAATTTAAGAAATGTCACAGAGGAGAACTTCAAAAATATGCATATAGACTATAGACCATGAAAAGGCAGGGAAAAAGCTCTCTTAGGGATATCCCGAGAGCTCCCCATCTCGCAAGATTCTTCAACCTCTCCAACGGACTTGACTGCGTCTGTAACGGAGAAATATGGAAATCAACAAATACATTCCTAGAGATACCGAGTTGTAACACTTTCCATATCAATCCGTCCATCCAAATTGAGTAAGCAAACGTACGACTCTAGAGCTAAGCGAAGTGGTTATGCATGATAAATTTCACTGAAATATCATTCGACTTTAAGGATGTTTAGAGGTCTGTTTTAAAATTTTCTCTCCGATGAGCTTTGAAAACTTAGTTGAATCTGTATTAGTTTTGACGAAAACAGGTCTCCAAAGAAAAGAACGCTTCTGTTAACACCAGATCAAACTAACGACTTCGCTTGGCGACTATGGCCGGCAAATTACCTGATGCATCAACTCGGATATCTCGGAGCCTGCTAAGTAATCTTCTAACAGTCCATTACATCTGCTACACACTGACTTTTCCTTGGAGGAAAATCGATTGCCCCAAACAGTTTAGAAATATGTGATTAGGTACCAAAAGATCTTCGTCTTATAATTATGTTCGAAAGAGAAAACTTATTTGCGCTATTTCTTTAACAAAACGAGATAAAAATTTACATTGAACCTACGTATGAGGGAATGGACCCTCTGCAGTAGGAGCAGTTAGAATGTTTTCAGGAGGTTGTAGGAAACTTTCGGGCAAAATTTTTCATTGTAAAATTTTAATACGGTTGTAATGGCCTCACCGCGTTTCTCTCACGGAGGGACGTCACTTATCGCTTAGTGTTTCTAGTGGTTGTGGATAATTTTCAATTTAAGTAGCACAAATTTTTTCTTATACGTCACTCACGTCTCTGAATTTTCCCACAACCTCCTGAAGAACGTTCAAAATCCTCCTATCAAAATGAGCGCATTTCTTATACCGTTTATTTGAAAGTACGAGTCGGTTAACAGTTTTAAATAAGGTATGGCAAAGTGTTCGCGATGAACGCGGGTAAAATTTGCATTTTCTTTATTATGGTACTTTATTATTATGAATAATTTCCATCATTTCAGGCAGAGGCGAGCAAGTGCTGGTGTGCTTTTCCTTCATTTCTAATTACCGTCGCCTAATATCCGCCTCTAAAGGCTCGGAAGAATTGAAGGTGCTGCATGGACTCAGAGCGTTCAGCATAGCCTGGGTAATTCTGGGCCATACTCACGTCTGGATTAATTTTCAGCTTTTACGTAAGTACAGTATTTTGTACTAGAGTGAATACATTTATTTTCCTGTAATATAAGTGGTATTTAAAATGTGGCTCTGCATTATGATTAATAAAATTGAAAATATATGAATCAAAAGTATTTCTGACAATAGACAGTTTTAAAGCACTAAATTTTTTAAAAAAATATTAGGAACAATTTCTACTCTCTCTCTCGCATTTTTAATTTTCCTTTTTAATTTGCTTTAAGCTGGTGCATCAGTTGGAATTGCAGATCTTCTATCCCAGTATTAAGCTATTGGATATTTTACTCACTGTATATTTCTAACCACAAGTAACACTTATATTACACTAAAACTTATTTTGTTTTATTTTTGCCCGAAAGTCAATTTTTAATTGCATTAAATTGAAATAAATATTTTTAAGTCGTCAATTGGGCTAAAAAACCTGTCATTTTGGCTAGTTTGGTACAGACAGGCTTTTTAAAGGCGGCGCATGAGTTGACCTTGCAGAACCTCTTCCCCATGTTACGCTATGGGAATTTTCCTCTCAGAATCATTCTCATCCCAGATCAACAGTGACTATTTTTTAATTATGTTTTATGTATCTGAAAGGGATCTTTTAATTTGGCGCCTTTTCAAAATTCTTTTTTTTTAAATTTTTTTAACTACAAAATACAATTTTAACCTTTTCCTTACGGGATGGGATAGCATGTATCCCCAGAATACGGGCCCCAAAATGAATATATATATATATATTTATATGTATGTGTTTGTGTATATATATATATTGTGGCATCACGATAGGTTGTTAAGGCTAGTCTCTGAGGCTGTTTTAAAATTACTATTACTGAATTCATGACCAAGAAAGACAGAGTCCTAATTAAAATGAAAAGGCCAATTCTTAAACAGAAACTTAACAAGGAAATTTATTTACAAAAAAAAATTAACATTAAAAGGGTACAACATATTTAGTTAACTGAAGTGCAGGTTTTACAACGCACGCTCCGGGATCCATCTAGTTCCAAACAGGAGCTTAAAAATCACGTCCGCTACGGGCGCGTCACATGAAGAATCTCTCTCAAAAAACCAAGTCTCTCCGACTATATCTCGTGGTGTTTTCTTTGTCGGCGCCTATCCCAATTCCTCGAAAATGCGTCTGTTTTTCGAGAAGGGGCCAGCAGCTTTGTTGGTGACAGTTCTTCGTATCGATGCATAGTTAAGCCATCTTTATGGCTCGCCGATGTCAAGTAGCATGAAGCTATTGCTAAGGAAGACAGCTTTACGACGATGATGGGAGACGCTTCTGTTTTCCAAACAGCTACCTCCACAGTTTGCTAGAGAAACCGCTATGCCTGGGATTAACTTTCAGGCCAAAAACTCTGGCGGCATTTAAAGATATCGTTTTTAAATCCCCCCACGTGTTCAAAAATTTCGGTGGGAACTTGAATTGAAATCCTCGAAAAATATGCAGCTGGTCCGTGGGGCGTGAGAACGCTTCCCCGTAAAGGCGAGACGTCACAATATATATATATATATATATATATATATATATATATATATATATATAAAAGAACCTTACTGGCCGTTATTTAAAAGGGGGTATGAAATTAAAATTCTACAGAAGGAATCGGAAAAATGGGCCTTGTAAACTAAAGGTTAAATTAGTAGGGATCAGAAGTTGAATACCACGTACAAAATTAACCATCGACAAATTTTAAATTTTCAAACAGATGCTTCTTTTACTATATAAACGTCGACCATCCTATCCAAACAAGTGATTTCAAATATCTGCATTCCCCAATATCTGATTAAAAAAAAAACGGAGAGGTAAATTTCCCGTAGCTTAATGTGGGGATTGATATGACCTGTGATCTCAACTGATAGACTGCCTCAACTCCATTAAATCCTATGCATCTAGAGTAATGAGTAGTTATGATTAGTATAAGGTATTAACAGTTAATTTTTTTGGATGGGGAATTTCCAAAAATGTCAATTAATCTGTGGAGCATCACTAAATATATTTTTATACATATGCACTGTAGTTTATATTCCTAATTTGTGTACACCGTGAATACAGTTGGTAAATAAATGTATGTTTCTTAAAATCAGGTAGACCCAATCTAATTGTGACGTGGTTCAATAGCATCGATTTCGGTTCCATTCTCAACGGGTGGATGTCCGTGGAGCCATTTTTCCTTCTGAGGTAAAGTATTCATTTATATACGTGTATATATACAACACATACAGTGGAATCTCGATCTATCGTTTTTCAAGGGACCGACTGAACTGAACGATAGATGCCTGAAAACGATAGATGCGGGAACATAACAAAGCAATATGATCGTCGGGACCGGGTGAAACGATGGTGATACGGGAAAACGATGATTCGAGGATTGATCGATCGAGATTCCACTGTATATGTGTGTATGTGTGTGTGTGTGTGTGTGTGTATTCCGGTGATTATGAAAGTGGCCTAATTCAAGTATCTAAAAGAAATAAGTTTATCGGTTATTTCATATTGCATTCTTTTATATTACCATAATCTGAAGCAATCTTTGTAAAATTGCAAAAACTGAACCGTTAGATTGAGTTTGCTGTTGTGTCATTAAACAGAATTCAGTTCATGTTCAAACTCAAACCTCCAAATATATGACATAGACCACTTTCATAATCACCTCACCTACCCCCCCCCCCACACATGTATACATATATACATATACATATACATATACATATACATATATGCATATACATATACACATATACATATATACGTATATATATATATGTATATATATATATATATATATATATATATATATATATATATATATATATATATGTATATATATATATATACATATATATATATGTATATATATATATATGTATATATATATATATGTATATATATATATACATATATATATATATATATATAAATACATATATATATATATATATATATATATAAATATATATATATATATATATATATACATATATATATATATATATACACATACATATATATATATATATACATATATATATATATATATACATACATATATATACATATATACATATATATATATATATATATATATATATATATATATATATATATATATATATATATATATATATATATATATATATATATATATATATATACTCGTTCAAAGGATTGAAAGACACGTGTTTGGTACGATTTTATTTTTGAATTTTCATATTACATTTCTCTAATTTTATTTTTATTGCATCATTACATATTTTGTATTCGTTATCTGTTACATATCATTTTCATTGTAATTCCCATTACGTCCCTAACTAGTCGCATTTACACACGTGCAGTTCTATCTGAATATTCTTTGAAAAAATAAAATGAAAATTTACTCTTTTATTTCTGAATTGAGAATTTCGTATCGCGATTTCTCTTTACAATTATGAAGAAATAGGGTGTTGTTGAAACGTAATGTAACAAAATAGGAAATTACGTATACTGTTATTCGCCATTTTTCTTGTGACAGAAAATTTTGCAGTCGTACTTCAAGACCTTAATTTTCGCAAACTGGCAGAATCCTTTTACTTGAAACATATTTTCCCTGTCGCTGTTACAAGCGTATATACACGTATATCAGGCACACAATTCTACACCACGTCCATAAGAAAATTATTTAAATGGACTCTTAATGAATTCCTTTTATAATTTGAGTCAAGCGTGAGAAGTTTTCTAAAGTGTGTAAACCTTTTTCATTTTATGCGTTTTGAATGGAGAACTTACGGATAGGTTTTTCTCTGTATGACTGAAACCAGTTTTAAGCATCTATAGCTACTCTACACAATTTTAATTTTTTTTCTTTTTGTGCTACATATTGATTTCGACGTAATTTTCTTTTGAACAGTGGACTTCTAACGAGCTATGCGGCTCTGAAAATATTGCCTAAAACTAAAGGAAGAATAAATATACCGATTTACATCCTTCGACGATACGTGAGGTAAGAATATTTATTTGCATCTAAATATTATTATTGTGTGAAGAAATAGTTACAAGACATTTTTTTTAACTGCGATAATAGCACCATTCATATTAAAAACTGTATGCAAATACAGTCGAACCCCGTTATAACGAACTTCAAGGGACCAAAGGTTTTGTTCGCTTTATCCGGTGGTTCGCTATATCCGAACCGTTAAGAAAAATGCTAGAGTTTACAAAATGTATAACTCATTAGTTGCTATGTGTATTCAATAATAATGCCTTAAAAAATGATAAATATCTATTAAAAATAATCATTAATGAATTAAATCGATAAAATCGATTACATTAAACTGGCACAATACTAATTAAATTGCGTACAATTGAAAAACGGCGATATCAAATGTTTCGTTCGTTATATCCGTGAGTTCGTTATATACCGTGTTCGACTGTAAATGATTTTCTGGCTTAGAATCCCAAGAAACAGAAGACATGATTTTGTACTGCTTGTGCAATTTATAAAAGGTACAATCTCTAAGATAGTAATTTTCGTTCTGCAATATTGTTTAGTATAGTCTAGTAAAATGCATGCTTTATTCATATATATATATATATATATATATGTCGTGGTTTTTACACCACATAAATCCCTCTACTAAACTATGTTGCAGTCATGGCAATTACTCCGCATTGCAGTGATCGTCACAGGCCGGTGGTAAGAAATAATACTTAAATCACAATTAAGAACTTCATTCATTAGCATAATTATGACTTCAATCCAATCCGTGTCATTTTCCCATCATCTCTCAACTCACGACATGCGTCCGCATCGTACGGTGACACTCCCAAATCTGTCGTTACTATTGCAGCCCCACAGCTTTTCGCTGCAAGAATGCGCGTCAATCTTGTGTAATACTCCTGCATTTGGAGGAAGGCCTGAATAGTAGTGGCATCTATTGGCATTTTTGTTTATTATTCCTTTAATTATTGTGTTTTACTAACATTTCCTGTTAAATTAATTTAACTACTTTAATGTTATTTTCATGGCATGACACACATATATCTACAATATATATATATATATATATATATATATATATGTGTGTGTGTGTGTGTGTGTGTGTGTGTGTGTGTGTAAGTAAGTAAGTAAGTAATAAGCACACACAATGATTGAAGGAGAACTGGGGATTCAACAAACACACGGGGGCAATCGTATGAATCGTAGGAAGGAGAGATGGGTAATCATTTTAAGCACCAGGAGACACAGTCCTAGAGCCGAGTAAGCATAGAGAGTGCACAAACGTAATCCAAAGGATTTTATTCATCACGAAGACATAATTCAGCAAAAAGGACGGAGGTTAGCAGTAGTAGACATATTGTAGGAAGAATAAGATTGCCGGACTTAACCGGAAAGCTGACAGAGAGACGACGTTACATTTTAATTGATAAGCTTAGAAGAGCTTACAGGGGCGGCTCCAGTCCAGAGTCTTTTTTTTTTTGGGGGGGGGGGCAACGTCGGCTCTTAGGATTATATATATATATATATATATATATATATATATATATACAGGGTGTCCATAATTAAACGTCCATACTTTAAAGTTGTCTACAATCGAAACTATTGTTCAGAAAGTTATGAAATTTTGTGTAGGACATATTGAAGGGATGGGAATTTGTTTGAGCGAATAAAAAAAAATAGTTCAAAATTTCACCACCAGAGGGCGTTTTTTGATGAATTACACATTTACGACTGGTTCTTTACTTAAGATTTCACCATCTTTTTATCCATAGGTCACCCTAATACAATAACTCATACTCATTACATTTTACCATCTTTAAAGTGATTGCAAAGTCGATCGGAAACTTTTTCGATAACTAATTTTCAGACAAAAGATTTGAAGGAACGAAGAAGAAACAAATATGCAAATTAATTTTTGTCGACGTAGAGCAGAAGCTGTTATAAAACCTAGAAACTTTCAGGGAGATTTTGTTTTCAGCGTGCTTGCTATTGCTAATCAGAATGTCATCGTTGCGATTACCAGATCGAGCTTTATTAGTAAAATTGTTTTCCCCAGACCCCAACCCAGACTTTTGACTTTTGGGGACATGTGAAACATCTAGTCAGTCTTGATAAACCAAGAACTATACCTGATCTGAAAGACAGCATTTCACGACCTGTTCTCAGCAATTTCCCCGGACACACTGTGGTCAACTGTAGAACATGCTATCTTACGATTTCAAATGGTAACTGAAAATGACGGCCATCATGTTGAACATGTCTTATTGTAATACATTTTTTTAACTTTAGTAAATGTTGGCTAAACGTGTAATTCATCAAAAAACGCCCTCTGGTGGTGAAATTTTAAACTATTTTTTTTTGTTCGCTCAAACAAATTCACATCCCTTCAGTATGTCCTGCACAAAATTTCATAACTTTCTGAACAATAGTTTCGAGTGTAGACAAATTTAATGTAGGCACGTTTAATTATGGACACTCTGTATATATATATATATATATATATATATATATATATATATATATATATATATATATATATATATATATATATATATATATATATATATATATATATATATATACTAGAAGGTAACCCGTCATTTTGACGTCATAATGCTAATAATGACGTCATAATGGAAAAAGTATATGAAAGTTAAAAAATATCCCGAATTATCTAACAATATTGCATTTAATCCACACCTTGTAAAAGCAAACCCTTTCATTATTTTTTATTTATTTAGTTTTTCATGCGATTGGAGTAGTAGACTGCCATCCAGTTTTTTACAGCTCACTACACGATATGAATACTTGAGCTACTTGATTCATTCCCATTCAAGTTTGTTTACTTTCAGAATTCATCGCAAAAGTAAACAGATTTTTAAAAACTGTTAAATATACAGCTAAAAGCATCCAATTCTTTTTAGTTCTGAATGTTTTATAGAAAAATAGGCTGAACAAACGTGATTTGATGGAGAAGATATTAGTTTTTAGGTAAGAAAAAGTTCTGATCCACATCTGAAATTGAAATTAAGCCTAACTGGCCATTTGTTTACTGAGGTCTTCAATTGAAAGATGAGTACAGCCCGGAAGTGTTATACAGAGACAACGGCTATTATATATATAATATATATAGATATAGATAGATAGATAGATAGATAGATACAGTGGAATCTCGATCTATCGTTTTTCAAGGGACCGATTGAAATGAACGATAAATGCGGGAAAACGATAGATACGGAAACATAACAAAGCAATATGATCGTCGGGACTGGATAAAATGAACGACACATACGGAAAAACGATGGATCCGAAAACGATAGATCGAGATTCCACTGTATATATATATAAGTATATATAAGAAATAAACGTCTAATTTTAACTTTAAACTCATTTAGTACTAGGTCTACGATTATATAATATTAGGCTATGAAAAAAAATACGCCGGGTTTTTTTTAGGGGTGGGGGGAAATTGCCCCTACTGCCCCTCCCCTTTTGAGCCGCCATTGAAAGCTTAGCAGTTGCTAGACTTACAAGTGTGGAGTAGCTCTGTCCTCCTTTCAAGTGTAAATAAGATGGACATTTTTTTGTTTCACCACCAGGATAGAATTTTGTAATAGGTTAAAATTAATCACGTGGTCTATAATCCTCCTGTATTTCCCGTAATTGCAATTTATGGTGAAATAGTCCAGTTTGGGGCACGCACGTTTCGGCGTTCTGTAAATGAGTGCGATTTTGAAAACAGACCTTATTTATTATATACAACTTAATGAGACCTACGGGTTCGGAATATATATGGTAATGTGATTGGGATTTCCACTGCACCGGATGGGACCCGGAATAACGTCAAAGGCCTTCAACGGTTTGATCCTTACGGCCCGTTGCACACACAGCGTTTTTATCTCTAGCAGAAATTTTCTATCAGACGTCGTTCCAACAGTAGACCACAGAAGTCAATTGGAGCTTGCACACACAGCGGAAAATGAAATTTTCTTCGACGGTCGCTTGTGCAGCTGTCGAGTGCCACTGTGCGCTGGCGGCTTCGTTGACGCCAGATTGAAGTAGTTATCCATGTGACCCTATGCACGCTTACACACACAGCGCATTCTACCGTCGTAGGGTCTTTTTCGAGGGTGTGGTTGGGGGTTTGCTGGGGGGGGGGGGGGCGCTGGTTTTCTTGGAATCGTAAAGGGGATTTGAAAAGGAGGGCTCCTCCGATCCCGGCTGGGAGGAGGGGGGCGTTGGTGCGACCCCTCTGGTTTCTTGGACACGTGCAGGATTCGAAAAGGAGGGGTGGGCCTTTCTCCCCTTCGACGGAGTTTTTCGCCGTGTGTGTAAGCTCTACTTTTAGAACGACGTCCGATGGAAAATTTCCGCCTACGCCGTGTGTGCAACGGGCCGTAGGCGGAACACCGGTAGATATAGACCGCAGCTGGCAGCTACTCCCCCCGCACGACTCATCCCAGCACCAAGGCTTCCCCACCCCAGGCCCACAGGGCAAGACAGACAGGGAGCGATAGCAGCAGAGAACGCAGGAAATATGCCATTTAAGATGGCTTAGAAAAGGAGAATTTTGAATAGAGGAGAAGGTGGGATTATGGACCCCCCTTTTGTTTTTGGCTCACTGTGGTCATACTAAAGACCGATTTTCATATTTTTGGGCTCCAACGTCTTCTATAACTCATCATCTAAACATCCTTAAGTGGATTTGCCATTAAATCAAATTTTAAGATGCATGCAATCACATAAGTGAAAAAAGTCAAAACTTGCAGGTGACCCATAGTGGAGGGTAATATGGACCCCCCACCTTTTTTACCAAAAAAATCCTTTATCTACCTATTAAACAGCTGGAAGCACAAAAGAGAATAGTTTTCAAATGAAAAAGTGAAAGAAAGATAATATATTATTAAACAGCTGGATCATCAAACGTTATCTATATAAAAAAAACTTCAATTTTTCGACGAAAGTCGCAAATATAAAACTCAGCTTCGGCTCCGGTGCACACAGAATGAGTCCAGTGTAGACTCATCCCACAACGAAAGTTCTCCTCATGTGTCATCTTTGAATGCACCTTCACAGAAGATGCACGATGCTTCTTGCTGGTCTGGGCCATCTCTGTAAACATTTGGGCTAGTATCCATCCAGAGGGATGAGCTCTTCCAATTGCTCTGGATGGGGCTCCATTCATAAGCTGATCCGTTAAAATTTTACGAGGAAATATCATCATTGGTGGTAAACATGTTCCCCCAGCACTCCTGCAGAAAACAACAGTTACCAGAGAACCACGTTCAGCTGTAGTCAGAGCTCCCACCTGACGTTTTCTCTTCAACCCGATGACTTGGGAAACTTTTGACTGAACCACACTTAAACCAGTCTCATCTACATTAAAGATTCTGGAAATGATTCCATGAATACAAGCCTTCCAGCAAATAAAAATAACCCAGCCACCTGCTCACGTGTGAATCCTTCTGCATGTGCATATGACGTCCCTGTAGGTTTTCCTGATCGAAATTTATCTGACGAGCGTGGATTCGGTTTAGCCAGTCTCTCCCTGCTGCTTTATTTATGAAAGTGTGGGAGATATTATTGCGTTCAGCCAATTGGAACGCAAGTTTCCTCACATCTTGTCGAGTGAGACCGTGAAATACTGACTCCATCTTTAGCAAATAGGCCCCTAACACTTTTTCAGTGTAATCTGGTAAAACAGGCTTCCACCCTAGTTTTTGTGCCAGGTGATGACCGAATGGCTGGGGCACTGGCATTTGGTTCAGATCCTGTAGGTTCGAGTCCCACTGATGGCATGGATGTATGTAGCCGTTCGGAATCAGCTTTAAATTATAGGTCTCGGTCTAATTAGCCTTTGTATAACAAAAGTTGACCGTAGCGCTCTAAACCAAAACCAAACCCTTGTTTTTGTATACCCAAATCTGCTGCTGGCTTATCCACTTGTGAAGCCAATAATCTCAAAGTTATTCTTGATACACCAAACACTCTGGCAAACACTCTGGCAGCCTCCTTTAGTCCCATTTCTCTGCATCTTATCTTCTGGATAGCCTCAACCATCTTCACCCTATCCCAACTTCTTCTGCGCAGTACAGCGTCCTTGCTAGCGGGAGATTTTTTCTCAACTTGCATTCTTAGCTTCCAGAATAACCGAGAAGGATTACAAAACATGAAAATAAAATGTATCACAATGAAATCAACTGTGGAATTGCATTTTCTCACGGAAACATTATTATTACATTATCGAAACCGGTTGTTGGTAATATGGACCCGGGTCCATAATACCAGCACCCATGGGGTCCATATTTTAAACAACGCCATCTTGGAAACAAACTCATTTTTCACATTATGAATTACATCCAATTTAATTTCGAACTAGCTCAAAAGGAACTTCATGTCGTGTAGAATAAGGCACAGGAATCAGTTTTTACAAAACATAGCAGTAGATATGTAAAATATTCACTTTTACTTTCCTCGGAAAAAGTTTGAAAACTTGAAAAACAAACAATTGGCCCCAGGACATCATTCGCGAGTGAACTGGGGTTAGTGACCTTGACTATCCATTACAGCCACCTAGGGGCTCTAGATCACAGCTATAATTAGCGGCTGTACCTGCGCATAGGGCAGATATTAAGGGGGTCCATAATAAATGCAGGGTCCATAATCCCACCTTCTCCTCTACAAGAATTTCAAAAAAAGTCCTAAAAGTGGATGCTCTAGAAGCGGGGGAAAAAATACCCAACAAACACGCAATTAATGTGGGTGCGCGAAAACGCTAGACCAGGAGAGGAAGCAAAGCAAAACGGAAATTTAGTGGTATCGTTGTTACGACTATCTAGGAACCTACGTATGCCTAATCGGGAATGTGGTCAATTTAGAGAGGTGACAGTAGTAAAACCCTGAGCCCTCTGTCTCAAATTAGATCATCGTCACGAGGCAAGGCCCAACCCTGCAGTTCCCCCGTGAAGTGGCGTGCTCAAAAGAATCCTTCGGACCGCCATCCTCCGGAAAAAAATTCAAGTCAATAAACTTGAGATAATAGTTAAAGGGGAGTACAAAAAAAAATGAAAAAAATAAAGAATAAATGAAACCGAGCCGTGCCCAGCTGTTGGCGTCGGGTACTAGGCCCAATCGGCAGTTCGCAGGTCCCGTTGCTACCTCACTAATAATCGCAGATCCTAACAAGTTAACCTTACCATGCCCGCTTCACTTAGGGATTCATTGCTGTCAGACAGCATCCTCCCTTATTCCTCAGACGGGGAATCCTAACGAAAGAACGTTCTGGACCAGACAGAAGTAGAAAGGGCAAATTTGAGCTCAAACTGTTACGAAGCTGGGGACTGGGGAGGTAACTAATGACTAAGGCGAAGCCAACAATTCAAGGGGAAAAGAAGATGGAAAATACAGGGTACTTGCGTGTAGCCTGGGCGTTCTTTAAAAATTATGCTGTAGTTACCTTGGTTGTTGATTGATGTTTTGCCTTGTTCGTTGAGCACCATTTTGGTGTTTTGAAGAAAGAAATTCATGGATCTTTCCATCTTCTTGCACTTGTTGTATAATCTCCCAGGAGAGTGCCTACTTAGTCCACTCAAGAATTTTGATGTTCCCCTTTGACAAATGCCTACCCGGGAGAAGCACACTTCATCTTGTTGCCGTGACCCTGGCTGGCACGTTCCCTAACAAAGTCCACTCCATGTTATTGGGGTTTAGATATTTCGAGTGTCTGCTTAATGATTAACCTTATGATTACCCTTGATGCACGTGCATTAAGGGCGAATATAATTTATCAATTAAGTTATTCATAGATCGGATTTTGGAAGAGAGGTTGTGCTTTGTTAAAAGGAAAATTTGGAATACGTGTTAAATGTAATGTAGGGGGACGTATTTTTTCGTTACACACACACACACACACACACACACACACATATATATACATATATATATATGTGTGTGTGTGTGTGTGTGTACATATGTATTTATAAAGTGTAGGGAAAGTTTAAAAATTAATAAAATTAATAACAATGTTTGAAATTAAGAATACATTCTGAAAATGACTATTTTGATGAAGTTAAACTACCAGACGTAGTTTGAGCCCGCTTAGATGTGACATTGTCAGCTGTGCACCAATTGTTACGATTAGCAATAACGATTGGCAAGTGAAACGAGGAATTTTTAAATAATGGCGGTTCCGAAGCATTCAAACAAAAGTAGACCCCCTCCGCAAGACAGAATTACTTTGTTGTAATCGAGTTTTCATTATTATTACATTAAGAAATGAAATTTTATTTCTCGTCTGGGTTAAATCCTATACCTCAAAATCAATTCGTCCTGAACAATTTTCTTCCTAGCCATATCTTATAGAAGATTAACATTTTCTCTTGAGTCTTAAATCTAATTAAGCAACATATTAATATATATCTTCTATACCCAGCAGCTAGGTTTTTTTCATTTATTAACATTTGAACGTAAATGTTTCGATTAAATCGGTTTTCGTCATTTTTGAGTTCTTTTCTTAGAGGCATCTCGAAAAAGTGGTTTGACAGTCTGACAAATGTATTTTAAAATATCGATTTTAAAGTTGGCGAAAATATACAAAATCCTAAAGTTTGTTAGAATTATAAAATTTGTTTAAATTTTTGAAGCTGCTCACAAATGATAGCGTATAATATTGTACCCATGAAAATTGCTTGACAATTCAGGACGAAGAAAATTTAGAATATCGTATTCCAAAAATAGCGGGGAAAAATTCTTTTTAAAGGAATAAAATGAAGGTAAACTATTTTCTGCCTTTAGAATGAACTAAATTCATCCGGAATGATTTTAAATTTAGTGGCAATATTTAACAATTTCGATAATGCTCCGTGTCGTTCATTTATATTTTTTGATGGGTGTGTACAAGGAATCAAATTAATGTTCTGATATAATTTTTTTTCGTTCTCCCCTAGACTGACTCCACCTCTGCTGTTGACTATGGGACTGACGTTCTTCATGCCGCTGCTGAGTTCTGGCCCTTTCTGGTACGAAAGGGTGGATCCCGAGCTCAAATCCTGTACCAAGTACTGGTGGCGGAGCATTCTCTACATCAGCAACTGGTTTGGGATGAAGAACATCGTGAGTACTGTCTCGCCTTATACCTGCACATTCACGAAAGCTGCTGCTCGGTCAAAATTGCCCTGAAATTTTTATGCGCAGAAGAAAACTTAGGCCCTATCTACATTGCCAGTGAGCAGGCCGATATGGTCTGCTCACGCTGAATTCGGAGTGTTGGGTAGAGCCGGCGTTAAATTTTTTAAACCAATCTCAGAGTTCCGTTCATTGACCACGTGATATGTCAAACCAATCACAGGTCATGTCAAGGATCTCGAAGCCAACTGAGTTACGCAACACAGAGCTTCCTATGCAATGTGAACAAGGCATGACACAAGGCCTATTCACACTGAATCCGAAGCGTTACGTAGCGTTAACGTTAAAAGTTTGTCAACAATTATATTTTAAAGGTCATATCAACAATCTGGGAGCCACCGTAGTAACGTAACGCAACGCTCCGAATAAAATATGAACAGGTGTCCGTCCTTTAGGGCCTGTTCGCATAGGAGTCCGGTATCGGAAGCGTAAAAAGAAAGATGGCGCTGAGACGGAAATAAACCAATCAGGCGTTAAAAATTTCGTTGCTAATCGTTTGGAGGTTTGTCATTGGTTAAACATATTTCAATACTTTAACGCTTCTGCTACCGGACTGCTATGTGAACAGGCCCTAAGTCTGCCAGCGTTGCGTAGCGTCAGCCAGTCCACACTGTGTCCGTCAGCGTCAGCGTTTCTCGCATTGACATATTTTTAACCAATCACGGACCTTGAGAATTTTGTGGCTAATCATTTGGGGGTTTGTAATTGGTTTAAAATATGTCAATACGAGTAACGCTTTCGCTGACGGACGCAGTGTGAACAAGCCATTACTCGCATAGAAATAATTTTAATCGGTCAAAGACCTCGGAGATCTGTGATTGGTTAAAATTATTTCCATACGAGTAAGGGCTTGTTCGCATAAAATACGTCAGCGTCAGCGTAAAATGTTTTCAACCAGTGATATACAAATCACTGACCCATTTAATCAATCAGCGCCAACGGAATCTTTGACGCTGACGGATTCTCTGTGAGCGGGCCCTAACGCTGACGCTACGGAACGCTGACCGGCTCAAATGTGAAAAAGGCCTTATGGATATGACACGCCTGCAGATCAGCTTTTTTGTAATATTATTCTAGTGAATTGTAAAGTTAATTACTCGTAAATAGTAAGTCACGTTTATGGGGATCAGGGTAAAAAAATTCTAAAATATTAGAACCTTTCTATTTTATCGGCTTAAAACATACTCTAGCACTTTCAGAATCGAATAGTGCAAACTGCATGTTTCTAAGATGGTTACGTTGCCCATATACAACTTTTTAATTGTGTACGAGTACCTCGCTCTACTTCATCTGTACGTAAAGTCTACTGATCACGGAATGTCATTCTTCACGAGCATGCATCAAAATCTTTATGAGAATTCATCTAAAATTCCTCACGAAGAATCGTTCAGAAAGGTTTCACGTCATTCTTTCTTTCTATTTCCACAAAATAGTTTTAAGGATTATTAAGTGAGTGTAAAAATTCTGAGAAAATTTTCTTTCAAGCAAATAATTACGTTAAGACAAATATTTTTTTCTACTTTTTTATAAATATTTTAATGCGATTAAAAATTTTATACCTGAAGTTTTTGATAAACTTTGCATGCATTTTATTTTGAAGCATTTCAATGCATAAAAGTAAAAAAAAAATGCCAATAGACGTATTGTTTCATGTTATATATCAAAAACTAAACATGCTTTAAGTTTTAAATTTAAAATTAATTTTACAAACAAAACTATAAATCAAGTTATTTTCTTCTCTATAGTGGTCTTAATATGCTAACAAATTAGGGGCATTTTTTATCATGATTTTAATAAATCATAATGAAAAAATGCGTTTATATAAAAACTTTAATCATAAATTTTAATAATATATATCTGCACGTGAGATTCAGGGTAAATAACTCTTTCTCACTTCTCTGGGGTTCTACTGCAGCTAGTCTTGGTGCCTTACTATCAGACAGACAGTTTATGAACAGTTTGTCATAAGTATGACAAAAATCAATCATAGGCAAAAAAAATGTTGAAAATTAATAAATGACCTAAAGTATATCAACGTCTCCTCGTACGTATGCGATGTCACAATAACCTTTTAGCTATTTTTTTCCATAAAAGCAGTCCGTAAAATTAAAATTTTCAGTGTATTGACTTTCTTTCCTCACTTAACTAAAGATAACTGACGCTGATAATATAGGCACCTCTCGCAGCATGAAAAAATTCTGAAAATTTAAAAAAGAAGGAAAAAATTTTGACTCACCACATTGAGGACATTTTTCAATATTCATTTTGATTTTCCTCTTCCAATGGTAAAAATAAAATCCTCTGGAACAGAATTATGCCATTTCATAATAAATCGGTAGCATGCTTTTTTTAATTGTAAGTTTCTATAACATTACTAGGTTTTATATAATAAATTATAGTGTAACTCAAGAAATGAAGGCCTTTTTTAGACTAGTCTTTAATGTGATATATCAAAAGATTTTTGAAGGGTCTGGGTGAACAGACTGTTCATACTTCATCATCAGTATTATGCGATGGATGATGCCTTTTTCATAATCTCGTTAAGTAAAGAAC
The DNA here is from genome assembly GCA_907164885.2 of Dolomedes plantarius. Classification (NCBI taxonomy): domain Eukaryota; kingdom Metazoa; phylum Arthropoda; class Arachnida; order Araneae; family Dolomedidae; genus Dolomedes; species Dolomedes plantarius. The sequence goes on along the minus strand of OU015496.1, from coordinate 156,926,617 downwards.
TGTAATCCCAATTGATGATTTACGTCTATTATACATAAGTGGCTGAGTAAAAATAATCTCCGAGAGCATGACCAGATACTTTGTTACCTAGGAAACAAAATTATCAGTCGTGTAATTTTTCGAAGGACAAGCTGGTAGCTTTAAACATACAACACAGAAAACAATGGCAATAATTGAAATACCTCATTCTGACGGAAGTGTAAAGCCATTCAGATAAGGTGAATTAAATGGAACTAGAAAATAGTTATTAGTGTTATCGGTGAGATTTAAAATACAAATGACTTCTACCTTCATTTGCGTTCAGTGCATGAAATACGTGCTGTTTTTACAGCTGTGAATAATTGGCAACAAAATCACATGGGGAAACTTTTTTAGCATATTTTTAAGGAAATTTTTAGAGCTTGGATCGTCTTTTCATATAATATTACCATGCACTTTATTGCCAAAAATCATCTAAAGAGGAAAAGTGTACTATTTTTTTAATAAAGTCAATACATTGTTGGATAACTTTTGGTTATCCAACATTGTTGGATAACTTTGGTTGGCTGCAATGCCTACCTCAACACATTTGTGCATGCTTTCGACCAATTTCTGGTGTGTGTCCTTTGGGATTTGTCTGCATTGATTGATTAAAGCCTCTTTGCAAAATCGAAAGTGCTCAGTGGTAAATCAAAATAAAATAGTCAAATGAAATCTGATGCACAGCTGAACTTGACAAAAACCTTTAATGGCACACACAAACAACATCAAAAAACATAAAAAAGGAAATTAAGAATTTAAAAACCAAATCAATAATACGAGCATAGAACTCGTTCGCCCATAGGAACTCTCATTCTATCTCAAAATCTAAATCAAATATACTTTAGGTAGAGAGGGTAGGAGATTATATCAGTCAAAAAACTCCACCAAACGTCGTCTATAATTATTTAAACACAGTAGCGCTACCTAACTGAAACTTTCTCAACACCTCTGCCAAAGAGTTCTCAGTGGAAAGCGTTCTCGGTCTAAGACGAATGCGCCGTTCTAGCTCGCCTCATAAGTATTCGATAAAATTAAGATCGAGACTCTGGGACCGCCAGTCTAGCTTCTGCATGTTTCGTTCTTCAAACCAGGCTTTGACAGTGTTCGAAGTGACATGTGGGAGCAGGCCATGCTGAAAGAAACAACGAGTCGGTTCCGAAGTACTGCCACATTTTAAGAAGTGAACAGTCATCTGAAATGTTTATAATCCTCTTAGAGTTCATAGCTGATGGAAGGAACAGTCAAAGGATTCAGCTCTTTTCGGCAGAAACAGGCCTAAGCCATTACTTCCGAATAATATTAATCCTTAATTTCTTCCGAATTTAACAAATGAAACAATGTAAATAGAAAGAGAACACTCCCCGGGTAGACACTTTAAGCCAGGTGCACACTTGCTGCAAAAGTTATCAGGACGCTGCGAAATTTCAATCTGCGTCTTATCGGCGTTCCATTGCACAATTTCACGGTGATATGCGTCAGCGACAGTCTCTCATTGCCACCAACCGAGATGGATCGTACACGCGCCCAAATGTTTAAGAAAGTTTTTTTTTCATACTTATTGTACAAGTAGGTAAATCGTGAAAGGGAAATTAGAAAAAGGAAATACTGGATTCATCCATACAACAGCGAGAGGTACTTGAAGGGAACTTTTAATGTATGCTTGAAGGATCTCGGGGAAGATTATGACAAGTTTTTTAATTATTTTCGAATGTCAATTCGATCCTTTGACGAATTAGCCGGTCGAATTAGCGACGCACTACAAGGAAAAGAAACCTTTACGAGATCTCCCATACCACCCTTGGAGATGCTGGCAGTAACATTAAGGTACATAAAAGACTTCAACTTCATATTTACATTATAGGTTGATTAAAATAATGTAATCTTATAAGTAATATGTCTACTGGCATGGTGTATAAATTATTTCAAATATAATACCTTTTCAAATAGATTCTTTGAGAAGGAAAGAAAATTATAGATTTATTTATTTATTTTTATTATTTTTTTATTTACATTAAGCGCATTAGCATTTTGTAATTATCGTTATTTTCATTATTAATTAAACAATATTATATTTAAATGTATGACGCACATAATTACAAAGAATAACAATAATAAAGAATAAACAATATGAAGCCCAAAAAAAGTCATTAACACTACATCTAATGATCCACATTTTCATCAGACATTGTGTCGAGAGACTTCACAAGTTCGATAGGAGATACGACGCTGCGGCAGATGTGCACTCTCCTATAGACAAACTAGTACTGCCAGCTATCGGGGTATAGGAATGTGACGCGCGTCTCACAGGAACCTGCGGCAACCTCGATAACTATCAGGAGTGACGTCGGCGTCAGATAGGTATCGGCGTCACGTGTGAATCCCAACAGCAGTTGCTCTGCATTTCTTCTTATGGGATTGAAAATGACGCAGCGTCCAGATAACTTTTGCAGCAAGTGTGCACCGGGTCTTACCTAGTACGTCCATCCGATTGGAAAAGTTCGAAGCGTCATTCATTTTACCATATAACCTTTTCCCACTTTTCTATTGTGTATGAACGACGTTCAAAAAGCTGTCCTAATGAGCTGAAATCTCTTTCTCTCATTAGGAAGTGTAATGGGAGACCTGTGCGCAGCCCGATCTACCATGGTATCTTATGCAGTTCCCGACGACGTGTTTGGGTATTGATATCAGTTCCTATGGCTTTAGACATCTCCGAGGCTAATACTGGCGCAGTGGATGAGCAATTCTTCTTCAGAGTTCTCACTAAGCATAAGCTTCGGTCGTCCAATTTAAGCGGTCTCTCGGGTCGTGGTTTCGTTTTGAAATATCACAGCATTCAGAAGAACTAGTTAAACATAGGATCTTTTAAAAACCAAGAAGTTTTCCATTGTTGATTGATTGAGCATGAAAATTTATTTAAATGAGGTTTTTGACATGTAACTACTGTTTTCTTTTGCAGTGCGTCCATCCGACCTGGTACCTTTCAGCAGATTTTCAGCTTCACGTGATTACCGTGTTTTTCCTCCTGGTTTTATACAGGTAAATATACGTCCCTTCTTGTTGTGGATATTGATGATTTACAATCATTTAAATATATAAAAACATCCCACTCTGATATGGACACTATTATTTTATGTTACTCAGCATCTTTAAGCGAGTAACACTTACCCAACGGGAACCTAAAGGAATATTAAAGTGCATAAAAGGGGGAAGAGGTACACAAAATTCTAAAGGGAAAGAAAAAGCAAATTTTTATTTTTTGGATTAAAACATACTGCAGAGCTTTAAGGATCAAGTAACCCAAAATGTACGTTTTAACAATAACTACAATGTCAGACATAGAACTATTTTATCCTCATTAGATCCTCAAGTCTGTTTAAATCGGAACAACACTTTTCACGATTTGTCCATCTTTAAAAGGATAGACGTATCTGAAATTCCTCGCATGTCATACCTAGGGAATTTTCTACAGCGTCCCTCTGTTCGATTTCCACTAGACCATATTCAGGATATTTCAAGGAGAGTAAAAATTTCGAAAACATTTTCTCTAAAGAAAATGTTATTCTTTAAAAAAAGTTATTTTTAGTCCACCAACTGATTAAAATGGTACACATGAAATTTTCATGTATGCTAAAGACAAATTATTTTGAAAACTCTCCCATGCAGCAAAAAATATACCCATAGAATCATTGGTTCTGGGGATGTCGAAAGTTGCTTACGCTATGAATTTTGATTTTTTTGCTGTTAAAAACTGAATTTCAAATTTTTCAGCACTTTTAATGTGCATAATGAGTTTTATATAAAAACACCTATGAAACGCACATGAAGAAAAGAAATCATTTCAAAATCTGCATACATGAAGAAAATAAAAGTTTTATGCTTCCTGATCCTCTCCAGATCAGTGGTTCCTAACCTCCTTGATCAACAAAGGTTAGGAACAACTGTCTTAGATGAACAATCCAGTCACTGAGATTTGATAGCCACATGACCTTACTGAGACAGAAAAATGTTCTTAAACTCATCTAAACAGCTACATCTACACTACGAGAGTTAGAGATATATTTGGAGTACATTTGGCTTACAGCGGTGACAAACTTGAATCGCCTGGTTGCTTTCAAGCTATTTATTACAGTTGTTAGAGCACGGTGTAAACGAACGAACTTTTTTTTTTCATACGAGGAAATTTAAATTTCATTTAAGAGGCGTGTTAAATTCATTTAGTCCGCTTAAAAATAAAGAAAAAAGTCTCCTAATGGTAGTAAATTAGTTGCCAAGGTGTTCCGCTCCCACTAAATCTCGTTCCAACGATGTGTCTCGAATAATAACAACTTCCTTATTTCTAGATCAATTCAAGTTACACGTTGACTGCTGTACATGTCAGCTTTAGATACGGAGGTGAAATAGCTAAATGAATCGCTTTGTGATATCTAGAAAGATATTCCATTTAGTTTTGGAATTCAAAAGTAGTTGCAAAATTTTGCCGTGATCTTGATACACATAACTCTATAAGACACTGTTCTGCATTTGCTGAAGGACGGTGCAATAAGCGTATCTATGATCCCGTTACCAGTATAGAAGAAATGTAATTAAACATCTACATTAAAATTACAATTAGAGAGACACCGACATCTTCAGATTGCACTATTCCAAAAATAAATGAGGGAAATCATTGACTTCCTTCGCGTCTATAGTACAACACGGTGTACGTAGAGGATTGTTTCAGAGAGTCACATAGTTATCCGTATGGTATTGTTTTTACCATTTCAACAACAACAAAAAATGAGAAGTTACCTTTTTTAATAAACATCCCCAAACTTCCCGGGAAAAAAAAGCTGAAAATACGACTGGAAACCGGGGATTGAAACCATAGTTATGATCGATCGCATCGCATTAACTTAACTTAATGATTGCATAACAAAAGCTTACAAGCATATATATATATATATATATATATATATATATATATATATATATATATTTATTTCCTATTTCACCTGATTATAGATGTCCAAAGCTCGGGCTGGCCTTGATAGCTGCTCTCGTGCTGGCGTGTACTATGGCAGTCGGAGCCTTGACGTACGTCTGGGATTTGCCTCCCATCATTTTGATATCATCCGGAAATGACGAGTAAGTGTCTGTTGATCAATTTTGTCAAGAAGTACGCTAATGTATCTTGTGACTAACAAACACTCTCAAGATATGAAGCGTGCGCGTGTGTGTGTATCTCTCTCTCTCTCTCTCTCTCTATATATATATATATATATATATATATATATATATATATATATATATATATATATATATATATATATATATATACAGGGTAGTTATAATTAAAGTTCCACTTTGAAATGGTCATAAAAGGAAAACTACTGGACCCAATGTTATCAAACTTGGTAATAGTTTAAAGGAGGTCATGGGAATTTCTTTTTCACCCCCCAAAAAAAACAAAAAAATGGAAAAAAAAGTTCAAAAACTCACCACCAGGGGGGAAATGGCAATGTATGCAATATTGTTAAACTAAATAAGGGTCGGAATCTAACTTAACCTTTTGTTACATGGGTTTAACATTTTGTATATCCTTAAGAAACATTGGCCTAAACAAAATTACCATTTAAAGTGTGCGCATTCCGGAAATCGTTTTCTTACAGATCGCTAATTTACAGATCACCAGTCCTCAACCACTGTGACTTCTGGCTATGGGGTTATCTCAAAAGCACTGTTTATGGTGATAATCTAAAGAATTTGGAGGAATTGGAAGAAGCTATACACCGACATGTCCGTAACATTCCTCCTGATATGATAAGAGCTACTGTTGAGAATGCAGTAATGCGATTTAACTTGCTTTCGGAAAATGGTGAACGCGACATTGAACATGCTTTGTAACGCGTTTCAGAAACGATTAAACACATTTTAAACCGATGTCTTCATGTCTTATTTCGTTTAACAATATTGCATACAGCGCCATTTCCCCCCTGGTGGTGAGTTTTCAAACTTTTTTTTTTTTTTTTTTTTTTTTTTTTTTTTTTTTTTTTTTTCCTTAAAGAAATTCCCATGGCCTCTTTTAAACTATTTCCAGGTTTGATAACATTTGGTCCAGTAGTTTTCCTTTTATGACCATTTCAAAGTGGAACTTTAACTATAACCACCTGCATATCTGTGTGCCGGAGGTAAAAGGCGCCAAGTCCATTTTTTAAATGTAGACTATTTAACTTTTTTCTTTCATATTTTTTGCACTAATTTCAGTGGTGCAAAGCTCTAACTCGAATATTTATGTAGAAGAAACCTTGCTAGTTGAAAACAGCACCATGTCCTATCTTTGTAACGAGGTAAAGAGCACTAAATGGATTTCATTCAGCTCTCCTGTGAAAATTAACAATTGTGGCTTAGTGCCTTTTACTTCTGGTACATAAATCCAGCAATTGATGTGAGAATTTCCAGCAACTGATGTGAGAATATCTCAGCTGATCGATCGTTTTGCAGCTGGACACGCATATTTGTAGTTAATTTCAACGTCTTTACGTGTCGCCACAAAGTAGAGTATTTCAGGCAAGCATTTATTTCGTCCGCTGGTGTCGATCGAGGAAAGCTGTCAAGAAGCACGCTGTCCGGTATGCGCAATGTTTACTATGGAGTGTATTGCTGTTACGTTCAACAGAAGGCGCTCCCATTGCCGTAAAATATTTAGTATAGCGTGTGTTGCATTTACGTCCAACAGATGGCGCTGTTTTTTAAAAAGCATATTTTTACCTGTCACAGGTGTGACATCTATATAATAGGTATATAAAAACACGCGCATATTCGAATGCAATGTTTTGTCAAAATTTCAAAACAATCGGTGAAAAACTTTCGGAGATTTGAAATTTTGAACAAACGAACATTTACATTTTTATTTATATAGATTTTATTAATATTTTATCTCTTATCTTTTATTGTTTTGCATTCCTTATAAGTAAACCTACTTTAAATTTACCTATTTACAATAAGGGAAATAATATATTAATATAAGATTATAATATTGTATTTCTTATTTCCTTATTTTTAATCCATTACTGTTAACCTAGTTTTGCTCGCCCATTTATATATCGTGGTTGCTCTGTATACGGCAGATATTCAAGTATTCGCATTGTTTTTGTTCGCCTTGTAGGCAAATCCAGCAGACGATCGACGTTGTGCATATGAGCACCTTCACGCACGCCGGACCTTACTACGTTGGAATAGTGGTCGGATATCTCATCCACAAGTACAAAAACATAAAAATGAGTAGGGTAAGTCTATCTTCGCTTTTAAAGTGAGAGAAGGTTTTATTTATTTTAATTACACACATTTTGTACTGGTTTTTAAAATGTGCCTTTATGTCTAGATCATTGATTACACATATAAAACATACTTAAACAATCTGAAATTTTGTTTTTAAAAAATTTAAAATTCCAAGCTTAAAACATGTTTTATTTTTGATACATCTGCCGAACCGACAGCTGTATTATTTTCAATTCTGCACATAGGAAAGGTTTTCTAAATAATTTATCTTCCGAATTTACAAAAATGTCATTTGTAAGGTTGAATCAGGGAAAATTTGGGATATGTGAAACAAAACACAAACATCTTAGTGTTAAAGGGGTTATGTCAAAATCAAGGACTTAACACTCTTTACTCAACAAAAACAAAATTTGGAAAAATTTACTTAAAAAAAATAATTAAAAATTAAACTTAAAAAAATTGACTTTACAAAAGCCTTTTTTTTCACTCCCGATTTTCTCAAAACTACGATCACTCTCTTTTCACTGAAAATACAGATATAAGTACGTACGTATGATTCTGAAAATCCTCCATGATGACTACCAGGAAGGTATTTTTCCTTTTATATTTATTAGTACAAAGGCGCTTTCACTTTTACAGTTGTGCGTTTCTTTTTTTTTCCAACTTTGCCAAAATTTCCGATAAATCGACTAATGCAGCAATGCGTTGGCGACATTTAGACAGAGGAAGAAAAAATTATGAATTGAATAAAAAACGCCTTGGCGCGTAATTAAAATCTCGAGCCAAAGTTATGTATTAATATTAATATGTTATATATTAATAATTGTCATTTTTATGATACTCGTTTATTATTTTTACGATTCCAGAGAAAAGTGTAAAAGTGGTTTTTTTTTCATATATGTGTGTTATTATTAACATAAAGTTTCTACAAATTGACGGAGATAATAACAGAAGGTTTTTACTGCTAAAAAAAAGAGTCATCTCTTCACAAGTGATTAACAAGCGAATTCGTAACAGTGTGTAGTGTGTATATATATATATATATATATATACACGAAAATTATTGATTATCTTTTCAACTCAGGCGACCGTAGCATGCGGTTGGTTTCTCTCTGCGGTCATATCCTTGACGTCACTCTACGGAGCCCACAGGTGGAACATTGGAGAGCCCCACGGGCCTTTGCTGACAGCCATTTATGCTTCACTGCATCGCACCACTTTCACGGTGGGCGTGGCTTGGGTAGCTTTCGCCTGCGTCACTGGCCACGGAGGTAAGAAATAGAACTCAGTGAAGTCTAGCAATATGTCTCTCGTCTTTCAGCGAACCCATTGCCTTACCGCTCTGCTATCAGGTATCACATGAGCTGACACATCAGGTATCTTTTGACGGTTTTGTAAAAAGTAATATATTATTCTCAGTTTCTAAATTTAATATTACATGCCTACGCACATCTTCAGATTCAAATAATGCCTCAAGTAAGTTTCACTAAGCAAAATAGTTTATTTGAAAGATATCCCCTTTAAATCATACGTTGGATGTATATACTCAGCGTTTTAGCCTAGACAATCGAAATTGTCAAATATTCCAATGGGAAAGCTATAACATCGATGTTTCGCAAACTGGCATCGAAACAGCGACCCCGGAATTGCCTGGCACGTGTTTTGGGAGATTTAGAAAAAAGATGGAGGTTTGTGAGTCAGCTGGCATATTAAGGAGCATTGTGGGTGTTTTTCTTTCTTTTTTTTCTGGCATGACGCCAGTGATAACGAAATGGTCCCTGGTTGGGGAATTTTTTTTCAGCCTCCGTAATACGTCTCAGGTCAGGTATATCAACTTGCCGGAATGCCAGGGTCTCGAAGACTTTGCCTCCATTAATGCATCAGTCTATAGTCTATATGTTCTCATCAAGTAATAAAAATATAAGAAATAGACCCTCATTAAATAAAAATAATTTTAAAATAATAAAAGAATTTGAATATAAAAAAGAAAATTGGAGAAAATGTCACCGACGGAGTCGAACCGGGGTCAAAAGATTACTAAGCTCGTGCTCTACCGACAGTGCTAGGTGCACAGATGTTTCAGAAGTAAAGTGAAAGAAATTCCCCCTGAGATTATTGTAAAGTTCTTGGGGGTTGGTAAATATACATGTGGGAGAGGTTTTAAATTAGAAATAAGTTCACAGGATAGAAGAGAAATCGTTAGCTCTTTAATAAACACGCCTGGGGCCGATTGCGATTAGCACGGAGAGAGTAATCATAGTCAGGGAACTCCGCAATAATCTCATTGCGAATATTAGGAATATTTTCATAAAATCTTTAGATATTTTATGAGTAGTTTCAGTCAAATATAAATTACCAAAGTCGACACGAACGGAAGCATTTTAGTGGCGCTTCACCGGGATTCGATCCGAGCACTCTCAGCACCGAAAACCAGCGCGCTGTACCACAAGGCCGACGCGGCCCTTAAAAATACGAATGTCAGTAAAATCGAACGCCTTGTAATGTTTTTCTCTCTATCCACAGGTCTGGTGAACCGATTCTTGTCCTCGTCTATGCTGGCACCTGTTAGCCGGTTAACATTTCTGATCTACCTGCTTCACAGCCTCGTGATCTGGGTCAGGATAGGTTCTCGCAGGGAGAGGGTCTTCTACAGCCACTACAACCTGGTGAGTGTTCTCGACGCAACGCTCGTAAGGCCTTGTTTACATTGCTTCCAAAGCGGAGAGTCAGCGATAAAAATTTTAACCAATCATAGAGCTCAATGCAATGACCACGTGATATGTCAAACCAATCACAGGTTATGTCTACAATCTTGGCGCCAACGAAGGAACGCTACCCTGTGCCCCTGAAGTATTAAATATCGAATGCGTATTAAATGTCAAACGAAACTAGGTGGCGTCAGAGATTGACATGCATTGACGGTCCGAATTCAACGAGTCGGATTCACCGGATGACGACGTTGAATTGACATCGATGTATCTGATTCATAACAGTAAGAATTTAATTTCACGACGAGTCAATGTTTTGTCGAATATCCTGCCAAATTATAAGTTTTCAACCTTCTCGAGAATCAAATTGATAAAATAATCATTTAAATACTGAATACTGAGCTTCGGACCTCATATTTAAGTTCTAAATAATGTATCTGCCATAGAAAATTTGTTTACTTGAAGCTTCTAGTTTATTTTTCCATCGACAGATGCCTGCATCGAAATCAAACATAAAACAAAATCTAGGCGCAGGTTGGAAGGGGGAGGATCGACTCAAAGACAAATAGGAACTATATGAGGGCACACACACCTTAACAATCAGATTTCACTCTTAGGTATAAGAGAAGTCTCTCATCCGTCAGACATTTTAGACAAAACTTTTGCTTCTATTCAGAGACGCCGCTTAAATGTCGCTTATTTTCCCTAAACAAAGCAACGGACTGTTTCTCGAGTGCATGTGCTGAAAACAGCAAACAAAGAGGGCGGAGCTTCAGGGTCTGGCACAAACTCGTGGCCCGAATCCATCGAACCGACTCCGTCAGACGAGGGTTCCGGCATGACAACCGTTGTACCCGATTAATAAAAGTACGAAAGGCCAAAATGAGAGACTAGAATCGAAAATTTTGGATGTATCCTTAGGACCTGTTCACATAAAATCCTTCAGCGTTACTCGTATTGACATATTTTAAACCAATCACAGACCTTAACAATTTAGGGACTAATCGTTTCGAGGTTTGTAATTGTTAAATATATTTCAATACGAGTGACGCTGATGCCGAGGGACGCTATATGAACAGGCCCTTACTCAAATTGCGGCCCACCAAGCTTTTATGTGCTGCCCGAGACACTCGCACTCATTATCCGGCAGGCGCCTGAAAAATACAAAACTGTACAAATATGTGCCACCTGCTGCTCAAGTTGTTCACATTGTAACGTCCCCGTTGTTGAAATGAACACACGAGAAACATAATGATTTAAAACTATTGCTTGTATTACAAAACTATGTATAATATGTACACTGGCAGAGAGACTATTCTCGTCTGCATCTGAGAGACATACACACAATAAAACACAAAGACACTTTTAGTCTTTAGACGAGAGACGGACTGCACCGATCAGCAACTGGGCTGACTTTTCCCCATTCCTTCGCTGATGTCGTGGATTCCATCTGCTGGGTCGCACTCCGGCACTGCGTCTCTGCCGAGATTCTTGTCATACGCCCCTATATATCTCTGGGCCTGGCGATCGTTTTTTCCCCGTACTTTTCCTCCGTTTCCCACGCTGCGGCGGCTATCGGCTCTGGTCACTTTCAGCTCCCACGGGAGGGGGGGGGGGGGGGTCGACTTCACTCGGGTCAAAGAGCCGTTCAATCTCGACCCTCAAGGCGGGGAGCGCCGGCCAGTCTCGCGCATTGTCACCTGCGTCTCTAAAAGACAGAGAGCGAGGCGGGGGTGTTTGTAGTCGAGGCGTCAGGTGGGTTCCGCTAGATATACGGAAGCCAATTTACATCGCGAGCTTACATTTTCTCTGGTATTTAAATGCGGCCCCTTTCAGCTTCTCGGAACCAGGCCTCTCAAGAAAGAGAAATCTTTTGGTTTGAGTGGTCTTTTCCCTGGAAAGAGTCACGATGTTACAGCATCAAAGTACTTTTATGAATCATCCAATTCCAAAATTATATACACTGCTGGCCACCCAAATTGCAACACCAAGAAAGACAAGAGATATCACAACAAAATTTATTTTGTAGATAACATGTTGACCAAGTATCAAATGATTAAATTTATAGACTTCTGTGAAGTGTGGTTCCTGCCAAAATCAGTAGCCGGAGAAGCCGCCATTGTTGGAGATCACCGCTGCCACACGCCTCGGCATTGTTTCAAAGAGACTTTGGATGAGTTCTTGGGGTACAGCAGACCAAGCAGCTTCCACACGTTGCCAAAGTTGATCTGCTGTGGCAGCTGGGGATGGAATCTGGGTCAATCGTAGAGCAATCATGGACCACATGTTTTCTGTCGGCGAAAGATCCGGAGAGCGAGGTGGCCAGGGAAGCAATTCAATCTGGCGATTGACGAAGAACCGTTGGACAATGCGTGCCACGTGTGGTCGCGCATTATCCTGTTGAAATATGGCTGTGGGCAAGCCCTGAAGGTAAGGAAGGACAACTGCCTCCAACACATCGGAGATGTGGCGCTGGCTGTTTAAAGTACTGGCAATATGTACTAGAGGTGTGCGAGAGTGATATCCAATACCGCCCCATAGCATAATACCCGGTGCAGGACCAGTGTGGCGGTGCATAACGCAGCTGTTCAGCATCCTCTCTTCACGGTGTCTCCAGACTCGAATGCGACCATCGTGGTGTTGCAGACAGAAGCGTGACTCGTCAGTAAAGACAATTTCATTCCATTCTGCCGTCCACATCCTTCTGTCATCGCACCATTGGCGGAGACGTCTGTGGTTCTGCGTCAAGGGTAGACAACGCAATGGACGTCTTGCGGACAGACCACTCTGCTGTAAACGGCGTCGAATGGTACGCGCAGACACTGGATGATGCGTTACAGACTGCATGTGCTGTGCTATGGTTCGTGATGTGACTGAGCGATCCGTCACTGCCATGCGCACAATTTGCCTATCATCACGTGAAGTGGTGCGCTGAGGTGGATGCGATCGAACACGCCGGTCCGTCGTACCCTCCTGCATCCAACGATCACATATCCGCATTACAGTTGTTTGGTTTCGTCCAACACGACTACCGATTTCCCTGAAAGATAATCCACAATCTCGGTAGGCCACTATCCTTCCTCTGTCGAACTCGGATACTTGATCAAAAGATGATCGCTGTTTTCGACGAGGCATAATTGATCGTTTTTTGAAAAAACCGCAAGAAAAACACAATTGCCGAACTTGAAATCGTCGAAATCTCCAAGCCTTAAATAGCGCTTTGAAGTGGCGCCACAGGCGCGCGTGATGTGCGTCTGCGCTGAAATTCTAATCATTTGCATATCTCACCTCCGCTAATGCATGTTGTAAATTTCATGTTATTTGCATGTTTCCTTCAGGGTGTTGCATTTACAGTGGCCAGCAGTGTATGAGAAGAACGTTTATAGTCGATACTGATTCTTACCTTGATGACGTATTGAGAGTGGCGTGTAGCAAGCGTAAACCTGATTTGTCTAAAACTGTCAAAAGTTTGTTTCAATATCAAAAACCACACTCATTTTAAATTACCGTTTGAATACATAAGGATTTGAGTTTTATATTTTTAACGTTATTATAGTATGAAGTGCAGTGTACTACGTTGCTGCCCGCGTAACGTAGCAAAGATAAGCATGTAGCCCGAGTGAACAGAAGGATGAGTATGGCTGCTCTAAATGGAACGCCACCGCTCGAACTATCTGATTCGACTACTCAATACTTCATCGGCTATCCTGCTAAACATTAACCATTTTACCACTCATCTTGTGCTGCATTTTTCAACATTTTTAAAATTTTCTTCGCATTTTGGGCTGTATTATTTAGCATATCTTTTAGATTTTCATTTTCTTTTTTTCTTTCCATGCCCCTTTCTTTTCTTTTCTTTTTTGCCGTATTTTTCAATGTCTCTTTTAAATTTTTCATATTATAGTATGTACAGTGGAATCTCGATCGATCGTTCCCCGAACGATCGTTTTCCCGTATGTATCGTTTATTTCACCCAGTCCCGAATAAATTCCATAGAAAACAAGCAAAAAAGCATGGATCGTTCCTCGATCCATCGTTTTCCCGCAATATTCGTTCAGAATATCGCAGCTTTACATTAATTTATCGGATCGATCGTTTTTTCATAATAACTGAACCTGAATTATAAATGTCTGGATTGAGCTAGAATGACGCTCTAATTAAACAATGAGTAGAACATTTGAGATGCACGGTCTCGTATTTTTGTTCTCTCTTGTTTAGCCTGGTTTCGCTTATTGTACCACTCCCATTATTTGTTCGTCGTTGGAGTTCCTTAATTCTTTAGCCCCTGGAGTACCCTATTTTCGGCAATTCATTCCAAATTCACCGACTATTCAACATTTCTGCTGTTATCAACAATGGCTCACAGTCAGCATTTTTGTTGTCCTTGGGATGGAGACGCCCTGGTGTTTGGTCTAGTGTGTGAGAAGTTTCTGATTACTGCAGTTCTACACTGGCCGATGAGTGTTTCACCTGGAAGCAGAACTTCCTGTTGGTCTTTTGTCGGACCCCATCCAGTGCAATGGAATTCTTCTAGTTACAAACGATTCACGGCTGCCGCTTCTTTATACTCTCACACAATAACCGATACCGAAAATAATGCAATTTGCAACACAAAAAAATTATTGTTTACTTGTGGAGAGAAAACCGCCAAAAAACAAACGACGATTAAGTACTTTTATTTGAATCAAAATTCCTGTGTATCTACGTGTATTTCTTTTTTATTATTATTATTATCTTGGATTTCAGTACAACTTTGTAATTTTATCTTTAGTTACACTACGGGTATGTATGCATTTATGTATGTGAGTAAATATATTTTAGGGATATCAAACTTTAAGGTGTGTTAATACTTTTTTGTATGTTCCCGTATCTATCGTTTTCCCGCATCCATCGTTTAGTTCAGTCGATCCCTTCGAAAACGATAGATCGAGATTCCACTGTAGTTCTCACTTAATTAGGAAGCAAGTTTTCTTTTTTTTTTTTTAATTCACACATCAAAACTATAAAGAATTCATTAATTTTGAAATTCATATTCTACCTATAACAAATCAATCTGGTCTTTCTTTTCAGCTGTACGAATACGTCAGCAATCTAGTGGTGTCACTGCTGATCACAGTACCTTTCTACCTGTTGCTCGAAGCCCCCGTTTCGAACCTGGAAAGGCTGGTCTTCTCGAGAGCTAGAATTTCGAAAGACACCCAGGACGGACCCCCACCAAACGGTCACCTACAAACGAAGATGGCCCATTCCTCGGGGAAAATCACCAAGATCGAGCCAGAGGACGCCACAATAGTTCCAGTGGAACTCAAGTCCGTGAGGAACATAGAAAACGGTTACAGTAACTCGGCGTTTAACGGAGATGGGGCAGTTACGAGGAGGAACTGAGAAGGAGGCTCAATTTACTTCACAGATTCGGTGGATCTTCAAGTTCTTTGTACTCTGTGTTGAAACAATAATGGTGCTATTGGTGAAAATGTCTTGTGGACTCCGGAGTACTTTTAAAAACAATGCTGCAATTTCGATGTGGTGGATCATATCGGAGCCAGATATTTTAAAAAACACAGCAGCTTTGCTCTTAGGTTTCATCCTAGCGAACATAGCTGACAAGCAAGCTGGAGGGGGGAAAAAATCCCTTTCCAAAGGGGAATTTCTCTCCTAGAAGATAGAGAGATATAGATAAAGAACGTATTGCTCAAAAAATTTAAATTTGGGGATTTTGCCTCGAGTTCTTCCTGTCGAGGAAATTTAACATTTTCCCCTCATATAATTATTTTATTGCATTTGTGTGTTCACAGTTTACAGAAGTTCGATTATAAGGTACTTTCCCAAACTTATTTAGTGACAACTAGTGATTGCAATACCGGATCAAAAATACAATACCGGTATTCGGTATTTTTTCAAACGTTTTACCGGAATATCGCTATTAGGAATTTTTCAAAAAAAGATACAAAAGCTCAATTGTTTCTTTGCCATATAAGTAGTTTTTGCAAAAAATGCACAAAATATAAAAGTATAAACAATTTTGTTATGTACAAATATAAAATAATTACAAGATAAAAAGAACTTTTTATATACCATGTGTTTAAATTTTCTGTTGAATCATATAAACTTAACAATTCTATGCATTAATAAATACTTTTTAAAATTTTTTTTGATGAATTATCCCATCAACTTGAAAGAAAATGAAGTTAATTGGAAGTTAACTTGCGTTCAACTTTTCATTCCCGTCCCGACGGATAGATGGCTGCACCAGTCTACAAAACAAAATTAACTGAAAATGGATTCATACTGCTTAAATATGGCTAAAAGTATTAAAATAATGCATTGTCATCGTGTTCTGAGCTATTCTAAAAGTTTCAAATGTCTAGCTAGTCGGGAAGTTAGTTAAAAACCGATTGCAAAATTTGTACTGGACAAACACACACACAAACAAGACAGCGAGTTAATAAAAACATGGTAATAAAGGAACAAATGTTATAATCAAATATTATTAATAATAGCTGTAAGATAATAATTTATAACATTAGAAATAAAAAAATAAATAAAAAATAAGTCACTATAGTATTACAATACAATGAAGTAACAAAACATTTAGTACTATTGAAAAGAGTAAATATCACATAAAAATTTTGTTGTGTAGTCTATTATATAATATCTATTATTAAAGAAAAAAAACAACTAATTTATTAACTGCGTATTTTTGAAATGTGATCTTGAAAAACATAATGCTTCTATTAAACTGCGATTAAGCCAGGAATTTATTTTTGTGTGCAAATTACCTGCAGTTAAAAATGCACTTTCTGCATTTACGCCGGTTGGTTGTACTATTAATAATGAGTGATATACTTATTCCAAATATTTGCCTCGAAGTCCTACATCTTCTAACATTTCGGTCTCTCGTCTGACGGTTTTGAATAAATCTATTTTTTGAATTACTTTTGTATCATTGTTTGTACCAATTTTTTCATTTATAGCTAATAACGGTATTGAAATCACTAATCGAAACGGGACGGAAATGAGGCAGCAAATGTTTTATGTTAGTACTGCCACATCAATGAAAAAAAAAACACGTACTTCAAATAACAGTAGATACCCAATAATTTAAGTCAAAACTTTTTATAAAAAAATATTTATTATTTATAGTAATACCGAAATACCGGTATTTATCCTTAGCAAATACCGGTTTTACAAAATTTCAAAATAGCATGAAATACCGGTATTCGATATACCGGTATTGCAATCACTAGTGACAACATCGTGATGTTGTTGAAAGGTTTAATTATATCTAAACTCTAATTTTTCAAAGGAAACACCAGAGGTGCATGCCATGAGTCGCTGACAAAGACACATGGGGACATAAGTCGATTTTTGCATTTTCTACCAAGCATGTCTTAGTAAATTATAGTTTGCCCAGTTCCACTCCCGAACGTCTTATTTAACTATTTTCCAATTCAGAAAAAATACATATGCTGTTATATAATTCGAAAAATATCAGTAAGAAAATTCCCCGTAAACATTAAAGTGAAGATTTGCGATGTCAAATGATACAGCGCCATTATAAACTGGAAATGTCAGGACCACTACGTGGACGTGACTAAATACATGAATAACAAAAATGTAATTTACAGTTTCCTGCATACAAATTATAAATATGCATAATTTTTATTTGCCTCTGATGCCACTTCCTATGTGTTCATGAGTTTATTTTATGAAAGAAACATCTTTGTCCACGCTTTTCAAAATTTTACTATATAAATGTAATTTTAAGGCCTCCGCACATCGCATTTTATTAATTTGCTGCATAGAAAGTGTGCGTACGACTTAATGTACAGATCGAGAAAGAAACCAAGTCATGAAGAAACCAAGAGAGTCATAAATAAATCAAGTATCCGGTAGGGACAAATGCCTGCATCGATTTAAGGCGGCGCAGCAGTTTCCCTGTCTATCTAGAAGAAATTTTCCCTCTCAGTATTTTTCTAATCCCAGATTTGCAAACCCATATTTTGACGTAGGATTACGTTCCTCAATAACGGTACTTCGGAGAGAAAAAAAATTGTCCGGCATCGCGAGTTATGATTTTGGAAGCGCACCAAACCCAGTAGCAGTAAACAGTTAAACAGAAAAGTACCAAAATGTGTTAAAAAAAAAAGATAAAAGCGGTAAGCAACGATAAGTAATCCTACGTTAATAGCCCGGGGTAGTTTCGTTAGAAGAGACTACCTGAAATATATTTTTTTAAATACAGTCATTAGTATTTGAAAGTAGATCTTTAAGTTCAATCCGCATGCTTTAAATGCCCCTTAAAGAAGGAACAACCGAAAATTTAAAATTTTTATTGAAACATCCACCTTTCTGTGTAAGAAACAGAATTCAAAGATGTTTATTTGCTGATCAGTGATAAGAAAATTTACTTTACTTGAGTAGAAAATCCCCCCTCCCCCATCTGAAAATTGGATTTCAAGATCTGTAATGTCAATTCGCGCACCGCATTAACTAACTAGAAGTAACGAGTGGGAGTGGTTAAGGGCATAAATACCAAAAATGCTCACAAGGAGCATAAAATAGCAATAAAATTTAAAGGTGTATGACGGTAGGAAATATAAACTGGATAAAATTTGGAAAATCCGCACTGCCTAAGAGCCTTGGTGGTGTAAATTTCTTCAAAAGTCGATCGTTAAGAAGGTGTAAAAAGTTCGAAATTCATGATATTATCCGAAATGTGCTGTAAAATGTCTCTGAAACTGTTCATAATAAAAAATTGTTAATATTTTGTTACCTGCACCTGTTGTGTCAATTTTTTTTCTTCTTGTTATTCTATGCTGTATGTCGTCTCATTTTGAGACTGTCTCCTACCAACCGAAATATTTTAAACTTTTTAGCTCTTATTATAGCTATATTTTAGATACAAGCATTGAGAAAGTAATTAATGAAATAAAAGTAAAATAACGCTGGTAATGATGATACGCTATACTTTTTCTTTATGTAAGAAACAATATCCTACAGTAACTAGGAAATTTTATTAACAGTCAAAAGCTTACTAGATTTATCTAATCGAACTTACTTGTCCCTCACGTGTCGGGTGTCGCAGAGCCGCAGAGGTATTCTAATTTGAGAATTTTTTTAAATCCCGAGGAGAACAGGGTGATACGGTCTCCGCTACGTCCGCGAAGCTAGCGTTCTCCACGGATGAGTTCACGCTGAAGACTTCATGAAAGGCCTTCGTAAAGCTTTTTTAGACCTAGGCAAATATGCTCTGCCAGATGCATCCCGAAACGATCACGGGGCGCAGGTTTCAAATTACTTGTGAAAGCGATGACGTCAGCGAAACCGCTATACGAATTTTTCGTTTTTCTGGGAATCCCATTGGCTAAAAGTAGCCCCAGAGATGCCTTTAAATCAGGCATGTCAAACTCGAGGCCCCCAACGATTATTTGTGTCGCCCAGTCTCATTCAATATAACAGTTTATAAATATCGTGTCACCTTATGCACCTTACGCACAGGTGCACCATTTCCCCCACAAGTAGTGAGTATTTTAGCCGCCTACTTCCACATGACAGACCAGTGGTCTGGTCAGTAAGTAGTCTTGTACGAAGTCATTTGTTTAGTGGGTGTAAAACAGGTTATATTTCGCTTTCGGAGAACGCTTATTAATTTGCGCAATTATTCAGTATCTGGTAAGTTAATGTTTAAGAACAAAAAGTGTCAGGAAGAGAACATCAGTATTATTGTTGTTCTTGTTTTTTAAATTATACTTTTCGATATAAACCTACGTTTCTACGAAAATTGATTTTGAATTTTTTCTGTTTTCTTTTCAGGCCTATACAAACTTAAACCTTGTTTATTTGGGGTGTGTCATCCTTCGAGTTTGATACATTTGTAGTAGAGCAGTGAGGGCCAATCTTTTTATCACTACGAGCGACCTGTAATTTAAATTATAAGCGGCGGTCTACCAACATCGTATGTGTTGAGTGATCATATGAAAATTAGTAATTTAAAGCCAAAAATTCGTTTAAATTTAAAATAATCATAGATATTACTAATTATATTCAATATCAAGTTATTTTCATAAAAGAAAAAATGTTATAAATAAAACAATATGTTCTTTTATTTTCTTATTATTAATGCGGCGTGATGAGACTACCTGTAGAGTCGAAGATAGCCGATTATAGCGAAATGTGACTTCTAAAACCCAAAATGCCCACACGTCCGCTATACTCTACTATCGCCACGTGGG
Source organism: Dolomedes plantarius (assembly GCA_907164885.2). NCBI lineage: Eukaryota > Metazoa > Arthropoda > Arachnida > Araneae > Dolomedidae > Dolomedes > Dolomedes plantarius. The sequence goes on along the minus strand of OU015496.1, from coordinate 156,906,393 downwards.
TATATATAACCTACAAGTCAGCACTTTTTTTACAGAGAGACTGGCGCCGATACTCGTTTGGTTGGGTTTGGAGCGCTACGATCAACTTTTTTGCTACGCGAGGGCTAGACTGGGACCTACAGTTTAAAGCCGATTCCGAACGGCTACAAACATCCATGCCAACAGTGGGACTCGAACCCACAGGACCTGAACCGAAGGCCAGCGCCCTAGCCATTCGGCCATCAACTGGCGGCGCCGATACAGAGAGACTGGCTAACTTCAAGATTGAAGCGCGTCGTCTCTGTCGGATGGTTTGTCTCGCATATGTGAGACGGGGAACTGAGATGTTTACATGTCAGACAGGTGGGCGACTAGGAATAGTTACGCGGTCGACCAGTCGACCGCGGTCGCCTCTTTGGCCACCCCTGTTGTAGAGCAATATAATTTACACCAAATAAAGACCAAACGTTCAAAAACCAAATGAGATGGCGTCGTCGTTATAATGACGTGACCTGCGCAGGATCTATGAGCAATTTGGATGTGTTTTGTATAGTCATAGCAATCTTAATATAAACACGTATGACGGAAAAATAAATCATAATGAAATACGAGTAAACAAAACGCGCGGATTACGAAATACGGGTTAAATTATATGTCCCGCACCCCTTAAGGTAAATTTTGAACTAAATCACTTTGCCGTGACTGACATTATTTTAGTTCGTTACTTCTCTAAACCTGAACCTAATGATGATGTTTTAAACATTCCCTTCAGACAAGTAAAAAATAAATAAATAATTACAAGATAAAAAGAACTTTTTATATACCATGTTTTTAAATTTTCTGTTGAATAATATAAACTTGACAATTCTGTGTATTAATAAATACTTTTTTAAAATTTTTTGATGAATTATCCCGTCAACTTGAAAGAAAATTATCAAATGCGTAATAAAGAGGTATCAAATGCGTAATCAATCCTTTAGCTCGAGAATTGGAAGTTAACTTGCGTTTAACTTTTCATTCCCATCCAGTCTGATAGATGGCTGCACCATTCTACAAAATAAAATTAATTGAAAATGAATTCAATTCTGCTTAAAGATAGCTAAATGTATTAAAATAATGCATTGGTATCATGTTCTGAGCTATTCTAAATGTTTCAAATGTCTAGCTAGCCGGGAAGTTAGTTGAAAATCGATTGCAAGATTTGTACCGGACAAACACACAAGCACACAAACCAGAAAGCGAGTTAGTAAAAACATGGTAAAAATTGAGGCAACAAATAGGCTTGCTAAGGAAATTTTAGCTTAAGCAAACAAAATATTTATAGAGCTTTTACTTTTAAAGCTTGAAGAAAAATATTAAATGTGTAAATATTCTTGATTACCTTTCACCAAGAAAATAAACAGTAAATGTTTCCAGCCATAATATAATTTCCTGCAGAATGTTTGGAAAATAACAAAAAATAACTAAAATTGAATTGCTTACAATCTATACTTTACAATTAATTGTGTAAAGGAGTGGAAAATACTTAAAGAAAATGCAATCAATTAGTTTTGGGATAATTGAGTCGTATAAATTTTTTATTACCTTTGAGAAGAAACAACAGATTTCATTACCAACAAATTTATCAACAATTTCATTAAAAACTAACTTAAATCTTGACATAATTTTGCCGTTATGGTCTAACTGATTTTTAAAAATCTCAACTAAAAATTAAAAATTAATTATCGTGATTTAATAATGTTGCATCAGGATTTAAGTATGAGGTCCATTTATTACCATAAAATTCCTTTAATTTTGTATCCGCTTTGGAGAGTATTATAAAAACTGAATTAGGGCGCTTTAATTTATTTAAAAGTTTCACTCTCTCATACGATTAGAAAGGATTTTTGTGTTACCGAGTTTTCGAAAAATTCATATCTTAATTTTCATCAAAATAATTGGACTTTATGATTACAGATGTGCAACCGGGAACAGAATCACATAGCCTTCTGTCTGCTAGGGCGATGAAAGCATTTCATTTCCGCACTGATTAATCATAAACATTTCGGCAGGCTTAAACAACATATCTTTTCCAGCTAACGAGTCTTTCTATTTCCTTGTCTTTATCCTTCAAAATTTTTACAAGATACTGTTGTCTCTTTCCTAGATGGGCGTTCTCGTTTTCTTGCTGACCACTCTTAATCTTTACGAGATTATATAAATTGTGAAATTTGTTTTTCTTTTCCACGATTTGTTGGTACTTTTTGATCCAGGTGTACAAATTCTTTTTGGTCTCTTCCATTTCTTTTTTATCCTCAATCGACCTCTCCTTCAGCTGTTTCACCTCTCCACTCTTTTCCTTTAGATTTTTCTTCGCTTCTTGCAGTTCGGACTCGAAAGTAACCTTTTCTTTGTTCATTGCTGCAAAGTCTTTCTTAAGGCTTTGTAACACCCCGACTGTCTCGCGCAGTTCTTCGACCACTTGATGAGTTCTTCTGTCGCGTATGGAAATCTGAGTTTTCAAATTCTCCACAAGCCTTTCATGTACATTTATCTCCATCTGATCTTTCTCTGGTATGTCGTAAATTGCTGCCCCCACCGGAATTTCCTTTTCTAGCTTCTTCGCTTCCTCTTTGAGGGTCTGAATTTCCTTCTCCAAGGCTTGTATGTTGACCTGACTTTGGGCTAAATGCTCTTCGAACGTATCCGCTTTTTTAGTTGCCGAATCTTTTTCGAGGCATAGATCTCCAATTTTGGTCTTCAAGTCATCGATGATGGATCCTTTCGTTTCGATATCCTTCGAGAGCTTCGTATTGAGCATAAGTGCCTCCTGCAAATTTTTGGAAACATCTCGTAATTTCTTTCTTTCGTTTTCCAGTTCCACTTTGCATCTCTTCAATGACTTTTCCAAGGGATTCCGGATTTCTGATATTTTCCTTTGGGTTTCAGTTAGCATTAATTCGGAATCAGACAGATCTTTGCTGTATTCTTTTATGAGAACATCTCTGCCTTGGAGTTCTCTTTTCAGATCCGCTACGTTTTTCCGGGTTAATTTCAAATCTGCTACTAATATATCTAAATCGTTTTTTAAAGCTTTAACATCAGTTGTTTCTTTTTTACCCTTTCCCTCTGATTTTTTCGATGCACATTGTTTATCTAAAAATTCGAATTTCATCTCCAACCCGTCATCTAATTTTGAATCACCGGAAGTAAAAGCATTTTTATCCTTATTCGGTGGAATTTCCAGAAATTCACCGCGCACTTGAGTTGACTTGTCTTCCTTTTCAATGTTCTTTCCCAGATCTGCAATGTCTTCCAAGAGTTCTCTTCGTTGTTCTTTTGCGACGTCCAATTCTCTTTGTAGAATGCGGATAGTTTCTCTTAAATCTTTTACACTTTCCTCTTGCTGGGAAGTCCGGCTTATTACTTTTTGGTGTTCAAGTGCAACCTCAGCTAGCAGTTCGCGAATTTTACGAGTTTTTCGGTCGCTTTCGGCGTAGCAACACTTAAAAGTATCAAGGAGTCTAGCAAACTCCGACCGAAACCTCTCCAGCCTTTCTTCCTGTTTAATATTCTCTAATACATCTTCAAAGTGCTTCGTGAGGGCATCAAATTGAAAACTAGTAATGAAATTCGGCTTCTCAACATCAGAATTCTCATTTTCTTTGGTGAGCAGTTCTTCAGAAGACATAATGATCCCTCGACTTATATAAAATATTAAGAGAAAATAGAGACTGTTGAATAATTAAAAATTACGCATCTTAAAATTAACTTTAAGTTATTTTAAAATGATCAGAATCAGTGATGCCCAGTAAATAAACGCAATGAAATTACTGCCATATTATTGAACAAAAATAAAAACAATTTATGAGATACATAATAACAATTTATAAGATGACAATTCTAAAGCAGTCTCACGTAACGTCACCGAAGAGCACAAAGGGCAGAAAACTGTTGTCATATGTTTACACTTGGAGCTCTGGTATGCGTTTCTCTACGGGTTTAATTACCTGTACATTTAACAACAAACATTCCTCTCTTCGTTTTTGCCCGAGTTGATATGTGATATGCTGCTTGCATCTGCCATATAGCGTGATATTAATTCAAGCATTAGATGGTGAAGTTTATAATCTACTTTAGTTTGATGCTACAATCACGGGGTTTTGAACTTAAACTAATGATTTTCTACGTCCAATCAAATTAGGTCTGTTTTGTTTACAAAACACCACTTTTAATGACAAAAGCGACATAAGCAGTGCGCAGTAGATCTTTTAAATCAGCAGATTTCGGTAGATTTTAGATCAGTAAATTATTTTTTTAATCGCACACGATTTCTCGAAAAATCTTTTTAAATTTCTAACTCGGTTATTAGCTGGGAGAACTGTGTGAAGTACCTGGGTGTAATCCTCGACCGGCGACTCACTTATAAACCCTACAGTATGGGCACATCATAAAGCGAGAGCGGTTAAGCTGGATATTTCCCGCAGACATGGAGCAATAGGCAATAAGTGACATCACGCCTGAAAAAATAACAACCGCGATGGATCTCTCCGTTGCTCCTCGAAGATTTGAAGACCTGGTTAAGTTTCTGTTGGAAAAGATTTTTCACTCAATTATTTGGGATATTCGTGTCTCTAATTTTTTTTTTTTTTTAAATTTTTTTAAACACTGTTTCTATTACCTTACGCTTCACTTAAGGGATAGTAGAAAAACTAATTGTTTAGTATCGAAGAGCTCAAACTTCAAAAATGGAAACAGCATGTAAAAGCCAGTCAGCTCTGTGGAACTGCGATGCATCCGTCGTTGCAGGGCCGTGCCAAGGCTAGGCTACGGCCGCACACTAGCGTTTTTTCCCGCTACGGCTTTTCCCCCAGCCGTAGCCTGAACTGGGCAACCGCCCAGGGCCGCTAAAAATTTAGGGCCGCCACTTTTATTCCTCATCGCAACACTTTTCTAAATGAGTTACGAGTCTAACTCATTTAGTTCTTACGAGTTTTTAAGAAATCCCTCATTTTTCGCGGTATCTATAATTCAACTTATAGATATGTTTCGATTTTTTAAAAAGAATCGTAGGAATAATCTTTATTGACTAACTACCCTTTTGGTTCGAAGAATTTCTCGGTTAGAAAAACATGATTTATCTTCAATCCAGTTATAGCAAAACCTTTATTATCAATCCTTTTTGTCAAAAGTTTCTACTATCTGTCAGTCACTACATACAGTCATTTGAAAAATTATAAACCATTTTGTTGGAATCTGTCCGTTTTCACGGAGTAGTTGCAAATTAAGAAAAACGTGAACATATCTTTGTGAACGAATACTAATACCATTTAGTCAAATGTTTGGTCTATTCAAAGCAAACATTAGACAAGACATTTCTCCAGAGAGTGTTAGGGTCTGTTCACACAGGAGACCGTTGCGTTGCGTTAGGGAAAAGATGACGTTGAGACGAAAATAAACCAATCATAGGCCTCCAAACGATTAGGAATGAAATTTTTAACGCCTATGATTGGTTTATTTTCGTTTCAACGTCGTCTTTTCCTTAACGCTACGCAACGGACTCCTATGTGAACAGGCCCTAAGACAAGTAAGCAGAGCCTGACTAAGGCAGGGGCATAAGGGGCAGTTGCCCCGGGCCCCTACATCAGAGGGGGGGCCCCAAATCAAATAGAAAGTTTATTTTACGTTTCCTTCTTTAATGAACTTTTTTTAAACAAAATATCAGTACAGTGTAAAATCCGTCAGTTTTATGTTAGCTTCATTAATCTATCGTATGAACACAAAAAATCTATATTTCGTAAATTCGTGGCTTTCTAGGGAGGAATTTGGCTGAATTCCGCCCTAATGTCAGCAAGGTTATGAATTTTTCGCAACTAGATGACAAAGTTAAAAATCAGAAAACTGCATTTCGGAAACTTGTGAAAAGTTCACAAACTGCAGCGATATGATTGTTAATTAGGTCATCTTAGTCGCAACTGCGAAGAATTCAGTTGCATCGTGATCAGTGGATTCTGTTGGATTTTCACAACACTGAGAAATCACAATAATCAATTATAAGTTGTATTTCCTCAAAATTCTCACAAATGTCAAATATTCTTTTGATTAATTAATTTCATTTTCAAAACATCTACAAAACAGGCCTGATATTGTAATTCGCGATAAAAAAAAAGAGAAAAGAAATAATATTTATTGAAGTTGGTATAACAAGCCAGGATCAATTGCAAATTGTTGAGAATGAAAAATCACGGAAATATAACGGATAAATTTAAATAGCATTTTTGTCAAATTTTGGCTCTTCAGATGTGCTATATCCCTTTTAATGATGGACATAGAATTGTCAGAAAATCAATAAAATGGACAGAACGATATTTCGGCTGACCATTGGAGGGGGGGGGGGGACTTTATAGCTATTTTAGGTTCTAGTCAATTTTCTTGTTATATATCTAAAATGAGGTGAAAAATTTAAATACCTCCATAAAGTTCGGTTCTTCATTACTGAAGTAGTGAAGCAGAGGGGGGCCCCCAAAGAAGTTTTTGCCCCGGGCCCCAATTAGGCTAAGTCGGGCCCTGCAAGTAAGTAAATGCGCTCCAAACCTGTTGGAAAGAAAGGGGTCTGAAGGCTGAAAGAGTGAGGTAAGCAAAAAATGGCTTTTACATGTTCTCTGTATCGTTATAGTGGATTTTATTTCCCACTTCTCGAAGAATTGAAAATATTACAAAGAAGGTACAATCAGTATGCTTTGAATACGGATTGTACGCCTGTCCTCCTTGGCACTTATAATGAAAATGATATCTCATCATCTTTCGACTTTTCACTTATAATAGACAATTTTGCTGCTCAGAAAGCAAGAAAAATTGCTTTATAACCAATAAATTCATACATGTATTTGTTTTTAACAATTTGCATTTTCTAAATCGTGTAAATAATTTTCCATTGTTTCGTTATTCATTCAAATTGATTAATTTTATATTTTAGTGGACCAATTGTAATTTCATGTAAAATTTTCTTTTACGTATTAATATATGTAGGTTTATTAGCGTATGTACGTTTAGGCGTATCAGTGGCGTAGCGAGCATAACTGGCGCCGGGCATGATACCTTTTTGGCGCCCTTTTGGGATACCTTTTTGGAAAATCTTGTTGTCTTTGAGACCATTTGGCGCCCCTCTGCGAGTGGCGCCCGGGGCATGGTAGACCCCCTTGCCCTCCCCTTGCTACGCCACTGAGGCATATGTAGGCGTATGTACGTTTTTTAGTATCGAAACGTGATGCATTAAAAGTAATAATTAGTAAAATCAGAAGTGGATGCAGTTTTTTTCGGGGGGGGGGGGGGATATCGGGGTTGTCTTACAAGATCCATTACTCAGTACGTAGAGAAATTTGATTACCAGTAAATGTGTTTCGCCCAGGGCCGCTAAAATCTTAAGCACGTCCCTGCGTCGCTGTTGCTAAAATAGACGAAGGATGGACTAAAGATTGACAAGTACCATTTATTAGACAAGGAAATAATTAAAAAATTAACTAGAGACTTTAGAAAATTATTTCCGAATTCAAAAAGAAAAAATTTTAAAAGAAAAAGGAATCACCTCTTTGGACAAGAAGACAATAGGGAAAGAAAATCATTAAAATATATTCTAACAAAATAAAAGTAATGCACATATTTTATATTAGTAATATATGTACATTTTATTTTTGTTAAACAGAACACTGTATTGGCGAAATTCGCAAGTTTTCTTCCGAGTAAGAAAAAAAGAAACCGTGCAAGGAAAAGAAGTAAATAAATTTTTTAGACAGTGGCGCCATCTTTTGGAGTCAACATGAATGTCATTTTCAGTCCAAGGAGGTTTTATTTCGTTCCTATCTACACCCTACAACACAGTCGGAAGGAATGTAATTTAAAACCAAAATGATTTTCTTTATAATGCCATTTAAAAACAAAAACAAAAAAATGGCAGGTCTTACTGTGGAAAACGCTATGAAATTATTTCCTGGAGATTATCTGTTTAAATATGGTTTAGTGATTTGGGTGAGTGACAGGGGATACTCTAGATTTGTGTGCACGGCCGCCATCTTGGATTTTTCCACCAGGGTTTGGCGCATTTCTCATGGCGATAATTATTGCGTTCTGGTAAAAATAGCCCAATGTCAAATTCTCTAATTTTAAGATCAAACAGTCATTTCTGATTTGATCTTTTAATTACAGTATAATAATTTTAGGTCAGATCTCAGCCTTGACCTGGAAATATTTTAAGCAGTGTTTTCAAAACGCTGGACTTTGAATTTTTTTTAGCTTTTTTAATAAAAATCACCTGTTTAAATTATGAAACTTAGAAAATTTTTGAAAAATCCTTTAAACGTTGGACTTAGATTTATTTTTGGATTTTTAATAAAAACAACTTTTTTAAATTAAGAAACTTGGAAATTTTTTTGAAAAAATCATTCTCAAATATTGGAAATTTTGGGTTTTTCTTTTAGCTTTTTTAATAAAACCCAATAAAATCAGGACAAGGATTATTTGACCATTTATCCTGCTGTTTTGGAAATAAGGAAATAAAAACCCTTTTTCTAAACCAATAGCTTAACCTTAACTAACTTCTTAACTTAGGTTCCTGGGGAGAGAGAAGTTGAACTTCAGTTATTTAAATTTATTTAAATAAAAATTTTAAAATAGATTGTATTTAAAATGTATACTGTATTTTACATTTTACGAAAAAATGATGGCAGATAATTTTTACTTCAAATAAATGAAATGGTGTATCATAACAGTATACTAATTGACAAATCCATTATCAGTTTTTCGTTAACTTAATAAATTTAAGTTGCTTTTAATTTTGTTTATCGATTGTCAATTAGTATACTGTTATGATACACCATTTCATTTATTTGAAGTAAAAATTATCTGCCATCATTTTTTCGTAAAATGTAAAATACAGTATACATTTTAAATACAATCTATTTTAAAAAATTTTATAATTCCAAGTTGTAGTGGATTACAAATAAATTTAAATAACTGAAGTTCAACTTCTCTCTCCCCAGGAACCTAAGAAGTTAGTTAAGGTTAAGCTATTGGTTTAGGAAAAGGTTTTTTTTTCCTTATTTCCAACACAGCAGGATAAATGGTCAAATAATCCTTGTCCCGATTTTATTGTATGCATAAAATATTTGGTTAAGGTCAAATCTGAAGTAAAATTTCATTACCACAATGCCCTAACCAAAAAAAAAAAAAATAATAAAAATAAAAAGAAGAGGATCTGGTTACTCACCATAAATTTATGGGTTCATAATTTTTTTACATTTTTCAAAGCTGAATTTTAGATAATTTTTAAATTGCAAGATATTTAGGTGGTACGAAAATGCTGAAATTTTTTTTCTAATTAGCAATATATTAGCATAATATTTTGGTGATTCATTGCTATTTGTCAAAGAGTTAGGGTAAATTGAATACATGGCATTGAAATTTTATCTGTAAGTAAAATCCATTTGACCAAATTTTTTATATGAATCATAATTTGAAAAGGTAGTTTTTAATTAAAAATGCAAAAAAAAAAAAAAAATCTAAGTCCAACGATTAAATGATTTTTCAAAAATATTTCTAAGTTTCATAATTTAAAAAAGTGGGTTTTATTAAAATGCTAAAAGAAAAACCCAAAATTTCCAATATTTGAGAATGATTTGTTCAAAAAAATTTCCAAGTTTCATAATTTAAAAAAGGGGTTTTTATTAAAAACCCCAAATCTAAGTCCAACATTTAAAGGATTTTTCAAAATTTTTTCTAAGTTTCATAATTTAAACAGGTGGTTTTTATTAAAAAAGCTAAAAAAATTCAAAGTCCAGCGTTTTGAAAACACCGCTTAAAACATATTGGCGAGAATTTTTCCACTCCTCAAAACACGGTAAAATCGCCAAGTTGGCTCAAAAAAATCCAAGATGGCGGCCGTGCACACAAATCTAGAGTAGTCCCGGGTGACATGAAAGAAATATCAATGTTAGTTTTGTTTACTATTTTTGTCATTCGTTTACGATGGTTTTGTGTAACATTCTGCAATTTGGAAAATGTAAAAGGTAATTTTGTTTCCAGGTGTGGTGTGAGTGTTTGGAATTAGTATAGACTTACATTTGGGTGCGGAGATTGCCTATATGGGGAAATTGGCTATATGGGGCTTAAAGTCTTGCTATATGGGTGTTTATGCCTCTGTCCAGTGGCGCACCCAGGGGGGGGCCCAAGGGGCCCTGGCCCCCCCCCAAAGAAATAGAAAAAACAGCAGAAAATATTCCAAAAATCTTTTCTTTATTAATATTCGTTTTTCTGCAATTATATTCTGTCGTGTTTTCTATTTCTATACAACTTATGAATTAGCAGTCACATAAGATGAAAATACCCTATAGCTCTCGGGAATCACGGCCGCTGTGAATAAATATATGGTAAAGTAGTGGTAGTTCTGGGGCACAACGAGCGTTACTTCCCTTGGCTCTTGGCTGTGTCAGGCACATAGATCACGTGTTTTCTGTATTGGCGATCATTGCAGACACTCAGTCCATAGATCGAATGCGATGCTTTGTGTCTATTTTCATATAGTCCACTTAAAACCTTTAGCTTACGGGGATCAGTTTTGTAAATCGCTTTTTAGAACGGGAAACTTTTGTCTACTTCCTACCCCCCATTTTACGACCGGTCAGTGTGTGTGTGTGTGGGGGGGGGGGGGTCGGTGGAAAAACTGGTTAATTGCTTTCTCGAAGACCGTGGGATATGAGCAGAATTTCGTCTCCCTAAATCCCCTACATCTGGAGCTGGTTTTTAGTAAACAAATTGCAGATGTTACAGAAAAGAGGTTTGCACATTTTGTTTGCTTATGATAGTATACGTTCTGTAAAAGCTTTTATGGATGAGTGAATTTTAATGACGGGAATTTTTTCATATGAATTTTTAAGAAGGAAGAGGAATTTAAATTTTAAAATAATTATAGGAAGTTGACAAGAAAAGACAAATCAAATATAAAAGAAAATCAGTCAAATAAAAAAATTTAATTTTTTTTTCCGATTTCTGCAGAGTTTTATCACACTAAAAGTTAATTATCTTCATATTTTTCTCATATATACTTTAAATATAAATTTGTATTGATAATACAAATGGTTCTTAAGTTCCATTTCAAGTCATTTTCAAGCCATCTGGACCTAGAAAATAGATTTATTTCCTAATTTTCCCTCCTCCTTTAAAAAACGTATTCAAGTAAATAAATGTAAGAGTGTAAATTCATGTACAAATGCAAAAGTTGAAACTAAAATCGCTGTAATGAAGGAACATAAATTCATGATCTAATGTCTTATTTTCTTATTAACAAAACCGAATGATTCTGTTAGCGTGATCTTTAAGATAGACATACCTATTAGTACAGGGCAATTCAATTTTCTAAAAATTAGAGCAAAAATGACCTTCAAAGAAAAAGTATTTATTGTGTACGAAGCTCGTTAAATCTGACAGAAGAAGACACACACACAATCACTACTAATATATACACACCCGATTCTGTTTTTTGCAAGGATTTGAAATAACATGGTCCAAGAAAAAGAAAACAGAGGTGGGGAACCAGCGGCCGTAAGGACGCATGAGGCCTGCGTGATCTTCTTGTGCGGCCTTCATAAAAGCTAGCACTTGTATTGATTAATATTTAATTTTATAGATTACAACAATTTGCAAAGCAATGGAATTAAATAAAGAACGGCATGAATGTATGTACTCAGGCTTTGCGTTATGAAGCTTGATCCAAATATTCAATTACTTTCAAGCAAGAAACAAATGCAAATATCCCACTAGTTTAAAATTTCCATCGGATTTTAAAATTATTTTAGGAATTGTTGCTATGTCAGTTATTTATAATTTAATACTATTATTTTTCTATTGTATTTCTTTATAATGTTAAAATTATTTAAAAATACTTCTATTTTACTTTTTTTATTTGAAGTGGTATTTAAATATGTAGTTGTTTATTAAAATTTAAAAATGTGGATGAATATATATATATATGTGTGTGTGTGTGTGTGGGCTTACATAAATAAAAATACCAAAAGTGAAATATAAAAAATTACAGCGGTATCTATGAATCTAATAATTTTATAAAAAAATAATAATTAATGATTAATGTTATAACAAGTTTTTACCCTTATGTCAATAAAAAAATATTTTACATTGTAACTTTTTATGTGAAATAATAAATAAATAAGGACTTAATTTTTTTGTTATTTTTCTATATAATGCACCAAATTGTTAAAACTATACCTAACTGTAATAATTTCATAAAAGTCGCATTTATAGGTTACATCAACTTATGCAGCCTCCTTTATTACTACCTAATTTACATGTGGCCTCTAATGGTAAAAAGGTTCCCCACCTCTGAGAACCGATTATTTTTTAACACTTTTTTTTTGCTGTAACATGGTTTAAAAATCTAAAAAGAATAAAAATATTGAATACAATGTTATCAAAGCGTATTTCAGAGAATGATTTGTTATAGTAATGATGATGTAGGTGTGGTTCTACTATCTCCAAGAACGATTTTAGAAGGTTTCCAACTAACCAATAAACACGGAAATCATTTCCTTACAAATTATGGCAATGTCGTACGAGCTGTGTCATTCCAACGTGATTTAAAAATGATTCTGGCATGTTATGCAGAATCTTATAGAGAACTAACAAAAAGAAAATCACACTGTCTAATAACCGAATTAGTATTCAAAATAGGTGAAATAAACGAAACGCAAGATATTCATTTTATTCCATATAAACTTGTAGACATATCGCCACTCAATATTTTTATTGACGAGAGGAATTTTTCGCCACCGAAAAGCAGCAGTAAACGGGTACGTTTATCATCCAGTAGTGACACTGAATGGCAGAATGTTATACGTATGTCTGTATAAATAAAAAAAAAATTCAATTTATTTTTAACCACTTCCGACTGCTGCACTTTTTCAATTTAAAAAAATAAGCCGTACAAAAATAGTTAAAATAAGATTTGTGGATTTGCTCTTACATATTTATTCAACAAATCCAAATTCATGTGAAAATCAACTTTTTTTTTCATTAAGTATGTTTGGATAGAACTTATATCCCGATTTTATATGTTCACTATATCTCTTTTTTCCACGGTTTTTTTTCCACTGTAGTCTCTGGAACGTATCCCTCGTGCAAAAAGAGAATCGTGCGTGTATGTGTATATATATATATATATATATATATATATATATATATATATATATATATATATATATAATATTAAAAACTAGTAATTTCTTAATTCAACAATCTTAACATTTAAAAACTATTAATTCCTCACTTTACTATTCCAAATTACAAACCCTTTTTTAATTCCTTGAAACAGGTAATTCCCTTTGGGCATTCGCGTTAAATTCCATTTTAAAATCTAACATTATTCTAAATTCCCTTGGGGGTACGAGCTAACTTTCGTTTTCAAATCTAAGTCCTAAAAGGCCTCTAGTGGAAAAAATTAAATGGCTGCCTGTTTTAAATGAAAACTAAACTGGCGTAGCGTGGGCAGAAAATTAAACGCTGTAGCGCATTTGTCACGCCTTTTCTTAACTTTTAACCAATTAAACCCTACTACGATCACATGACGAGATGAGTTTATATAAGGTTTGGGATCACGTACATGTAGGCTTTTTTGATAATGTAACTGACTTGGAAAGACGTATTCTCCGTCTAATAAAGATGTAATTAAATTAACGTTGTGGTGTTTTATGTGTCCGAGGGTGAGATGAAAAGCGGGAAAGGAAATTAAACATGTGATGCACGGCCGGGCGACAAGTCATCCATCTTTACCTCAAAAAGAAATACCACTCGGGCCTTCCTTCGTCGGCCCGCGCCCGTGCTATTACATACATATATATTAAGTTGAAAGTAATGTTCAAGACATATAGGTATCCAAAATAAGACCAGCAATAAATAGTTCAATATGATCATCAGTTTTTGTAGATTATTCTGGTTTTATTGTATTAGATAACCTTTCTTCAAATTAGATTACCTCCTTTCATTGTATTTTAGATTCTACTTTTCATATTTCTCGTCTTACACAGGAAAATGCTATTATATATTACTTAATATGCAAGTATTTATATTAATTTCCAATTTGTGATAGTTACTTTTTATAAAGTATTTTCTATTTCCAATATGCATGTACTCATGCATGCATGCATGTATATATACATACTTATAAACATATATACATCTTGACCTAGGTCGTTTGAACATATTTTTCACTTTTCAAAAATAATATAATGAAAGCGAGGAAAAAAATAGAATGACTAAATGAAAAAATTGAGAAACAAGAAAAACTCTAACTTCATAAATTTTATAGAAAAAATAAAAGTATCAGACTAATTTCAATCACCAAGACTGGTGCAAACCGTCAAAAATATTATTCCTCATGCCTTGGATCAGAAATTTTCCCCTAATTAGAAGCGTATGTTTATTTTTTCCCCTTTTGTCAGTTGTAAACCGCCAATTTTTTCCTCCGGAAAACGATCAGCCCTCAGCAAAATAAGACCCCCACTGAACTAATATCTTGCATCCTGTGCGGTTTTCTACAAAATAAGGGAATGAAAACTTTGGGACGACTGTTATTTTAAGCCCATAGTTTTGGAGAGTACTTGCTTGGGATATAGGCTATCCCACCCCGTAAGGAAAAGGTCATTCGTATTCTGTTCTATTGAACTTGAAACATAGCGCCTTCCATCTCTGAAGAATTAACGTACGTAAATTCTTTAATATTTTAATTTTAAATTTATAAAAGTATTTTATTTTTTAAATTTTGTGCTTCAAAATATGGCTAAACGTACTCAGGGTATTTTATTGAATTATTTTTTAAAAAAACCGAAAATGGATGATTCAAACGTTTGTAGCAATGTTGCTCCTAATATTGTCAATACCGATTCTAATTCGGTTTCCCGAGTCGCGGATTTGACAAAACCATCGAATTATCCGGAAGAAAGTACTTCCTTAGTTATAAATAATTCTCAAGACATCGCATTTCTAAAAGAACAAAAATTTAATACGGGCGATAATATAGATATTGTTAAAAAGTTGTGGAAACCAGAACCAAATTTTAACTTTCCCGTAACTTGTATTGCAAATCACAACCGAAGTTTCCAGTACATATGGTTTAAAAAATTTGAATGGCTTGTGTACTCTCAAGTTGAAAATAGTACGTACTGTAAATATTGTGTGCTTTTTGCACCTGCTAATGTTGGAAAATCTAAATCTGAAGTACCTGGGATGTTAGTCACGAAAGGTTATGATAATTGGAAGAAAGCCATTGATAGATTTTATAATCATCAAAAAACAAAATATCATATAACAGCTGTTATGACGTATGAAAGGCTGCACAATATTCGAGATGGAAAATGTATTCCAATTGATCGGCAAATTGATGTAGGTAAAACATCCCAAGCTGCAGTTAATCGCAAACGATTAGAACCTATCATAAAAACTGTAATTTTATGTGGTCCGCAAAATATACCCTTAAGAGGACATCGTGATTATGGAGAATTTTCATTTGAACAGGAGCCAGTCACCAATGAAGGCAATTTTCGAGCTTTGTTGAGAATGAGAATCGATGCGGGCGATGAAAACCTCACTGAACATTTTAAATATTCTGCCAAAAACGCTACCTACATTAGCTGGAACATACAAAATCAAATTATAAATGCATGTAACGATATAATTTTGAACCGTTTGATAGAAAAAATTAATGCTGCGAAATGTTTTTCTATTCTTGCCGATGAAACTTGTGACATTTCTACTATCGAGCATCTTTCCTTGTGTGTCAGGTATTTAGATGAAGAAAATAACAACAAAGTTTGTGAACAATTCTCACAATTTGTTCCTGTAACAAACACTACAGGAAAAAACTTATCCGACAAAATATTAGAAATCTTAAATAATCATGGCATCGATTTGTCCTATTTACGTGGACAAGGTTACGACGGGGCCGCATCAATGAGTGGAAAGTTTAATGGTGTTCAGTCTCACATATCAGCTAAATATCCACAATCTTTATATGTTCATTGTGCATCACATAGTTTGAATTTGGCAATTGGAAATGCTGTATCTGTGACTGAAATAAGAAACTGCATTGGCATAATTGAAAAGGTGTACAGTTTTTTCAATACCCCTAAGAGACAGAACGTTCTTGTTGACAATATTGATAAACATACGCCGGAAACTAAAAGACAAAAATTGCGCCAAGTTTGCCCGACTAGGTGGGTGGAACGCCATGAAGCCATCATGACCATGGTGGAATTATATGATGCAGTGATTCATAGTCTTGACACAATCATTTCTTGGGAAGACAGAGACTCGTCCTCTAAGGCAAAACTTTTGAATAATTCCTTGTGTGAATTTGGGTTTATAATATCTTTATTTAGCTTGCAAAATATATTTGCATACACCTTACCATTGTCTAGAATAATGCAAAAATCCGACAGTGACCTCTTAATTGCCCTAAATTTTGTTGATGATGTTGTGTCTCAATTAAATATCGTTCGTGAAACACCAGATTCTTTTTTTAAACATATTTATGATGAGGCATGTATAAAAGCCAATAATTTTAATATTGACATCAAAAAGCTAAGGACTGCATCAAGACAAACATTAAGGTCCAATGTTCCAGCCGATTCTGAAGAAGAGTATTTCAGGAGAACTATTTTCATTCCCTTTATTGACCAAATATTGACTCAACTTCACGAACGATTCACTCGGCATCGCAACATTTTGAAAAATTTTTTGACTCTCTTACCAAATGGAAAAGATGCTCCGACAGCAAGTACAACAGAGGATTTTCGACAGTTGTGTGAATTTTATGCCCGTGATTTGCCTTCTACAAATCCAGCAATTTTGAATGCCGAATTCATTTTGTGGTATAAAAAATTTGAAGAACCGTTTGCAACAGCTCCATGTAAAAATGCCATTGATGCAGTTTCGAAGTGTGACAAAATGTTATATCCAAGCATCTATAATTTATTAAAAATATTTGCAACACTTCCGGTAACAACATGCGTCAGTGAAAGGTCCTTTTCTACCTTACGCATTTTAAAAACCTATTTAAGATCTACAATGGCACAGTCACGATTGAACGGACTGGCTTTGCTGTATATACACAGAGAGATTGATGTAACCGCACCTGAAGTCATTCAAGAGCTTTGTAAAAAGAAAAGAAAACTGGATTTTATTCTTTAAGTAATTGTTATAACCACCTTGTGAATTGTATTGAATTTGCGTTATGGATATTGTTATCCGTTCAACTCGCCCCCTCCCCCCTCCCCCTAAGAATAAATCCTGGTTGCGCCAATGTCCTACACACGAATTCTTTCAAGCTTAATGCTGAAATACACAAAAACTTCGTAATAAACGTAGGAAAAGAAAAGTAATGCGTAGTGGTGGACACCTAATTTGAATTTTCCATTTTTTAAAATTCCATTTACTCCTAAAAACTACTCATGGCTGTTTCGCAAGTCCTTTCATCATACGCGTTCAAATCTTTATAATCAGAAATGAGCTTCTTAAATAAACGAATTGATTAATCGAGTTCGACAAAGAGCTAAACATAAATATTTATATTAATAACTAATAAGTGACTAAATATCAATACCATTTTGACAATATATTTAGAGGAAATATTTTTCTTAAATTTATTACTATTCCTGTATAATTATAACAAATTTATACCGGGTTATTTAGTGGTAGAATATTAAGATAAAAACAAGCTAGCATGTCAACACCTGGAGGAATATTGATTTTATGTGATTTAGGCTCGTGCACAAGAAAAGGTTCGCCATCCCAGCCCTAGAGATAACTTTAAAATGGTGTGCTTGTTTTCATTAACGAATACAGCCATAGTATTACGAACTTTTGAAGACGGGAATCTGCACGGCAAAGCACTATATAATGATATCTAGTACCTACAAAAGTTACCTTTTTACGGGTGCTATATTTCCCTAACATTCACCTGTTATCATATTTCTTCTATTCCTGAAATCTCAAATATGCGCATCAGTGGCGCACCCAGGGGGGGAGGGGCCCTGCCCCCCCCCCCCAAGAAATAGAAATTGCATTATTAATATTGATTTTGCATTATAAATATTTTTATCCGTTCATCTCGGCCCCCCCCAAGAAAAATTCCTGGGTGCGCCACTGCCTCTGTCTGTTACAAATCAATGGTAATTGTATTTTAAAGTGATCCCTTAGTAATGAGCTATAAAACATTTAAATTAATAATTCTGTCTATTTTATTGTATATATAATCAATATTTATTTCCATTTATTTTATTAATATTATTATTATTTAGAAATATCGGGAGTTTTCCTACTAAGCCATTAGCCTTCTATCTTCCCCATTTATTTTATGAGCCCTCCCCTTAAACAGTGTATCTTTTTAATGTATTTTCAACGACAATGATAACGTATAACCGCCAATTAAAATTTTATTATTTCTTTGAATTTTCATTGAACATTTCTCTTGCCAGATAAATAAAGAAAGTGCATTTGAAATCTACGTATTTATTTATGGAAGTATCGTTTAGGGAAGTAGGGGAAATTTTTGGGAAATTATTGCTTTGATTTAACGATTTATGTGGATACACGGGTATTACCAGTACTTTTTTTCTAAAGAAATAGGTGGGTATACTGTGTATTCTCAAATAAAGGTGCGTAGTTTTAGTACTGTGTTTTCACACGTCACAGGAGAGCAAAAAACTCGCACTTTTAAAAAATACTTTTTGTTATATATTAACAATTAATTCAAAAGTTTCTTAAAATTTCGGTTAAGTTAAGACCAAATAATACTTGAAAAAAAAAAAAGGTGGGGATACACCGTATCCCCGCGTACCCCCAGTAAAAAAAAAAAAGTCAAGGGAAAATTTACGGATGCGATTCCATAACAGATGTGCTGCCATCTATGAGCAACATACGTTAGTAACTTTTTCCTAAGTATTGCACGAATATAAAGTACCACTTAACACATTATTCATTTTCAAGTATCATCAATTTAGCAGGCAATATACTATACTAAATTTAAAAATCAAGTGACGATTGAATTTTTTATATCCTTAAAAGTTTTAAATTTATAAAACGCTGAAATTAGAAGCGAAAACTTATAATGAAGCTTTTAGACAACAGATAGCAGCACTTTCTAAAATTCTCTTTTGTATATATCAAGACCGTAAGAAATTGGCTGTAAGAAAAACAATCATTTAATAGTTTTGTAAACTTTAGGTAATTTCAATTTTGAATTTGTTTTAGAGTTAGAGTTTTGTGTTTATTCCAAAGCCAGTTCCAAAGCCTGACTAATTAGATCCGATTGGCTATAGCCCTTAAGAAGTTATATAAAATGTCAGTTCCAAGGCATGCCTTTTTAACTGAGTCGTTCTGTAAATTGGGGTAAAATCAACTCCCATAAAAGCACAGTTTTCATATTTTATGGCTAAACTTCATCTTTTTCAACATATTAAAAATATAAATGTATATACGAACACAAAAATTAATTAGATGGGCACGAGGGGGCAAATCCTACGTTTTTCGTAAATCTCATAAAATTATAATTTTAGCTAAAGATTTGACGGCAACCTTTTTAAAGATAAGAAATTTCCCTACTGTATGATATTTTTCCATCCCTGTTATGATAATTGACTGATTTATGATATCTTTACCATTCTCTTCCCACCTGTGAAATCCCCTCCCCACCTCCAAAATGGTTTAATCCAAGTGAAGAATACCTCATATAAAGTTTATATGTTATTTAATTCCTTTTGATCTGGTTCGCCACTTGTTGATCTACCATGAAAATAAACGAGTTACTATCAGTTATGACATGTTGATTGTTTAACGTCCTTAGACTCTCTTACAGATAACTACTGCAGTTTCATGCACTCCAGTTTACTTGCTTAGCTCCTGTGGCGTCACGACAAGGCTGATAAACTCTCTGGGGGCATTTTGAAGAAATTTCACAACTATTGATCCATACCAAGAAAGGCAGAGTTCTAATTAACAAACGAAGGCCAACTTTTTAAAACAAAAACTTAACAAGTAGATTTATTTACAGAAAGAATTAAACATTAAACACTTCCGACATAATCACTTAATGTACGTGCAGATTCACAAATACACGCTCCAGGGCCCATTCTCGGCCCAACAACACAGGATCCTAGCAAAAACACGTCTACCCCGCTCGGATTTTATACAGCGTCTCTCTCCAATGTCTGGATTTTCAAAAGGGGTGGGGGGGCCGGCAGATTTTTGGCTGACAGCTCTTCTTAGACGCCGAACTTTATTACATTGCCGAAACTTAAGATGGCAGCTTTAGTGGCTGCATATGTGAGGAAAACGGTTTGTAATCCCCCCACGTGTTCCGAACTGGTGGAACCGAACAACACATTCCTCGAAAAACACGAAGCTGTGTTTCAAGCGCTTGTGGGGTCTCGGTAAAAAATAAGACCCTATTTCCAGTACGCTACACTCCAGTTTACTTTCCAGTTTACTTACTCTTTAGATTTAGTTGATGACTCAGCGGATGATTTTGCGTTTCTCAATTAATTCTGAGCTAATGAAGTCACAAGATACCATATTTTTCGGACAATAAGACGCACCTGAAATTTATGGGGAAATTTTAGAAAAGAATATTTTTTTGTATTTTGTTAGGTATATAAAGATATTTTCAATTTCTTACTTGATTAAAAAATATATATGTGCCGGTGATTATAAAAGTGGCATAAGTCAAGAATCTAAAAAGAAAAAAAAAGTTTATCAATTGTGTCATATTGCATTCTTTTATATTACCGTAATCTGAAGTAATCTTTGCAAAATTGTAAAAATTGAACGGTTAGATAGAGTTGGTTGTTGCGTCATTACACAGAGTTCATTTTATGCTCAAACTCAAAACTTCAAATACCTCGAAACGAAAAATATATAACTTAGACCACCTTCATAATCACTGGCACATATAATCTATCTATACTCTATCTATACTTATATATAAAGAGAGAGAGCAATTTTGTACGTGGAGGGTAATCTCCGGAACCACTGCACCTATTTGAAAAATTCTTTCACTGTTTGAAAGGTATATTATTCCAGATGGACATAGGCTATATATTATGTATATCTGATCAGTAGAAATAAAGTTAGGGGGGATACTCTAGATTTGTGTGCACGGCCGCCATCTTGGATTTTTCCGCCAGGGTTTGGCGCATTTCGCATGGCGATAATTATTGCGTTCTGGTAAAAATAACCCAATGTCAAATTCTCTAATTTTAAGATCAAACAGTTATTTCTGATGTGATCTTTTAATTACAGTATAATAATTTTAGGCCAGATCTTGGCCTTGACCTGGAAATCTGAGTGAAATTGATTATACTCAAAAGAGTAAATTATTTTTAAAACTAAGAGTCTTTTTGTTGAAAATTTTTGAATCCATTATCAGTTTTTCGTTAACTTATTAAATTTAAGTTGCTTTTAATTTTGTTTATCGATTGTCAATTAGTATACTATAATGATACACCATTTCATTTATTTGAAGTAAAAATTATCTGCCATCATTTTTTCATAAAATGTAAAATACAGTATACATTTTAAATACAATATATTTTAAAATATTTTATAATTCCAAGTTGTAGTGGATTACAAATAAATTTAAATAACTGAAGCTCAACTTCTCTCTCCCCAGGAACCTAAGTTAAAAAGTTAGTTAAGGTTAAGTTATTGGTTTAGGAAAAGGGTTTTTTTTTCTCATTTCCAACACAGCAGGATAAATGGTCAAATAATCCTTGTCCCGATTTTATTGTATGCACCAGATATTTGGTTAAGGTCAAATCTGAAGTAAAATTTCATTACCACAATGCCCTAACCACCGAAAAAAAAAAAAAAAAAAAAAAAAAAAAAAGAGGATCTGGTTACTCACCATAAATTTATGGGTTCATAATTATTTTACATTTTTCAAAGCTGAATTTTAGATAATTTTTAAATTGCAAGTTATTTAGGTGGAACGAAAATGCTGTATTTTTTTTCTAATTAACAATATATTGGCATAATATTTTGGTGATTCATTGCTATTAGTCAAAGAGTTAGGGCAAACTGAATAGATGGCATTGAAATTTTATCTGTAAGTAAAATTCATTTGACCAAATTTTTCATATGGATCATAATTTGAAAAGGTAGTTTTTAATTAAAAATGGCCAAAAAAAATCTCAGTCCAACGATTAAAGGATTTTTCAAAAATATTTCTAAGTTTCACAATTTAAAAAGGTCGTTTTTATTAAAAAAGCTAAAAGAAAAACCCAAAATTTCCAATATTTGAGAAAGATTTTTTCAAAAAAGTGGTTTTTATCAAAAATCCAAAAAAAAATATAAGTCCAACGTTTAAATGATTTTTCAAAAATTTTTCTAAGTTTCATAATTTAAACAGGTGGTTTTTATTAAAAAAGCTAAAAAAATTCAAAGTCCAGCGTTTTGAAAACACCGCTTAAAACACATTGGCGAGAAATTTTCCACTCCTCAAAACACGGTAAAATCGCCAAGTTGGCGCAAAAAAATCCAAGATGGCGACTGCGCACGCAATTATTAAGTAACGTAATATTAATTTGAATATTATTTTAGGTGCTTAAAATAATTAAAAAAACGTTCTTTACTTAAAATCCTTTTTTTTATTTTTTTATTTTTATTTCATCTCTTACTCTAATTTTGAGATACCAATGTGTATCTATACTTCTATAATCTATAGGGGCTTAATCTTAACAATCTCCATTGTTACCGCTACTGTCCTCTACCGCTTTTTGTGCCGAAGTCTTTAACGATCCTTAGCATGGTGCTATCGCTGTGGGCTTCTTCTATACTTATATATAAAGAGAGAGCGATTTTGTACGTGGAGGGTAATCTCCAGAACCACTGTACCTATTTGAAAAATTCTTTCACTGTTTGAAAGGTACATTATTCCAGATGGACATAGGCTATATATTATGCATATCTGATCAGTAGAAATAATGTTAGGGTCTTAATCCTAACAATCTCCTTTGTTACCGCTACTGTCCTCTACCTCTTTTTGTGCCGAAGTCTTTAACGATCCTTAGCATGGTGCTATTGCGGTGGGCTTCTTCTATATCTATACTTATATATAAAGAGAGAGCGATTTTGTACGTGGAGGGTAATCTCCAGAACCACTGCACCTATTTGAAAAATTCTTTCACTGTTTGAAAGGTATCTATACTTCTATAATAATATATAAAGAGAGAGAGCAGATTTTGTACGTGGAGGGTAATGTACAACTTTTGTACATTAAAATGTACCTTACATATTTTCCTTTGTCAACCGCAGTCAAATAACCATAGCAACACCCTTTAGCTTACGGGGTCCGTTTTTCGAAATCGCTCTTTACAACGGGAAAATGTTATCTACT
Organism: Dolomedes plantarius; assembly: GCA_907164885.2. Classification (NCBI taxonomy): domain Eukaryota; kingdom Metazoa; phylum Arthropoda; class Arachnida; order Araneae; family Dolomedidae; genus Dolomedes; species Dolomedes plantarius. Next base: position 156,882,986 of record OU015496.1, on the reverse strand, counting down.
TCCTACCTGCATTTTATGTGGAGGACATTCAGCGTGGGGGGGGGGGTCAGGGGAAAGAGTGGTTAATTGCTGTCTTATTGCTTTCTTACTGTTAAAGAAGAATTTCAATAGTAGATCATCGGCACTCCGTGCCTCTTTCATCTCTCAAAAGGCTGAAAATGGATGAACCGCGGGTGAACCGCCCATATCATGTCTCTCGCCTGAAAAGAAATAGCCTCTAGCTAGAACGACAAAAGATTATTATTCAGTCCTTTTCGGCAAGATTCACCCTCCAGAATGTCACCCAATTGTTCTTTGAGGGCAAAGACGTTAGGAAAATCACAACGAAGTGGAATTCTAGACAATATCTCTGCCGACATCAAACCGTATTTTTCGAGAGTATGTGCTTCGGATATATGCTATCCCACTCCGTAAGGAAAAGGTTTAATATTTTTAAGATTCACGTAGAGGAGGTATTGATAAATACAAAAGGGATTTTTGAAACTGGCAACGTTAAAGGGTTTATTGAAGAAAATTACATTTGGAAGTACGCTTTTTATTGGACATTTAAGGTAAAAAAATATTTACAATTTATTGGCTATCAACTGGAAATTTATTGGTATAATATTTTGTTCAACCCGGACAAAGTCGGGACGGGCCGCTAGTACTTATATATAAAGAGAGAGAGCGATTTTGTACGTGGAGGGTAATCTCCGGAACTACTGCACCTATTTGAAAAATTCTTTCACTGTTTGAAAGGTACATTATTCCAGATGGTCATAGGCTATATATTATGTATATCTGATCAGTAGAAATAAAGTTAGGGGGGATACTCTAGATTTGTGTGCACGGCTGCCATCTTGGATTTTTCCGCCAGGGTTTGGCGCATTTCGCATGACAATAATTATTGCGTTCTGGTAAAAATAACCCAATGTCAAATTCTCTAATTTTAAGATCAAACAGTTATTTCTGATGTGATCTTTTAATTACAGTATAATAATTTTAGGTCAGATCTTGGCCTTGACCTGGAAATCTGAGTCAAATTGACTATACTCAAAAGAGTAAATTATTTTTAAATTAAGAGTCTTTTTGTTGAAAATTTTTGAATCCATTATCAGTTTTTCGTTAACTTATTAAATTTAAGTTGCTTTTAATTTTGTTTATCGATTGTCAATTAGTATACTATAATGATACACCATTTCATTTATTTGAAGTAAAAATTATCTGCCATCATTTTTTCGAAAAATGTAAAATGCAGTATACATTTTAAATACAATATATTTTAAAATATTTTATAATTCCAAAATGTAGTGGACTACAAATAAATTTAAATAACTGAAGTTCAACTTCTCTCTCCCCAGGAACCTAAGTTAAAAAGTTAGTTAAGGTTAAGTTATTGGTTTAGGAAAAGGTTTTTTTTTCTTATTTCCAACACAGCAGGATAAATGGTCAAATAATCCTTGTCCCGATTTTATTGTCTGCACCAAATATTTGGTTAAGGTCAAATCTGAAGTAAAATTTCATTACCACAATGCCCTAACCAAAAAAAAAAAATAAATAAATAAAAATAAAAAGAAGAGGATCTGGTTACTCACCATAAATTTATGGGTTCATAATTATTTTACATTTTTCAAAGCTGAATTTTAGATAATTTTTAAATTGCAAGTTATTTAGGTGGTACGAAAATGCTGTATTTTTTTCTAATTAACAATATATTGGCATAATATTTTGGTGATTCATTGCTATTAGTCAAAGAGTTAGGGCAAACTGAATAGATTGCATTGAAATTTTATCTGTAAGTAAAATTCATTTGACCAAATTTTTCATATGGATCATAATTTGAAAAGGTAGTTTTTAATTAAAAATGACAAAAAAAATCTCAGTCCAACGATTAAATGATTTTTCAAAAATATTTCTAAGTTTCACAATTTAAAAAGGTCGTTTTTATTAAAAAAGCTAAAAAAATTCAAAGTCAAGCGTTTTGAAAACACCGCTTAAAACACATTGGCGAGAAACTTTCCACTCCTCAAAACACGGTAAAATCGCCAGGGTGGCGCAAAAAAATCCAAGATGGCGGCCGTGCACACAATTATTAAGTAACGCAATATTAATTTGAATATTATTTTATGTGCTTAAAATAATTAAAAAAACATTCTTTACTTAAAATCCTTTTTTTTATTTTTGTATTTTTATTTCATCTCTTACTCTAATTTTGAGATACCAATGTGTATCTATACTTCTATAATCTATCTATACTTATATATAAAGAGAAAGAGCGATTTTGTACGTGGAGGGTAATCTTCAGAACCACTGTACCTATTTGAAAAATTCTTTCACTGTTTGAAAGGTACAGTATTCCAGATGGACATAGGCTATATATTATGTATATCTAATCAGTAGAAATAAAGTTAGGGGTTTAATCCTAAAAATCTCCATTGTTTCCGCTACTGTCTTCTACCGCTTTTTGTGCCGAAGTCTTCAACGACCCTTAGCGTGGTGCTATCTATATCTATACTTATATATAAAGAGAGAGAGCGATTTTGTACGTGGAGGGTAATCTTCAGAACCACTGTACCTATTTGAAAAATTCTTTCACTGTTTGAAAGGTACAGTATTCCAGATGGACATAGGCTATATATTACTATGTATATCTAATATTATATGTATATCTATTATTATGTATATCTAATCAGTAGAAATAAAGTTAGGGGCTTAATCCTAACAATCTCCATTGTTTCCGCTACTGTCTTCTACCGCTTTTTGTTCCGAAGATTTCAAGGATCCTTATCGTGGTGCTATCGCGGTGAGCTTCTGTTCTGACGCTAGCGGTTCGAACCTAGCCATTCTCCGGCACGCATTTTTCTTTTAAAAAATTTATTTTAATTATTAACTAACATAAAATTAATTTAAGGTATTATTTAGGTTATTATTAAGGTAAAAAAAGATTTACAATTTATTGGTATAATATTTTGTTCAACCCGGACAAAGTCGGGACGGGCCGCTAGTACTTATATATAAAGAGAGAGCGATTTTGTACGTGGAGGGTAATCTCCAGAACCACTGCACCTATTTGAAAAATTCTTTCACTCTTTGAAAGGTACATTATTCCAGATGGACATAGTCTATATATTATGTATATCTGATCATCTATCTATATATATAAAACAGTTCCGTAACTGACTCATTCATTCACTGACTGACTGACTGACTGACATACAACGCACAGACCAAACCGCTGGACCTAAAGAGCTGAAATTTTGCATGGCGATTCTTCTAATAGTGTAGGGGTGCACTAAGAAAGATTTTTCAAAATTCTTCTTAGATTTTTTTAAATTAAATTTTTAAGCTGTTTTTTAAACTTTTTTTTACGTTTGCATTTAAAATAATACATTGAGGGTTATAAAATTTATATCACGAGAAAAATCATAAAAATTCCTTCAAAATGAAATTTTTTTCGAATTTTTACCTCCATTTCCTGATTTTGGGGGAATTTTTAAAGATTAATTTTTAGAATTTAATTTATTAAATGCTGATCACGTGATTTCTTTTTCTGGTACTTTCAATAAATTTATCGTCACGTGCGTAACAACTAAATAGACAAAAAAAATACTTTTCTTTTCTTGCTAATGCGGCAGACGATTGGAAATTATTAAAAAAAATATTAAAATACAGTAAAATATATGTTCCTCAAACTATACTATATTAACTGTACTATATTCTTTAGTATGTCCTATTAGATTTAATTTGAATGTTTTCTTCTACATTATTTTGTCTATAAAAATATCTCTTAAGATTTTTTTTATAAATATATTTTTTCATGTTTTTAACATCAATTGCATACATTGATCGCTGTATTTATTATAAATATATTTATACATATTTTTAGCATTAATTACATACATTGACCGTTGTATTTAATTTGAATGTACTCCGTAGCGAAGTACTCTTTCTAATGCAGCAGACGATTTGATATTATCCAAAAAAAATGCATATCCCTTACGATTTTTTTATAAATATATATATAGATAGATATATATTTTACATCAATTGTATACATTGATCATCGCATTTATTATAAATATATATATTTATTTTTTGGCATAAATTGCATACGTTGACCGTTGTATTTAATTTGAATGTACTCCGTAGCGAAGCGCGGGTTTTCAGCTAGTGAGTGTATAAAGAGAGAGAGCGGATTTTGTATGTGGAGGGTAATCTCCGGAACCACTTCACCTATTTGAAAATTTTTTTCACTGTTTGAAAGGTACATTATTCCAGATGGACATAGGCTATATATTATATATATCTGATCAGTAGAAAGAAAATTAGGGGCCTAAATGTTGAGCTGATGCTTCACCTTTACAATGCTTTTTATTGGACATTTATTTAAGGTAAAAAAAGTTTTACAATTTATTGGGTATCAACTGGAAATGTATTGGTATAATATTACAAAAATTTATTTAAATTACAGACTTCATGTTTTTGAGTTTATGTACAATTTTATGCACAATTTGCGTAAATCGAACTTGAATTATTGAACTTTATTCAAAAATCAGAGTGTTTCATTGAAACTGTGAAATTTATTGATTATTTCGAATAGGCCTATGTTTGTTCCTTTATAAGTGAAAATGTATTGCTTCAATTGAGCTGAAATTTTGTATTGATATAGTTGATAGTTCAGATTAAACATAGGCATATTATTTTTTGAAAATTAGGCCCCGGAATTTTTTAATTAATATTTTAATGATTTTTCCCCTAAAAGTTGCTTATTTCAACAGCTTCTGCGGCTGTCCTCGCTGACAGCGAGACTATGGGGCCGAATCGTACCAAAATCGGCACGCGGGTGGCCCCGGACACAATTCATTGACTGACTGACTGAATGACTGACAGATAACACACAGGCCAAACTGCTGGACCTAAAGGGCTGAAATTTTACATGGTGATTCTTCTTATAGTGCACTAAGAAAGATTTTTGAAAAATTCTTAGATTTTTCAAAATTAAATTTTTAAGCTGTTTTTGCAACTTTTTTAAGTTTGCATTTAAAATAATAATCAGAGGGTTATAAAATTTATAACACGAGAAAGATCATAAAAATTCCTTTAAAATGATATGTTTTTCAAATCTTTACCTTCATTTTCTGATTTTTGGTGAATTTTTAAATATTAATTTGTAGAATTTAATTTATTAAATGTCCATCACGTGATTTCTTTTCTTTTTGTGGTACTTTAAATTAATTTTGCGTCACGTGCATAACAACGAAATAAATTGACATAATTTTTTTTTCTTTCTCATGCGGCAGATGATTGGACATTATCCAAAAAATTATTAAAATACAGTAAAAGAAATGTTCCTCAAACTGTACTATATTAACAGTGCTATATTCTTTAGTATGTTCTATTAGATTTAATTTGAATATTTTCTTCTACACTATTTTGTCTATGCAAATTTTTTTATAAATATATATTTTTTTTTTTGGCATTAATTCCATACATTGACCGTTGTATTTATAATGAATAAATTTTTTTGTTCTTTTTCTTGGCATTAATTGCATACGTTGACCGTTGTATTCAATTTGAATGTACTCCGTAGTGAAGCACGGGTATTCAGCTAGTTTATATAATAAATATATGTAAAATATATATATAATAAATAATATATATAAAATATATATAATATATATAATATATATAATATATATAATATAAAAAATAAAATATATTATATAATAAAATATTAATTTTATTTTAATGATACCTACGGACCATAAAACGCACCCCAATTTTAAGTCGATTTTTTTATGTAAAAAAGTGCGTCTTATGGTCCGAAAAATACGGTATTTTTATCTATGAATTGTTTCTGCCACGATCGTCCTTATTTGATTCTATAACCGTTTTTACGGAAAACTATAAAATCATCTTTTGGAACAACTTTCGATGAGATGGCAAACCGTGAAAACTATGCCATGCCAGAAGCTACTTCTTATGTTTTTAGGGATGGCGCTCTAGTACATAAAACTATGGCCAAGAACCAGAACAATTGCAGATGTTTTGAAAATTTATAGCAACCATGTAGCCGAGTATAATTTTAGAACAGGGATTCCAAACATTTTTAGGTTTTCGACACCCTTAGGAATGAGATTGGAAACTTGGGACACCCCTGCGAGAATTTCAGTTTTTTTTTTTTTTCAATTTTTGAAATATTAAATTAAAGTGGAATATATTTCAGGAACAAATTACATTTAATTTCAAACAAATACTGATTTTATTCATTTGTTTAAAGCTATAAATAAGAATGACTAGAATGGGCCGTGGCGGCCTTGTGGTACAGCGAGTTGGTTTTCGGTGCAGAGGGTGCTCAGATCGAATCCTGGCGAAGCGTCACTAAAGCGCCTCCATTTGTGTCGTCCCTTCATAGAGGGCAATGCTGGTCTACCTATATGGCGCCCCCATAATAAAATGGCCAGCAAAACTGCGGTGAATTATAGGTGAATGTCTTCGCAACAAGTGCCTCCGTATTAAGAAAAAAAAAAAAATCACTAGAATAGGATTTGCTTATACAGTTTCAAAATTGACTATGGGATTCAGTATAGTCTTACATTAGAGCAATGGTGCACAAACTTTTTTTCGACCGCGACCCGCTTTCTTTAAATCAGAAATCACTCGGCCTCCAGTGAAAATTTTTTGGCAGTAGCTCTTTGGAGGTAGTTCTTAAAAAAAAAAAAAAATTGGGAAAATGCTACCAAAAAAATAGAAAAAAGAAATGAGCAGATTTTGACTAACTGCTTTAAATATCGATGAATTTTGGGTATATATTTACTCTGCAATTTCACAGTTATAAAATTGCTTACATTCTGCACTTGTATTTGGCCAATCTCATGTCACTAAAACATCGTATTCAAATATCAATATTTAATAGCATAAAAGATATAAATCAAAATATAATTAAACTAGCTGAATACCCGTGCTTCGCTACGGAGTACATTCAAATTAAATACAACGGTCAATATATGCAATTAATGAAAAAAAAGAAATATATATATATATATATATCGTAATAGATATTTTTATAGACAAAATAATGTAGAAGAAAATATTGAAATTAAATCTAATAGAACATACTAAAGAATATAGTACAGTTAAAATAGTACAGTTTGAGGAACATTTCTTTTACTGTATTTTAATATTTTTTTGGATAATGTCCAATCGTCTCCCGCATTAGAAAGAAAAAGAAAATTTTTTTTGTCAATTTATGTCGTTGTTATGCTCGTGATGCAAAATTCCTTTAAAGTATCGCAAAAAGAAAACTAACCACGTGATCAGCATTTAGTAAATAAAATTCTAAAAATTAATCTTTAAAAATTCACCAAAAATCAGAAAATGGTGGTAAAGATTCGAAAAAGATATCATTTTAAAGGAATTTTTATGATCTTTCTCGTGATATAAATTTTACAACCCTCAGATTATTTTAAATGCAAACTTTAAAGAATGTTACATAAACAGCTTAAAAATTTAATTTTAAAAAATCTAAGAAGAATTTTTCAAAAATCTTTCTTAGTGCACCCCTACACTATAAGAAGAATCGCCATGCAAAATTTCAATCCTTTAGGTCCAGCGGTTTGGTCTGTGCGTTATCTGTCAGTCAGTCACTCAGTCAGTTACGGAACTGTTTTATATATATAGGTAATTCAATACGATATGAATTTACTCGAAACTACTCTTGACCCCTCCAATTTTTGGCAACCCCCCCCCCCCCCCATGAGTCGCGTTCCACAGTTTGCGCACCACTGCACTAGAGCACTACAATGGAAAACGCTAAAAAAAGTTTTGTTTTAATTAATACGAGAATTGCGATGGATGCTTAGAACACCAATGTTTGATATCGAGCATAACAGGTGTGGGCGTAAGGGTGATTAATTCACCCTCAGGAACGAATTCATGGATTTGTGTCACAATCTGTCGGTCATGAGAGTGATTAATTCAAACTAATATTTATTTTAAGTGGGCCCTATTAATATTTTTTTGTTTATCCAAAGCCCCCCCCCCAAAAAAAAAAAAAAATAAATAAATAAATAAAATAATAAAAAAATCAGGTAGTCTCTTCTAACGAAACTACCGCGGGTTATTAACGTAGGATTACTTATCTTTGCTTACCTCTTTTTCTTTTTTTTATTTTACGATAAAATTCCTACACAATGCTTTTTGCCTTGACAATGCTTTTTGTTCTTTGGATAAAGGTTTACGTGACATCTTGGAACTCTACTCTGCTACTTTTGATTTATAACTCGCGACGACGTCTGAAATTTTGCTTTACCGCGGACCGTTATGGAGGAACGTAATCCTACGTTAACCTTTTCCTTAGGTGGTGGGAAAGCATGTATCCCAAGAATACGGGCCAAGAACGGATATATATATATATATATATATATACAGTAACTACCGCTTATAGTGATCAGTGGTTATAAGAATCAACCGTTTATAAAAATCAATATCGCAAAAACAAAAACAAATGTATTATTTCCATGTTAAAATGTTCGCTTTAAAGAATCAATCCACCGGTTTTAAGAATCAGCTTACACTCTTCGCTTTCCTTTCATTTTTTCCAAAAAAAGCCACTTAAACCCTCAAAAGGCACGAAGTTCTTAATTTATTTATATATATATATATATTTTTTTTTTGTTAAAGAAAGACTGATAAGATGGGATGGAATACAGTTGTTAAATGCATCCCTTTCTTTGTTAGACATAACATAAAAGTTTCCATAATAGTTAACATAATAGTAAACGCTTTAGTACAACACTGTCCTATTAGCTTAACCCGGGGGCATCTTTGCCCGTCTGGGACCGATCTCTTTTTTTCTACCTCCCACATCCTGGTTGCGGCTTCCTGGACCCTGAAACATATAAATCTTCGGCGAAGTGTCCACTATCACTTAAGCAAACGTGACATTAGTAGATTCATCGCGTTATCAAACCGTGAAACGTAAGCTAGAAGGTGAATCTTCGTCTAAGACTATTGGTATTGAAAGAGGTATAAACAGCCTCCTGAAAACTTCATTACGTCAAACTACCATAGAAAACTTTTTCTTGATCCCTTCCTGTAGTTGAAATTTTAAAACTGTTAAGCAGGTATGTTGTAAAAAAAATTGGATTTTTTTTCTTATCTTACTATAATCATGTGTATCTACTTATAGGTCTAGAAATTAAGTTGTATTTTTAAAATTATAAAAAATAATTTTAATAAAAGATAATTTACGTAAATTAAAGAGTATTTTATGGTAAATTATCTAGTATATGTATATATAGGTGTGTGTGTGCCTGTCCAAAAACCTAAATTTCGGCTATAAGAATCAACCGCTTATAAGAATCAAAAACAGTGATAACAAACGTGATTCTTATAAGCGGAAATCACTGTATATACTACTGGCAAAAGCATTGCAAGTTTGAGAAATCTAACATTTTTTCGAGAATTCAAAAAAAAATAAAAATAAATAAATAAAATTAAAAAATAATAATAATAATATTTTTTTTCAATTAAACTGATTTTTTTAAGTGTATATATGGTGGAGAAGTTTCAAGCTATTTCGTCATAGTTTGTGATGCAATCTCTACAAATGATTGCGTCATCCCGGATGTTTATTATAAAAACGAACCGACTAAGTATAATTTCATTTGGTTTGTGAAGTCATCACATCTGCTGAAGTGCATGCCATTGCTGATTTCTTTAAAATTAAACTTTACTTTTCTTTTAAAATGTGTGAAGTAACTCCCTCGGGAGCTCCAGGCTATTATTTTAATGCATCAAGAAAGCCTTTCAAATGTTAGGATTGCTCAATAGCTTAGCGGTGCGGCTGCAGTGAGTCGACTGTTTTACGCCTCATAAAGAGATTTAAAACAGAAGGAACCGTGGATAAGAAGCTTAGAAGTGGTCGTCCGAGGTTATCTTCGAAACGTGCTGATGCTTCCTTGACACGATTATGCCGAAAAAATAAGTTTGCAAGCTTCGCTACAGTTGCAAGAGGATGGAGTGAGTCGACTTCAGTCATTGCCAGTTCCAGATCAGTTCGCAGGAGGCTCCGTGAAGCTGGTTTCACGGCACATTGGACTGGGCCAAGATTCCCAAAAATTGGAGTATTTCGAAATGGAGACAAGGTTTGTTCAGCGACGAAAGTCGATTTTCTTTAATGTCTGACAAACCTGCCCACGTTTGGCGTAAAGCAAAGGAGAGCATGAGTCCAGACTGCCTGGATCGTACAGCAAAACGCTCAGAAAGCCAAATGATGTGAGTCTGCATGTTATATAAGTCAACTGGATCCATTTTGTACAGGGAACTATGGAGAGTGATCTGTATATTAGTGTGCTGAAGGATCATGACATGTTCCCAAGGCAGAAATGGGTATTTCAGAAAGACTTAGCACCCTGCCATACATCGAGAAATGTAAGAAACACTTTAAAATTAAATTAAATTTCATTAGAGTTCAATTCTGACCTCTAAATCGAAACATTGTTTATTTTAGGTTAAGGCTGAATTTGCAAAACATGGTATTAATGTTTTCCCATGGCCAGGAAAAATTCGCCAGATTCAAATCCTGTTGAGAATTTATGGAGTATACACTTGTAAGGTTTACATAAGATTCGATTCTTAATAATCGAACTTTTATGAGAATAAAGTTAAAGAAGCCGCTTAAGATATGCTAATTGCGGCATACGCGTTGGTATAAATATCAAGCAGCTACATTAAAAAAAACGAAGTGAGACTCGAAAGTTGAACTCCGAAACGAAGTGTTGAGGGAGGAGCTATGTTGATGCTAACCTACGCGAGTTCTTCTTAGGCCCAAAAGTTTACGTGGCAGCACTGCTGGTTGACTTTCAAGTATTGTGAGTATTGCAAACTGTATTTTCTTGCAAAGTATCTATACGGGAATAATATCCCTTGCATGAATGTTATATATACTCATACTAGTAGTACGCTGTAGTTATGTTGAAAAGCAAATTTATGTGCAAAGTTATAATAAACATTTTTATTAATTTAGAACTGTGTTTGAATCTAATTCATTAGAGTGCCACTTCAAATTATATACAGTCGAACCCCGTTATAGCGAACCTGGGATATAACGAACTCCCGGATATAACGAACGAAATTTTTGGTCCCGCCGTTTTCCAATTCTATTTAATGCTAATTTACCCTTTTATAGCGAACCTCCGAAATGTTAAGAATCGGCTATAACGAACCTTTTTTTTCAGTCGACTGATTTTTTTTTTTTAATTTTTCCGCAGTTGCGAAAACATGACTTCGACTCTGATTTCATATGGAAATGTATGTCAGCTAGTGAAACACGGAGTAAATCAGCGATAAGTCTGTTTATTCAAGGGTAGAAACATCTGCATTCTTTCCCTTTTATAGCGCATATAGATTGGTGCAGAGTTCTCTGCCTGCAGACCCCCGACTCCTGTCATCACATTAGTCACGGTAACATTAGACACGGTATTTAAAACCACCCCCATTCCCACCCCCAAGGTTTCTTTGATGTGGTGTCTCCCCCGACCCCGCTCGACACCATTTGACCCGCTGACCCCCCGCCCTTTCTTTGATGGACCGCCAGAGGAGGCGATCCACGCATAGTACAGAGTACAGAGTGAACATAAATCACTGGATTCCCCAAGGCACAGGCAGAGAACTCTGCACCAATGTATATGCACCATTACGATAGCCACTCTGCAGTTGTAATCCCGCCAGTAATTCGGTAAGCGAAACCACAGTAAGAGGAGAGAGGGGAGGGGAAAGGTTCACCAAACGCTCGAGGAGAACAAGTAAAAGCATGAACAGTATAGCAAGGAACAAGGGGAAAGGTCAGCTCAGGGTCTTGCCGGAAGATTCATTTCCACACGCAGATGGAAGGGAAGTCATTTCATCTAATTCACCTATTTGAGTGTTTATCACAAGTTAAAAATTCGCTTTTAAGAAATCATTAGGTACATCATGTCGAGCAAGCGTGAAGCATTCTGCATCGAAGAAAAAGTAAATATCATAAGAGAAATACAAAATGCAGGTAGCCAAGTTGACATTTGCCGAAAAAAAGATTTATCGAAATCTACAGTTGGAACAATATGGAAAAACAGAGAAAGCATACTTTCTGCTTTCGAGAAAAATTTGAACTCCCAAAAAAAAATTAAGAAAACCTGACCATCAAGAAGTGGAAGAAGCTTTATTAAAATGGTTCAGCATTCAAAGAAGCCAAAATGTACCAATTTCTGGGCAAATGCTTCAGTCAAAAGCTGATGAATTTCCCAGTAAATTTGGCATTCCACTTTCGTGTTCTAATGCAGGGGTTCTCAACCTTTCAGGCTCTGTGCCCCCCTTTGAACACTGATGTGAGGTCATGCCTCCCCCGCCACCACCACTACATGTGGTCAATACAAGTAGTACAATCGGAATTTGAAACTGAAGCTGGTTATTAAATGAAAATATGGAATAGATAATTTCATACACAAAATTTAATATTACTACTATATCTTAATTTGGAGCATATTATTATTAGAACATATGAAATCAAAGAATTAAATACAGGTCAAATATATTTGAGGTAATCAAGGATCTAGGTGAGGTTGGCATGTAATACCAGTCACTTTCCCAATATTAATGAGAGGGCTGGCACTGTTTGTCCTTCACAAGATTTTGAATAGTTCAAGATTTTGAATAGTTCATAAGATTTTGAATAGTCAAGGAAATCTTGTCAAGGACAAGATTTCGTTGACAAGATTTTGAATATTAGGTTGTAACTGTGACTAAGCACACCTGAGGTCACTTTCAATGTCCAGCTTTGCTCGATATTTTGACTTTATGTATGCTAATGCTGAAAATCCAGATTCTCAGATATATGTGGATGTAAACTGCACTAATAACCTCAAAGCTTCCAAAGCAACTTCTGGGTAAACCAGAAAATAGCGTAACCTTAAAATTTTCAACATCCATGTTTTCGAATTCCGCGTTTGCTCGAGAATCACATTTTAGGTCGATTGCCTGTTCCTGAATATGATCAGGAAGTATATCCACGTCGATTTTAAAGGATCTCTTATCAACTTAAACTCCCAATTCTCTGAACTAATATCTGGAAAATAGTCTGCAAGTTCATTTTGCAATGCTACCAAATGCCCTGATATAAGGTCCTGCAATTCATTTATCTGTTGCAATGAGAGATTTTTTTTGTCATCGAGGAGGTCGTTCAATCTTGGAAAGGATGAAAAGTTTGGCTCTGAACTCTGAAGACGGCGTTGCCAAAAAGTTATCTTTTCTGTGAAACCCTTAACTGCATCATAAGTCTTCAGAATGTTTTTCTGACATTGTAGCTACGACAATTATCGTGTGCGTGTTTTATTGTGTTCGTGCTCGTATGTCGAAAATACGCTACGATTACATTGTGACCGGAAAATTGAGTACAGTAAATTACAGTTAGTTTTACTTTTTATTTTTTTTAAACTCACGCCTCCCTTGAAATTCTTCTACGCCTCCCCAGGGGGGCGCGCCCCCCAGGTTGAGAACCGCTGTTCTAATGAATGGTTAGACAGATTCAAGAAGCGGAACAACATATCTTCCGGAAAAATTGTCGGAGAATCGGGAGATGTTTCAACATCCAACATCAATACGTGGAAAGAAAATATTTGGAATGACATCTCTAGTGAATATGACGAGAATGACATATTTAATGCTGATGAAGCTGCACTGTTTTACAAGATGACACCAAACCAGACATTAAAATTTAATGGAGAGAAATGTAATGGCGGAAAATTGTCGAAAGATAGAATCACATTTCTTGTGTGGGACAATATGAGTGGAACTGAACGTAGTAAGCTTCTAGTAATTGGAAAATCTAAACACCCCAGATGCTTCAAAAATATCAAACGGCTTCCTGTTTCTTATGAAGCCAACCGTAAGGCGTGGATGACTAAGGAACTGTTTGAAAAAGAACTTCGAAAGTGGGATCATGAACTTTCAGCTAAAAAACGGAAAATTCTACTTCTGCTTGACAATTGTAGTGCACACAAAAACGATAAACAGTTACAATCGATTAGAATTGTACTCTTTCCCCCGAATGCAACTTCTGTAGTACAGCCTATGGACCAGGGTGTCATCAGAAGCCTTAAATGTCATTACAGGAAGCAGCTCATTTTATGAATTTTAGAAGGATATGATAAAAATGTAAAATGTGAAGTTTCTCTTCTTGATGCACTTATAATGATTCTACAATTAGAAAATGTTTTCGACATGCTGGCCTAGCAAAGAATGTTGAAGAAGATGATGAAGATTTACCTATCGCGATGTGGATAGAAAAACACAATATTTCCTCATTCTCGTATTGTGACATGCAATTGTTCGAAACATTTGATGATGAAATCATTACATGTGAAAATCCGACTGATGAAGATATTGTGGAAGGAATTAAAATGAATCATTCTGAAATCGAAGATTCTGCATCTGATGCTGATGAAGAGGAGCACATAAATGATGAAATTCCCACCATCTTAGATGCTACAGCAGCAATGCGTGTAATTAATAAGTTTTTTTCCACTCAAACAGTGGAAGAAAGAGTGTTGCAGTCATTTGACGTACTGGACAAAGAAATTCATATAATGTTTTTGAATCACGTCAGCAGAAGATTACCGATTATTTCTGTAACAAAACAGTGAGCAAGAATTAAAGGTAAAATGAATTTATATCCATTTGTCTTTCATTTTTAATTAGTTTAATTAGTATTGTATCAGTTTAATGTTATCGATTTTAGTCAATTTAATTCATTAATGGTCATTTTTAATAGATTTTATCGTTTTTTAATACATCATTATTGAATACACATAGCAACTAATGAGTTATACATTTTGTGAACATTTTTCTTAACGGTTCGGATATAGCGAACCACCGGATATAGCGAACCAAACCTTTGGTCCCTTGAAGTTCGTTATAACGGGGTTCGACTGTACACCCAAAGTTAAGGGTAAAGAAGTGTTAATTCTCTATACACTCTTAGACAAAAAATACGACTCACCAAGAAGAAGTTATCCGAATGGGGTGAAAATCAGTAGATGTGATGTGCATGTACAGAAAAACAAATGATTACAATTTGAGAAAAATTGGATAATTTATTCAAGAGAAAGAGCTTCACAAAGTGAAAAAGGGAATAACTCGTTGGTCCACCTCTGGCCCTTATGCAAGCAGTTATTCGGCTTGGCATTGATTGATATAGGTGGCGGATGTCCTCCTGCGGATATCGTGCCAAATTCTGTCCAACTGGGGCATTAGATCGTCAAAATTCCGAGCTGGTTGGAGGTCCCTGCCAATAATGCTCCAAACGTGCTCAATGGGGGAGAGATCCGGCGATCTTGCTGGCCAAGGTAGCGTTGGGAAAGCACGAAGAAAGGCAGTGAAAACTCTCGCCGTGTGCGGGCGGGCATTATCTTGCTGAAATGTAAGCCCAGGAGCACGTGATATGAAGGGTAACACAACGGGGCGTAGAATATCGTCGACGTACCGCCGTACTGTAAGGGTGCAGCGGATGACAAACCAAAGGGGTCCTGCTATGAAATGAAATGGCACCTCAGACCATCACTCCTGGTTGTCGGCCCGTATGGCGGAAGACATTCGGGTTGGCATCCCACCGCTGTCCGGGGCGTCTCCAGACACGTATTCGCTGGTCATCGGAGCTCAATTCGAAGCGGGACTCAACACTAAAGACAATTCTACTCCAGTCAGTGACATTCCAGTTCGAATGTGCCCGACACCACTCACTGCAAACGGGCTTGTCGGTGTACAAAGGTCAATGGTAGTTGGCGCAAGAGGCGCCGTGAGCTCAGTTCCCTTTCTCTGAGCCGCCTGTAAATGGTTCTTGCGGTCACTGAAGCATCAGTTGCACGTACGATCGATGATAATGATGAATCTGGGGCTGTGAGTGCCACTCTGACGATTGCTCTGTCCTCACGTTCTGTCGATTCTGTAGGCCGACCGCTTAGACCTCCTTTTGCACTATAACAGAAGCGACATAACTACGCAGTCTGCCACTTTTTCTAACTAAATAGGAGTCGTTAAATCGATGCAGCAAGGTAATTATATTTTCACATGCTCTAACTCTGATTGCCAGCAGGTGTGCTGCGTCACTTTAGGGTGCCTCGAGATGTTTTTTGGGATAAACAAACAAACAAAAAATGTTAGTAGGGCCACCTTAAAATAAATATCAAACATTTGCGCTTTAAGCAACAAGCGCAAGTCGCACATTAATAAAATAAAAGTATTCTTAATGATTTCCATTGTAGTCCTCTACTGTTATCACATGGCTATCTCTGAAACTGCTTTTATATATTCCATTCTGGCGTTTGCTACTTAAATCTTTCAAAATAAAAAAAATCAGCTAAGGAGTAAGAATTTATTTGAACTTAAATTTTACATGTTCTTGAAATAAACTCCGCTTTAATATTTAAAAAATTGAGAGAAATTAAAATTCTAACAAGAGTGTTTCGAATTTTCTAATCTCATTCCCAACGGTGCCACAAACAAACAAACAAACAAAAAGGTTGGGAATATCTATTCTAACTGGTTGTGACACTACCAGTGCCTATTTTGGAAAAAGTAAATCTTGAATTCCACACGTTAGCACTTACAGCAATGTTTACGAGTATGCAGCTGACTTTGGATCAGACACTGCTTACAGGGCCCGACTTTGACACAATGGGGCCCTGGGCAAAGCAGACTTTGGGGGCTCCTTCAAGGACAGATCCAGAGGGGGGCATGTCCCCCCTCCTCAGGACCAGATTTCCACATGAACATGTAGGACACTCACCCAGGACACCCTTAAATCGGGACCAGAAATTCAAAAAAAATTTTGACCGACAAGTCAAAAATTTGAAGAAAATAATGAATATTAATAAGAAGTGTTAATTAATCAATTTACTTTTTAATGTTAATGAATAAATTCATGAAATTTTCTTTTGAAATTCAAAATAAATCACAGTCTGGAGTTATTACAACTCCCTCCTCCACCCCCCCCCCAAAAAAAAAAAAAAAAAAAAAAAAAAAAAACTAGAAACGCTTATGGACGTAAGTATGCTTTCACTATAGTGGGTGCACTGTGCTCCACCCAGGATTTTTTTCTGTATCCGCCACTGCACCCCTTTACTATATTAACCAAAAAACAAATTCTCAAAACTATGTACAACTTTATACTAAATTAGGGGCCCCATAATTTTGGGGGCCCTGGGCAAGTGCCCCACTTGCCCATGCGGAAATCTGGGCCTGACTGCTTATAAGAAGCAAAAGGCAGTTACGTGTAGCGAGGCTGTAGTATGTATCTTTGTATGGTGGAATCCTTGAAACAGCAGACTCGAATTACTTGCGATATAAGTTCCTAAATGATCAAATTACTAAAAACAAATAATTGAAACTAACTATCGAAAAATTAACAGAAGTCTGTAAATTGCGCTATAGTAGCATAGACGTAAGATTCTGTAAATAAACTAAAAGTTAAAAAACCACGCAAAAATTCTAGAAGAGAAAAATGCAAAGAGGCGATCGACCTGTCTGTTCATCAGGAGGCTAGACCGAGTCGGTCACTTCAAAGTGAATCTTTCTGATAGGATACAGGCCCAGTGGCGGTTCCAGTCCAGAGATTTAGGGGGGGGGGGGCAACGTCGGCTCTTAGGGTGTTATATGTATGTATAAGAAATAAAATCCTCTCATTTTAAATTTAAACTCATTTACTATTAGGTCTAGGATTGTATAATTTTAGTCTATGAAAAAATATTCGCCGGGCATTTTTTTTTTGGGGGGGGGGAATATTGCCCCTACTGCTCTCCCCTTGGAGCCGCCGTTGTACAGGCCAAGCATAAAAAACATCTGAAGGCCCCGAGATCCCCACATTGAGGACAGAAATTCATGAGCATAGATAAATCGAAATCAAAGCAAAGTATTATAAACTCAAAAATGGAAAATTCAAAGTTAACTTACCAAAAACTCAATCCCAGTTAAAAAAAATTAAGCTTCACATGGAGTATGCGATATAGTACGCGATTTAGCATGTTAAGCTTCACATGGAGAAAATTGCTACAGCCTGAAATGGATGTGTTGTACCTCGCTTTTGTACGTTTACAGAGTTTTTATTGGAAAACTCTGAGCTCTAGCCACACTGCTAATCCTTAAGTTGGGGTCGAAGAAAATTGGGTGACTATTTTCAGCATATAGCATATCAGCATATATTTCAATCAGTTTGCATCGTACAATGCTATTTATTTTGGTTAGTTATTATGATAACACGTTGATGGAAATACTGAACACTACAACAAAATGTAGTCATTTGTTAAAAGATCAGGATTTGTTGTTACATAGACGAATAAACATCTGTGTCGCTCCAAATTCGCTATAAGCAACGACGGCAGCATGTATGTTTTTTGACGTCATTGCTGAAGTTGTTTTTTCCTACTCGCATATTCTTTCCGTTGTGTTTTCAAAAACATTTCACCGAACTCGGTAGAAAAATGCATGTTTTTTTAAAGGCAGAACAAATTTTTTTAATATCATTAAAACACCTCTTAAAAAATCTATATTTTTATTAATTGCTTTCTTTCATCGTATAAAAGAGACAGTGTTCAAATGTGTTTTCAAAAGCTGAACTTTGAAATTTTAGCCAATAAGGGCAGTTGCTTGCAGCATGTTACATCCCAACTCGGACAAAAGCGATGACGAAAATGTTTGTTGTCAAATGCATAGATTACTAAATCGAGTAGAGAAACGCATACCAGAACTTCATGGGTTAAACGCATAACACCAGTTTTCTGCCCTTCGTGCCCTTCGGTGACGTTACATCAAACTGTTTGATACATTATAAAAAAGGTTTTTTTTATCCTTTAAGAAAACTCGTAGAGAAGTTTTTTAAATTAAATTAAATTAGAAATACAGAAAAAGGTTATTTTTAATAGAAAATAAACAGTAGTATTAAATTAGAAAATATTTAAAAGAAAGTTAATGCTGTTATTATGATTGAAAGTAATTTTCTTTTTAACTTTTTCTAAGTTTCAAAACGGGCTCTATAAGAGTAATTACTAGTTAAATTAGTAATAATTTATTGATTAAAAAAATTCTTCAAATAGTTTTTAAATGCCTTCAACGGACCCTGAAACCATAATAAACGTAATTTTCTCAAATTTAAAAAGAGATATCATGTTAGACATTTTCTTTTTTCAAAAAAGATTGCTAAAATTCTGGATCTTAAATTAGCTTCAAATATTTCCTGTGTTCCTAAAAAAGCAATTCTAAAATATCGAGTTTGGAATTCATTTGGCTCATATAACTTCTATGCATAGAAAATAATCCAGAAACTCCGCGCTTGAAATTTACTTACTTCAAATATTTTCTGAGTTCAGGTAAACACTCTAAAATTTCCGGATTTCACATTTGTTATCTCCAAATATTTATATAAGTTCTGAAAAATAATTCCAAACTATAGTGTTTGAAATTTATTTCCTTCAAATATTTGAAACTATGAAGGAAATAAATTTCAAACCTTTTGAAAATAAGACATAGTTTAAATGTCTAGCTTTAAATAAATAAATAAATAAATAAATAATTAAAAAAAAAGCTTGTTTTTTGGTGAATTTGCTGAAATTTCAATCTAGTTTTGAAAAACTTTGCCAGAACGCGTTGGCGAGAAAAATTTTCCATTTCGGAAAACAAGATAGCCACGCTTTGAGATTAAAAAAAAAAAAAAAAAAAAAAAAAAAGATTGCGGATAGTGCCCCCAAAACTAAATTTAGTAACTCGAAAAATGATTCAAATGCTCTTCATAAGCGTCTCTGTGCAATTTATGTCAATATCCATCGACTTAGTCATTTGTTCCCTTTTACGTTCCAAAAACAAATGTACTTAACTTAGCTCTAATAGACCGCGATAAGGGCGGCGCATCAATTGACCTCTCGAAACTTTAGTCCCCATGTTAAGCTACAGGGAATTTGTCTCTCCGTAGTTTTCTAATCTAAGATCGTTAGCAGATGCCTATTTTTGATTTCTGTTTTTTTTTCCCTTTCCACGCGCACGTGGAAGCACGTCGTTTATAAAATTTAAAATGTTTCCTTTGTTTGGCTTTACAGTGCATTCAGTTGGGCGACTATCACTGTTAAATGAAAGTTGATTGCAGACAGGGCCGCTTTTACCAGTAGGCAAAATAGGTACGTGCCTAGGGCCCTCTCAGAGGTATTTGTCATTACTGCTTGAAATAAGTAAATCCACTGTCCTCGACATCGGAATTTAATTTAGATATACAGAGGCTGTTCACACATTTTTTAGACGATGTATATTGTATTCACAAAACTAAATTACATAAAATTCTTGTGTTTTAAATGTGCTATTTGACATCCCTTATTCTGAACTATCTTTCGACACCGCAATTTCCAGGATAATAATGCCTTTTGAAGTGTCAGAAGAGGTATTCTATCCCATTCCTCCTGAACAGCTTTCCAGAGTCCTGTAAGGGTTTTGAGACGACGTTTGGATAATGCAGATTTTAAAAGTCCGAAAGCACAAAAATCCATAGGTGATACATCGGGAGATTTAGTAGGGATATCCGTGAAGGGTATGGCCTTGATACCAGTTTTTTGTTCCATTTCTTTTAGGAAATTTACAGTGGATTTTGATGTGTGACTGCTAGCTTTGTCCTGATGGAGTCTCACAGATCGATGGCACTGTGGGTAAAGCGATGGTATTTCATTCAGAAAAATTGGCGATAAAATATGTTCCTGATAGTATTTGGAGTTAATCTTGACATTTTTTTCCACTCTCTTTATTTTTAACTTGCCATTATAAGAAAAACCAGCAACAATCATGAATCCCTTAGAAAAACTTTCTTTCGATTCTTTGAACCATGTACTTAAAGTTTTTCTCCCCTTTTATGATAATAAATGGTTCTTTTTTTTGTAGCAATCATTTAAATACACCCATGATTCATATATTGTGACAATTGTTTTCCATTTTTCTTTGGATAAGTGTTTCTGATGTAGAATTCTGCAGCGTGTCCAGCGTTCAGCGATATGATTTGGAAGAAGACGATACACATTGCGTTTTTTCGCTTTCTAAAGATTTAAATCAACGTTTATCATATTGTTTACAGTGGACACCGAGCATTTTAATGATTTTGCAACTGTCCTTTGACTAGGGGGATTTTCTTTTAACATTAAACAACGTACCTTTGCAATAGTCGAAGATGTTCGTTTTTTCCTTGGATACTTGTTTGGAATTTTTGTCCCACTTGAGGCTCCAATTTGACGTTTTTTTTCCTTTCTTGTTGACGATATTACCTATCGACGCTTTAGATATCACAAAACCATGACTCTCACATCGTTTTTGGATAACGGAGTATGCATATTTCTCTTCGGAAAGAGCATAAATGTAGCCTTCGAACCACTGCTTTGTTAAAAACGCCATTTTGAATAAAAACAAAACTTTCAGGCCGCAGACGATAATTTTGACTTTTAAAAACATAGAACAATTGCAATTATTTCTTTTGCAGCAAACGATTTTTTATTACCGCTTACCAAAATCGTCTAAAAAATGTGCGAACAGCCTCTGTATATGCTAACAATAATACTTATTGCAACATCATTTACGTCATTTGTTTAAGGCTGCTGTGCACTAACCCTATTGGATTCTCTCACCTCAATGTTAACCTATGGAGGAAATGTGTCCAAAGATTACCGACTTGGATTTAAATATTTTAAAGTAGAATTACGTTCCTCCATAACGGTTCTTCGGAGAGCAAAATTTATGACGCTAAAACCGTCCGTCCATCCGTCCTCGCGAGTTATAATTTTGGCAGCACGCCAAACCCAGTCTGTATCGCTTCGATAAGCAGTAAACAGTTAAACAAAAAAGTACCAAAATGCGTTAAAATTTTGACATACATATAAGTGTGTACACATATATATATATATATATATATATACACGTACATATATATATATAGATACTTATATACATAAAACATACATACATATACACATACAAAAGAGGTATGCAACGATAAGTAATCCTACGTTAATAACCCGCGGTAGTTTCATTAGAAGAAAACTACCTGATTTTTATTTTTTTTTTTTTTCTCCGTAATAGAGGAAGAAATTTTATACACCTCGGGGCATTTTTCGTTTTAAAAAAATGCAAATAATATTTTTAAATTTAAATTATTTGGGGGGGAAAGAATCCGGTATAGTGTGTTTTAAACGGTCATTCCTTAGGTGGGCAAAATTTATAAAATAAATCCTGTCGCAAGGTGCAGAAAAGTTCAGGCTATCCGAAAATACCATTTTTATTGGATTATATCAGCATTTATGTAGCTACAAATAGTAGACACATTTTCTCCATAGGTTAACATTGAGGTGAGTGAATCCAATAGGGTTAGTACACAGCAGCCTTTGTAGACTTTGGTGACAAGGGGAAACGTACGTAACAGCTCAGTTGTGCGCTGTGCATAAGTGTTCGTTTTCCCGAACCCCTGGTGAGTGGACACAGAAGGCAGGGAAAAACGTATATCTACACATAGCTTGAAGTATACAGTTGCTGTTGAACCGTTATCTGTAAATCGACACACATCAAAGGATCTGAACGTTGATGGCAAATTTTACAACCAACGTGTGAGATTTCCTTGCACAAATTTTTTGTTACTTCTATAATTTGTTTCCCCTTTATAATTATAAATGATAAGATATTACTTACAATTTGCTTTTTGATAATAAATAGTTTTGCATTGTAAGATTTTTCAACTTTCTTTTTAAGCAAATATATATTTTAAAGTAGGATATACATAAATAAAATATTTTTCTACCACTGAAAACAACGTACAATTAGAAGGAAGGGAAGCTTCTAGAGTAAACATATTTTTAACCGTTTGTGATAGACTAGTTACTGAATTGTGCTGAAGGGTTGATGTACAAAAAGATATAAACAATATACACTCATGGACAAAAAAATTAGCACACCAAGAAGGAGTCGTCAAAATGAAACGAAATTTTACATACGTAATGACTACTTTGATATAAGTAAATGATAAGAAAATCAAAGAAAAAGGATAATTTATTTCAGAGAAAAAGGCAAAAGAACGGAGCAGTTAATACTCCGTTGGACCCCCTCTAGCGCGAATGCACGATGCGATACGATCGGGCATTGAGTCATACAAGTTCTGTATGATGTCTTGAGACATTTCGTTCCATATTTGCTGTAACCTTGCCCCTAGTTCGTTCAAACTCGTGGGATGCCCAACTCGTCGTCCCAAATGATCCCAGATATGCTCGATTGGAGACAAATCTGGGGATCGGGCAGGCCAAGGAAGGGTAGTAACAGTGCGGAGACAGTCTTGTGACACCCTTGCTGTATGAGGCCGAGCATTGTCTTGTTGAAAAATGGCTCCTGGGAGCCGTTGCATGAGTGGCAACACATGTGGTTGCAGGATTTCATGAACATACCGCTGGGCTGTCATGGTGCCGCGGAACAATACTAGGGGTGACCGTGTATTGCAATGGCACCCCATACCATCACACCAGCTGTGGGAGCGATGTGTCGCTGTACAGCAAAGGCAGGATTGAAACGTTCACCACGGGCTCTCCACACACGAACACGATTGTCATCACTGCCGAGATTGAATCTGGATTCGTCGCTAAAGACGACCTGGTTCCATTCCGCTGCAGTCGAGTTTCCTCGTGCGCGGCAAAACTACAAACGGAGGCGTCGATGGGTGGGCGTCAAGGGCAGCACACGTAATGGGCGCCGCGATACCAACTGTCCTTCAGCCAGGCGCCTTCGTATGGTTCGAGAAGACACAGAGGCCCCTAGTGAAGGTGCTACCTGTGCCTGGATGGCGGCCGATGAAGCAGTTGGCTGTACGCGTGCATTTCTTACGATGTGGCGGTCTTCTCGACGACTGGTCTGTCGAGGGCGTCCTGAGCCTGGTCTTCGTGTACATGACATCTCTCGGGTCCACTGGTCCCAACACCTCCTCACAACACAATCAGAGCGGCCTAATTGACGAGCTACTCGCCTAGCTGACCACCCAGCTTCCATCATCCCGACGATTCTCCCCCTCTCAAACTGCGACAACTGCTTATATTGTCTTCGAACACGGCGTAATGGCATGTCTATCTCAGCCCTTCCTTTGTAAATGATTCAGCACACTCAAACAAGCTTTGGTTACCTGTTTTATACTCCACAGAGTACGGTGTTCAACGCCCTCTACCGGCTATACGTAATGCGCAATCACGCTGCATTTCTAATCATTTGCATATCTCCCCGACATGTACCTTCATTGCAAGTTTCGTTACGATCCCGCAATTATTTCTTGGTGCGCTAATTTTTTTGTCCATGAGTGTATTTAAGTTTATGTATGATTATATACGGAAGAAGCATTCATGCATTGAAAAACCCATATTGAGGGAATTAACAGTAAAGATGTAAATGTTTATGAATTGAAAGTGTAAATGAAGCAAAAAAATTGGATTTTATAATTGGAAACAAAACTATATCCACATTCCCTAACGTCGGAGTAATTTAAGACAGTTTGTCAACGAGCAATGGTGAAGGAAAGCGTTCGTTTTCAGTTCAGATTAGTAAAAAATTATTGACGCAGTATTTTTTCGGAACAAGATCTTAACGCACTGGCAGTACTATATATGAAAAAGAATACTCTAAAATCTCGTTATTGTGTTATATACTCTTTACTAGCTGAAAACCCGCTCTTCGCTACGGAGTACATTCAAATTAAACACAATGGTCAATGTATGCAACTAATGCCAAAAATATAAATATATATATATATGTATAATAAATGCGACGATCAATGTATACAACTGATGTAAAAAATATATATATATCAATTTATAAAAAAATCTTAAGAGATATTTTTATAGACAAAATAATGTAGAAGAAAATATTCAAATTAAATCTAATAGGACATACTAAAGAATATAGCACAATTAATATAGTACAGATTGAGGAACATATCTTTTACTGTATTTTAATATTTTTTTGGATAATGTCCAATCGTCTGCCGCATTAGCAAGGGAAAAAATATTTTTTTGTCTATTTCATTGTTATGGATGTGACGATAAATTTATTTAAAGTACCAGAAAAAGAAATCACGTGATCAGCATTTAATAAATTAAATTCTAAAAATTAGTCTTTAAATATTCACCAAAAATCAGAAAATGGAGGTAAAGATTCGAAAAAGATTTCATTTTAAAGGAATTTTTATGATCTTTCTCGTGATATAAATTTCATAACCCTCGAATTATTATTTTAAATGCAAACTTAAAAACAGTTACTAAAACAGCTTAAAAATTTAATTTTAGAAAATCTAAAAAGAATTTTTCAAAAATCTTTCTTAGTGCACCCCCACACTATAAGAAGAATCGCCATGCAAAATTTCAGCCCTTTAGGTCCAGCGGTTTGGTCTGTACGTTGTATGTCAATGAGTCAGTCAGTTTTGGAACTGTTTTATATATATAGATTATCTATACTTATATATAAAGAGAGAGCGATTTTGTACGTGGAGGGTAATCTTCAGAACCACAGTACCTATTTGAAAAATTGTTTCACTGTTTGAAAGGTACATTATTCCAGATGGACATAGGCTATATATTATGTATATCTAATCAGTAGAAATAAAGTTAGGGGCTTAATCCTAACAATCTCCATTGTTTCCGCTACTGTCTTCTACCGCTTTTTGTTCTGAAGATTTCAACGATCCTTATCGTGGTGCTATCGCGGTGGGCTTCTGTTCTGACGCTAGCGGTTGGAACCTAGCCGTTCTCCGGCACGCCTTTTTCTTTTTAAAAAATTTATTTTAATTATTAACAAACATAAAATTAATTTAAGGTATTATTTAGGTTATTATTAAGGTAAAAAAAAAGATTTACAATTTATTGGCTATCAACTGGAAATTTATTGGTATAATATTTTGTTCAACCCGGACAAAGTCGGGACGGGCCGCTAGTGATATTATAGAGTTTAGAGATGTCAAAATTAGAGAACAAAAATTTTTAATTTCTTAAATTAAATTGATATGAATTTTTATTTTCATTATATACATATTTTTAATAATCTTAAATTTATAATACAAATTAACCCAACATCAAAAATTGTGGTTTTTAAAATAAATACACAATCATCCTTCTTTAGATAAGAAGGTCCTCCGACTTTCATTTATATGCCTAGGGCCCGAAAAGCTTTAGACGCAGCCCTGATTACAGAAGGTACTAAATTAAAAACTTCCCGAAAATGCGCTACCTATTTTTCATATGCAGAAAACAGCATTAAAAATTATTCGAACTGTCATTTAATGTTTAATCAGAAAAACACCGAAAGAAAAAAACCCCTTCTCCAAACATCGGTTATCGAACATCTGCGAGGTCTACCGATGCGATCACTGCGCCTTGGTAGTTCATTCTCCAGCCAACGTATTTTTCTGCAACCCGGGGGGTTGTGTACGGATTAATATCGTTCCTAAAATTTTTGTCACACATCAGCGTAGGGCCCAGATGCGAATAAATGTATCTCTTTGGCTGCCCGCCCTTCTCCACTGTACGGTAACATAGAGCGATGTTTGCGGACGCGAGGGGCAGCTGCT
The DNA here is from genome assembly GCA_907164885.2 of Dolomedes plantarius. Taxonomy (NCBI): domain Eukaryota; kingdom Metazoa; phylum Arthropoda; class Arachnida; order Araneae; family Dolomedidae; genus Dolomedes; species Dolomedes plantarius. The sequence goes on along the minus strand of OU015496.1, from coordinate 156,856,372 downwards.
AATTTGCACCTGTTCATACAAGGCACTCGGAAAAAAAGTTTTCCCCTTCTGGACGAGTCGGGGAACCCTCTGGCCGACACCGAAAGAAAGATTTGCACGTGCACCTGAATTCGAAAGACAGTCGAACCACGTTTTGCATCCCAGTCAGATATTCGTCTGGTGTAGACCTAATAAATTCTCCCGTTGAAAATCCGGAGGGAACGAGAAATTTTTAATGTCGTTTCTTTAGACCTCATACCACAGTCGGGGTTACAAACACTTACTTCGACTGTAATTATTTTAAGCGCTTATTATAATAACTTTTTGAGGCTTTTCTCAATTTTTAAGAACTCGTCGGTTTTTAATATTTAAAATTTTTCGGTCGTCATTTTTTACGCTGCGTACAGTTATGTGCGTCAATCGCTACAAAATTAAAACTGTTTTTCGAAAAGAAAAAAATATTTCAGGTAGTCTCCTCTAACGAAACTACCGCGAGTTATTAACGTAGGATTACTTATCGTTTACGTACTTCTTTTTTTTTTTTTCTTCTTTTTTTTCGCATTTTGGTACTTCCTCTGTTTAATTGTTTACTGCTACTGGGTTTGGCACGCTACCAAGATTATAACTCGCGACGCAAGACAATTTTTTCCTCTCCGAAGGACCGTTATTGAGAAACGTTATCCTACGTTAAAAATTAAAAAACGCATATTTTTGAAACACACTATTGAAACACACGAGCATCATAGCATCGAAAAGTCTATTTTCGTTTGCAAAAATCAGAACTCAAAAAGGTGCACAACCCATAATCATGAAAACGCCGAGAGGAAAATTTCCTAGTGTTTTAATTTAGTTTATATCAGATTAATAAACAGAGAAAATTCCAATCCATCGAAAACTTTCATGGAAGAAAAATTGCGAGTCCAACCGGGAGGATGAAGCGAATTTTTTCCACCGGAACTCACACACACACGCCGTGCTGGTCAGACGCATTTTCTAGGTCATGTCGACAGGCATGGAGTCATCTTTGCCTTATAAGGTCGCGTCCAGCCGACTTGATAAATGTGGGATGCGTGATGTGGTCTCTGAGGTCCAAATTTCCTCGCTCTCTGCACCGGAAACAAAGCCCGACGTCAAAACGATTTTGAGCTGTAATGAAGCCAATAGTAATCTCAGTCCGCGTGATGAGACTAGCACTGGCTTTCGACGCTCTAATTTTATTGACTTTCCCCTAGTCGAGACGCCGTCGGTAACACTGAGTCCATTGCATGTACAGTGATGGTCGTTCACAGTCTTATTGTCAATGGCCAATAAAGTACATGTACGTAACACTATACTAAATTCATTGCATGTAATGTGGTCCTTGCATGTAAAACATTGTATCGCTAGCAACGTGGCCATCGCATGTAAAATATTGCCTATAACATATAAACCATTGCCTGCAATCAGTGTATGTAGATCAGTGCGTGTATCAGTGAAGGGTGCCAGTCGCGACAGACAATTTTCATAGCCAAGCGCTGACCAGCCGTGACAGAGAGGTGACCAAAGGAGGGCTGAGCCCCCTTTGAAGCTGCTGTGTACTAACCCTATTGGATTCGCTCACCTCAATGTTAACTTATGGGTAAAATGTGTCTACTATTTACAGCTACATAAATGCTGATAATCCAATAAAAATGGTATTTTCAGATAGCCTGAACTTTTCTTCACAGTGCAACAGGATTCATTTTATAAATTTCGTCCACTAAAGGAATTAATGAGCGTTTAAAACACACTAGACCAGAATTTTCCCCCGAATAATTTAAATTTAAAAATATTATTTGCATTTTTTTAGACGAAAAATGCTCTAAGGTGTAAAATTTATCTATTACGGAGTACAGTTTTTAAAAAAAAACAACCTTTTGTATCAAAGTCGGCAATCTTTGGACACATTTTCTCCATAGGTTAACATTGAGGTGAGCGAATTCAATAGGGTTAGTACACAACAGCCTTAATGGAGATCTTAATGGTAAGATCACGACTATTTGTCAAAAGCAGATTTTTAAGTCTCAAATTTTTAAGCTTTTCCTTACTACGCGATAATTCCCTTTGAAAAATCCTGGAGGGGATAACTCCCCTTATTTAATTACTTCTATACTATCTAATTGTGATTTATGTATCACTGGAACACAAATATAAAATCCATAATTTTAAATTAAATTATGTCTAAATATACTGCTGGCCACTGTAAATGCAACACCCTGAAGGAAACATGCAAATAACATGAAATTTACAACATGCATTAGCGGAGGTGAGATATGCAAATGATTAGAATTTCAGTGCAGACGCACATCACGCGCGCCTGTGGCGCCACTTCAAAGCGCTATTTAAGGCTTGGAGATTTCGACAATTTCAAGTTCGACAATTGTGTTTTTCTTGTGGTTTTTTCAAAAAAACGATCAATTATGCCTCGTCGAAAACAGCGATCATCTTTTGATCAAGTATCCGAGTTCGACAGAGGAAGGATAGTGGCCTACCGAGATTGTGGATTATCTTTCAGGGAAATCGGTAGTCGTGTTGGACGAAACCAAACAACTGTAATGCGGATATGTGATCGTTGGATGCAGGAGGGTACGACGGACCGGCGTGTTCGATCGCATCCACCTCAGCGCACCACTTCACGTGATGACAGGCAAATTGTGCGCATGGCAGTGACGTATCGCTCAGTCACATCACGAACCATAGCACAGCACAGGCAGTCTGTAACGCATCATCCAGTGTCAGAGCGTACCATTTGACGCCGTTTACAGCAGAGTGGTCTGTCCGCAAGACGTCCATTGCTTTGTCTACCCTTGACGCAGAACCACAGACGTCTCCGCCGCCAATGGTGCGATGACAGAAGGATGTGGACGGCAGAATGGAATAAAATTGTCTTTACTGACGAGTACGCTTCTGTCTGCAACACCACGATGGTCGCATTCGAGTCTGGAGACACCGTGAAGAGAGGATGCTGAACAGCTGCGTTATGCACCGCCACACTGGTCCTGCACCGGGTATTATGGTATGGGGCGGTATTGGATATCACTCTCGCACACCTCTAGTACGCATTGCCGGTACTTTAAACAGCCAGCGCTACATCTCCGAGGTGTTGGAGCCAGTTGTCCTTCGTTACCTTCAGGGCTTGTCCACAGCCATATTTCAACAGGATAATGCGCGACCACACGTGGCACGCATTGTCCAACGGTTCTTCGTCAATCGCCAGATTGAATTGCTTCCCTGGCCGCCTCGCTCTCCGGATCTTTCGCCGATAGAAAACATGTGGTCCATGGTTGCTCTACGATTGACCCAGATTCCATCCCCAGCTGCCACAGCAGATCAACTTTGGCAACGTGTGGAAGCTGCTTGGTCTGCTGTATCCCAAGAACTCATCCAAAGTCTCTTTAAATCAATGCCGAGGCGTGTGGCAGCAGTGATCTCCAACAATGGCGGCTACTCTGGCTACTGATTTTGGCAGGAACCACACTTCACATAAGTTTATAAATTTAATCATTTGATACTTGGTCAACATGTTATCTACAAAATAAATTTTGTTGTGATATCTCTTGTCTTTCTTGGTGTTGCAATTTGGGTGGCCAGCAGTGTAGATACTAATATCTAGTAGTATACTAGTAACTAGTATATATAATCTAACATTATACTGTTATTTTTATTAACTAGTTACTAGAAGATATTAATAGTAACTGATATTTATACGTGAGTGTAGATTATTAGTATCTTAATCTGTAATCAACGCTCATACTCAAAAATACCATATTATTATCATGTATAGATACTAGTTACAAGTAATTGATAAATCTGTAATCAACAAGTGGATATTATTGTAGCTTCAAATCATGAGAAACAATACTGTTGCTGATATTAATAGATTACTATCGGGGAACTGAAACGAGGGGGAAAAAGTAATCTCTAAAATATTCATCATGTTCAGAATTCTCGATTCTGGAGTGAATTACTTCACATCAAGTCCACTGTCGTGAAGCACCCTAGCTTCACCGAGGTTCTTTTTCTATATGGTATGGGGACAATGAGGTAGTGCAAAAACGAGTCGTCTCTTTACGACACGAAGATAAATTTATTTACAGCTTTATACAGTTTAACACTTAACATAAAAGTTACAAACAACTCAGCACGAGGTGGATGAGCTTGCTTTATCTCGCCAGACCTCTGCTATACTACACTCGATTCTAATTACTGAAAACTCTGAGCACGAGGTGGGCAAGCCTACAGCATCTCACCAGACCCCTGCTCCTACTATTACACTTAATTCTAATTACAGATTAATTAATTCACCGTAGGCAAGGTGAGCCTGCTATATCTCGCCAGACCTCCTAACACTACCAGAGACGCTCTCTCTCTGCTCTGTTCTAATTAAATATTAATTAACACACCAGAGGTGAGACGAGCCTGCATATATCTCGCCAGACCTCCTATCCCTACCAGAGACCCTCTCTCTCTCTGCTTATCTCTCTGACTGACTGCCCGGCGGTCCTCACCCCCCACCCTCTTTGGGTTTTTCCGCCCACGCAGCCAATCCTTGATTGGTGAAGGGGGGAGGGGGGTACATCATTTGCGCTTTGAGGAGCGCTCATTCTCAAACATTACTCTACATCCACATTCATCAATTTAATCCAAACTACGGATATTGATGTAGAAATTTTTAGGGTCACACTCTTTATCTAAGATATTTCAATTTTCTCTCGGACTGTTTAAATCGTTATCGCCTCGTGACTTCGCTTTACATTAATGCATCCTGTTCATACGGAGAAAGAATGAGTTGATTTTTATCCACTTTTCAAAGCGGCCGTGGTATGTTGCGCGTTTTATTTTCTTTATCAGTAATAATTCTTTTCAGATAAGGACATTTTTATTTATATATTGCATGGAAAAAGGAAATTAGAAAACTGGCGTAGAGATCGGTGTCAATAGTTTTTCTAGCAATACATGTGCTGGATCTGAATTTTCAGTTTTAAAAGAGTACATCGATTCCTTTCTATTTTAATTTTTATAAAAACACCAGTACATTTATTACCAAAATTAGAATTTTAAACTGCTGTATTTCTTTTAATGGCTTATTAACTCCATTCATAATGCACTAATCTGGCTGATTAGGACCCTGTTTTGTAGAAATTAGCAATGCTTTTCCCTAAGATCCAAAATACACGTTTTGAAAGAAAAAAGATAAAATTAAGGAAAACACTTTTTTTCCTTAATTATATAGGCTACATTTTCTCTGCGATGCATTTAGAAATATCATACACTTTGAAATATGCGGGCATATACATACATACATATATATATATATATATATATATATATATATATATATATATATATATATATATATATATATATATATATATATATATATATATATATATATATATATATATATATATATATATATATACATATATATATATATATATATATATATATATATATATATATATATATATATATATATATATATATATATATATATATATATATATATAACTGAGTATCCACTACCTCAATGGTTGCAAGTTATATGACGTCAGTCATCTTGCGGTTACAAGTTCTTAACTTCCACTCTGACTAGCGCCAGGCTTGGTGTTCTTTGGTTAAGTACTTTTATTCAAACTTAATTCATTTATTATTCAATTCTTCTGTTATTAATGGATTGTACGGTGTCTGAGTGTGTTTATTTAATAGATCATACTCATCAGAAACAATCCATTGGTTTTTAGACAGTATTGACACCGCTAATGAGGAAATGCTGTCAAAAACCTTATTCATACTTTTCTTTACATGTTGGATGTTCCTGGCTTCAAGTAGCTTTAGAGCTATTACTGGTTTTCTCTTTCATCTTATTCTTATTTATATATATATATATATATATATATATATATATATAACAGTTCCGTAACTGACTGGCTGACTGACTGACAGACAACGCACAGACCAAACCGCTGGACCTAAAGGGCTGAAATTTTGTATGGCGATTCTTCTTATAGTGTAGGGGTGCACTAAGAGAGATTTTTGAAAAATTCTTCTTAGATTTTTAAATTAAATTTTTAAGCTGTTTTGAAACATTCTTTAAAATTTGCATTTAAAATAGTAATTAGAGGGTTATAAAATTTATATCACGAGAAAGATCATAAAAATTTCTTTAAAATGAAATCTTTTTCGAATCTTTACCTCCATTTTCTGATTTTTGGTAAATTTATAAAGATTAATTTTTAGAATTTAATTTATTAAATGTTGATCACGTGGTTTCTTTTCTTTTTGTGATACTTGAAACTAATTTTGCGTCACGTGCATAACAACGAAATAAATTGACAAAACAATTTTTTTTTCTTTCTAATGCGGCAGACGGTAAAAGATACAGTAAAAGTAAAGTTCTTCAAACTGTACTATATTAACTGTACTATATTATTTAGTATGTTCTATTAGATTTAATTTGAATATTTTCTTCTACATTATTTTGTCTATAAAAATATCTGTTACGATTTCTTTATAAATATATTTTTTTTGCTTTTTTTTTGCATTACGTAATTGCATATATTGACCGTAATTGCATATATTTGAATGTACTCTGTAGCGAAGTACAGGTTTCCAGCTAGTATATATATATATATATATATATATATATATATATATATATATACATACACAGTGAAACCTCCCTTAACGGACACTCCCGAATAGCGGACACCTCTAATTAACGGACATTTTTACGAGTCCCAGTCCTTTTATATAGGACATTCCATGTTATTCCCTCTGGATAGCCGACACTCCGAATAGCGGACAGATATTTTTGAAAAACTTTCAATTTTTTTGGCAAACATTTCAACATTATTCTAACAAGCAAGCTAAAAATATATGCTTATGCGTCTTTACAAGGAACTTTTCCCGACTCCTCCCTTCCGTGCTTGATACAATGAAATTCGACCCTAAAATGTGCACAATGGCATTAAATGTTAGTGTCAAAAATGTTAATTTAGTTTTCTTGCCTCCTAACACCACTTCGATGCTACAGCCACTTGATCAGGGAATTATCCATAGCTTTAAGTACGGTACAGAAAGCTGCTTCTGAGACGTGCTTTCACAGATTATCTCCTGCAAATCCAGCGAAGATTTCGCAAATTCGGTATCTGTTTTGGATGCCATTTCCTGGGGCTACGTCAGCCCTTAAAAAGGTGCAACCTGGATGCGTTCTAAAATGTTTTAAGAAGTCAGGATTTTTGAGTACAGGCGAAGTGGCAACTGACAGTACTGCTGAATAAAAGCGAAAAGGAACTTGCGGATCTAGTAGCCAATTTGGATTCAAATATCAGCGTTGAAGAGTATGTCAAGATTGATGACTGATTTATGAACTGAGGAAGAAAACCTGCATGTTTCCAATTTCATACATCGGGGCACCATTGAAGCTCTAGCCCTTTCTGAGAATGGTGATGGGGAATCGCCAATTGAAGACTGCAAAATCAAAGATTATTCGGAAGCACTGAAATACAACGAAAAATTAAAACAATTCTCTCTGAACAGTGAAGATTAGGAGGGATTAGCAAAGCTAAATACTATGAAAATTCTCCTTGAAAAACAGGTTTGCTGTGAAAAAAGAGGAATCAAACTTTAACAGATTTTTTTTCACTAGTAATTAAAAAAAAATTAGCTCCTATACATTGTATTTTGGGATTATTTAATGCAAGATAAAAAAATTAGCCTACAGTTAAAAGGTAAAGTAGTAAATAGTTATTCTTTCCTTACCTAATTAATTTTTTCTTTTTAACTAAAATTGCAGGCGTAATTTTCAATCAAATGTCAAACACAAATGCAAAAACTTTTTTTATAAAAAGGGTGTCCTCCCCAATAGCGGACACTTCCTAATAACGGAGAAAACTTTTGGTCCAGTGACTGTCCGCTTTTCGGAGGTACCACTGTATATATATATGTGTGTGTGTGTGTACGAGCGCTCACGCGATTTTATGATTTGTAATATTTGTGAATGCATGCGTGTATATGCCTATATATGCTTGACAATTTCTGAATGCAGATATATATATATATATATATATATATATATATATATATATATGGATTTATTTATTTATTTATATGTGGTAATACACAGACAAACTGATTGAAGATTGAATTTATGATGAAGGAAGGACCGAGGAAAAAGCGTTGATGCATAGTGATTCACGCACACAAGTAGGCTCGTAGGAAGGAAACAATTGCGTAAACATTTTAAAACACTTTGGAGATGCAGCTTATCCGATGAAATCTTATTTACATTCAGCATCAGGAAGACAGATTTGCAGGAGTGGCCATCGGGCTTTGCCGGAAAAAGAAAGATGAGCGACTGCAGGACAACACAAAGTTAGGGAAGAGCGTGGCCTTTCATTACGACATATGCATATACATAGCGGAACATGGCCTATCATATCGGCCAAAGTTACAAGAAGCGCCGTGGCCTTACATCTCGGCCACGACTTGTAAAAAAGCGAAAAAGTCCTCCGTATCCAGACGTATATGAAATGGACATTTCCTCATTTCACCACCACAGGGATAGAATTTTTTAGTTCGTTAACATTAGTCACATGGTTTATACAGTTGTATTACTCTGGTGAAATAGTCCAGAATGGTCAAGCGCGCGTTCTGCGTTCTATTAGTGTGTAGAAATTTCTAAACAGGCCTTATTTATTATGCACAAACTTATGGGTTCGGACCATATATTGTAATATTATTGCATTTTTAGCATCAGTTGCAGGGTTAGAATATTCCTAGTGCTTGGAAAAGATTCAGCGGCACTTGCATTAATGGGTAGTATAAAATATCAATTAAGTTATTCCTAGGTCCAATTTTGGAAGAGGGGTCGTATTTTGTTAAAAAAAAAGAGAGAATTTGGAATACGTGTTGGTTTAAAACTCCGAGAAAGCATTTTTTTTTCGTTACATATTATATATACAGTGGAATCTCGATCGATCGTTTTCGGATCCATCGTTTTTCCGTACGTGTCGTTCATTTTATCCAGTCCCAACGATCATATTGCTTTGTTATGTTTCCGCATCTATCGTTTTCCCGCATTTATCGCTCATTTCAGTCGGTCCCTTTAAAAACGATAGATCGAGATTCCACTGTATATGTGGGGGGGGGGGAGATTCGAAAGTATACATGCATGAAAATGGGTGCGTTTCCAAATATTACAATTTTCATATGCGTAGATAACATATATTACATACATATACAACATATACTCAGTACATATACATGCACATATTCAACTTATACACGAACTGAAAAGTATAAAATTTTTGTCATTTCATTACTGATCGTAAATGAAAGAATATATATCCTATGAAAGTTCAAAAAATCAGAATATATCAGCTAAAAAACTATTATTGAAAGAAAATTGCTTTCTCTCGTCGATCCTTAGCATCAGGAGACTAGGAGTTCATATGACATACATTTAAGTAGGTTAATTCGGGGCCGAGAGAATGCGAGACTGCTACAGTGGCGGCATGTGAGTGTGTAGCCGAATGCCCGGGAACGAGAGAATAGCGTTTCGGCAGCAGGGAAGCACCCTTGTAAAATATCTGCGGTTGCTTAAAATGACTCTCAGTGGTACAAGAATAAAAAATATTGCAAGTACCAACTGATGGCTTGACAACTTATCTGCTTCGTGTCTCCCGGTTGGATTACGCAACAATTCCACGCTCTATCGAAGCAAGTTGCTACCCTAACTGGATACAACGGCGGCTCCAGGGGGGAGGGGCAGTAGGGGCGATTGCCTACCCCAAAATATGCCCGGCGAAATTTTTTTTCATAGCCTAAAATTATATAATTCTAGACCAAGTACTAAATGAGTTTAAATTTAAAATGAGAGGATGTTTATTTCTTATATATATATATATATATATGTCGGATGTGTCTTCACGCCCATTTTATTAACGTATACTCTGAAAATAATCAACTTGGCAGTCGGTGGTCCGGTGGCTAGGAATTATGTAGAATCTTACCAGTAGTTACAGACATCTCACTTCAATATACAATGACGACAAATCCAGTATCATCTAATAATATTTATTATATTCTTTCCAAACGCTCAGCTCCATTAATACGATGAAATACGTCCCAACCAATTTAAATCACGTGCGCCCAAGGGCGACACGCCTGCTCCCTTCTTAGTCACCATGGCTCTGAAAATCTTCTTTGTTCTTAAGTTTTATTAACGCGCTACCGACGCTCATTAATTATGCGTGATGTCATATCAAATGTTCTTTCTGCTGACCTATGCACTTTCTTAGCGCCAACTCTTCACGGCTAAATCCGTCTACTAAAAATTCTCCCATGTGGTTCTGCGGAATTGAATCAAGTCGAACCTTACGCGCTATTTTCACTGCAATACATTAAGCCGCTGATTTGAATTCCCAGACTTGTTAAATCCTATTTTTAATAACTAATGTCCCGTTTTAAGGTCGCGCGATCAGCCCCCCCCCATATTTTTAGCCTCACAACTTCCTCCCCCCGTCCCCCTGAAGGCGGGCACACAAAGAGTCGCGACTCCCTCTGCGACAAGTCTCCAGAAGAGAAAACAAATTAACCTCAAACCTAACTGACAAAATGCTGAATAGGACTGCAGTACCTAGTCAACAGCATTAAATATTAACCCTGACAACTGAAAACCCACTCTAATTCCAACCTGAGTCAACCCATTTAAAAACTACAGTTACAATCCCAATTATGATTAGAATAGGGTGATCGTTCTCCTGAAGGCGTGCACACAAAGAATGGCCAGTTCCCTGCAACACGTCTCCAGAAGAGAAAAACAACTAAAATTAACCTAATTAATCGTCAACTGGAAATTCCTACACAGGGCGGGCCCTCCCCACACAACAACCCAGAGAAACCCAACTAAATTATTCTTTAATTACGACTTGATTCAACCACATTAAAAATAATTATATTTTTCCTAAGTACTTGAACATCTAATTTAAAAAACTACTAAAATTATCATTATTATTACTACAGTCGTGCACCTAACCCCATGAAGCTGAGAAAAATACAAGTTACATAAATGTCTCCATTCGAGACAAAAGTTGACACAGAATGTTGGGAAAATGCAACCAATATATCAAAATTAATTAGAAAAAATATTATATCAACATTATTAATAGAACACTAAAATTAAACTTGATAAACACAAATATAAATTGAAATTATAAGAAAATGATAACTAAATTTTTATGTGAACACCCACACTATTATTCGTAGCTTAAGAAACAAACTTTGTGCCGAAGCACCTTGAGTCCATTACCTAAGAATGAGTCCTAACTTTAAAACACAGAAAGTTCAGAGTTCTTGAAAAACATGCAGTTCTTGCAGAAAATTGGGGTGTCACAAAACCTCAAACAACATAATTTTATTTATTACACTATTACCAAAATTCAAAAACCCTTCCTCAGATGTCTGTTATGGTGGTCATACTCCACATCAACACTGGGAATTTTACTAAGAGCTTTCAGAGTATCATCGGGGATACCTGATTCCTCCAAAACCTTCAAATTTGACACAATAAATCAATAGTGAAAAATAACCTTATTACATTCTAAATTTTCAATATTTCAAAATTTTTCGTTTTCACCATGATGTACAAAATATTTTATCTCTGAGTCTTTACAAATCAAGAAAGCATGTCCCTACACTGATGCTTATAATAATTTGAGGGTTATAAAATTTATATTACGAGAAAGATCATAAACATTCCTTTGAAATGAAATATTTTTCGAACATTTACCTCGATTTCTGATTTTTGGGGAATTTTTAAAGATTAATTTTTAGAATTTAATTTATTAAATGCTGATCACGTGATTTCTTTTTCTGATACTTTAAATAAATTTATCGTCACGTGCATAACAACTAAATAGACAAAAAAAATATTTTTTTTCTTTCTAATGTAGCAGACGATTGGATATTATCCAAAAATAAATAAATAAATATCCCTTACGATTTTTTTATAAATATATATATATATTTTTTTGTACATCAATTGTATACATTGATCGTCGCATTTATTATAAATATATATATTTATTTTTTTGGCATTAATTGCATACATTGACCGTTGTATTTAATTTGAATATACCCCGTAGAGAAGCGCGGGTTTTCAGCTAGTATGTATATATATATATATATATATATATATATATATATATATATATATATATATATATAAAACCCTAAGAACCGACGTTGCCCAGCCGCCTCTGACTGGATAAGGGCAATAAGTTGTTGTTACCAATGCAGAGGAACTTGTCCGAATATATTTGCATTAAATATCCGAGAGAATCGTTGGTTTCATTCAATGGGGGATCCAGTATAGGCGAACCATGACAACCCCCTTTGACACCTCAATAGTGACGGAGCACCCCTTGGGACGACATCTGGGAGGCTCGTACCTTCACCCTCCCTCTGACAGTAGGGAAGGACTTTCTAGCCAACGTATTAAACATGTTTATATCCAGTCTAGACACGAAGGTATTCGATGGCGCTCGCCGTCATTCAAACTGAGCTCTCTCCGTTCGAAGTCCAATGCGATACCATTAGGCTGCTTCGAGCCCTAATGGCAATAAATTAAATCTCATAAGTATAGATGTGATCTTGATACCAATTATCCCTTCTGAAAACACGAAAGTGGCAACACGGGGATTGGCGATTTGCGAGATCGAGTGACAGCCCGCATTAAGAACTAAGCTTATGCTGTTTCCTAAACCGTTAATTAGTGTACTTTTCTGCAGGTTCCGACACGGAAGTTTTAAATCACACCTTTGAACTCTTCTCAAATTATATATTCACCCTACCGCATCCTGCCATCATGAGATAGTCAGCACGTCATCTTATTGGTCATCGGCAGAAAAATAAAAAGGGAAAAACTTCATTATGTCGTAGATAATTTAGTTACAATAATTTAGTTCCAAATCCCCTTACGAAACACTTCGGTAACTAATACTGGAGAATAAAAGGCATCAGATATCATCAAATTCATAATGTCGGAGAGTACCTCTCAGAGTGTCAGAAAGACTGGATTGACAAAAATCGTAAATATTATTGAAGAATTTAAAATTTTAAAAAACTGCACACTCTTTGCTTAAATTTCAACTTTATGATGGGGGAAAATTTCATAAATATGCATTTGTAAATCTGTTGTTAGAAAAATAGTGAGAGGAAAGTTCTTTATAGCTCACCAAGGGAGTTGGAGATCTACCGGTATTAAATAAGGCGTCCCTTTGAAAACCAGTACATCCCTTGAGGTTAAGGTTTGGTTTGGAGCGCTACGGTCAACTTAGCTACCCGTGAGCTAATTAGACCGGTACATACTGCTTAAAGCCGACTCCGAACGGCTACAAGCATGCATACCAAGAGTAGGGTTCGTACCCACAGACTCTGGTACCCAATGCCAGCGCCCTAGCCATTCGGCCACTTGAACATCGAACATGTTCTATTCCCCTTTTACGAGTAAGCTACGATGAATTTGTGTCTTGAGATTTTTCTAATCGCGAATCAAAGAATATATGTTTCTGGCTTCTGTTTCCTGCATGAGTGCGGGTGTCTTTTTTAAATCGTTTTATTTTGATTTAATATCTCAAAAAATTTCAACTTTGTAGACTAGACTTCGATAATTTAACGACCTGTAAAAAATTAACCGAGGAAAAATTTTAAATTTTGTAAAACATGGGCTCTTTATTCGATCGTCTATCTGCCTGTGCAGAAATTGGAATTTAAGGCTGCTGTGTGCTAACCTTATTAGATTATTTCACTTCAATGTTAATCTATGGAGAAAATGTGTCTACTAGTATTTACAGCTACATAAATGCTGATAATCCAATAAAAATGGTATTTTCAGATAGCCTGAACTTTTCTGCACATTGCAACATTATTGATTTTAGAAATTTCTTCCACCAAAGGAATTTATGAGTGTTCAAAATACAGTATACTAGAATTTTTCCCGAATAATATAAATTAAATATACAATTTGCATTTTTTTAAAACGAAAAATGCCCCAAAGTGTAAAATTCTTTTCTCTATTACGAAGTGCAATTAAAAAAAAAAATCTTTTAATCCAAGTCGGCAATTCTTCGACAAATTTTCTCCGTAGGTTAGCATTGAGGTGGGCGAATCCAAAAAGGTTAGTACATAGCAGCCTTAACTATACTAATCTTTGATTAGTATGGTTATAGTGAAATGCATTAAAATCTATCTCATGAAGTTTGCCGGACACATGTATCGAATGAATTCCTCTGCAACAGCTAACAAAATTTTCACTCAAAACCATACAGCACGAGACGTAGGGAAGACCAAGACTTAGAGGATGTGAAAGAGTAGACAATGGGACATATCATCCGTATAACCAACTGGAAATACGAGGCCCATCAGAGGACTGAACGGAAGAATGTTTTAAGGAAAGCCCTGTCCCACACTGGGCTGCCGTCAAAGATGATAATGATGATGAATGTGCGAGTAATGAAATAAGAAGTAGTTTAACACAGGGTTTGGGGATCTGCAAGGTTGACAGATGAGCCGAATTAAGGTTGCTGTGTACTAACCTTATTATATTGTTTCACTTCAATGTTAATCTATGGAGAAAATGTGTCTACTATTTACAGCTATATAAATGCTGATAATTCAATAAAAATGGCATTTTTAGATGGCCTGAACTTTTCTGCATCTTGCAACAGGATTCATCTTAAAAATTGCGTCCATAAAAGGAATTGGTGAGCGATTAAAACACACTATACCGTATTTTTCCCAAGAATAATTTAAATTTTAAAATATTATTTGCATTTTTTAAAAAACCGTAAAATGCCCCAAGGTGTAAAATTTCTTTCTATATTACGGAGTGCAATTTAAAAAAAAAAACCCTTAAATCCAAGTCGGCAATCCTTGAACACATTTTCTCCATAGGTTAACATTGAGGTTAGCGAATCGAATAGGGTTAGTACACAGCAGCCTTTTAAGTACTAAACCTAGGGGTGGATCATCACACAGGCGCGCAAGAAGTACGCGTTTGAGCCTCGTAAAGTTCGCAGCTTCAAAAGAGAAATATTCTGAGAAACTCAAGCCAAGATACCATCTTTATCTAGATCAGAAGTGGTTCCTAAGGGGCCGCCACGATTTTATTCAATTAAAATTACTTTTCAGCGAATCTCACTGAAAAAATTTCTGAATATTTATTTACCATGAAACTGTAAGGCAGTGATGTTATTTTAAAGGAAAAAGTCTCATTCAAAGAGCAAACCCTGTTCGTCAGAAATCTACGCCCTTTCTTTGGTCATAAATGAAAATCGCGGTTACTTATTAAGTATAGTACACACATTCTAAACGTTAGTTTAGTCTTCCATCAGCCTGAGCTGTCACTTTTGGCATTACTATTGTAGTTTCTCCAGCGAATTAAAGCGATTTTATTTAGGTAATAGTTATTCAATTTTTTTATTGTTATATAATTCTGGACCAATACGATAAGTGCATTATTTTTCTTCAAGTGCTGCTCTGTTCTATTCTTGCTTCTACACGCATCTTTGACTGAGGGTTCGTCGTTTCTTAAAGCTCTCCATTTCTCAAATTTTCTTACAAATTTCTTTTTTGTTAAATTAAACATTTAGTTGGAAGTAAATTAGGAAAATTGCATTTTACTGTTTTTTTCTTTACGTCTAGAAGGATCTTTTTAATGAAAATATGCAAGTTGAGAAATGGGGAGGGCTTGCAGGATGCGTGAAAACCATTGAAGGGGATCATGATTCGGAAAAGGTTGGGAAACACCGATCTAGACCAGAGATTCTCAACCTGGAAGGGGGGGGGGAACCTCCCCCCCCTGGGGAGGTGTGAGTGATATTCAGGTGAAGCGCGGATAGTTATCAAAAAATAGGTGAAGAACTTATTTTTTTAGGGTTACTTACATTAAATATATACATTATATATATATATATATATATATATATATATATATATATATATATATAGGCCGTTGTTGGGGGTTGGCGTAGGGTAAGAAGATCATCCAAAGGGGAGCAGCGCCCGTTGTAGGGGCAGGCGACCCGGACATTTGTCCGGGGCGCCATTTTGGCTGCCATTTGGCATAAGTGTGCCATTTTGGCATAAGTGTGAGAAAAATATTGATGTGTTAAATACCAAATTAATAGAAAATTTCACATATCGATTTTTTCTTTCTCTAAAAATTTACAGTGCAAAGCGTATGTATATTGTTTATGTATAAAAGCTAAAAATATTTACACTATTATTGAAAAATTAACGCAGAATTTGTAAAGGACGCTGCTTGAACTTGTTTGAACATGCATATACTTCTCTGAACAGAATAGCATTCGCACGCGAGAAGAGCGCTGCTTCAACTTGCGTTTGAACAAGCATAGACTTGCTTATTACCTCTAATTATAAAAGAGCGGTTTCATAACACAATAGCATTTTTCCTGCATGTATTGTGTTGCATGATTCTGCTGACATAAATGAAGTAGAATTAGCAGAGGAAATTTCAGCAGTGTCTGTGCTTTGGGGCAAAAAAGAAAGACTAAGCATTGTACTGAGCTTAATTACAAAGTTAAATTTTCCCCCAAACCTTACTATTACTTTAAGAATATTGATAATGATACCAATAACTTTAGCAAGTGGCGAAAGGAGTTTCTCTAAGTTAAAATTAATTAAGAACTTTTTACGTTCGACTACTACACAAAATCGTCTTTATGGTTTGGCCATTTTGGCAATCGAGCATAAAATTGCTGATCAAGTAAATTTTAAAGATGTAATAAAAATTTTACAGAACTGAAAGTAAGAAAAAAAAAGTTTTTGTGATTTTAGCGTAGTTGATGTTACCTTGTTTTATTTTCAAAATAATGGCATTTTGATTGTTTGTGCGACTATACACATTTTTAATAGCACTTAAAAATGCAAAAAATTACATGGTTAACAATTTGTGGCTAGGTACAGATATTTCTAAATTGATTTCTACTGTTTTGTACTGCTTGATTACCAATGTTGTGTTATGTTTTATGTTTCTTTCTAAATATATGCTTTTATTAAAATTTAAATAAAATGATTTGATTTTTATTGAAAATAAAAAAATATATACCTTTATTTAAAATCTATATATATAAAACAGTTCCGTAAATGACTGACTCACTGACATACAAAGTACAGACCAAACCGCTGGACCTAAAGGGCTGAAATTTTGCATGGCGATTCTTCTTATAGTGTAGGGATGCACTAAGAAAGATTTTTGAAAAATTCTTCTTATTTTTCAAATTAAATTTTTAAGCTGTTTTAGTAACTTTTTTTAGTTTGCATTAAAAATAATTATTTGAGGGTTATAAAATTTATATCAAGAGAAAGATCATAAAATTTCCTTTAAAATGAAATCTTTTTCGAATCTTTACCTTCATTTTCTGAATTTTGGTGAATTTTTAAAGATTAATTTTTAGAATTAAATTTATTAAATGCTGATCACGTGATTTCTTTTTCTAGTACTTTAAATTAATTTATCGTCACATGCATAGCGACTAAAAGACAAAAAATAATTTTTTTTTCTTGCTAATTCGGCAGACGATTGGACATTATCCAAAACAAATATTAAAATATAGTAAAAGATATTATGTTCCTGAAACTGCACTATATTAACTGTACTATATTCTTTAGTGTGTCCTATTGCATTTAATTTGAATATTTTCCTCTACATTATTTTGTCTATAAAAATATCCCTTACGATTTTTTTATAAATATATATATATATATTTTTTACATCAATTGTATACATTGATCGTCGTATTTATTATAAATATAAATATATATATATATATATATATATATATATATATATATATTTGGCATTAATTGCATACATTGACCGTTGTATTTAATTTGAATGTACTCTGTAGCGAAGTGCTGATTTTCAGCTAGTATATATATATATATATATATATATATATATTCTTAAGGGGCGGAAATTTGTCTTTTTGTCCGGGGTGACGTAACCGCTAGAGCGGGCGCTGAGGGGACGCGTAGACATAAAAGTGTTGAGAACCACTGATCTAGGCAGTTTGCCGTTCGTCGTACGACAAACGGCGTACTATAGTTTTTACTACCTTACAACTAACTAATAAAATTTCCTTTTCAACCTTGCGAAAATATCTTAAGGGATAAATTATATTTATTAAGAGTATTTAAGCAAGGGGGCCCGAAAAGACTGCTCTACACATTGCGCTTTGTGGACCTCCAAGCGCTTCATCTTCTATACTGACTAAACCTGTGATACTTCCTAAACCGTTAATAAGTTCACCTGTCTTCAAGTTCAGACACGACAGCTTATAAGCTCATCTTCGGACCGACCTCCAACAATTTATCCCTTCTACTGTATCGTGCCATGGAACGGTCAACACGTATTCTTAAGAATACGTGCTGACCAATAATTATATAACCGCCGTTGACCAATAATTATTGGTCAACGGCAGAAGAAAAATCGGAAAACTCCCTCTTATTCCGTGCCTAATTTATTTATTGCCCACCCCTTGCGAAAAACTCCGGTCCCACGCAGGTCGGGAATGGTCATTAAACAAAGGGTCTTGATTTAATTTCACTTAATGAAGGGTTGAAACAATCGAGCATGTCATTTCATGCCAGCGGCGGACGGACAAAATGTTCGAAACGCCTCGCTGGACACGCGCCGAGAGGTGTCGTCGGATGGAAAAACGGAGACCCCGGGAGAAAAAAAAAAAAAATCGGGTGTGCTGGAGTTGAACTAATAAAAAAAATATTCTTAAACCAGTTAGCCACTCAGACACAAGCATGGAGAATGGAGTCTTGAAAGAATACCAAAAATTAAAGGGGTCCGAGACAGAAAATTTTATTCATCTATTTTTTTACGCACTTTATGTGAAGATTTCTTTTCTCATTATACGGGTAGTTATAACAAGATCATTCATCATGCATGTAAAAAGTTCTTGGACAATTTGAAATTTTGCTTTAAAAAAATTTAAAGGTCGAATTTTAAAGCGTGTTTGGTACTCGATAGATCTGACGAACAAAGGGCTTTATTTTAATTATTTTTAAATTTTCTGCGTCGGAAAGATGTCTAAAATTTTTTTCGGGACCTGAAAAAAATATTTTGTTGAGTTTCAGAGAGTGGCCTTATTTTTTCTGCGTGGAATAATACCGTTACCTATAGTAGCGCTGTCCGTCTTACCCTTTACTTAAAAGACCTCATTAGTCATGGGTTTTATAACCCAAAATAAAGTGAGATATTGAATTTGAAAGAAGAGTTTGTCTGCTCATGTTGGTGTGTTTTTCGACACACTTTAAAGTGACTCGTATAACCCATTTTAGTGAGTTGGTGGCGAGTAAATCAACCCACTTGGGATCTAGGTTCTAAAACCCACTTTCCCACATGGGTTGCACGACTCATCAAAGCGAGTTCCCCTGTGCAGTGGATTTGAACTCGGAGAAGTGAGTTCACCGACCAACTTTTTTTTTCTGTGCGTGTACTTCGGTTGAGAGTTGCGTAGAAAATGTTTCGCTGTGTGCGTACATTGAGAACTGTGGGCCTTCAATCTTTAACCATTTTGTGTATTTAATAAATCTAATTAATCAAAATCCATAAACTAATTTTCCATATGTTTGACATCATAGAAACAACATATTTTTTATGAAATTTTTAATCGTTTTGAAGAGCTAGCCCACATTGAACAGTGGGTAGCGTCACGAGCTTCCACAGAGTGGAATCGGGTGTCGATCCCGACTAAAGCATGGACGTTCTTCCCCTCATAAGGAGCAATATTGGATCACCTATATGGCGCTCCCGTAATAAAGTAGCCAACAAACATCGTGTTGCGGATGAACAGATGACGTCAAGACGAGAGACAGCCGTGTTGGAAACAAAAACAATAATACTAGTTCTTTTGATTGTGTAAGGGGGGGAGCGTTAATTTTTGTTTCTGTGTCAAGTAGAGAGAAGCAGCCTTGGAAGCTATATCTTGAATTGTTTCTGGCATATATTGGGGTGGACGCTAATTATTGGCTCACTTCGCAGCCTGTAGGCTCGTGAAACACTTCGATATTTCCTCTAATGTAGGTTGGTTTAGGGCTATCCGATCATCTTTTGTTACACCAGAACTAATATGAGATAAGAACCTACAGTTAAGGACCGGTTCCGATCGGCTACAGACATCCGCGCCAACACTGGGGACCGAACCCGCGGACTCTGGTGCCGATTGCCCTCACCCTAGCCATTCGGACATCTTCCGTCTGTTAAAAGTTAGGAAAGGAAAGTTCGAAAAGGGACGGGACTGATTAGATTTCACAGTTGCAGTCAAACATAAATATATAAATAAATTAATATACTGTGATATATATTTATTTAATGAATACATAAATAAATAAATTTTACTCAATGAATATTTTTTTTGAGTTTTGATTAATTTTAATGATTTATTTATGACGTGAATATATAAATACCATATATTTCGGACCATAAGACACACCTTTTTACATAAAAAAAAATTGACTTAATATTCGGGTGCGTCTTATGGTTCGTAGGTAACATTAAAATAAAATTAATATTTTATTATATATATTTTATATATATTATTATATATATATATATATATATATATATATTATTTATTATATATATATATATATATATATGTATATATTTATTTATTTATTTATATTTAAATTTATATTTATATTTATTATCTTTATTAAATAAGAAATTGAAAATATCTTTATATACCTAACAAAATACAAAATATTCCTTTCCAAAAATCCTCCCATACATTTGAGGTGCGCCTTATCTTCCGAAAAATACGGTAAATAAATATTTCGTATATAAATAAATGAATCGATAAAGATGTACAGAGCGAGGAATTTCAGGAAGACGGTAAATAATGTATTTGAATATGCAGAGTGTATGTGAATTCTGGTTTGACAAAATGTATTTTGCTCGAGTAATAGCATGCTTTTCAAAAGGCAAGGTGTTAATCTTTTAGTTCCGTCTTCCCCGATAAACATCGACTGATAACAAAGGACTTTCTCTTTCCCAGTCTCTTAACAGCTAGTTTCGATTCCAGTTGTTCGCCTCTAGAGAAGAGATATTTCTTTTATTTGAAGTTAGTAACTTGATTCTTTAGCCAACTATACTTCAGAGATAGTGATTATATTTTCAACAGTAATACATAATATTCTATACTGAATTCATATTCTATATTTTACACTTAAAGTGTGGAATTTAATTTTTTTTTCTTTCCTAAAGCGGAGGAAATTTGCCGCGAGACATTCGCCCTTTGTTATTGACTTGCAATCTGGCTGGCTACTTTATTATAGGAACACCATTTAGGTGAGCCAGCATTGCTCCCTATGAGAGCACAACACGGTAACGACCAATAGTGAATTACCGCTTAATGAAATTACCGTTACCTGGCGGATACAAGCACCAAACTTGGTATGAAGGTACCTTAGGGTATACTAATAAATGTTAGTCTAGGAACCAGTGGCGCACCCAGGGGGGGAGCAAGGGGCCCTGCCCCCCCCCCCCAAAGAAATAGATATTGCTTATGAATATTGATTTTGCATTATAAACATCTTTATCCGTCCATCTCGGCCCCCCCCCCTATGCATTATAAATATTTTTATCAGTTCATCTCGCCCCCCCCCCCCAAAGAAAAATTCCTGGGTGCGCCACTTCTAGGAACCCTTTGGAATTTCTAAAAATGTTCATGTACGGCACTAAAATCCAAAATGGCCGACAAATACGACAAAATATCACTTTTAACACAATCCATTTTACTGTTAATTTTCAATTACAGCTTTAAGCCAACTAAGTACACTACAAACCTAACTTACGGTAGTCTACTATTAAATAAAATACCATAAAATATGTCTGTATCATTTATTACAGTAATATATAAGTACAAATATAACGCTAATAAGAGTTCCCAAAACAAAAAAAAAATGTTTATAGCTATTCATTCAATGGAATTCAGTATGCAACAGTCTATATATATAAAACACGTAAGTATGCGGCACAAAAATCGACGATATTTCTACACTCCGAATTGCAACGGCTGCAACTATCGAAATGGCAACGGCTACAGCTACCGGATGTAAACATCAGCGGCCGTCCGCAATTATAAGTGAAGATATTTTCCCAACAATTTATTATTCTATGTGATTAAGTGTAGATATCTGAACTGTGAGCAATAGTACATACAGAGAGTGATGTAATCCACACTATATTTCAGTACTTGTTGAGTTTTTACTCCATTTTATAATTGAAGAAATTTTCCCAGAAATTTATTATTTGATATGATTAAGTGGAGATATCTAAATTGTGAACAATAGTACATACAGAGAGTGATGTAATCCACACTATATTTTAGTACTTGCTGAATTTTTACTCCATTTTTGAAGTGAAAAAATTTTCCCCAGCAATTTCTTATTTGATGTAATGATAAAGTGTAGATATCTTAATTTTGAAAAATAGTACATACAGAGAGGGATGTAATTTTTAAAATCATTGGTGTTGGGTTTCTCAGTCTTATCTTTAATTCTGTTCTGAAGTAATGAAAATTCACATTTTTTAATCACAATGTTTTAGAATCAGCCTTATAGTGAATTTAGCAATGATTATAAATTTTTTGGCTGAGATCACACTACCCCTTAACAACGTGTATGTATGGTGACAGTCAATGGTAACTTTCCTTACATATGTTACTTTCAGATGAGTTGTTTTGCAAAAGAAAATATAAAACTAAAAGCGACCATGCTGGTCGAGCTAGGTCACTTAGTTATAATAAATTACACTTGTACTTGCAAAGTGGTGGACAGTCCAGATTGGCTTTCCCACATTTGCAGTGGTTGCAGTCTCCTTTGCCGGAACATTTAATCAATTCCCTGCATGATCGGAAAACCTCTGGCACTGTCATCCAAACTGTTACCCATAATTCTGGAACCTTATTCCAAGCAAAATCCTGCGGAGAAGGAATGACTAGCTGTGTTTGTGTGCTTTTCATCAAAATACATGCTTGATAAACTGCCCTTCAGATATATTATAGAAGAGCATCTTCAGCCGGTGGAAGTTTGTCCATTGCTCGATTCTTCTGACAGAAAAGTTCCTTTCTTTTGTGGTTGATACTGTTGAAACTGTGGTTGATACTGTTGAGTGTTCAGAGTCAGTTTTCAGCAGTTGGAATGGATGAGTGGCCAAATACACAAATGTATCAGTGATGTCTTGAAATGATTGCCATGCTTCCCAAATGGACCTCTTACTCTTACTTTTTAAGGCGGGGGTTGTGTCGTAACCAGAGAATGAGTGAAATACAGGTAGTGCTCGGGATTTTGGCTCCCCCTGGCTTGTACAGATGGCATTGATGTGGTAAAACCGGTAATGCTTACCCATGCCAAAGGCAAGGGTAATACACCTCCACCGTTTTGGTTTGACAGACTCTCCGACTTGCCCCTTGTGTGGGTTTGACGACATGACTGGTAACCACCTCTACTCTTGCCCTGGACTTATTGACGTTGCAGTTAGAAATTCTGTTGAAGATGACTTTTTTTTTTATTCGAGATTGTATTGGGCTGCTCGACAGAGACTGATGGCTGAAAAGCCAAGGTCAGGCGTAGGTTAAAAAAAATGCCAAAGGACACCCAGATATCGGCCAAAGGTTGAGTCACTATTAGTACATAGAATGTGCCATCAAGGATGACAATCACATCTGTGTCTACAGTACGCACAAGGATACTCTTTTCCTTTTGCTGTAGTGAAAGGAATACATGAACCACAAGCCTCGTGTCTGCCTCTTCATGATTACAGTTTTCCATGAGTGTGTTCGAACCAATTTGTGCAACTGCTTTCCCTGTTGTGACATATAAATCTTTGTCAGGTGGCCGGTTGAACTCTACAACCTGGAAGTCAAAAAGTTGAACAATTCCTTCTTGTTCATTGAGTCACGGAGAAAGTCCATCCAATTTCGTGGCAGTTTGGTGTTGCCAGACACTTTCCTTCGAATCCCCCACCTCTTTTTTCCCGGTTAGACTCCTTTAAACTGTCTGCAATGTAGGTGTCCCAAACAACATGAGACATTTTTTTGAGTTGTAAACGATGCACCGGCAAATGGTTAAGCATGCCTGAGAGTCACGTTTGTGTCTCTCAGGCATGCTTAACCATTGATCTTGATCTTGCAAGTTTGAACCATTTACAACATCATTTGAAACAAGCGACTTAAGACTTGCAGGTAGTGAGACGTCTTGGCATTATGCTGGAAAGTAGCCACTAAATTTGAAACCTTGGTGACTCATGATATCTTTTCTGCCTATTGCTGCTGCTTTGGCCAGGATAACAGCATCTTCTGAGAAGTCTCGAATCCTCAGAGCTGCCCTCAACATATTTCTCATACCTTCATTGAATATGATTACAGTGTGTCTCCCATCAAACTGCTCTTGGGCTTCTGGGAAATGCTCTAGCAATTGATTCTTCAGTCTTGTCTTGTTGATTTGTTTCTTGATGTCCAGTTCCTCAAGATGATTTATATAAATAGAGTGGATCTTAGATACTTTGAAAAGGATAATACCAGACTTCACTGATGTACTAATGTAACTGGTAAGTCCTACGAATGACCGACACTCATTCATTTTCTCATCTGCATTTTCTTCTTTTAGGTATGCCTTACGAGCGAGGCTTCTGTAGCGATTTTTAAACAGGACCAAACATGCAAGATGTTATTTTGCCTCCATTGCTATAAAATCTCCTCCAATTATTCTTGTCATGAGGTGTGTGTCATTGATCTGTGTGATCATGGATCGAATATTGCTGTCGGGTCAAATGTTGAAACTTCATAGAGTTGACCTTCATCTTTGCTCTTTCCGCAAAACAAGCAACATTGTACCTCCAATGCTACGCTTTTACTACGACGTTTCTTTTGATCAACACCAGTTTGTTTTCTCTTAATTGCCTTTTCCAGCTTCGAATTATTAAACTTCAGATGACAAGATTTGTGCCATGAAGCGGAATGAGAAGCAAAGTTTGTAGCAGTTTCATTGATTCCGAACGGCAGTGGCCGGACAATGGCCGAATGGCTAGGGCGCTGGCATTCGGTACCAGAGTCTGTGGGTTCGAATCCCACTCTTGGCATGGACGTTTGTAGCCGTTCGGAATCGGCTTTAATCAGTAGGTCCCGGTCTAATTAGCCCTCGTGTAGTAAAAAATTGACCGTAGCGCTCGAAACCAAACCAAACCAAAACCAAACCGAAAGGCAGTTCAACTGGGAGAGCATCAATGGTGAGGAACTGTTCTACATTCTTCAGGAATGTTATGTGGGCATCAGTTTTTTCACCGCTTGTCCCTGGGGTCAGTAAAGGACATTTCAAGCTTCCACCAGTGTCATGCTGGCAAATCACGAATCGATCCCAGTTCACATCCATGTTAAATTATCCTGGAAAAAAACAATGGTAATATTATTAGAATTTAGTCTGTGAGAAACACTATATAAACAGGAATGAAATCCAATATGGTCAACATCTACAACACATCACAAATCCCATTTTTCTATGGCTTTTGCATTAGTGGTGCTTCGAAAAGAATGATTCACATGTGATATTTGGTCGTATTTGTCAGCAATTTTTGGATTTTAGTGATGTAGATGAAAATTTTTACAAATTCCAGAGGGCTCCTAGGCTAACATTTATTTGTATACCCTATGGCACCTTCAAACCAAATTTGGTACTTTTATCCGCCAGGTAACGGTAATCTTAAAATACAGCTCTAAACCACCTCACTACAAGCCTTATTCGGGATTTGAACTCAAGCCCACAACATAGAAGAGCACGATGCTAACCACTGTACCATGTTGTCGGCGAAACTTAAAAAATAAAAGATCTAAATTAACCACCATCGTGTTTCGCCAAGTATATATGGTAAATTAAAATCGAGCCATGAAAATATTAGGAGATAAACGATCACGAGTTTGAAATTATTTCTAGTATACGTATGTTTAAAAAGATTTTTAGAGACCTCTAAAACCAAAATCTCAAAATTCTATTCACTCATCTAATAGTAGGGAAAAAATATTGATATTTATTTGAAATATATAAAATGCTTCATTCGCGTTACTCTTATCTGAGATATCTAATAAATATTTAGGGACGAACCGCAAAAAAAGATAACTAACCGAATTTCGGAGAAGTACTAAATCCCTCTTCCTCTACAAGGGGACAACGAATCTGCGATGTGAACTGATATACCGCCAGCTTTAAGAATCAAAAGAGTTAAAATGTATTTATTAAACCATAGACAAGATATATTTCTCCCTCTCTCTCTCATTATGTGCATATATATATATATATATATATATATATATATATATATATATATATATATATATATATATATATATATATATATATATATATATACAGTCGAACCCCGTTATAACGAACTTTAAGGGACCAAAGGTTTTGTTCGCTATATCCGGTGGTTCGCTACGTCCGAACCGTTAAGAAAAATCTTAGAGTTCACAAAAGGTATAACTTATTAGTTTCTATGTGTATTCAATAATGATGTATTTTAAAAAATGATAAAATCTATTAAATGATCATTAATGAATTAAAGTGACTAGAATCAATTACATTAAACTGATATAACACTAATTAAATTAACTAAAAATGAAGACAAATGTAAATAAATTCATTTGACCTTGAATTTTTACTCATTGTTTTGGTACAGAAATAATCGGTAACCTTCTGCTGACGTGATGCCGATTTCAAAAACATTTTACGAACTTCTTTGTCCAATGCATCAAATGACTCCAACACTCTTTCTTCCACTGTTTATGTAGACAAAAACTTATTAATTACACGCATCGCTGCTGCAGCATCTTAGATTGTGGAGATTTCGTCATTTATGTGCTCCTCTTCATCAGCATCAGATGCAGAATCTTCGCTTTCAGAATGATTCATTTTAATTTCTTCCACAATATCTTCATCAGTCGGATTTTCACATGCAATGACTTCATCATCACATGTTTCGAACAATTGCATGTCACAATCTGAGAACGATGAAATTTTGTGCTTTTTTATCCACATCGCGATAGGTAAATCTTCATCTTCTTCTTCTTCAACGTTCTTTGCTTCTTCAACATTCGTTGTATCTTCAACATTCTTAAAAAGTAAAAAAAAAAAAAAATCAGTAGTCGACTGAAAAAAAGGTTTGTAATAGCCAATTCTTAAGATTTCGGAGGTTCGCTATAAAAGGATAAAATAGCATTAAATACAATAGGAAAACGACGGGACCAAAATCTTCGTTCGCTATATCCGTGAGTTCGTTATATACCGGGTTCGTTATAACGGGGTTCGACTGTATATATATATATATATATATATATATATATATATATATATAGAGAGAGAGAGAGAGAGAGAGAGAGATAAACAGATACGTAGATACATAGATAGAAAGATATCTGTGTATCTCTATACATAGATAGATACATAGATAGATAGATATGTGTGTGTATGTACTGTACAATAAATGCGAAAGAACACATATTTGTTCAAGAATTCCTCCCCCCTCTGGCCGGCCACCATTCCAATTATCGTGATCACGATGATATGCAACGCCTGGTCAAACCATCGTCACATTTTGGAGGAGAAAATGCGGCGGTCGTGACCAAAAAATCACCTGCAACCCTCAATCAGACGGAAAATTCTGATTCCTATCGACCTCCGGCTCCATCAATAATACTCGTGAGCGCTAGGGAAAAAAATAATAAATAACAAACTGACAACCCCCTAACCGCATATGAGCACAAAAGACTAGATCGGGGAAGAACCCGCGGAGGGATATAAAAAAAAGGAGAGGGGGGTTGGAAGAGAAAGAAAAGTCGTTTGGCGATCACGAACTTCTCGAGAGTTGCGGGCCGTCCAATGGGGATGTGAGATGCTCGCATACTTTCGTGACACAAGTGCACGACTGGAGATAACCTTCTGGGGAAGGAAACCTCAAGGACAGGTTTCTTGCGGCTAAGTCCGACAGATGGCGCTGCAAGGCGATAAAGGAAACTCCATGCACCAGATGGCGCTACCAGGAAACTCCTTCTCATGACTTCCTCAATCCTTAGCGCGCGAAAAATGCTACATGTATTGTTGCAACATTAATTTACAAGAATGTAAGTTTAAGGATATGATTGAATGAATGCATATTTAAGTTTAACGAGTAATTATGTGCATTTTATGCTAAATGTGTAAAATGAATAAATAAAAAAAATTAGTTTAAGGGGATTAATTAGTGACAATTACTTTAATTTGACACATGAAAGGAATTCTCTTTATTATAAAAATTTCTTTTTAAACCAGTGGCGTAGCGAGGGGAGGGGCAAGGGGATTTATCATGCCCCGGGCGCCACTCGCAGAGGGGCGCCAAAGGGTCCTTTTAAGTAATTCTACATATTATATTACTAAATGTTTTTCGGGGGGGGGCGCCAAAAAGTATCGTTCCCCGGGCGCCAGTTATGCACCCTACGTCACTGTTTTAAACAAATAGATAAATAAGTTAAATAAGTAAAACTTAATGGTTTTTATGAATCGTCCATGGCATATGCATACAGAAGTTTTACAGTATATGTCAGTAACACATATATGTGTATACGCACTTGTGTATGCACTTATAAGTATATATTGAGCATAGCTTTCACGTTCAGTAAATGCAAAGCCCAGGACGAAAATTCTTACGGTCCTTCTAGGTTTTAAGAAAAAGTTTTGGCATTTGATTAAGAATAATTATTCTAACTTGACATACCAGAGGTATTTTTTACTGTAAAAAAATCCTTACAAA
Organism: Dolomedes plantarius; assembly: GCA_907164885.2. NCBI lineage: Eukaryota > Metazoa > Arthropoda > Arachnida > Araneae > Dolomedidae > Dolomedes > Dolomedes plantarius. The sequence goes on along the minus strand of OU015496.1, from coordinate 156,827,496 downwards.
TAGACAAATCTGCTAAATAGGGGGAAATATATCATCATGTAAATCCTCCGTGATGTATGCATTATTGATTTAAAAAAAATTTATATTTATGCAGTTTACAATAAGTGCCGGGAACTAGGGGTTGTACATTAGGCGTCTGTATGTGGGCTATAATATAACTAAATAAATAAATAAATGCCTTAGGTATAACCAGGGGTACACTTATGAAAAATATGTCTGCAGAAATTTTGTACTTTTGTTTTAGTGATTCATGCAACGGCTACTGGGGGGCTTCATGCAACGGCTTCTATATCGGTCAATGAAATTTGTATTGTCATTTACTTGCCGACAGAGTTGAACTTAATGGCCAATAATTCATTTCTTTATGTATTATGAGTGTTTAAAATGTTTCCCAAAGGACTTCTCTACATTTATAATTTATATATATATATATAAATAATTACTAAAAAATCCTCAATAGAGATTCTTTGACGGAAAAATGAGGTGTCAATTAGTACTTATTTCTGAACAATTCGAAAAAATTTGCGGGGTGAGGGGGGGGGACTCACAGTTTATTAAATAAAAACTATGGTTTCTTCCTCCTGATGAGACTATAAAAAATACTGTTGACAGAACGAATAAAATTTACTCTGAAACGGGGAAGCACACGTGCATCCAGGACAACACACCGTTCAGATCCGATAACACAAAACGCATCGCGGAATCATCACGATTTCCACCGCGCATCTTCATTTCTGATTTATTTGTCCAGCTGCTTTTCTTCATCGGGCAACAATCCGGGGACATAAACTCTGTTAATTTTTTTTTTTTTTCCCCTTTCTTCTTCTTGCTCGTCGGCGGCCACTTCCAGTCGCACGCGCTCGGCAAAGACACACACACACGAGGGAAGCTTTTCCACGATTCTCCTCTGAGTTTTTAAAACGAGGTACACAAACAATTCGGGGAAAGGCGACTGAACGCTTTGTCTCTCTGCCGTTGTTTCTACTTTGTACTTTGTAGAAGAAAGATCGCACTGTGATGGCACCACGACGGTGAATTGACGGTACATAACATGATTAGTCATCTTGCCTTAAGTAGGCTTTCTCTAAATAGGGAGTCCCTAGCTGAGAATTTTTATAAATACGTTCTACTTTAAATGCATGCACGCACGCACACACACACACACACACACACACACACACACACACACACACACACACACACACATATATATATATGTGTGTGTGTGTGTGTGTGCAGTGGTGCACCCGGGGGGGAGGCAAGGGGCCCTGGTCCCCCCAAAGAAATAGAAATTGCATTATGAATATTGATTTTGCATTATAAATATTTTTATCCGTTCATCTCGGCCCCTCCCCATGCATTATAAATATTTTTATCCGTTCATCTCGTTCGCCCCCCCCCAAGAAAAATTCCTGGATGCGCCACTGTGTGTGTGTGGGGGGGGGGGGGGGCTTGGTACAAGAAGTGCCTAAGTCAGTCTCCTTTTTTTGCTTATGTCTCTTTAAAAAAATATTATTTTCAATGTAAGAAGTACCCAAGTGTGTACAAGGGTTTAGAAAACACTTTTGAAGCATCGGGCAGATTTAGGTTGAAAATAGTATTTTTTTAAAGAGACAAAAGCAATCAAAGTCATCTTGGAGAAAACTGACTTAGGCACTTCTTGTACCAAACTACAGATATATATATATATATATATATATATATATATATATATATATATATATATATATATATATATATATATATATAAATGTCTGTGTGTGTGTGTGCGTATATTTATTTATTTATTTATTTGTGTGTGTGTGATTAAGAAATATCTTCTTTCTCCCTTAGATTATAAACATTTTAAGGGAATCACAAAATATTTGAAAACAGAAAAGAAAATTATAACTACTTGTTAAAGATATATATATATATATATTATATATATATATATATATATATATATATATATATATATATATATATATATATATATATATATATATATATATATATATATATATATATATAAATGTGTGTGTGTGTGTGCGTATATTTATTTATTTATTTATTTGTGTGTGTGTGATTAAGAAATATCTTCTTTCTCCCTTAGATTATAAACATTTTAAGGCAATCACAAATTATTTGAAAACAGAAAAGAAAATAATAACTACTTTAACTTTTTCATGTTAAAACATGGTACAGAGCTTTAAGAGTCAAAGAACGCAAACGAAATGTTTCCATGTTGATTACGTCGCGGGTGTGATTATGTGTATCCATGTTGATTATGTGTGTGTGTGTGTGTGTGTGGTAGGTAACCAATGTACCACGGGGCAAATGAAGAAATAGACGCAGACAATGAAATAAAATCCTAGATGCTAGGCTTAAAAGAAAACAACAATTATATTCAAAATAAAACGTTACACAGCCCGCTCCGAAGCGGGCGATAAGAGCGAGATCCCGAGACGACTTGCCACACCAATGGCGAAGTTCGATCTCCCCGTTCAATGACCTTTTCTCTCCATCGATCTCCTGCAGACAGGGGGGTGAGGAGGGGGTAAACTTTTTAGATATTAATATTAAATTAAATTCTCACAGCAATTTTACTTTTGACTTATACGACAAAAGATCTGACTATAATTTTAATATTGTTAAATTTCAAAATTATCTAACCTGTTTACATAAATCTGTTTTTAATAACATTGTTGTAAATCAGTTAGTTCGTATAAATAGGCTATGTTCTAAAGACAATAGGATTAAGCATATTATAGACTTGAAAGCTGTGCTAACTCGTAATAATTTCCCCGAAAGTCTATCCAAAAACATAATTGGTTGTTTTTGTTTTAATGAATAGTTTGTTCTGTTGCATTTGATAAGTTAAACATAACAATAAGATAAAATAAAAAAATAACTACTAAAAATAAAAAATAAAATAAAAATCATAAGTAAAAATAAAAATAATAATAAAAATAACTCTTAGTAATAATAATTAAAAACTAAATTATTAAGGGTATAATAGTCCTAAAATACGGTAACCATAGTAAGTCTGTAACTGAGAATCCACTATCTCCATGGTTGCAAGTTTTGTGACGTCAGTCATCTTGCGGTTACATGTTCTTAACTTCCACTCTGTCTAGCGCCAGGCTTGGTCTTCTTTGGTTAAGTACTGTTATTCAATATTTAATCAATTCTTCTGCTTTTCGTGGATTGTACGGTGTCTGAGTGTGTTTATTGTATAGATCGGACTGTGACAATGCATTGTACTCATCGGAAACAATCCATTGGCTTTTAGATAGCATTGACACCGCTGATGAACAAATGCTGTGTAAAACATCTTTCATACTTTTCTTTTTATGTTATATGTTCCTGGCTGCAAGTAGCTTTAGGGCTATTACTGGTTTTCTCTATCATCTATTTCTTATATATATATATATATATATATATATATATATATATATATATATATATATATATATATATATATATATATATATATATATATACATTGAAGTGCCACTGAATTAGGGATAGCAAAGCCTATGCAAATTGTGTAGCGCTGCGCATCATGTATGCGCAAGTGAGGGCGCTGTGGTAACTGCATATATAGCGCGTACTGTGGTTGTTCTGAATTAGTTGTTGGAATTGCCAGTATGGGTAAACTGCCTGATTTAGACGCCTTCGATCGCGGACAAATCGTAGGTGCGCGACGCATGGGCCATTCAATTTCCGAAATCGTCAGACAGCTAGGATTTTCAAGGTCGACAGTGTCAAGAGTATACCAAGAATACATGGATGGTGGAAAAAAAAAACTAACGATCGGGCAAACTGCAAAGGACAATTAGCCTTGACAGTGCGTGGTGAGAGACGGCTCAGGCGTATTGTACGTAGCCAGCGAAGCCAAACATTAGCTCAAATTACCACCCAGTTTAATGACGGTGCCAGTTGTACAGTCAGTAAACGGGCTGTGCAACGATCGCTTCACCGTATGGGTTTCGGGAGCCGTCGACCTACGAAAGTACCATTGCTCTATACTCGCCATCGGGCTGCACGTCTTGCCTGGGCAAGAGAGCACAGAGACTGGAGTGTAGAGGACTGGAAACGAGTAGCATGGAGTGATGAGTCTCGATTCCGACTACTTAACGCCGACGGGAGGCTGAGAATATGGCATTAGGCTCATGAAGCTATGGATCCTGCATGCCTGGCTGGAACTGTACAAGGGCATGGTGGCTCAATCATGGTCTGGGGTGTTTTTTCGTGGCACAGTTTGGGATCTTTGGTGGTTGTACCAACCTCCCTCAATGCAATTCGGTACGTAGAGTTGCTGGGTGATCACCTCCATCCGTTTATGCTGTTCTGTTATCCGCACGGTAATGGAGTTTTCCAGCAAGACTACTGGCTACTGGCTACTGGCTACTGACTTGGCTACTGGCTGGGTGGATGAGCATTCCTCTGACTTCTCTGTCATGAATTGGCCACCTAGAAGCCCAGACTTAAATCCTATTGAGCATCTTTGGTATATTTTGGAACAAGGCGTGAAAGGCCATCACATAGCACCAAAGAACCTTTCTGAATTATGGACAGCTTTAGCCAATATTTGGCAAGCCATTCCCGTGGAACGTTTCCAGAAACTTGTTGAATCTATGCCTCGTCGTGTGGCAGCCGTTATCAAGGCCAGAGGAGGCCGAACTCGTTACTAATTCAGTGGTATCCCTAATTCAGTGGCACTTCAGTGTATATATCCCTGAAGTGGTAATGCCTACAATTTTTTTCTTTTCTTTTTGAAAATTTAACAGCATTTGTTTAAACTCTGAAGACAAAGTATTTTCACGGAATATAATATGTTTTAAAACAGTCATTGATTATTTTTTTACAGTCATGACGGAAACTCGGTTTTAACAAATACCAGTGTATAGTTGCGCCCAATACCTTAATATTGTCTTAGAAACAAAGTTTAAGGGAGTCTGATTGTCAAAATTTTCACATCAGGCACATTTTTATTGTCTCGTCTTAAACCATGTTATAGATCAGGAGTGACCAAGGTAAACAGTATTAAGAAACGTTTGGGAATGTTTGCATTCTTAGAATCGTAAAAAACAGAAAAATTGTTATCTTTGAAATGAAAGAAATTTCAAGCGTTGTTTTTCCTAACGTTTGTATTAGATATATCATTCTCCAAGATACCATTCTGTGTTAGAGTAATTAGTATTTCTAAATTATTCAGCAGTTTTAATAGCTTTCATTATGATTATCTTTTAACTATTTTGCGAGATTCGGTGGGAACATCTGCCTCTCAGGCAGCTATGGTTTATTTATTCAACGCTGCTCCCCTCCCCCCCCCCCCATCGAAAGTTGGGTACTGTGAGTCTACACATGCTTCAGTCAACATCTTGTCTCCAGGGCTTGTGGCGGCCCAGTGGTACAGCGCGTTGGTTTTCCGTGCTGAGGGTGCTCGGATCGAATCATGGCTTCACGCTACGAAGAATGCCGCCGTTCGTGTCGTCCCTTCATAGGGGTAATGCTGTCCGCCTATATGGTGCCCCCACAATAAGATGGGCAGTAAAATTGTGGCGTAGTATAGGCCAGAGGTGGGGAATGCGGTGGGGATCATGCGGCCTGCGTGATCTAGCTTTATTAGCCGCACAAGAAGTGCGGCCTTCATAAAAGCTAGCACTTGTATTAATTAATATTTAATTTTATAGATTACTACAATTTGCAAATCAATGGAATTAAATAAAGAACGGCATGAATGTATGTACGCTGGTTTCGCGTTGCGAAGCTTGATCCAAATATTCAATTACTTTCAAGAAAGAAACAAATGCAAATATCCTACTAGCTTAAATTTTCCATCGGATTTTAAAATTATTTTAGGAATTGCTTCTATGTCAGTTATTTATAATTTAATACTATTATTTTTTTATTGTATTTCTTTATAATGTTAAAATTATTTAAAAATACTTCTACTTTATTATTTTTATTCAAAGTGGTATTTAAATATGTAGTTGTTTATTAAAATTTAAAAGTCTGGATATATATATATATATGTGCTTACATAAATAAAAATTCCAACGGTGAAATATAAAAAATTACAGTGGTATCTATGAATCTTATAATTTTATAAAAAAAAATAATAATTAATGGTTAATGTTATAGCAAGTTTTTACCCTTATGTGAATACAAAAATATTTTATATTGTAACTTTTTAAGTGAAATAATAAATAAACAAGGACTTAATTTTTTGGTGTTATTTTTCTATATAATGCACCAAATTGTTAAAACTATACCTAACTATAATAATTTCATGAAAGTCGCATTTATAGGTACATCAACTTATGCGGCCTCCTTTATTACTACCTAATTTACATGTGGCCTCTAATGGTAAAAAGGTTCCCCACCTCTGGTATAGGCAAATGTTTGACGACAAGTGCCTCCGCATTGGAGAAAAAAAAAAAAATCTTGTCTTCAGTGTGGAAGGGTCATTTGTGACGCCAGCCTTCTATGGATCAGGTAAAAATTAGATTAATCAGGGCAAAAATTAAAAATCCAACCCACTCACTGGTTCGACTAAATGCCTCTACAAAACGAACCGTAATATAACCTGTGATAATTAGTTCTGTGCAGCGGAGGCTGGTCAAGAATTAAGGAGAAATGGTTTGACGATTGTGGCTACTGTGGCGTCACTGTAAGTTGGTAAGGCGATTCTCTCTGAGGCATTTTGAAGAAATTTCACAACTATTGATCCATACCAAGAAAGACAGAGTTCTAATTAACAAACGAAGGCCAACCTTTTAAAACAAAAAACTTAACAATTTATTAACAACAAAAATTAACATTTAAACCGTGAAACATATTCAATTAAAATCCCGTGCATATTCACAACGTACGGAGCCGAAACACACATCCGCACCGCCCGCGTTCTCAAGCGTCTCTCCCCAATGTCTGGATTTTCAGAAAGGGTGGAGGGGCCGGCAGATTATCGGCTGACAGCTCTTCTTAGACGCCGAACTTTATTACATTGCCGAAACGTTAAGATGATAGCTTTAGTGGCTGCATCTGTGAGGAAAACGGTTTTTAATCCCCCCCACGTGTTCCGAACTGGTGGAACCGAACAACACATTCCTTGAAAAACACGCAGCTGTGTTTCAAGACCTTGTGGGGGTCCCGGGAAAAAATAAGACCATATTTCCAGTACGCTACACTACCACGAAATGTAATAAACAACAAATACACTCTGGATTTCTAGTTAGTAGGAAAATCTGGGAAAGAGATATTCCATCTATATCTGCCTCACAGACAGATGTTCCCACTATGAGGGAAAAGAATCATGTTCCCACTAAAGGGTTATTCAAATCTAACGTACACTAAGTTGTTGCAGTTCAGTTAAATATTGATTTGTCGACATTGAACGCTGTTTATTTTTTAACAACCCGAACGTAGCAGCTATAAGATGCACCAAAAATGGAGGTCATGCCGCCAATTTTAGTGGGCCCGCTATATTAGTAAATAAAAAAATTCCACCAACTTTACAATTTTTTTGTTCCAGCCAGAGTAAAAAAAAAAAATGCGAAAGAAGTAAATTTGCAAGACATTCTTCTATAAATTATTTGAAACACTGATCAATGAACCAAGAGCAAGAAAAAGGTGAAATGAGCCGCAAAGTGATAACGAGCCGCAGTTTGGTCACCCCTTCTATAGAGGTTTCAGAATCATATTCCGTAAATCGCACATATCTACGATGATCGCATTGCCAGATACAGATTCATCATTTTCATGCTCTACATCAATGGTGCGCAAACTCTTTTCGACCGCGACCCAATTTCTTTAAATAAAAAATCACCCCAATAATTTTTTTTAGTAATAGCAAAATAAAAAATAAAAAATAAAAAATAAATAAATAAAAATTTAAAATTTGAAAAATGTCCTCCCCCCCAAAAAAAATTGAGAAAAAAATTGGAGAAAAAAAAATAAGCAAATTTCGAAAACTATTTTAAAAATCAACGAACTGTATATTTTGGGCATATATTTAGTTTGCATAATAGCAATAGAAAAATATTTTGTTTACTTCCTGCACATGTTTTTGGCTAATCTCATGTGACCAAAACTTCATATTTAAATATCAATATGCATTTGTATTTCTCATAGGTAAAAGATAACAAATATTTAAATTATAAAAGAGCATGATATCAGAATTAAAATATTCATATTAAAACAATAAAAACTGTAAACTTCATTTTTTTGTATAAAACTAAAATAGAAAAAGAAATAGCCCGAGTGATCTTGTACCTCAGATGATATTTGGTGAAATATTTGAGAGTGCTACTCTCCTATCATTTTCTGGGAAAAGTCTTGGTAAAGTTTTTATAGCTATTAATTTTGAAAACCTAGTCTCATACAGATAGGTGGAAGCAAATGGAAGCAGCATAAATATATTCCTTTGCTGATGGATTTTTTATTGTAAAACTGTTTGACATCTTATTTAACAGTATTATCTATAAATATAAAACAGTTCCGTAGCTGACTGACTGACTGACAGATAACGCACAGACCAAACCGCTGGACCTAAAGGGCTGAAATTTTGCATGGCGATTCTTCTTATAGTGTAGGGGGTGCACTAAGAAAGATTTTTGAAAAATACTCCTTAGATTTTTTAAATTAAATTTTTAGGCTGTTTTTGTAACATTCTTTAAGTTTGCATTTAAAATAATAATTTGAGGGTTATAAAATTTATATCCCGAGAAAGATCATAAAAATTCCTTTACAGTGAAATCTTTTTCGAATCTTTACCCCCCTTTTCTGATTTTTGGTGAATTTTTAAAGATTAATTTTTAGAATTTAATTTATTAAATGCTTATCACGGGGTTTCTTTTCTTTTTGTGATACTTTAAATTAATTTTGTGTCACGTGCATAACAACGAAATAAATTGACAAAAGAATTATTAAATACGGTAAAAGATCAAATTTAACCACTAGACTCATTGAGATGGAAGTTTTTAAAAGAATTTATTTCAAATTAGTATGTTTCATGGATATTAAACATACAAATGAATTGCATACATTGACCGTTGTATTTAATTTGAATATTTTCTTCTACATTATTTTGTCTCTAAAAATATCCGTTATGATTTTTTTATAAATATATTTTTTGGCGTTATTTGCATACATTGGCCGTTGTATTTATTATCTATCTATATATATAAAACAGTTCCGTAACTGACTGACTCACTGACTGACTCACTGACATACAACGCACAGACCAAACCGCTGGACCTAAAGGGCTGAAATTTTGCATTGCGATTCTTCTTATAGCGTAGGGGTGCACTAAGAAAGATTTTTGAAAAATTCTTCTTAGATTTTTTAAAATTAAATTTTTAAGCTGTTTTAGAAACTTTTTTTAATTTTGCATTTAAAATAATAATTTGAGGGTTATAAAATTTATATCACGAGAAAGACCATAAAAAATCCCTCTAAAATGAAATCTTTTTCGAATCTTTACCTCCATTTTCTGATTTTTGGTGAATTTTTAAAGATTAAATTTTAGAATTAAATTTATTAAATGCTTATCACGTGATTTATTTTTCTGGCACCTTAAATAAATTTATCGTCACGTCCAACGAATTTTTTAGGTTAGGATTGACGTTAGCTTAAAAACAAACAGGCGTGTTTACACTCGACATTTATAGCTACCTATCCAATACTAACAGTTTTAATAAGAGTCTTACCTTAAAGAGGAAAAAAAAACAATGAAAATGGTGATGCAAAAAAGTCGACAAGCACACATTGAGGAAATAATAATACTGCACCTTTGTGTGCACTTTCAAACACTCGACTGACTCAACGATTACGAATGATGCAATAGACTACTGCTTTACGCTCCAGTCGCCTTTATACGACCTATAAGCTGGGGTCTCATATTAGGCATACTTATCCTATATATATATATATATATATATATATATATATATATATATATATATATATATATATATATATATATATATACACAGTGCCGTAACTAGCCAGGTGCAACAGGTGTACCCGCACAGGGCCATTTGGATGGAAGGCCCAAAATACTGTTCACAAGAAATTATATTTTTAAATTTTAAAACTTTTCTACTGTGCGGTTTGGCCATTAGAAAAGAGCAAATGACTCAGATGATAAGATATGTCCATGTTGACTGTAATGGAAAGAGAATGATTGAAAGCTTCGTCAACTTTATTCAGTCACATGGAAAAATGGGAGAAGCTTTATCGACTGAAATCTTAAATAAACTAGAATATGATAAATTGGATATTCAAGATTGCAGAGGGCAAGGTGCCAATATGCCTGGCAAATATAAGAGACTGAGTGCGAGTATTTTGGAAATTAATAATTTAGCAATTTCTGTACCTTGTGCAGCTCATAATCTAAATTTAGCTGGTGTTCATCTACAACTCCAAAAATGATTACTTTTTTTTGGTACAGTGCAGACATTATTTAATTTTTTCTAATCCTCAACGACAGTTTAATGAAGTGCCTAAATTTACCACTTAAAATTTTTTTTCTGAGACAAGGTGGTCATCAAAGGGCTGTGCAATAAAGGCGCTGTATTTATAATTACTTGAAGTAATGAAAGGACTGGAAACAAATGCAAGCGATTTTTTCAAATCCGGAAGCTGTATCGAATTTAAAAAGTTTGATATTGCAAATTAATTATAGATTTATCTGCACTCAATTCTATATGGAATAATATTCTACAATGCATCGATCGAACAAATGAAGCAATACAACAGAAAAATTTGTCAACAGATTGTGGAACAAAATTAATTGCTGGATTACGTAGTGCATTACAAGGGTATCGAAATACAGGTTTTGAACAAAATTTCCAGGAAGTACAAAATTTGGCTGAAGAAATGTGTATAGAGAAGGGATTTCTTAATGAACGAAAGAGAAGAGTTAAAAGAAATGGAAATAGATGAAACACCAGATGAAGGAAGTAACTTGACACCCGCAGAATTATTTAAAATACGAATTTACAGTGTTCTCGACACTATTGACTCAAATAGATTAGCGTTATTTTTTAAAAAATTAAAAATTCAGGTAGTCTCTTTTAACGAAACTACCGCGGTTTATTAACGTAGGATTACTTACCGTTGCTTACCTCCCTTCCTTTTTTTTACAATAAAATTCCTACATACGAAAAGAAGTTTGAGTGCAGAATAGGTCGATGGTATTCTGCATTGAAAAATTGTGTAGAAAAAATGCGTAATTCGAAATTGACAATTCGCACGAAGCGGAGATCTTAATCTTTACAATGGTACCTCATTTATCGATTTTGGTTAAGTATGAAGGGATAAAAAGGGATAAAAAAAAAACACCTTTTAGAAATAATATTCTGCCACTCTCGATTTATAACTCGCAACGACGGTCTTAACGTCTTCCATTATTTGATAACCCCCAGTATTTACATGTATATAGAAACAAACAAACAAACAAACACACACGCACACACACACACATATATATATATATATATATATTTATATATATATATATATATATATATATATTTATATATATATATATATATATATATATATATATATATATATATATATATATATAAATATATATATATATATATATATATATATATATATATTATATATATATATTATATATATATATATATTAATATATATATATATATATATATATATATATATATATATTATATATACTATATATATATATATATATATTCAAAAGACACATTTGAGAGTAAAAAATCATATTGAAAGGGCTCGTAAATTAAAAAAAAAATGTGCCAAAGACTTTCTAAATCAATACTCTATTTAATAGTTGTTCGAAAAGAAAAAAAAAATCCGCTATATTCCTATTATTTAACAGTTTTCCCCAGTCTATTGTAAAGTGTCACACAACAGTCAAGCAACTGAGAGCTAGAGAGAAAATGTGGACGTGTTTAAAATCTCCTATGTTTAATCTTTAAACTCGTTTTATGCCTCTAAATACCTGCATAGCCTTTTATTCCGTTTTATCTCTGTAAAGCCACTCGAACTCAAATCGTGATAGTCGTGGAACGTCGATAACACTGTTTGCGAGCCCCTCTGAGAAATAGCGTTCTAGGTACACTCGTGCCTGTAGTGGTGTTTGCAGAAATCTCTCCGAATGACATTTCTAGAGTTGCTTACTTTGTTAGACATAACGGTCTCGAAATTTAATGGCAATAGCACGATAAGAGAAAGTCAAACGCTCTAGCGCAAGATTGGAATAATGTTTTTGACGGAGGAATGAGCTACGCATCAAATAAATAAATCTAACGACGTGTTCAGGTTATCTAGAGCAGCGGTACTCAAACTTTTTTTGACCGCGACCCACTAGCTTTGAATATGAAAAATCACTCGACCCACCTAATGAACATTTTTTTGTTGTAGCAAAATTTTTTTAAAAATTAGGAAAATGTTCACAAAAGATAGAAAAAAAAGAGCAGATTTTGACAAACTATTTTTAAAATCAATGAACTGTAAATTATGGCTATATATTAACTTTGCATAGTAAGAGTAAAAAAATGTCTACACTTGTTTTTGCCAAATCTCATGTGACCAAAACTTCATATTGAAATATTAATATTTATTTGTATTTCACTTAGGTAAAAATTAACAAGAATTAAAATTTATAATAAAGAGCATGTTTTCGGAATGATAAGCTACACATCAAGTATTATAAACTTCATTTACTTATATAAAATTAAAATAGCAAAAAATGAATAGGGAGGATCAGCCTAGACATAAAATTACTAACAGATATTATAAAAACACGTTCTACTGATGCTGACTCCTGAATGGATTAAAAGGTACATATATGGTACTACATTTTCAATAAAGAGTTAATATTCTGAATATCTTTAAATAAGAAACGTAATTGGAAAAACTAGTACATACACACGCACGCGCTCGCGCGCACACACACACACACACACACACACACACACATATATCAAGGGAAAATCAGAAAAGCAAAAAATCCACTTTTATCGCTTATGAAACACTATGTGTGTTGTTGTTTCATCTACTATTATGGAGATTACTGTTCCCTCTATGAGGTCAGAGAGGGTGGGAGAGGGTACGAACCTCCCAGATGCCGCCCCTGGAGGTGCTTGGTCAAAATTGAGGTGGCACCTGACAAAATTGGACTTCGTCCCTTGGGGTGCCATTATAAACTGGAGCTGCACTCCTCAGCTCACTAGCATATATGGACCTGTTCTGGAATAAATTTCGACCAGGGGTCATTAGAAACAACAACAACAACAACAGCAACAGAAGTTACTGTAGAGGATTTAATAATAAATGAACCTCGTTATAATTGTTCCTCATCTTCAGTGTTGTTATTGTGTACACACACACACACACACGCACACACACACACACACACACACACACACACACACACACACACACACACACACACACACACACACACACATATATCAAAGGAAAATCATAAAAGCAAAAAATCCACTTTTATCGCTTATGAAACACTATGTGTGTTGTTGTTTCATCTACTATTATGGAGATTACTGTTCCCTCTATGAGGTCAGAGAGGGTGGGAGAGGGTACGAACCTCCCAGATGCCGCCCCTGGAGGTGCTTGGTCAAAATTGAGGTGGCCCCTGACAAAATTGGACTTCGTCCCTTGGGGTGCCATTATAAACTGGAGCCGCACTCCTCAGCTCACTAGCATATATGGACCTGTTCTGGAATAAATTTCGACCAGGGGTCATTAGAAAAAACAACAACAACAACAGCAACAGAAGTTACTGTAGAGGATTTAATAATAAATGAACCTCGTTATAATTGTTCCTCATCTTCAATGTTGTTATTGTGTACACACACGCACACACACACGCACACACACACACACACACACACACACACACACACACACACACACACACACACATATATATATATATATATATGAATCGGAAAAGCAGCTTCATAGACAAATGGTATGAAAAAGAAAAATAATAAACTAATGGGGCTAGTTCGAGCAAATGCATCCAGTGCAAAAACCATGAGGAAATAAATATTATTGAATCATTAGCTAATAGTATTAACACTGTAGATGAATAACAGAAACATTGTCTACAGACTAATGATTCAATAATTAATATATATATATATTTCAAAATTTCCTAACTTGTTTACATAAATCTGTTTTCAACAACATTATTGTAAATCAGCTAGTACGTATAAATAGGCTTTGTTCTAAAGACAATAGGAATAAGCATATTATAGAATTGTTAGTAGTGCTAAAACGTAATCATTACCCCAATAGTCTTTCCAAGCACATAATTGGTTATTTTAGATTTAATGAATAGCTTGTTCTGTTGCACTTAATTAGTATTAAAATATAATAAGTAATATAATAAGTTTATTTTGTAAAAATAATTATTCTAGAGTAACATTAATGAATTATATTTATATTCTTAAGTAATAATAATAAATAATAATAATAATATTTTACTCTTAGTAATAATAATAATACAATATTAATTTTGGTTTATATGTCCTATAAAACATTGTAGTCTCCATTGTAAGTCTGCATCTGTGCTTCCATTAACTCCATGGTTGCAAGGTTTGTGACGTCAGTCTCCTTGCGGTTTCCTACTCTTAACTTCAACTTAGTCTAGCGCCAGGCTTGGTGTTCTTTGATTGAGCAACTTTCTATTCATTTCTTCTGTTTCTTATGGATTGTTCAGTGTCTAAGTATATTTATTGGTTAGATCATACTTATCAGAAACAATCCACTGGTTTTTAGACAGTATCGGCACCGCTGATGAAGAGATGCTGTCAGATATTATAAAAACACCTTCTACTGATACCTTTTAAATACTTATCTTTTCATGTTTTTAGATTCTGGCTGTAAGTTGTAATATAGCTTATGCTGGTTTTTGACTTTCAACTTTGTCTTATATATATGTATACATACATACATATATATATATATATATATATATATATATATATATATATATATATATATATATATATATATATATATATATTATATATATATATATATATATATATATATATATACAGGTAGCCCTCCTACCGCACGACATCTTACAACACGGTTTCGCTCTAACACGATAGGATAAATTGCGGGAACCCTCGTATAACACTGCAACCTGTAACACTGTTTCGATCTAACACGATAAAAAAAATTGCGAAACCTTTTGTACAACACTACTTCTACAGCACTAGATAACAGGATTTTTGTTTATTACATTTAAAAACTAAATTACCTTAAAATAATGACGTGAAGGAATATTGAACTATCAGTGGCTTTACATAAAAATGCATAAATAAATTATAAATTATTCATTTATAGCTCTGTAAAATTACAAGAAGGTCTAAGCTTAGCTGAAAATCTTGAATCTCTTTTCTTAAATGCAGACCCCTCCTAAAATTACAGATATTTTAGAGGATAGAAGGTGCAAAAACTCTAAATGAAGAAAAAGGTTCTGAAAGTAAAGGGGATATCGTTCAACCGAAAAAACGTTCTCGTTTGATTGTACTGAGCAGTGATGAGGAAGAAATTCATTAAGTTGGTTATATGGAGTTCTTGTAAAAAAGCTTGTTCTTAATAAGTTTTCGGAACGTAACCCCCCTTGTTGTACTGTCTCTAGGTCTCATATAACACGGTTTCACACAACACGGCATTTTCTAGGGACCTATCTACCGTGTTATAGGAAGGTTACCTGTATATATATATATATATATATATATATATATATATATATATATATATATATATATATATATATATATATATATATATATATATATATATATATATATATATATATATATATATATATATATGTATATATATATAAATATATATATATATATATATATATATATATATATATATATATATATATATATATATATATATATATATATATGTATATATATATAATATATATATATATATATATATATATATATATATATATATATATATAAATATATATATATGTATATATATATAATATATATATGTATATATATATAAATATATATATATATATATATATATATATATATATGTATATATATATAAATATATATATATGTATATATATATAATATATATATATATATATATATAATATATATATATATATATATATATATATATATATATATATATATATATATATATATATATATATATATATATATAAATAAGAATAAGATGAAAGAGAAAACCAGTAATAGCTCTAAAGCTACATGAAGCCAGGAACATCCAACATGTAAAGAAAAG
This sequence comes from Dolomedes plantarius, assembly GCA_907164885.2. NCBI lineage: Eukaryota > Metazoa > Arthropoda > Arachnida > Araneae > Dolomedidae > Dolomedes > Dolomedes plantarius. The sequence continues at coordinate 156,811,182 of OU015496.1, read as the reverse complement.
TATGAATACGGTTTTTGACAGCATTTCTTCATCAGCGGTGTCAATACTGTCTAAAAACCAATGGATTGTTTCTGATGAGTATGATCTATTAAATAAACACACTCAGACACCGTACAATCCATTATTAACAGAAGAATTGAATAATAAATGAATTAAGTTTGAATAAAAGTACTTAACCAAAGAACACCAAGCCTGTCGCTAGTCAGAGTGGAAGTTAAGAACTTGTAACCGCAAGATGACTGACGTCATATAACTTGCAACCATTGAGGTAGTGGATACTCAGTTACAGACTTACTTAGGTTACCATATTTTAAGACTATTATTCCTTTATTTATTTAGTTTTATTATTGTTACTACTATGAGTTAATTATTTTTTTATTTTTCTTATGTTTTTATTTTTGTTTTTAGTAGTTATTATTTTTATTTTAACCTATTGTTATGTTTAACTTATTAATGCAGCAGAACAAACTATTCATTAAAACAAAAACAACCAATTATGTTTTTGGATAGACTAACTGGGTAATTATTACGAGTTAGCACAGCTTTCAAGTCTATAATATGCTTAATCCTATATATATATATATATATATATATATACATACAGTGAAACCCCGATTTAATGTTATTCAAGAGACCATAAAGAAATGACGTTATATGCGGGAAAACGTTAAATCGGGGTAATACCAAAAACAAAACACTGAGCATAAAATAAATGCTAATTTAGGAGCATACCTTTTATTTCTTCATTTACAAAGGTTTAGACATCAGTTTTCTAAATTATGCTTTAAATATTTTACCTTGCGTCCTGTTTATAGCACAAACAGCATTCTCAACAGGAGCTGTATAAGCTTTTTTCTTGGCATTCACTATTTGAAAGGAACGATGTTTACAAAGCTAGAATGGCTTCTGCCGCAGAAGGAATTCCATGTTCATCTTCGTCATTTTCCGAACTATCCAATTCTGAGTCTATTAAATCACTTAGAATCGGAATCTCTGATGTCACGATATTCAAATCGCAATGTAGATAATTCTCCAGATCTATCAAGAAGAGAAATCAGCCATTTCATTAGAGTCTTCATTTTTCTTTCCACGTACTAAAATTCATCACCTCTGTCCTCCGGAGAACAAGCTTTTGCAAAAGAACTTGAGACACATTTTCCCATGCTGAAGAAATCATATGAAGAGTTTCTAGAACGTTTATCGATTTTTTTCCTGCCTCCAAATTCTATACTAAGAAGAGATTTTTTTTAAATCTTGGTTTCTATAGTTTACTTTGAACGATCGAGCGATCCCCAAATCATAAGGTTGAACTTTTCTTGTACTTTGCAGGGGAACATTCCATTCGCAAATTTTGTAATTTTAAATGTACAACAAGGGTTGTACATTCATCCACAAATAAAATAATGTTACGTTTCTGTAAGCGCGTTTGTCTGTCCAATTTGCGAAGAATCGACCCCAGCAGACTCACCAGAAACAGACTTGTAGGATAAATAAATTGTGCCTTTTTCAAAAGCGGTCAATCCAACCATTCGAAGCTGCGAATCCTTAAATTCACAGTTTAGTAGCAATTTATATTTCAAAATGGAGCCATTTATGGGAATGCTTGAACAAACTTTGTTGAACTTTGGTAAGAAAGGACGAAAAGAGGGGAGATTCTAAGTATTTAACGTTTTGATAAGAGATATTTTTTTTCATCACAATTTTTGACTATTTTAGGAAAATTTCATTGAGTTTTTCCCTTTGAAAAACTTTAAATGCGGGAAATATTTTAAAATTATAACGTTAAATCTGAGATTTTTTAACATTACAAGTACAGGAAATAAAATGGAACTAATGAAAAATGACGTTATATGCGGGAAATTGTTATATACGGGTTACGTTAAATCGGGGTTTCACTGTGTGTATATATATATATATAAAGAGATCACACTGACTTCATAAATAATTGGAGCTCCTTTTTCAATAATTCGATTTTCAAAAGTTGCATTATAACTGTAATATCAATTTCCTAGATTTTATAAATAAAACTGCATTACAAAAGATTTCTTCCTTTCCACTTTACTCCAAGGTCGTCGGGTCAAAAGCGGTAATGTCAACCTAACATTAAAGTCCCTTGAAGTTCAGGAGTTTTAGAGCTACCTTCAAAAGCGGTTGCAGACATTTTTGCCCGCCGCCATCATTTACAGATTCAGAAACCAAGCGTGGTTGCATGCTCATCATTGGTTCACAAAAAGCTCTTGCGATTGTTTCGAAACCTTTTTTAATGTAATTTCTGTTTCTTTGAAATTTCAAGATCACAAGAGCAGAATCTCTGATTCAAATTTTATAATTCCAGATTAAATTTGAATCTGATAAATTTTCTCTCCTAAAACTTTTGCCAGAAAACTCAACTCACCGATATCGGACATCGGCTATTGCATTGATTTGCAACCTTTGTATGTCTACGCCTCCCTTTGGATGACCTTCCAAAAGTGCGTCCCCCCCCCCTTCCCTGCAGTGCGCCCATAACTGGCGCCCGCGGCACGATACCTTTTTGGCGCCCCCCATGGTCTTAGGGACCATTTGGCGCCCCTCTGGGAGCATGATAGACCCCCTTGCCCCCCCTTGATACTCCGCTGCCCCCCAGGACTATATATATATATATATATATATATATATATATATATATATATATATATATATATATATATATATACATACACACACACACACACACACATACATACACTGTCACAAAAAAATAATGCACCCAGAAGGAAACGAGCTACTATCACGAAACTTAACATGTATGTAATGTATGAGGAGATAAGCAAATGGTTACAAATTCAGAAAACAGACCGTTTTATTAAGAAGATATGGCATGAAAAAGGTTACAAATCAATAAGTAGTAAATCCACCTCTGGCAGCTATACAAGCCGAAACACGGCGTGGCATCGAATCAATGTGGTCACCTATGACCTCCTGCGGAAGATCATGCCATAATCTTTGCAACTGGGCAGTTAATTCACCATTATTCCGGGACGGCTGGAGTTGCCTTCCAAGCACGTCCCAGAAGTACTCTATTGCCGAGAGGTCTGGTGACCTGGCAGGCCATGGTAGTACGTCATATCCTTGAAGACATTGTTGGGAGAGTTGCGCAGTATGTGGACGACCGTTGTCTTGCTGATAAATGGCACCTGGTTGACTTGATAGCAGTACAACTGGCATTAAAATCTCTTCCACGTAACTGCGTGCTGTCAAAGTGCGTTGAAGGACGATTAGAGGTGATCGTGTGTCCTAACAAATCGCTCCCCACACTGTCACACCTTATGTAATGGCTGTATGCCTCTCGACAACAAATGCCGGATCGGACCGGTCCCTTCCGTGATCCATTGTTGCCAACATCGAGCAACTACCATATCGCTCCGACCGAGGTGGCGGCCGATACGCCTGTTCGACCAACCTGCTTCTCTGAAGCCAACTATACGCCCCCTCTCAAAATCCGATAATTGTTCGTATTGTCGCCGGTTACGTCTCAGAGGCATCTCTAGTCCCAATACCGTCCATCCAAGTCGACCGATTTGTTTGAATAACCCTATGGCACGAGCAATCATGCTTTTAAACTCTCCCAGCAGCGCATCTCATATGCGCATAGCGCGCTTACCCTTGTCTCATTAGCGTCGACATTTTAATCATTTGCATCTATCTTACCAGACTACATTCCTGCCAAGTCTCGTGATAGTTGCTCGATTTCTTCTGGATGCATATATTTTTTTGTGACAGAGTGTATATATACATACACACACACACACACACACACACATATATATATATATATATATATATATATATATATATATATATATATATATATATATACGCACACACACAGTCATACCTCGGTACTCGTCACATTTCGACGAGAAAAAATTGCTTCGGTGCTCGACGTTTGCTTGGTACTTGTCACACATGCTGAAACATGTATGAGACAAGACGGCTCCCCCGAATCCTGACTCTCCGGACAAAAAGAAAGGCCGAAATAGGGTGAATTACGAAAATTTGTTCCGAAGTATCACCCTGACAAAGATCCAGCAAGCCGAAATGTGGACTTGTTTCATGATCAAGAAATGTCTCACTTCAAAAACATTTTAAAACGTAGGCAGGAGCAAGTTTCTCTTGATAGGTTTGGAGTGAAATTCCCTAAATCGGACAACAAGGATCTACAACAGGGATCGGTGGTGTTAAGAGACAGAAAAGAGAACGAATCCCTGTGCTAGCGCCTGATGTTTTATTGGAAGGAGACCCCTCTTCCAAGCAATAACCCATCTCTTCTATCTCCTCTACTTCACCACTATCCCATCAGACCATCAATTCCTGTCAGTACAGGTTGAGTGAAGATCAATTTTATTTTATTTTATCTAATTATTGCAGGGGTTGCCTCAATTGGTCGGCAGATCTGTAGTGTCCGTCCGGCGTCCAGTCCCACACTAATCATAAACTGAACAGGGGAAATAAACCCTCGGCTAAGTTTGCAGGAATTGCTACGCAGCGTCTGGTCCCCAGGTTCTTCAGTGCGTACGGACTAACCGTCCGGGACGTTTATTATGTTGAATTGTCTAATTATTGTTTTAAATTACATTTGTCTAGTTTAAAGATTTTGTATCAAAAAACAACCACATCAGTTTATAAATTGCCCAGTAAAATGGGAAATTTCTGGTTTTCAGGAACGAATGAATTCAATTAACATTATCATTAACCTTATTATTCAATTATCCTTATGGGAAAAATTCGCTCGGTAGTCATCGTTTTCGGTACTTGTCGTGCCTTCTGGAATGAGTTAGCGATGAGTACCGAGGAACCACTGTACCGCCCCCCCCCCCCCTGAAAACCCCTCACGTCCCCCAGGTTTAGAACCACTGGGCTATCATTATCAAATATGACACCAATCGCTTCGTAAACATTAAACATAGTATCATCATACTGAACGCTGAAAAAGCTATTGGAAGTTTCAGGTATTTCGTAAGTAATATTTGCATACGAGTCAGACAAAACAACGGTTGAATAGCCCACTCTTGTGTCTATATACTGTCTTCTTACGCCATTGTGCGCATATTTACTCAAAATTAGAATACATTAACGATGCAAGACAATAACTGTGATTTATCTGCAATTTCACTATTCAGATACAGTAAACATTGACAACCACACTTAACAAAAGGTATTTCGTAATCCTGTTTAAACAGAAACAATGACAAGTTTTCTTCTTTGTATTTCTATCAATCTAAGTTAAATAATAGTACATGGCTTTTCGCATAGATTAATGTGGTCATAGCGTTTCCTACGCTTACTTTTGCAAGCACTGAACGAAGGGGATTGAGACCAGATTTAATACAGATATACACTGAAACTTCTCTAGCCCGCCACCTCTCAATACGGCCACTTTTTTCGGGACGAGGACTTGCCGCCTTAGAGAAATTTATATATATATATATATATATATATATATACAGGGTGGTTATAGTTAAAGTTCCACATTGAAATGGTCATAAAAGGAAAACTACGGACCAAATGTTATCAAACTTGGTAATAGTTTAAAGGTCATGGGAATTTCTTTTCCGCCAAAAAGAAGGTCAAAAACTCACCACCAGGGGGGGGGGGATGGCGCTGTATGCAATATTGTTAAACGAAATAAGGGTCGGAATCTAACTTAACCTTTTCACACACGGGTTTAATATTTTGTATACCCTTAAGAAACATTGACCTAAAAAAAATTACCATTTAAATTGTGCACATTCCGGAAATCGTTTTCTTACAGATCGCTAATTTGTAAATTTTGAAATCTGAATTCGTCCCTAAGACATGAAGATATCGGTTTAAAACGTTTTTAATCGTTTCTAAAACTAAACTGTTTGTGGGGTTATGCAAAACCGCAATGGCTTGTAATTGGCTTACGACAGGAAAAAAAAAAATGATTTATGCAGATGCGCTGCTAAAAGCTACTGTTGAGAATGCAGTAATGCGATTTAACTTGCTTTCAGAAAATGGTGGACGCCACATTGAACATGCTTTATATATACCCTTTGTAACACGTTTCAGAAACGATTAAACACATTTTAAACCAATGTCTTCATGTCTTATTTCGTTTAACAATATTGCATACAGCGCCATTTCCCCCCTGGTGGTGAGTTCTTGAACTTTTTTTTGGGGGGGGGGGGCGAAAAAGAAATTCCCATGACCTCCTTTAAACTATTACCAAGTTTGATAACATTTGGTCCAGTAGTTTTCCTTTTATGACCATTTCAAAGGGGAACTTTAACTATAACCACCCTGTATATACAATCCCCATTATAACGAACTTCAAGGGACCAAAGATTTTGTTCGCTAAATCCGAACTGCTAAGAAAAATGTTAGAGTTCACAAAATGTATAACTCATTAGTTGCTATATGTATTCAATAATAATGTATTGAAAAAATGATAAAATCTACAATGATCATTAATGAATTAAATTGACTAAAATCGATTACATTAAACTGATACAATGCTAATTAAAATAACTTAAAATGAAGACAAATGGAAATAAATTCATTTTACTTTTAATTGTTTCTTACTGTTTTGATTCAGAAACAATCGGTAATCTTCTGCTGACGTGATGCCGATTTGAAAAACATTTTTTGAATTTCTTTGTCCAATACATCAAATGACTCCAAAACTCTTTCTTCCACTGTTTGTGCAGACAAAAACTTATTAATTACACGCATACCTGAGATGGTGGGAATTTCGTCATTTATGTTCTCCTCTTCATCAGCATCAAATGCAGAATCTTCGATTACAGAATGATTCATTTTAATTTCTTCCACAATATCTTCATTAGTCGGATTGTCACATGTAATGACTTCATCATCACATGTTTCGAACAATTGAATGTCACAATCTGAGAATGGTGAAATTTTAGGCTTTTCTATCCACATCGCGATAGGTAAATCTTAATCATCTTCATCTTGAATATTCTTTGCTTCTTTAATATTCGTTGTATCTTCAACATTCTTAAAAAGCTTAAAAAAAAAAAAAAAAAAAAAAAATCTGTTGTCGACTAAAAAAAAAAGATTCGTTATAGCCGATTCTTAAGACTTCGGATGTTTGCTATAAAAGGATAAATTAGCATTAAATACAATAGGAAAACGGCGGGACTAAAATTTTCGTTCGCTATAACCGTGAGTTCGTTATATACAGGGTTCGCTATAACGGGGTTCGACTGTATTATATATATATATATATATATATATATATATATATAGTAAAACTTCTCTATGGTGCAAATGGTTTCGATAAGAAGCGGCCGTTTTGAGAGGTGGCATCGAAAAGAGGTTTCTTCCATAATATTGACTTTATGGAGATTTTATTCGGTTCTGAACAAAATATGTCCGTTTAGAGAGGTCGCCGTCGAATAATTGTGACCGGCTAGAGAAGTTTCACTGTTTATAAAAATCTACTTTTCTTTTTGAGAATTTTGTAATCGGGATCCCCCCTTAAATTACCATAATTTTCGGACCATAAGACGTACTTTTTTACATAAAAAAATCGACTTAAAATTGGAGAGCACCTTATGGTCCAAAGGTAACATTAAGATAAAAGAATATTTTATTATATATATATATATATATATATATATATATATATATATATATATAAATTATTTATGATATATATTTTTTATCTTTATTAGGTAAGAAATTGAACATATCTTTATGTGCCTAACAAAATAAAAAATGTTCTTTTCTAAAAATCCTCCCACAAATTTGAGGTGCGTCTTATCGTCCGGTGAGTCTTATGGTCCGAAAAGTACGATAAATAAGGTATCAGGTTACATTGCAGTGCATCACGGTTGCAATTTATATCGCAAGTCGCACATTGGATTTACTTCATGAGGAGGGCAAATTCGTGATTCCAAGTAGTTTATTTAACATGGATGTTATTAACTGCATTCTGGCAGTACAATTACCATCTTAACACGTTTAAAAAATTCGAAAGTATCGAAAATGATCGAAATATTTTATTGTTGTTGCTTATGCCCCTTGACCGACATGTAACATCAGGTCAAGTCCCGAAGGCTATGGGCGATGAAGGTGTTTCTCCGGTTTTTAATAGCACCGCAAGGGTCGGAGTCCGACTTGGCTAAATGACCGGTCCCATAATTTTGAACCGAGTCAAGTGACGAGACCGGAACACTTGACCCCGCACCTCCAGAGGTAAAATTTGAGAACTTGGAGGACATTGTAGCCACGCCCTATTTTACGTGCCCCAGCAGTGGCGTAGCGAGCATAACTGACACCCGGGGCACGATACCTTTGTGGCGCGCCCCCCCCCCCCTGAAAAACATATAGTAATATAATATATAGACCCTATATTGGCGCCCTCGACAAACATATAATAACATAATATATAAACCTTATATTGGCACTCCCCCCCCCGAAAAGCATATAGTAACGTAATATATAGACCTTATGTTGGTGCCCTCCCCTAAAAACATATGGTAATATAATATATAGACCTTATATTGGCACCCCCACAACATAATATAGTAATATAATATATATACCTTATATTGGCGCCCTCCCCGAAAAACATATAGTAATATAATATATAGACCTTATATTGGGGCCCTCCCCTGAAAAACATGTAGTAATATAATATATAGACCTTATATTGGCATCCACCTCGAAAACATATAGTAATATAATGTATGGATCTTACATTGACGCCCCTCTGCGAGTGGCGCCCGGGGCATGATAGACCCCCTTGCCCCCCCCCTTTGCTACGCCACTGTGCCCCAGCCACCATTAGTGAACACGGCGGTAGTTTTGCAGGCCCGGTCAAAATATTTTACATATGTCGATTTGAACCACACCCCTTGATCATTTCTTCAAGCCCTAGGTGCTCTCGAATTCGATCTCAGAGGGTCTGGGTTGCCCTTATCTCCATCTCGAGCAGTCGACCAGTAAGGGCAAAAGAAAAGGGCAAACAAGACACTGCTAACTCGGCAAATACACTTTCTGATTGACGCGCCTGGAATGCTGCCCCGTTATCGTTGCCTCTTGCAGATTTAAGCGGAGTAAATAGTCGTAGTAAACGTTGTCCTTATCGAACTGTATACTCGAGATTGCTTCTCGTGTGTGTGTGTGTGGGGGGGGGGGTTGCAGCGTTTATCTGATAAACAACGGTCCGAGTCACGAGTCTGTATTTGGCATGATCGTCTTATCTCCCCCTTCAATGAGCGTCGTTGATAGTGAAGGATTTTTGGGAGGAAATTTGGGAATGTCTGAATTTTTCGAAAGCTCCAGGATTCCTCCGTTAATAACTTGATTCTTCCTTACTTTGTACAGGTATTCAGGAACGCTGAAATAGACGCAAAACAACCTCAGGAAAAGAATTATGGAAACCACCCAGATGTGGTTTCAGTTTCTTTTTTCACTTGACCTTGACTCGAACTACACGGAAAGATTTTGACGTAAATTTGGACACTCTCTCTCTCTCTCTCTCTCTCTCTCTCTCTATATATATATATATATATATATATATATATATATATATATATATATATATATATATATATATATATAATACAGGGTGGCTAATAAATACTGTGACAAATATCGAATCATTTAATTACACACAGATGAAATAGAAAAGAGAAAATACAACAATATTATGAACATTATACATGAAAGTTTACCATGAAATAATTTTACTAGAATCGACCGCCATCTTTATCGATTACTAAAGATAATCTCTTACGCCACTGTTCTATTGCGGCACGAATCATTTTATGAGGTAATTTGTCCCATTCACTCCGTATGGAAGCTTTGAGGGAGTCCAAACTTCTGAGCTGCTTAGCATTTACTTTAGACTCTAAAATCCCCCAAATGCAATAGTCTAAAGGATTTAGATCTGGTGAAGAAGGTGGCCAATCTTCTTGCTTGATAAACTTCGGGCAATTGGCATGGAGCCATTCCTGTGTTGTTTTGGATCGGTGGGACGGTGCAGAATCTTGCTGAAATATCCAATTCTTTTTGGGATACAATCTGTTAGCATGTGGTAATAAACGTGTAGCCAATACTTCCTGTTTGTAATATTCAGCATTGATTTTTACCCCTTTATCGATGAATTTCAGAGGCAGTTTTCCATTGTGTGACACTGCAGCTCAAACCATAACAGAATTCTTGTTCTGAAAGCGTTTAACAGTTTGAAGATTTTCAGGTATATCCTCGAAGGTTGCTGAATATACAACATCATTTTTAGCATTATAACTTTGATCTGTACAAAACAGCTTCTCATCAGAGAAAATTATTTTTTCAACACTTTTGCTACCGTGCCGGTTCAGCAATTTCTAACATCTTTGTAACCTTTTTACTATTTGTGCAGTAGTCAAACCTTGAACTTTTCTTTTGCGATAAGGGCGAAAACCCAGGTCTTCATTTATGATAAGTTGCATAGTTCTGCGACTGATGTTCTCTTCTGCAGCCATTTTATTTACAGAACGTTGTGGATTTCTTCGTATCTTTTCACGAATTCTTTTGATACGTTCTTTTGTACGAACAGTGCGTGGACGACCGGACCTTGGTCGATCTTTACAGCTATTGGTATCCAATAATCGATTTATAGTCCTATATATAAACGTCCTATTAAAACCAAGGCATTTTAATTGCTTAAATATTTTACCTGCAGAAAATCCCCGATCAAAAAGCTGTTTAACCATTAACCTTTTGGCTTCCATCTTTAAAAATATTCTACATGTTTTACTTTAAACAAAAATCGTCTGCGTTTACAAAAAGTTGCCAATCACACAAATAGATAGATAAATTGTTTTTCCAAACGATTAAAATTAACTCTTAGTTTTTGGAGTGTTACAGTATTTATTAGCCACCCTGTAGAAGATAAAACTGACTTTCATATCCCCAAACCGTCTACACCGAGATCTCCTGAAAGACTTAAGCAGTATTTTTTTCGACCAAAACGGTTGTTGTTGTTGCTTATGCCCCTTGACCGACAGTAACATCAGATCAAGTTCCGAAGGCTATGGGCGATGAAGGTGCGGCTCCTGTTTTGAATTAGCACCACAAGGGTCGGATTCCGACTTAGCTAATTGAACGGTCCCGTAATTTTGAATCGAGTCAAGAGACGAGACCGGACCACTTGACCCCGCACCTCCAGAGGTAAATTTGAGAGCTTAGAGGACATTGCAGCCACGCCCTATTTTACGTGCCCCGGCCACCATTAGTGAACACTGCGGTAGATTTGCAGAGACAAGCATCGAACCAGGGACGTTCAAATCACTGGCCCTCCGCTCTTACCAGCTGGGCTACCGCGCCCGGCTAAAACGGTAATTGTACAGAGACCACTTAAACCGTCTTTCCCAAAACATTATGTAGAAAAAGCTTATAACCTCAAAACAGACCTGCAGAATTGCTTAATATTTCAGGAAAGTCTCCGGAAGCTCAAATAAATGAGCCAACTTTCAACAAACGATCATTATATGCATTAATTTTGGGAAAATCGGAATTCTGTTTTTGTTGTTGTTGTTTGTTTTTGTTTTAATTCGTTTTTGCGCGTTGTTCTATGGGCATACGAAAATTTCGCCGTGAGAAAACGGCGTCATCGTGACGCATATTCTTAATCGGCGGTAATGCTCATTGGTAGATTTTGCGAATATACGACATGATGACGCCATTTTTCGATGAAATTTTCCTATGATTCGACACTAAGGCCCTTTGTATTCTTTTCTTTCGAACCGTTTACCCCGACTCGCAATGAATAGGCTTAGTGCCGAGCTAAGTACCTGAGTTGCGAGGGTAATTTCTTCTTTTCTCAACTTCCTCTAAGCGGATCCGGGACACAATTTCTTGTAAAGGTCCAATTTTATTTTCTTGACTAAAAGCACACTACAGAGCTCTTAGAGTTCAATAACTCAAAACCGTAATGTTTTCCCTATGATTACTAAACCATATACAAGATTTCTGTGCCGTACTAAGTTACTCTGCCACAGTCCTGCAACTTAAAAGTCTTTTGGGGGAAGAATGGAATTTTACGCAGTTTGTCATCTTTAAGGAGGTATATCTAAAATTCCTTGCAAGCTGGCTACAGGAAAATTTCTTCAGTGTCTCTTAGTTCTATTTTTCTTTTATTGTCCAAAGGATATTTGATTGAAAGTAAAAATTCAATCAATAGTTTCCCCTTAGTACAAATTACCCTACAAAAAATTGTAATCCTTTAAAGCAGGGGTGGGCATTAAGTCGATCGCGATCGACCGGTGGACCACCAAGACATTTTGGTGTGACCGCCTTTACTAAGACCTAAGACGCGCATACTAAAAGAAACATATTTATGGAGACTAAGTATGCAGACTAAGTCTTCTACTAACTATAACTACGAGAACTAACTTTAGATGAAATGATTTTATTTTTTAATGCATTTTGAATTGTTTGATAATAAATGCATCATTTGATATTATTATATTTGTAGCTATTATTATTATGTTTGTATCTTGCGTTTTGCTATAAACGCGGTTTTAAAAGAGTAAGTTCTTTTTTATTGTAGTTATGTAGGTAAGTACATATTCCGTATTTATTATTAAGTTATAATAAATATTGTAGACCTTTTTTTTTTTTAGCTCACCACACCTACGCCACTGGGTGGACCGCAACACCTTGAAAATATTAGAAGTAGCCAGTATCCTGCAAAAGTCTGCCTACCCCTGCTTTAAAGTGATTAAAAATTTCATAAATTAATTTTATATGGATCCCGAAGACAATTCACAATAAACTCTTTTCCATCTGCAAAATTGAGAAAAAAATGACAATACGGCAACATAGCTACTAGTTCGGCAGATTTATCGAAAACCAAAGGGGCCCCGAGTTGCCCCAATTGGTCGGCACATCTGTACTTTCCGTCCGGCGCCCAGGCCCTTATGAAACATCACCGAACAGAGGAAATCAACCCTCGCCTGAGTTTGCAGGTTTTGCTACTCAGCTTCTGGTTTTCAGGATAAACAATTGCTTATGGACTGACCGTTCGTGAAGCGTAAATTGTGGATTATCAAAAACACATTTTTAATTTTGAAAACCAAAATTTTAAAAACAAAATTTCCGATTTGGTCAAATAATTTATTTTTAAAATGAATAATGGGCTAAAATTTCCGATTTGGTCAAATATTTTTTTAAAAAAAATGAATAATGGGCTTTATGAAAAGAGACGATTGAGGGGGAAATTAATCGCCACAAAATGTGTGTAGTTAAAAAAAACTGTCCCGGCACACCGTCATTTTTTGAAAAAATTGATGCTCAAAAAAGGCAATAACCAGTGAAAAAAATGACCGGAGAGGGTTTTAATCTTTTGATGGGGGCTGAAAAATTATTGTATTTTAAATGGAGTTAGTAAACCATTAGACAACGGGTCATTAACTCTCACCAACATGATAAATGCTCTATTTTTCAACGAAATCGCTGCGCTCGTTTAAAGAATCGAAATCAGGTCAGAACATTAAAAAATAAATAAATAAATAACTGACACCGTGGCTGATACAATTTTTGAGACCTATTTCTATGAAAAAATATAATGAAATTTCCCACTTGAAAAAAAATTGTGAATTAATGAACAAAAAGAACTGTAAAGCATACATACTTTTAAAGCCTAGACGTTAAAAGTACAAATTTTCCTTTTAAAACATACGCTTTAAAAGGGGAAAATGAAAGCGTTCTACCGTATAAGTAAGCTCTAATGAGTCATCAATTTTTTTTAGAAATAATTTAGAAGTTGCAGATCAAACAACAATAACAAATCTTCGATCTTAACGATCTAGCTAATTAGCTTATAACAGCGGTGGTTAAAATTATGGGTCGACAAAAAAAAATTTAAAAAACAAAAATTGGAGGGGTTGCGGATAGTGTGGTGTAAATTTATATCATATTGAATTATTGAATTAAAAAACATGGTTTAAATTGAACCTGCAGTTTGAAGAAGGGAACAAGTGCCAAAAAATTGAAATTCGTTTTGTTTTTTTGCGCCATACTGTTATTTACATATAGACGCTCCTTGTAAGTTGCAAAAGGCACTGGAATAGCGGGTGAATGTAAAGAATCATATATAAAAGTTTAGTGAAGAAAAAAATAATAAATAAGGAAGTTTTTTTTTAAGTTTCTTTTGTAAATTTCCCACAAAAACAGGTTTTGGATTCGTTCCCTTCTTCAAACTGCCGATTCAATTTTCTATAATTACGAATTTTTAATATTTTTATTTATATTTTTGTATGTTCAAAAATGTATGATATGATATTGTTAAATACCGTGTCAAACAGTTTTACAGTAAAACCTCCTTCAGCAAAAGGCTATTAATACCAACATTGCCTTCATTTGCTTCTACCTGTCTGCGTGAGACTGGATATTCAAAATATTTATTAGCTGTAAAAACCGAACGAAGATCAGGATTTAACCCGGAAGATGATACGAGAGTGGCACTCTCAAATGTTTCACCAAATATTGAGCAAATATTATCTGAGGTCCAGGCTCACCCTTCTGATTTATTTTTTTTGTTTTAATTTTATGCAGATAAATGAAGTTTATAATTTTCATTGCTTTAATATTTCCCCTATAATTTTGAAATCATGCTCTTTTATGATTTTAAATGAAGTTTTAGTCACATGCAATTTGCGAAAAAGAAGTGCAGAAGGTAAACAAGGCAATTTTTTTGCTGATATTATGCAAAGTATATATATATATATATATATATATATATATATATATATATATATATATATATATATATATATATATATATATATATATGTATATGTATATATATATATATATATATGTATATGTATATATATATATATATATATATATATATATATATATATATATATATATATATATATATATATATATATATATATATATATATAATTTATAGTTCACTGATTTTAAAATAGTTTGTCAAAATTTGCTTACTTCTTTTTTCTATTTTTTTGTCAACATTTTTCTAATTTTTAAAAAAATTTCGCTGGTACCAAAGTTTTCATTTGGAGGTTGAGTGATTTTTTATTTAAAGAAAGTAGGTCACGGTCGAAAAAAGTTTGTACACCACAGGCTTATAATAAATGAAATGATGAATTTCGACAAGAAATTTTTAAAACATCAATAAATCAAAATTTAAATAGAGATTATTCAATATTCAGTAAGAACTAGGCAAACGCAAAATATATACTGTTAGGTTTAATTGAAAGAAAAATGAACAATGGGGAACATACAAGAAAATTGTTTGTATATTCACCATCTACAGGAAATGTTACCTGAGCACCATACAAACTTTTCAGTCAGCAAGAGTCCGTATTTCGTAACGGATTTAGCGATTGGAAAAATTGTCAAAGAAGAATTTTTTTTTCACATGAAAATAGTGCCCATTATAAAAAAAATCGATTAACGAGTGGAGCATAATGTTTAATGTTTGTGACAGAATTAATTGATTGTGAAATAGTTCAACAAAATCAAATTTCGCAGAAATACTGTTGCATGCGATGTCTTAAAACGTGTTGTTGAAACTGTATTTCTTCTAGCAGAACGAGGTCTTGCTTTTCGGAGCGATGACCAAATTTTTGGAACCAATGTAATTTTTGGGAGTATCTTAATTAATCTGAATTAATTACTAAGTCTGGTCAATTTTCAGCACAACACATTAAAAAGTATTTAAGTGGTGGATCACAGGAAGTACTACATCATATTTGTCGAAAACTATTTTTGGAGAATAAATTCAGCTTATACGTCAAAAATTAGAAGCTACTAATATCAAGGAACTTTAAAAAATGCCAAATACTTTTCGATGTTGAACTGAACTCCAGATTTCTTTCATGTAGTTGAACTCACCTTTGTAGTACGTTATGTTGTGGCGAATGGAAAATCAATCGAGCGATTTTTAAGATTCGTAGAACTCCGTAGTTGTGCTGCTGAGAACACTACTTCTCAAATTATCAATATTATAGAAGAATTTGGGCTCAATATCAGTGACTACAGAAGACAATGTTACGACAATGCTGCCAATTCGGCTGGAATTTATACTCGAATACGAACAAGAATAAAAGAAATAACTCCACCTATAAATTCATTTTGTACAGTGTGCAGAGTACTCTGCAAATCTCATTGGTTTAAGTGTTGCAGATTGTAGACGCCGTATCCTTTTTAGAATTTGTACAATCTTTGTATAACTTTTGATCCACATCAGCATACAGATGTAAAAATTTTAAAAACGCGTACCTGAACACGACGTTGTTGTTGAATCCCTTTCTCAAACTTGATGGTGTGCGTGAGCAAAAGCAACGCAAGTCTTGTATTTACGAGGGTGCTAGAAAAAGTAACAACAAATCAAATATTTTGAGATATATAATTCAATTAAAGATACAACTGGCAAGCCATTTTTTTGTGTATATCCTTGGTTTCAATACATTTCTTACACCTTCACACTGACATTTTTATTCCACCCAAAAACAATGTTTTTGGTTGTGTTTTCAGCCAGGAACGCACCACTGTTTGGCCGGAGCGTTGCTCATCACGGATTGATGTTTACCCATTTTTAAGAGTATCTATCCACTAGTGCACCCTTCTATAGAAAATGCAGGTATCTCTATGCTGATTCAGCATTCTTCTGTGAATTTCAAAAGGTTTCTCATCTTCCGACCTTAAAAATCTGATGACTGCTTGCAGCTTCTCTACGGTGAAAATTGCTAAGTCCACGCCATTTTGTTCTTCCGATTAAAAATTCCATGCCATTTTGTAGTCAGTGTCAATATCTTCAGTGAAAATGACTCTACCCTGCGCAAGAGAAAAGCCTACAGGAACTACAGTCAAATTGCCGTTACTTTTTGAACCGCCATCGTACATTATACAGAAATAATAAGTACGTTACAGTACTTAAAAACCTAAAAGACCCAAAAGATGCACTACATTTAGTTTTAAAAAATGAATAAATTTGAAACAGCGTTGATCCGGGTGATGGCTGAATGGCTAGGGATTTGACATTCGGTTCGGATCTTGTGGGTTCGAGTCCCACTGTTGGCATGGATGTTTGTAGCCGTTCGGAATCGGCTTTAAACTGTAGGTCTCGGTCTAATTAGCCCTCGTGTAGCAAAAAGTTGACCGTAGCGCTCCAAACCAGACCAAACCGAAACAGCGTTAATGATTGTTATATGGTACACTAAATTGAATCGTTTTATTTCAACAAATGTATCCCTACAGTAAACTAATATTGATATACTAAATGTTACTCAGTTATATCTCTTTCCGATTTTATTTCGAAAACGCGTGAAAATTTCGATGAGCTGGAAAATCATGCCAAAAGACTAGTCGCAGTCAACATGCTGATGGAGGACTATTGCTTGGAACTTATCCGAATGTCAGAATTGCTTTAAGAATGCAGATTGCTTTAAGTCAGATTGCTTTAAGTATTCCAGCATCCGTACTATGTACCGTAATAATGGATAATACTTTAATACTATCCACTTTCTGGAAACTCGTCCTATTCGCTTTTTAGAAACTGTTTCTGTTTACTATTGTAAATGGACACCTGCAATGTCAAGAAATTATTCTGAACATGAAATTAATACGTGAAACGAATTTCTCGTAAGTAGTTTTCAGCACTGCAAAACTGAACTTTTCTTGTTAAACAATTTCAGAATCCTGCAGTATATGTTATGTTTGTTTCTCTGTTTTTCGGTTGTCAGTGTTTAGGTTTGGACAGAAATGCAAACAAACAACCTGTGTAAATTGTCTGCACATGTCTGCACATACTTGAAGATGGAAAATTAGATGGATGGTTAGACTTTGCCTTTGGCATAAAACATTGACCGCCTTGTCGGCTCTTCAAAATGACGTCAAAGCAGACAAAAAAAATGATTAGTTTCTTTTTTAGCTCAAAACATTAATTTTTGTTAGATTACCGAGCAATTCAATGCTTATTCCTTGACAGATTCAGCATAGGATATCCGGAAAAGAAGGAAAGAGATACGGATATCGTCTTAAATGACATAACCCACTGCCCAGTTAGAATGTAGTAGTTTTTTTTTTTTTTTTTTTTTTGGGTGGGGAGTGGGAGGGTGGGAGGGTCGGTCAGACTTCAATGGCTTGTATTTTTGCCACTACCGAGGCGTCAATTGCCCATGTCTGATTAGCGTCTATTGGTGAGAATTGGCGCTAGAAAACACAGCCAGGATTCGTGACACCTTTCAAAGTAATTGCCTGACTAACACAAGCTTTACTACATTCTTTTAACCAAATACATACCACAAAAGGATCAAAGTTTAACCGTCTACCTTCCTCGCTAAATTCCCCATTTACCCCCTGACTTATACTCTCCCCTTCCCCATTTCTTTTCCTCCCCGTGAAACTTGGTTCGAGTTATACATATATAAATACACAACCCTCCAATCCCACAAACAAGCTACACAAACTAACACCTGTACTTCGCATTTTCGGAACGCGAAGGGGAGGGGGCTGTTCACCTCTGCGAACTTTTCCCCCCGCGTGGAAAGGGAGACCACCCGACGATATTCCCTGATCGAAAAGGTCACCTCTGTGCAAAGTGAAAAACATAAAATGTTTGGAGAGGGGGGAGGGGGGGGGGGAGAGAATTTTTTGAAAAAAAGTAGCGAATGAAGAAGCCCGATGCGTTTAGGGGAAAAGTGTGTTTTATGGCATTGCAAAGAAACCGAGTGCAAAAATAAAAAAGTTTCAAGCAAGACAGGCAGATCATCAGTCCGATTGGAATTTACCTCAAGGCGGTTTTCTAATCATTATATGCTATTCTCCTCTCTGAATTTGAAAAAAAAAAATTTTTGTATTTTTCAAAGATCTTTTTATTTTCGTGTATTTTTTTTTTCAGAAAACAGTTTTACTTTTGAAAAATATATACGCCAGTAATTGAATGACTTTTAAAAAGTTATTAATTTGCTACTCTATATATATAAAACAGTTCCGTGACTGACTGACTAACTGACTGACTGACATAGAACGCACAGACCAAATCGCTGGACCTAAAGGGCTGAAATTTTGCATGGCGATTCTTCTTATTGTGTAGGGGTGCATTAAGGAAGATTTTTGAAAAATTCTTCTTAGATTTTTTTAAATTAAATTTTTAAGCTGTTTTAGTAACTTTTTTTAAGTTTGCATTTAAAATAATCATTTGAGGGTTATAAAATTTATAATCACGAGAAAGATCATAAAAATTCTTTTAAAATGAAATATTTTTCGAATTTTCATCTCCATTTTCTGATTTCTGGAGAATTTTTAAAGATTAATTTTTAGAATTTAATTTATTAAATGCTGATCACGTGATTTCTTTTTCTGGTACTTTAAATAAATTTATCGTCACGTACATAACAACTAAATAGACAGAAAAAATACTTTTCTTTTCTTGCTAATGCGGCAGACGATTGGACATTATTAAAAAAAATATTAAAATACAGTAAAATATATGTTCCTCAAACTATACTATATTAACTGTACTATATTCTTTAGTATGTCCTATTAGATTTAATTTGAATGTTTTCTTTTACATTATTTTGTCTATAAAAATATCCGTTACGATTTTTTTATAAATATATTTTTTCATGTTTTTAACATCAATTGCATACATTGATCGTTGTATTTATTATAAATATATTTATACATATTTTTAGCATTAATTACATACATTGACCGTTGTATTTAATTTGAATGTACTCCGTAGAGAAGTACGGATTTTCAGCTAGTAAGTGATAAGAAAACTGCCAAGTGTTACGTTCCCCGTCGCTTTATATAATGACTGATGATCTGAGATGTCAACTCATGCACCGTATTGAGAGTATATAGCGAAAGATCATTTAAACCAAATATCTTAAGTCTGCTGTGTACAAACCATATTTGATTCGTTCACCTCAATGTTAACCTATGGAGAAAATGCGTCCAAGGATTGCCGACTTGGATTAAAAAAATTTTTTTTTTAATTGTACTCCGTAGAGAAAGAAATTATACACCTTAGGGCATTACTCATTGTTTAAAAACAAATTCAAATAATATTTTTTAATTTAAATTATTCGTGGAAAAAAATCTGGTATACAGTCGAACCCCGTTATAGCAAACCCAGTATATAACGAACACATGGATATAACGAACGACAATTTTGGTCCCGCCGTTTTCCTATTGTATTTAATGCTAATTTATCCTTTTATAACGAACCTCCGAAATCTTAATAATCGGCTATAACGATCCCTTTTTTCAGTCGACTGCTGAATTTTTTTTTTTTTTTAACTTTTTAAGAATGTTGAAGAAACAACGAATGTTGAAGAAGCAAAGAATGTTGAAGAAGCAAAGAATGTTGAAGAAGAAGATGATAAAGATTTATCTATCGTGATGTGGATAGAAAAGCACAAAATTTCATCATTATCAGATTGTGACATGCAATTGCTCGAAACATGTGATGATGAAGTCATTACATGTGAAAATCCGACTGATGAAGATATTGTGGAAGAAATTAAAATGAATCATTCTGAAATCGAAGATTCTGCATATGATGCTGATGAAGAGGAGCACATAAATGACGAAATTCCCACCATCTCAGATGTTGCAGCAGCGATGTGTGCAAATAATAAGTTTTTGTCTACACAAACAGTGGAAGAAAGAGTGTTGGAATCATTTGATGTATTGGACAAAGAAATTCATAAAATGTTTTTGAAATCGGCATCATGTCAGCAGAAGATTACCGATTATTTCTGTACCAAAACAATGAGCAAAAATTCAAGGTCAAATGAATTTATTTACATTTGTCTTCATTTTTAGTTAATTTAATTAGTATTATATCAGCTTAATGTAATCGATTCTAGTCAATTTAATTCATTAATGATCATTTAATAGATTTTATCATTTTTTTAAATACATCATTTTTGAATACACATAGAAACTAATAAGTTATACCTTTTGTGAACTCTAACATTTTCCTTAACTGTTCGGATATAGCAAACCACCGGATATAGCGATCAAAACCTCTGGCCCCTTGAAGTTTGCTATAACCGGGTTCGACTGTAGTGTGTTTTAAACGCTCATCAATTCCTTTGGTGGACGAAATTTATAAAATGAATCCTGTTGCAAGGTGCAGGAAAGTTCAGGCTCTCTGAAAATACCATTTTTATTGGATTATATCAGCATTAATGTAGCTGTAAATAGTAGACAAATTTTCTCCACAAGTTAACTTTGAGATGAGCGAATCCAATATGGTTACCACACTGCAGTCTTTAGTTGAGTTCAAGAAATAGTGTTTGGTTGATTTGACTTTCTCTGGAATTTCATCTACGTCGGATCCCCAAAGAAAACAAGAAAAATTACGCGTAATTTAACGAAGTACGGGATACAGAATTTATTCTTATTTATTTTATGTATTTCTTTAAGATTTTTTAAAAACAATTATGTCTTAATATCAAGATTATTACGTATACAAAAAATACTTGATCAATTTGAAATTATGTCATAAAAATTTTTAATCACAAAATTTAAAGAATGTCTGGGTTTTTTTTTTGGTTTGTTTATTTACTGATGGTTCAGCAGATTCATATTTGCGCATGAGTCTACACGACAAGTTCTTCCGCTAGAAAAAAATACATTGCGAAGATTTTCGGATATGAAGAACTCCATTCTAATATAAATAAATTCAAAGTATAGCAGGGTACGCAAAGACAATACGACACTAAAGTGTTGTATTATACAGTAGAATAATCATTATAGAAATATAATGTTTGTTCTATTGGATTCTAAAAGCTCTATAGCAGTGGAGCGCAAACATTGTTCCACCGCGACCCACTTTCTTTAAATAAAAAATTACGCGACACGATGAAAATTTATTGCTAATAGCAATTTTTTTTTAATTAGGAAATTGTTAACAAAAGACTAGAAGAACGAAAATTTTGTTTAAAATTTGAGAAACTATTTAAAAAAAATCAATGAACCGTAGAATTGGGGTATTTATTTACTTTTTATAATAACAACAACAAAAAATGTCTTCCTTACCATCTGTACTTGATATTTTTTTCCAAATCACGTGTGACTAAAACTTCATATTTGAATATTAATATGTATTTGCATTTCATGTGGGTAAAAGTTAACAAAAATTAAAATTAAGAAAAGAGCATGATTTTAAAATTATAAGCTTCATACTAAAACATTGAAAATTATAAACTCAATTTGACTATATAAAACTAACTATAAGAAAAAATAATGGCATGAGTGAACCTGGACCTCAGACAGTATTTGTTCAATATTTCGTGAAATATTTGAGAATGTTACCCTCTTATCATTGTTGTTTGGTTTTTATAGCTGCTAATTTTGAAAATCCAGCCTCGCACATACGGGTGATTCCAAATTTGTGGTACAAACTTTAAGAGTTTGCACAGGACACTGCGGCAATCATCTACAAATCTACAGTATAAAACAGTTCCGTAACTAACTGACTGACTGATTGACGGACAACGCACAGACCAAACCGCTGGACCTAAAGGGCTGCAATTTTGCATGGCGATTCTTCTTATTGTGTAGGGGTGCACTAAGAAAGATTTATGAAAAATTCTTCTTAGATTTTTTAAAATTAAATTTTTAAGCTGTTTTAGTAACTTTTTTTTAAGTTTGCATTTAAAATAATAATTTGAGGGTTATAAAATTTATATCACGAGAAAGATCATAAAAATTCCTTTAAAATGAAATATTTTCGAATCTTTACTTTCATTTTCTGATTTTTGGTGAATTTTCAAAGATTAACTTTTAGAATTTAATTTATAAAATGCTGATCACGTGATTTCTTTTTCTGGTACTTTAAATTAATTTATCGTCACGTGCATAACAACGAAACAGACAAACAACAAAAAAAAAATCTTGCTAATGCGGCAGACGATTGGACTATAAAAATATCCATTACGATTTTTTTTATAAATATATTTTTTTGTTTTTTTACATCAATTGCATACATTGATTGTTGTATTTATTATAAATATATTTATACATATTTTTGGCATCAATTGCATACATGGACCGTTGTATATAATTTGAATGTACTCCGTAGCGAAGTACGGGTTTTCAGCTAGTTTATTATATAGGAATGTATGGGCGCAAGTGACACGTTGAGGTACAAACACAGGAAAGAGTCTTGAAAGGAAAGAAAAATTGTTTATAGACAGCGGCATTGACAAGTGATATGTTTACAATAAGTGTTCAAAATTGCGTCCACCAACAGTAAGGTAGACCAGGGCATGCTGGCCATAGGGGCCCATCTGCGATATTTTTCAAATTATCCGGTAGATTGCGTTACTAGCTAAGCGACGTGTGTCTTAGCAAGTTTTTTTTTCACCCATAACAGCGTCAGCAGCAAAGAAGCAATCAAATAAAAGCCAGTTCAAAATTTCAAATTTTCACTGAAGTGAGATTTTTTTGGGCACTTATTAATAATCGTTTCTGATTTGTTTCTAAATTAAAGTTTCACATAGGTGAATAGCAGTTGTTTAGAGCTAATTTTCTACCTACTGATTTGAAAAAAATATTAACAGAATATTTGATACAACGATCAAAAGTCAAAATGGCGATATGGAGCAATTTGGTCCATTTAATCCGGGACATGTTGGCTAGGGTGGAACGAAAAAAAATTTTTTTTGAATTTCAATATGTTCTAGTTTTCAAAAGTTGCCTTTTAACAAAATAAAGACGGAAATTAAATATTAGCGTAATTGGTGCATGTTTTCAGTTAGCGCAAGAAGGGCAAACTTTTGGTTTTTATTAAATTTTTGACAAATTTCGAAATTATTTTGAAATTGAATACACTTGTAGTACAAAAAAGTAGCAAAATATGTAATTTAAACATTCCTTTTAGTCAGGAGATCTGCTAAACAGATTATATAATACGTTTTACTTCATAAAAATAGTACACATAAAGGCACTTAAGGACGAGGCACTTAAAAGACACTCGGACATCACGGTGGAACGAAAAAATTTTTTTTCAGAATTTCAATATGCTCTAGTTTTCAATTAAAATTAAGAATATAAAATTTTTTTGCTCTACTAAAATATTTTCAAGTGCCGCAAAGGGCTTCAAAATGGATATTTTTATGAAAAAGTGATTATATTTGTATTTTTTGTTAATTTATTTTATAGTATATTAAAATAATGTATATTTTCTGTAAATAAAATATTCAAAATATGATATTTTGACAGAAAACTTGCATATTCTATGTATTTCTAATTTTTAGATGCCATAACAAAACAACTGATTTTGTGGAATTTCGCGATTTTCATCATATTAATTTTACATTAGCATATTCTTATAATACACATTGGAATGAAAGAAAAACAATTTTTAACTGACAGACCTTAGTTAAAATAAACAAATCACACTTATTTAGAAAAATATTAATGTAATGTCTATTAAGGCAAAACATTATTTTGAAAAAAATATTCATGTTTTTCAAAAGTCCATATTAATCACACATGGTTTCCATTACTTATTTTTCTGACACATTGAATTGATTTTTTGTCTCAAATTTTGGCATTATTTTTTGAGAATGCATTTTTGTTTTTATCAATGCATCTCTTGGAGAAGTACCACGAACGAACAAGGATGACCAGGTAACAAATTTAACAATCCTTTCTACTTGTGTGTGACATGGAATGTTGTTGAAGTCAATAATTTTTTTCTCGTGATCAGATTATTTTGCTTCCTTTATAAACAGTTTTAGTTTGTCATCAGAAACATCCCTCGTCATAGGAGGTTCTGTTACTTTAACATCATTCCGTTCAATCATATCAATATAATCCTTGGCATCAAAGTTTATACGTGGAACTAAATTCTTTCTGATGCCTCCTTCATTTTCCGCCCTTGCTTTTAGAATCCGGCGTAATCCAAGCTCTCTTACATGACTACGATCGTCTAATATCATACAAAGGAGGAGATTTTCCGAAGCGGCAAAGTATGCATTTCTTTGAATGACATGGTCAATTACATTTTTAAGATTCTAATTGAGGTAACGTGAATAGCTTACAAGTTTCCACAAGTGCTTCGATCCACGGATACAAGATGGTTTCAGCTTTATGTTAAACCAAATTGGTGCATAAACTTTCAAAATGTACTCAGTCAGTATTCGGAGATTTTTTGCAGGACATTCTGTTCCCACATACAAGCGAAGTATTCGGTTTGCTAATGTAAGCCATCGTGAATGACGAAATTTTCCTGGTTTTCTCATGGAGAAATCAGAAGAGCACTTTCCAACAGAGATTGCATTATACATTTCTAACAAATATTTTGGGCCCACACTTAAATCATCCTTAATTTCTAGTAATATAATGTTATTTTCAATAGGTGAAAATTCAATCACTGGAAGTTCAGAGCAGTTTTCTAGTTGTTTAAGAATTTCTCCTCCAAATTCATTTGGGCCTTTAGTTTTTCCATCTAGGAAACAAAATAGGTGACGTAGGGGCAGTTCATTTAAATTATTGACTTTAACAACATTCCATGTCACACACAAGTAGTAGAAAGGATTGTTAAATTAGTTACCTGGTCATCCTTGTTCATTCGTGGTACTTCTCCAAGAGATGCATTGATAAAAACAAAAATACATTCTCAAAAAATAATGCCAAAATTTGAAACAAAAAAACAATTCAATGTGTCAGTGAAATAAGTAATGGAAACCATGTGTAATTAATATGGACTTTTGAAAAACATGAATATTTTTTTCAAAATAATGTTTTGCCTTAATAGACATTACATTAATATTTTTATAAATAAGTGTGATTTGTTTATTTTAACTAAGGTCCGTCAATTAAAAATTGTTTTTCTTTCATTCCAATGTGTATTATAAGAATATGCTAATGTAAAATTAATATGATGAAAATCGCAAAATTCCACAAAATCAGTTGTTCTGTTATGGCATCTAAAAATTAGAAATACATAGAATATGCAAGTTTTCTGTCAAAATATCATATTTTGAATATTTTATTTACAGAAAATATACATTATTTTAATATACTATAAAATAAATTAACAAAAAATACAAATATAATCACTTTTTCATAAAAATATCCGTTTTGTAGCCCTATGCGGCACTTCAAAGTATATAAGTAGAGCAAAAAGATTTTATATTCTTAATTTTAATTGAAAACTAGAGCATATTGAAATTCCGAAAAATTTTTTTTCGTTCCACCGTGATGTCCGAGTGTCTTTTAAGTGCCTCGTCCTTAAGTGCCTTTATGTGTACTATTTTTATGAAGTAAAACGTATTATATAATCAGTTTAGCAGGTCTCCTGACTAAAAGAAATCTTTAAATTACATATTTTGCAACTTTTTTGTACTACAAGTGTATTCAATTTCAAAATAATTGCGAAATTTGTCAAAAATTTAATAAAAACCAAAAGTTTGCCCTTCTTGCGCTAACTGAAAACATGCATCAATTACGCTAATATTTAATTTCCGTCTTTGTTTTGTTAAAAGGCAACTTTTGAAAACTAGAGCATATTGAAATTCAAAAGAAAGTTTTTTTCGTTCCACCCTAATGTTGGCCCATCGTCCAAGATGCCCCACAGTCCAATAGTTTGTTTTCTACATTCATAAGCCTGTAAAAGTCAATAAAATTGTCAATAAATCAGGAGAAGGCTGGATTCAATGTACCAGGTGCAATCGTTGGGCACATGAATCATGTGTCACTGGGGACACGATATTTTATGTTTGCATTCATTGTGATGATGAGAAAGATCGATGAAGGCAGTAGTTAAGTTAGACAAAATATCTTTTCTTATCCTTTGTGTCTTTTATATACCATATTAAATTACATTTGATAATTTATGTGTTTTTCCATTTCCGTTAGTCATCCGAAAATCAAATCAACTTAGAGAGCCAACCTGCCCCGTTCGATGGGGCAGGTTGGCCCATTGACTTGATGTCCTGCTGAGCTTCATATAGAAACTATTGATTAATATTTTTTAAAAAAATAAGAATTTTATTTATTTTTTTTTTTAAATATTGAAGAAAAAATGGGCCAACAAGCCCCAGTCTACCCTAATACATGCTTGGCAACGTCGATGGTGAGATTGACGTACACTTTCAAAGATGCCAGATATTTCACGTAAAAGTGCAGCAGCAACGGATATTCGAGCTACGAGACCCTCAACAGAATCTACTGGAGTCGCATAAACGTGACTCTTCAGATATCCCCATAAGATGTAATCGAGGCACGATAAATCAGGAGATCGGGGTGCCAAGCGGCTCGGCCAAGTGACTCCAGATAATTGCGCGCCTCAGTGCTGAAATGGGCTGGCACCCCATCTTGCTGAAACCACAGTCGGTCCGGCATTTGTCTATGAGGAAAGCGCTCCTGATACATTCGTATCGTAACTCTTCCGTTACCATTGGCACGGCTGTACACGAGATTCGTGTCTTCTTTTTCGGCATACATAGTCTCCCATCAGGGACGACAGCACAATTGAGAATGGCGTGTTCCCGCAGATGCATAATGCAAGCCACCCACTGCTCACCGGCAACGGAACCAATCAATCGTTCCATTTTTCATTCCTTATGAAAATTCCTGCAAAATTCATTCCTTCTGATTATTGCCTCTTTCCAGTGTTTGTGCCTCAACGCGTCACTTGCACCCATACATTTCTATACAAAAAAGGATTTTTACACTGTGCTGTACCACCCTTAAAGTTTGTACATTGAATCTGGAATCAACCTGTATAGGTAAAATCGAATGGAAAACAATGTCGCCCTGTAAGATTGTTTGACAAATTATTTAACAATGTCATATATTTTTAACATATAAAAATATAAATAAAAATATTGAAAATATGCCATTATGGGAAGTTTGAAGCACGTTTTTTAATTAAATAATTCAGTATGTTATGAATTGACTTCAGACTATACGTGACCCCCCCTATGGTTCGAGACCCACATTTGCGCACCACTCTCTAGAGTACGTTTTAAGCCAAGAAAATAAAAAGTGCTTTTTTAGAGAATTTGATGCCCTTAAACATTATTTAAAAATATAATATGTTTGAAATAAAAATGCGTTTATAATATTAAGAAAAAGTATTATAAATATTAGTTTTAAAATGTATACAGTCGAACCCCGTTATAACGAACTTCAAGGAACCAAAGTTTTGTTCGCTTTAACCGGTGGTTCGCTATATCCGAATCGTTAAGTAAAATGCTAGAGTTCACAAAATGTATAACTCGTTAATTGTAATGTGCATTCAATAATGATGTATTAAAAAATTTTTTAAATCTATTAAAAATCATCATTAATGAATTAAATCGACTAAAATCGATTACATTAAACTGACACAATATTAATTAAATTAAGTGCAATAGGAAAACGACGGGACCAAAATTTTCGTTCGTTATAGCCGTGATTTCGTTTTATACCGGGTTCGTTATAACGGGGTTCGACAGTATATGTTTTTTAAAATAAATAACTATTTAATATAATTTTAATTTGATATTATTTGTCTATTGTTGATACACATATATTTATCTGTTATAACTATTATTTATTTTTTATTTATTTAATTTTCTTCTTTTTTTCATTTTTATTTCTATAATTTTAACATTCAATCTATATATATAAAACAGTTCCGTAACTGACTGACTCACTGACATACAACGCACAGACTAAACCTCTGGACCTAAAGGGCTGAAATTTTGCATGGCGATTCTTCTTAAGTGTAGGGGTGCACTAAGACAGATTTTTGAAAAATTCTTCTTGGATTTTTTTAAAATTAAATTTTTAATCTGTTTTTGTAACATTCTTTAAAATTTGCATTTAAAATAAAAATATGAGGGTTATAAAATTTATATCACGAGAAAGATCATAAAAATTCCTTTAAAATGAGATCTTTTTCGAATCTTTACCTCCATTTTCTGATTATTGGTGAATTTTTAAAGATTAATTTTTAGAATTTAATTTATTAAATGCTGATTACGGGATTTCTTTTTCTGGTACTTTAAATAAATTTATCGTCACGTTCATAACAACTAAATAGACAAAAAAAAATTTTTTTTTTCTTGCTAATGCGGCAGACGATTGGACATTATCCAAAAAAATATTAAAATACAATATAAGATATGTTCCTCAAACTGTACTATATTAAGTGTACTATATTCTTTAGTATATCCTATTGGATTTAATTTGAATATTTTCTTCTACATTATTTTGTCTATAAAAATATCCCTTACGATTTTTTTATAAATATACTTTTTTGTTTTATTTTACATCAATTGTATACATTTATCGTCGTATTTATTATAAATAAATAAATAATATATATATATATATATTTGGCATTAATTGCATACATTGATCGTTGTATTTAATTTGAATGTACTTCGTAGCGAAGTACGGGTTTTCAGCTAGTATGTAATATACATTTAAAAATAATAATAAAAAAATTGAAATATATTTAGCAATAAAATATATTCAATATTTACTTATTTATAAGATTTAACGTGAGATTATCAGTCCAAATTAATGCACTGGTGCGAGCCGGAGGTCAGATGGACTGAGTCCCGGGTCGACGCTGCCTCGAGATCTGCAATTTGGGGCTGACTTCGAGACCACCTAGCAGTGCGGTCTAAAAATTAGAATAAACTGAAAATTCAAAATATATTCAGAAATACAGCTTCTTGCACACAAAAAAAGGATAGACATTTTAAAGATTTTATTTTTACTGACCTAAAAGCACTTCTTTGCTTTTTAAAATCACTTGAAAACGCTACTTTGTTCCTAAAGCGGCGAGTGCATCAGTTAATCTCGCAAATCTTCAATCCGCCAAAGTAAAGCTGGGATTAAGAAATGCCTATTTTTGAATTCTCAGATAAGAGAGACGTAGAACAATACAGCTTAGAATAAACCTTACTTAAGTTTTTGAAATTTTGATATTCAGATTGATATTTTTTAATCGCATAGATTTGATATTTTTTAATCGCATAGTGTATAAGGCTGCTGTGTACTAATCCAATTGGATTCACTCACCTCAATGTTAACCTATGGGGGAAATGTGCTTACTATTGACATCTACATAAATGCTGATAGTCAAATAAAAATGGTATATTCAGATAACCTGGACTTTTCTGCACCTTATAACAGGATTCATTTTATAAATTTCGTCCAACAAAGGAGTTTAGGAGTGTTTAAAACACACTATACTGCACTTTATGATAGTTTAAAAACACTATTCTACACTGCTGGCCACTGTAAATGCAACACCCTGAAGGAAACATGCAAATAACATGAAATTTACAACATGCATTAGCGGAGGTGAGATATGCAAATGATTAGAATTTCAGCGCAGACGCACATCACGCGCGCCTGTGGCGCCACTTCAAAGCGCTATTTAAGGCTTGGAGATTTCGACGATTTCAAGTTCGGCAAATGTGTTTTTCTTGTGGTTTTTCAAAAAAACGATCAATTATGCCTCGTCGAAAACGGCGATCATCTTTTGATCAAGTATCCGAGTTCGACAGAGGAAGGATAGTGGCCTACCGAGATTGTGGATTATCTTTCAGGGAAATCGGTAGTCGTGTTGGACGAAACCAAACAACCGTAAGGCCGTCCGCACACGGAGCAACTCAAAAGAAACTGATAACCGACTCCAATCACAAACCAGTCCGTGATGAGTCGTAACCTATGTAATTGAATGGAGCCACGCAGACGGCGCAACTGGTTACAAACCCGTCAGCAACGCGTTTGTAAACAGTCGCAGGCAACTCAACGTGTCGAGTCGCTAGCAACTTCGGTCGCCAGTTTCTCTTGCGTTGTGCGTGTTATTACACAATCTATGTTACAGCCGCTCTTTTGGCAAGCTGCCAAACGATGTACACGAGTCACGTGACTTCTGCCTAGCGATGAAATGAAATTCTAACGTTTTTTGTTGTATGGAATATATGCGCACATATATACAGTCCATTTTTAAACAATTGATCAAAGACAATCTATTGTGACGATTTTTCAAAATAAATTAATTTGATAATAATTTAACTAAAAATAATGCCCGGAATAATGATGTTCTTCCTTCCATGACAGGTCGCAAACTATTGATTTGAATCACTTTTGAGTCGGCCCGTGTGCGGAGCCGCATCACTAACGAGTTTGCAACCGATAAGCAATTTCAGTCGCTAACCAGTTGAGTTTCCTTTGAGTCGCTCCGTGTGCGGACGGCCTAATGCGGATATGTGATCGTTGGATGCAGGAGGGTACGACGGACCGGCGTGTTCGATCGCATCCACCTCAGCGCACCACTTCACGTGATAACAGGCAAATTGTGCGCATGGCAGTGACGGATCGCTCAGTCACATCACGAACCATAGCACAGCACATGCAGTCTGTAACGCATCATCCAGTGTCTGCGCGTACCATTCGACGCCGTTTACAGCAGAGTGGTCTGTCCGCAAGACGTCCATTGCTTTGTCTACCCTTGACGCAGAACCACAGACGTCTCCGCCGCCAATGGTGCGATGACAGAAGGATGTGGACGGCAGAATGGAATGAAATTGTCTTTACTGACGAGTCACGCTTCTGTCTGCAACACCACGATGGTCGCATTCGAGTCTGGAGACACCGTGAAGAGAGGATGCTGAACAGCTGCGTTATGCACCGCCACACTGGTCCTGCACCGGGTATTATGGTATGGGGCGGTATTGGATATCACTCTCGCACACCTCTAGTACGCATTGCCGGTACTTTAAACAGCCAGCGCTACATCTCCGAGGTGTTGGAGCCAGTTGTCCTTCGTTACCTTCAGGGCTTGTCCACAGCCATATTTCAACAGGATAATGCGCGACCACACGTGGCACGCATTGTCCAACGGTTCTTCGTCAATCGCCAGATTGAATTGCTTCCCTGGCCGCCTCGCTCTCCGGATCTTTCGCCGATAGAAAACATGTGGTCCATGGTTGCTCTACGATTGACCCAGATTCCATCCCCAGCTGCCACAGCAGATCAACTTTGGCAAGCTCCTTGGTCTGCTGTACCCCAAGAACTCATCCAAAGTCTCTTTGAATCAATGCCGAGGCGTGTGGCAGCGGTTATCTCCAACAATGGCGGCCACTCTGGCTACTGATTTTGGCAGGAACCACACTTCACAGAAGTCTATAAATTTAATCATTTGATACTTTGTCAACATGTTATCTACAAAATAAATTTTGTTGTGATATCTCTTGTCTTTCTTGGTGTTGCAATTTGGGTGGCCAGCAGTGTAGATTTTTTTTCCCCGAATGATTTAAATTTAAAAATTTTATTTGCATTTTTTTAAACGAAAAATGTCCCAAGGTGTAAAATTTCTTTCTATATTACGGAGAGCAATTATTAAAAAAAATTCTTTCAATCCAAGTCGGCAATCGTTGGACACATTTTCTCCATAGGTTAACATTGAGGTGAGCAAATCCAATAGGGTTAGTACACAGCATTTAGAGTACAAAATATATTCATAATATATATAATTCAAAATATAATACACAATATATTTTTTAATTTAAATCATTCGGGGCAATCCTTGGACACATTTTCTCCATAGGTTAACATTGAGGTGAGCGAATCCAATAGGGTTAGTACACAACAGCCTTAAGTATAAAATATCCTGAACCCCCAGTTATGTGCGCTTATTAAGCTTGTAGTACATCTGCTTGTAGTGAGACTGCAGATCTTCAATTCCCATGTTTAGCTGAGAAAACATCCAATTTTTTTTCTTATGACAGATTAGGAAATGCCTATTTTTGGATTCTGTCTTGAAGGTTCGATATTTCAGCGCGAGGCGCGTGTTTATTAAAAAAAATTACCTATAATTATTTTTTTTAAAGTTTTAGTTCAGTAGTGATAGATGTTTATTTTTTAATTCCTCGAGAAAATTAGCTACGAAAATTTATAAATTTTTAAAAACAACGCATCATATATTTAAACGTCTACCTTTGCATGCAGTAAAATAAAGCAAAAAAAATATGCGTTTTCAAATGTTTAATTAGAATAATTGCAATATAAAAAGAACATAAACAATTTTGTTATGCACAAATATAAAATAATTACAAGATACAAAGAACTTTTTATATACCATGTTTTTAAATTTTCTGTTGAATCATATAAACTTGACAATTCTATGTATTAATAAATACTTTTTAAAAATTTTTTGATGAATTATCCCATCAACTTGAAAGAAAATAAAGTTAATTGGAAGTTAACTTGCTTATAACTTTTCGTTCCCGTACTGGCCAATAGATGGCTGCACCAGTCTACAAAACAAAATTAACTGAAAATAACTGAAAATTAATTTAATTCTGCTTAAAGATGGCTAAAAGTATTAAAAAAATGTATTGTCATCGTGTTCTGAGCTATTCTAAAAGTTTCAAATGTCTATCTAGTCGGGAAGTTAGTTAAAAATCGATTGCAAGATTTGTACAAAATTAACTGAAAATAACTGAAAATTAATTTAATTCTGCTTAAAGATGGCTAAAAGTATTAAAAAAATGCATTGTCATCGTGTTCTGAGCTACTCTAAAAGTTTCAAATGTCTATCTAGTCGGGAGGTTAATTAAAATCGATTGCAAGATTTGTACTTGACAAACACACAAACACACAAACAAGAAAGCAAGTTAATAAAAACATGGTAAAAATATCGGAGAAGAAAACTCTCCCTTAGTTAATCATGGGGATTGAAGGTCTGCGGTGTCCCCTGAAGCACCGCCTTTGTAGATGATACGGATATCAGTAAATCTGTTACGCAAAAACGAATACTTAAGGCTGATGTGTACAGTCGAACCCCGTTATAATGCACTTTAAGGTACCAAAGGTTGTTCGCTTTATCTGGTGGTTCACTGTATCCGAACCGTTAAGAAAAATGCTAGAGTTCACAAAATGTAAAACTCATTAGTTGCAATGTGTATTCGATAATGATGTATTAAAATAAATGATAAAATCTATTAAAAATGATCATTAATGAATTAAATCGACTAAAATCGATTACATCAAACTGACACAATACTAATTAAATTGCGTACAATAGGAAAATGGAGGGACCAAAATTTTCGTCCGTTATATCCGTGAGTTCGTTATATAACGGGTTCGCTATAACGGGGTTCGACTGTACTAACCCTATTGGATTTGCTCACTTCAGTGTTAACCCATGGAGAAAAGTTGTCAACTATTGACAGCTACATAAATGCTGATAATCCAATAAAAATGGTATTTTCTGACAGCCTGAACTTTTCTGCACTTTGCTACGGGATTTATTTTATAAATTTCGCTCACCAAAGGAATTTATGAGCGTTTCAAACACACTAGACCAGATTTTTCTACCGAATTTTAAAATTTTAATTTTAAAATATTATTTGCATTTTCTTTTTTAAACGAAAAATGCCCCAAAGTGCAAAATTTCTCTCTCTATTACGAAGGACAATTAACAAAAAAACAAAAAAAAACTTTCAATCCAAGTCGGCAATCCTTGGACACATTTTCTTAATAGGTTAATATTGAGGTGAGTGAATCCAATAGGGTTAGTACATCGGAAGCAGCCTTACGCAACTCTTAATTAGGGAATTACAGAAGCGTCAGCGAAAAGACCAAAAAAATCTGATTTATTGTCATAGTTGGTCATTTTTGTGGCGTAGGATTTAAATCTACCTCTCCAAACCTAGAGGCCAGATTTGAATTGTCTGTGTTAGGAAGAAATATATTCAAACGACTTACATGCTAACCCTAGTAGCACAGCTAGTCCTGGCTCAGTCGAAATGAGCCCGCAGTGAGTTACACTGATCTCTAACAGCGGTGACCGAATTCCGACCGCAGAGTCAGATCTAGGGACCTGTTCACGTAAAACCGGTCAACCGCAGCATTACTCGTATTGAAATATATTTAACCAATTACAAAGCTCCAAATTATTAACTACGGAATTATTAAGGACTGTGATTGGTTTAAAATGTCTCAATACGGGTAACGCTGACACTGACGGGTTCTATGTGAACAGGTCCTTTTTGTGGCCTGCGCATGATTTTTCTCTTGGGACTTCTCTTTAGACTTCTCTGTCAAGTCGTACGACATCTTGACATCGACAAGTTTTGTGACGTCACAGGGAAGTCACAGATGACGTTGCCACTTGGCTTAATAACTACTTCGCACTGATGTGAATGTGGATGTGGATGTGTACTTCACCTCCACTTCCGGTGACCGAAGAGCAACGTCGATTTCTGGTCACGATGGTATTAGAGAAGTCTTGAAAATTGTCAATAAATCCACTATAAAATAGAATTGAAGTGTAAGGGCCTGTTCACATAGGAGTCCGTTGCGTTGCGTTAAGGAAAAGATGACGTTGAGACGAAAATAAACCAATCATAAGCGTTAAAAATGTCATTGCTAATCGTTTGGAGGAATATGATTGGTTTATTTTCGTCTCAACGTCATCTTTTCCTTAACGCAACGCAACGGACTCCTATGTGAACAGGCCCTTTGGAATTCAATTGGAGGGAGGTTCTATTTTCAAATGATAAAAGCTTTGCATGGCGGAAGCAAACTGGAGCAGTACTACCCGCTTTCAAACTACCGTTTGAACCCCTCAGATCAAGAGTGTCCAACTTTTTGGCTTGCCGGGCCACACTGAGTGCAGTAGAATAACATTGGACCGTATATAAAATACATAATACAGTTAATTTATATAAGTAACAAAATTTCCTTTATTTTTAATCTAGTTATATAAAACATTTCCGTGACTGACTGACAGATAACGCACACACCAAACCGCTGGACCTAAAGGGCTGGAATTTTGCATGGCGATTCTTCTTATAGTGTAGGGGTGCATTAAGGCAGATTTTTGAAAAATTCTCCATAGATTTTTTAAAATTAAATTTTTAAGCTGTTTTTGTAGCATTATTTAAAGTTTACATTAAAAATAATAATCTGAGGGTTATAAAATTTATATCACGAGAAAGATCATAAAAATTCCTTTAAAATGAAATCTTTTTCGAATCTTTACCTCCGTTTTCTGATTTTTGGTGAATTTTTAACGATTAAATTTTAGAATATAATTTATTAAACGCTAATCACGTGGTTTCTTTTCTATTTTTGATACTTTAAATTAATTTTGCGTCACGTGCATAACACGAAATGAACTGACAAAAAATATTAAAATACGGTAAAAGATAAAATTAAACCACCAGACTAATTGAGATGGAAGTTTTTAAAGAACTTAATTCAAATTAGTATGCTTTATGGATATTAAACATACAAATTAATTGCATACATTGTCCGTTGTATTTAATTTGATTATTTTCTTCTACATTATTTTGTCTATAAAAATATCTGTTACCATATTTTTATAAATATATTTTTTTGGTTTTTTGGCATTATTCCATACATTAACATTGTATTTATTAAATTTTTTTTGCATTAATTGCATACATTGACCGTTGTATTTAATTTGAATGTACTCCGTAGCGAAGCACAGGTATTGAGCTAGTTATATCATAAAAAAGGGGGGACAACACAAACTTAATACTAGTGGGATATTTGACCTTGTTTTTGTGAAACTAATGTTTCAATATTTTGTACAATGGAACTGGTTGTGATTCTCAGTGAGTCCTTAAAGTTTCTGATCAGAAATTTTTCACCTAAATTTACTCTTCGAAGGCTTCATCTTCGAAAATAATAATTGTTCGCAAATGTAGATAGTGCCAAAAAGTGACGATGTGAATAGGGATGTGTTGTAAAGAGAGGGATATTTTTCTTTGGGAAGATAGATCTTATGCAATTTACGATCTTGTGGGCATCATTGTTAGCTGTCGAGGGCCGAATGGTTGGACAAGCCAAGATCTACCATTCCCGTGTTAAGCGATGGAAAAATTTTCTCTGGTTATTTTTCTCGCCCCAGATTGTTAGCAAAAGCCTGGTACGAAATTCTACTTCCTGTATTCAAAAATAAACATTTAAATAAAATAATTTAAATTAAATTGTCAGAATTTAAAATTTTTCATTAGTAAGAGTATAAGAGAGCAATTATTGTTTGACCTTTATCACTACGAATTGAAAAGTGTTTTTTGAAAATAATGACAGAAAATAAAAGATATATATATATATATATATATATATATATATATATATATATATATATATTAATTACGCACGCATCACCTTTTTAAATATCTATTTTCAAATGCAGAAAATGGAATCTAAAAAAAAAAAAGCATTCGCCAATTCTTGACTAGAAAAATACGGACAGGAAAATTCCCTATAGCTTTACATTGGGCTGAAGGCTTTGCGGTGGCAACTAATGCACAGTCTTTAGTCTTTTTGCAGATCTACAACTGAAATCATCCCCTCCCCCCAAAAAAAAGAAAAAAATTAAAAATAAATAAATAAATAAATGTGCGACGATCCCCATATGCTTACACACCAAACTATTTTTAAACCAATTGACAATTTACGTCAAGACAATTTACGTAAAGAACACTTCTTCATTACTACATAAAAATTAATTAAGCGGTGGCTACATGTTTCGAACTGATCACTAATTCATCCTCAGGCCGAAGATCATACGTGTGATTATCGAAGTGAACAATTCACAAATGCTCACAACACATTACCGAAATGACACAAATGACCTCATTGTGACAAACACACCAACGCTCCTCGGCCTCATAATGATCCATTGATTAGTTCGAAACATGTAGCCACCTCTTTTCAATTTTATTATACTAGTACTGAAGGAGTGTTCTTTACGTAATTATTTTCCACGGAAGACAATTTCTTCGTTCCAGAAAAACTTGCATCTTTCAGTTAATCTAAAAGGAGCAGACGAAATTGCGTTGAGAGCTGCAGAAATACGTTGATATGAACATGGCGAGATTTGAAATTATGGGGCTTAGCAGGGGGTGGCGTATTTTTCGAAGGAACGCCCCTTTTTCGAGTGCGCTGCGCAACAGAGCCAGGAGCGAAGTCATTTCGACTACTGGCCATAATTTCCGCGGCTTCTTTGCTTCACAGCGTAACTCGGGTTCTTTATTTTCTCCTGATACTCTTTTAGACCCCCCTCCAGAAAGGGGTGCTACTAAAGAGTATGTAATGTATTGCATTTTCCACTTCAGCTTGTGCTATTTATGTGGTGGCACCCAAAGTGTAATAAATATCTCACTTGGTATACACAGGGTTAAATTATTTAAGGCTGCTGTGTACTAAAACCTATTGGATTCGCTCACCTCAATATTAACCTATGAAGAAAATGTGTCTACTATTTACAGCTACATAAATGCTGCTAATCCAATAAAAATAGTATTTTCGGACTGAACTTTTCTGCACCTTGCAAAAGGATTCATTTTAGAAATATCGTCCACCAAAGGAATTGATGAGCGTTTAAAACACACTATACTTGATTTTTTCCCCCGAATAATTTAAATTTTAAAATATTATTTGCATTTTTTTAAACGAAAAATGCCCTAAGGTGTAAAATTTCTTTCTCTATTATGGAGTACATTTCTTTTTTAAAAAAGCTGTAAATGCACATCGGCAACTCTTGGACACATTTTCTCCATAGGTTAACTTTGAGGT
Source organism: Dolomedes plantarius (assembly GCA_907164885.2). NCBI lineage: Eukaryota > Metazoa > Arthropoda > Arachnida > Araneae > Dolomedidae > Dolomedes > Dolomedes plantarius. The sequence continues at coordinate 156,772,590 of OU015496.1, read as the reverse complement.
GAACGAATCCAATAGGTTTAGAAAACAGCAGCCTTAAGAAATGAAATGTGGTGTGCGATAAAAATATATCATTCAACACAATGTCTTGCAAAGTGCTATCTTATAACCATGCCACAGTCCCCTAACAGTCTTGACCTCGCACCATGCGATTTCTGGTTGATTCCGACATTGAAGGAAAAGCTCCGTGAAAATTCACTACAGATGCTGACGTTATTTCAGCTGTACAGGGAGGGTTCAGTAAAGCAGCTCCCACAATATGATTTCTCCACATGCTTTGAACGATGGAACCGTTGCATATCATCTGAGGGAAGGTATGTTGAAAAATAATAACATATTTTTTGCTGTATCTGTAATTCTTTACTTTTTGTGACTTTACTCTCAGTCTTTATGGAACGCCCTTTGTAGACAGAAGTCTGTAAGAAATATTTAGAATTTTAGAGGACATGATCTCGCAGATCTTCCATTTCCTTGTAGCGGCGGCTCCAGTTCAGAGATTTTTTTTTTTTTTTTTTTTTTTTTGGGGGGGGGGGTGGAGGCAAAGTCGGCTTTTAGGATTTTATATATATATACACTGAAGTGCCACTGAATTAGGGATAGCAAAGCCTATGCAAATTGTGTAGCGCTGCGCATCATATATGCGCAAGTGAGGGCGCTGTGGTAACAGCATATATAGCGCGTACTGTGGTTGTTCTGAATTAGTTGTTGGAATTGCCAGTATGGGTAAACTGCCTGATTTAGACGCCTTCGATCGCGGGCAAATCGTAGGTGCGCGACGCATGGGCCATTCAATTTCCGAAATCGTCAGACAGCTAGGATTTTCAAGGTCGACAGTGTCAAGAGTATACCAAGAATACATGGATGGTGGAAAAAAAACTAGCGATCGGGCAAACTGCAAAGGACAATTAGCCTTGACAGTGCGTGGTGAGAGACGGCTCAGGCGTATTGTACGTAGCCAGCGAAGCCAAACATTAGCTGAAATTACCACCCAGTTTAATGACGGTGCCAGTCGTACAGTCAGTAAACGGACTGCAACGCTCGCTTCACCGTATGGGTTTCGGGAGCCGTCGACCTACGAGAGTACCATTGCTCTATACTCGCCATCGGGCTGCACGTCTTGCCTGGGCAAGAGAGCACAGAGAGTGGAGTATAGAGGACTGGAAACGAGTGGCATGGAGTGATGAGTCTCGATTCCGACTACTTAACGCCGACGGGAGGCTTAGAATATGGCATCAAGCCATGTATCCTGCATGCCTGGCTGGAACTGTACAAGGGCATGGTGGCTCAATCATGGTCTGGGGTGTTTTTTCGTAGCACAGTTTGGGATCTTTGGTGCGTGTACCAACCTCCCTCAATGCAATTCGGTACGTAAAATTGCTGGGTGATCACCTCCATCCGTTTATGCTGTTCTGTTATCCGCACGGTAATGGAGTTTCCCAGCAAGACAACTGTACCTCTCACAAGTCCCGGTTGGCTACTGGCTGATTGGATGAGCATTCCTCTGACTTCTCTGTCATGAATTGGCCACCTAGAAGCCCAGACTTAAAACCTATTCCGCATCTTTGGGATGTTTTGGAACAAGGCGTGAAAGGCCATCACACAGCACCAAAGAACCTTACTGCATTATGGACAGCTTTAGCCAATATTTGGCAAGCCATTCCCGTGGAACGTTTCCAGAAACTTGTTGAATCTATGCCTCGTCGTGTGGTAGCCGTTATCAAGGCCAGAGGAGGCCCAACTCGTTACTAGGTAGGTATCCCTAATTCAGTGGCACTTCAGTGTATATATATATATAAAATTAAATGTAAATTAAATCTTTCTTGGTAATAATTAATTAATGTTTTCATTTTGATTTTGACACATACTTCCAAAGCAAACAGGTAGTGTTTTATTTAACATTGAATTTTAAGAAAATAACAGCAAATAAGGAAAAACTGATAAATCAAAATGATATTAAGAAAAACCGTCAGTGTATTTATAAAAACAAACACTCAGAGCCTGACTAAGGCAGGGGCATACGGGGCAGTTGCCCCGGGCCCCTACATCAGAGGGGGCCCCCAAATCGAATAGAAAGTTTAGTATTAAGTATTAAGTTCTTCATTACTAAAGTAGTGAAGCAGAGGGGGGCTCCCAAAGAAGTTTTTGCCCCGGGCCCCACTTAGGCTAAGTCGGGCCCTGCAAACACTAAAAGTAGCTTGCTTGCATAAAACTAATATTTCATTTGTAGTAAAGCTAATATTTCATTTGCAATCTAATATAAACAAATTTCCCTCGCCAAAACAGGAAAATCCCCTCTTAACTCCACATGACTGTGGAGTCGTTCAAATTTTAATAACAAAATTTTGGACTTCATTGAGAAACATCCTCTCATTTTAAATTTAAACTCATTTAGTATTAGGTCTACGATTATATAATTTTAGGCTATGAAAAAAAAAATACGCCGGGCTTTTTTTTTTTTTTGGGGGGGGGGGGGGCTATTGCCCCTACTCCCCCTGGAGCCGCCGTGGTTCCCATGTTCAGTGACGAGGGAATTTCCCTTTCTGCATTTTTCTAATGCGTGATTTAAAAAATACAGAGCCAGTGCATGTGTTTGAATGCTGTTTTTTGCATACGAAAACATACCTTTTAATGCGATACGTGGGTTTTCAAAAGTCCGTTTTACTTTAAGCTATCTGCCTACGTTAAAATGGCTTATTTTGTGCAAAATTTCGGTGGAAAAAAACTTATTGCTCTGTTACAAAGACGAATCTTTTAGAATTCTAAAAGTGGTTTACTTTTACTCATACGATCATTGGAAGAGAATTTATGGACAATTTAATAAACCGAAAGCTATATTAAGAGATCAGAAGTAGCATCTTTAGGTGCATTTTCTAGAAAACTCCTTTTTCATTCAGTAACTTTTTTAAACGAGAAAGCTAATAATTTAAAAAGGTTTTCAATATATTTCAATGAAATTCTGCAATAGTGTCTTACATATTACTAACTATGCTTTGGCCTAAAAGCTAAGCTATATGTCTTAATTTAATCATTCTACTGGAATCTGCACATATGAAAAGATATATATATTTTTTTAAAAGAAAGTTTTTCACCTTTTTTTGGTATGTTTCAATGTATTTTGGAAATACTGTAAAACTTTTACTTCATAAAACAGATAAATGTCACAGTAGTATATAGTATAAAGGGAATTTTATTATTTAACAAATGCCACATACAAATCAGCACTTATGCCATCAGTACACGAGCAGTCCAGTATTTTTGGTCAATACAATTAAAACCACTTAGTGCAGAGCACACGTCCAAATGTTCAGCTGTCATAGGTTGAGAGTCACAGCAGTGGCGTAGCGAGGGTGGGGGGGGGGGGGGCAACGGGGTCTATCATGCCCCGGGCACCACTCGCAGAGGGGCGCCAGATGGACCCCAGTACCATTGTATCATTTGGTCCCCGAGACCATAGGGGACGCCAAAAAGGTATCGTGTCCCGGGCGCCTGTTATGCTCGCTACGCCACTGAGTCACAGAGAGTAAGAATCAGCAACGCCAATACGGAAGAGATGAGACCTCAGACAGTATAAAGGAAATTAAAATATATTTAGTTGATTTGAGTCTAGGGTCTCTGGAGTAAACACTCAATTGTACTAAAAATTCATTAAAAAAAATTCCCTATTATTTTTAATATGAAATTTTTACCAATATATTTGTTTACATGATTTTATATCACATTTGAACTAAAAATATGGGTATTTAATCAGTACTGTATATTTTTGAAAAAAGTGCTACTAAGGTAGACAGATACTTTAATTTGATATTAATTTTTTTGTTTAAATTTCGTAGCGATAATTTTTAATATTTTAAGAGCGTAGAGTATTCTTTACTGAAAAAAAAAGAGTTCGTAAAACGACTCTGTTTTCCTTGAAACGCCTATCTTCGTATGCAGTCGTAATTTAAATACGTGCATTGGCTGTGATTAGAATAAAACCGAGAGGTAAATTTCCCGTAGCTCAACATGGGGTTGGAAGATTTGCAATGTTAATGGATGCGCAGCTCCAAAAACCCTAACAGTTAAAATATATTTACAACGAACAAATGGATTTCTTTTAGACTACTTCATTTAGTTTAACTTATAAACGTGGGTAATATAATTTTCATGATATCGCCATGAAAAAAAAATGTTTTAGTTATTCAAAGTAAAATTCAGTCATTCATGTATTTGCAATTTTCCTTCTTTTACGTTTCAGTGATTCATACATTTTCAGATACTTATCTAAGTTTCTGTTATTCCAATGCCTCCAATGCACTAGACTGGGTCCGACATAGCAACTACGGTCTTTCGACGTTAAATCCCTGCTGGATTGTAGCAATGAAACATTTGTGAATTGTTCATTGCGACACATACTAATGGTCTTCAGCCTGATGATGAACTATTGATTAGTTCGAAACATGTAACAAACGCTTTTTAATTTTATTGCGGTATTGAAGAAGAAGTGTTCTTTACGTATTTCGTGAGATGTTCTTTTAGACCAGGGGTTCTTAACCTTTCAGGCTCTGCGCCCCCCTTTGAGCAGTGATGTGAGGTCACGCCTCCCCCTCCCCCACCACCACCAATACCACCATATGTGGTCAATGCATGTAGTACAATCGGAATTTGAAACTGAAGCCGGTTATTAAATGAAAATATAGAATAGATAATTTCATAAAAAAATTTAATATTACTACACATATCTTAATTTGGACCATATCATTATTAGAACATATGAAATCAAAGAATTAAATACAGATCAAATATATTTGAGGTAATCAAGGATCTAGATGAGGTTGGCATGTAATAAAAGTCACTTTCACAACATTAATGAGAGGGCTCACAATGTTTATCCTTGACAAGTTTTTGAATATTAGGTTGTAACTGTTACAAAGCACACCTCAGGTCACTTTCAACGTCCAGTCGTGCGACAATTATAGTGTTTTTACAATTACGACAATTATCGTGTACGACAATTATCGTATTCGTGTTCGTAGGTCGAAAATATGTATGATTACATTGTGACCGCAAAATTGAGTACAGTAAATTACAGTTAATTTTACTTTTTATTTTACTTTTTTAATCACGCCTCCCTTGAAATTCTTCTACGCCCCCCCCCCCCCCCCAGGTTGAGAACCGCTGTTTTAGACTAACTAGGGTAGGAGCTCGCAGGGCCGCCCAGAGACTTTACGGGGCCTGGGGCAAACTTCTGTTGGGGGCCCCAAGAAAAATAAAAAATGGAAAGAGACGAAAACACACATTCAAATTAAGTTACTCATACTTAAAAATTTTATTACATGAATGATTAACGTAACAATATTTCACTGCACTGCTCTCTTGTTATGTTTTCTGAGGAAATCTAATAAATAATTTTTTTGAAATTTTTTGGCGGCCCCTCCGGCAGTTGCCCCGCCCCCCCCCCGTCTCTGGGCGGCCCTGGGAGCTCGAAGTGTGTGTGTGTCTGTCTCTCTCTCTCTCTATATATATATATATATATTGTTTGAGGAGCATCAAATATTGCATCTGGTAAATATATTTATATTGTTATGATATTTTTAAAGAATGGGCAGCAGGAAGTGATAGTGTTGAAATTTATTTATTTTAAAGTGGTATTTGCCCTTTTATCACAAATGTCAAATGTTATATCTTGTTTTTATTTATAGAAATAATAGTATTTAAATCTAGAAAATTAATTTTTGCATTATTTTTATTTAATATTAATTGTAAGTTATTTGAATAGAAGTCTAAGTTGCTGGATTTTTGAATGTTTATAATTAAAATTATATAACCTACGTATCTATAGATATGGACATGTGTTTGAAAATGCTTGTTTTCTCAATAATGTGAATAAAGGTAGACAAAGATATCTGAAGAGTTACTGCCTTGAGGTACACCTTGAACCTGTCTATATATATAAAACAATTCCTTAACTGACTGACTGACAGATAAAGCAAAGACCAAACCGCTGGACCTAAAGGGCTGAAATTTTGCATGGCGATTCTTCTTATAGTGTAGGGGTGTACTAAGAAAGAATTTTGAAAAATTCTTCTTGGATTTTTTTAAAATTAAATTTTTAAGCTGTTTATGTAACATTCTTTAAAGTTTGCATTTAAAATAAAAATCTGAGGGTTATAAAATTTATATCACGAGAAAGATCATAAAATTTCCTTTAAAATGAAATCTTTTTCGAATCTTTACCTTCATTTTCTAATTTTTGGGGAATTTTTAAAGATTAATTTTTAGAATTTAATTTATTAAATGCTGTTCACGTGGTTTCTTTTATTTTTGTGATACTTTAAATTGATTTTGCCTCACGTGCACAACAACGAAATAAATTGACAAAAGAAATAAAATAAGGTAAAAGATCAAATTTAACCACTAGACTAACTGAGATGGATGTTTTTAAGAATTTAATTCAAATTAGTATGTTTTACGGATATTAAACATACAAATTAATTGCATATCTTGACCGTTGTATTTAATTTGAATATTTTTTTCTACATTATTTTGTCCATAAAAATATTCGTTACGATTTTTTTATAAATATATATTTTATTTTTGGCATTAATTGCAAACATTGACCGTTGTATTTAATTTGAATGTAATCAGTAGCGAAGCACGGGTATTCAGCTAGTTTATATATTATCACTTATTATATAGTTCAAAAGTTTCCTTTTTCATAACTTCATTAAATTCAGCTGTGTTTAGTTGAAGGTTCTTAGAGTTCTATTTCTGGGGCAAGATTTCTTTCCAAATCCTCCCCTCCCCCTTTTTTTAAATTTAGGCTTGGTGTAGCCACAGAGATACACTTGTTATATCTCATCAGAAACGCTGCGCTATTGCCTTATTTACTCAAGTTGTGGCTACTGAAGACGATATATGAGTGAGGGATTTTTTTTATTTTTTTATTTTTTTATATCCATGTATTAGTGCTAAGCCTACTGGGTGATTTTGAATGCTTCATCATAGCCCCTCAAAAATGCTTTTAAGATGGTCGAGGCAGAAAGCGATCGCCTTGTTTCGCCTAGAGACGGGCCGTGATTGCCTTCTGAAATATCTATGCCAGAGGTGGGGAACCTTTTTACCATTAGAGGCCACATGTAAATTAGGTAGTAATAAAGGAGGCCGCATAAGTTGATGAACCTATAAATGCGACTTTTATGAAATTATTATAGTTAGATATAGTTTTAACAATTTGGTGCATTATATAGAAAAATAACAAAAAAAATTAAGTCCTTATTTATTTATTATTTGACATAAAAAGGTACAATATAAAATATTTTTGTATTCACATAAGGATAAAAACTTGTTATAACATTAATCATTAATTATTATTTTTATTTTTTTGCAGAAAAAATAATACGTTTTAACGTACATTGAGTCAGTCACAACAATAATAGTAAGAAAATAGTTTTTGCGTAGAGATCATATAACATGTCTGGTAGTATTGCTAAGAAACTCTGAGCATTAAATTACATATAAAGTGTAGTCAAAGTATCATACAATCAAGGTAAACGAAGCTCATTTGGATAAATATGCAATTCTAGCGACTTTAGACAACAATTTCAAAATGTCAACTTTATTTTGGCCGACACTGTACATACATTCATGCCGTTCTTTATTTAATTCTATTGATTTGGAAATTGTTGTAATCTATATAATTAAATATTAATTAATACAAGTGCTAGCTTTTATGAAGGCCGCAAGAGAAGATCACGGAGGCCGCATGCTGCCTCAAGACCGCGCGTTCCCCACCTCTGATCTATGCCATATAAATATCGTTTCAGAACCCTTTTGCAAGCTCTGTTATTGACGCAAGGACATGGACTTTACTCATATACTGAGTTGCTCCGCCCTACTTCCAGCTCCACTGTGGGAGAGATATTGGATAACTAGGAAACTTCTGGATTAATAAACGTTGCAATAATCTTTTGTTTGTTTTTTCTTGCTTTTATTTATATATAGTCGCGTAACCTGCCATTAGAAATTAAAAAAAAGTAAAGACAAAGACTTTTGAGATATCTAGTGAAATCCAGAGAATTTGAGATAATCAATTATATGATATAAAATGTGTTTCTTATGTATTATGTTCCCTTGATCATATATTGTATCCTTCATCGAGCCGTGCTAAAATATTTCATTAACCCTTCAGCGGGCGCGCCAAAAGTGTAATATTTTAGTAATTTTGACTGTTTTGTTTTTACATGTAAGGTTTGAATGTTCTAAGCAGTTTCTATTTATAACCACACCCTTTCTAATGCAGGTCTGATTTTCTGACCCTTGTATACCTTTCCATTCATTGTTAGTCGTGATTTAACTGTGGTAAACCAGCGATTATACTGGATTACAATACGACAAAATCAGGAGTTGATGTAGTCGATCAATTGTGAAGCTATTACACGGTATCCCGCGTATCACGAAGATGGACAATCTCATTGTTTTTTAGGGTTTTGGACATAATAGGAATCCATTCGCAAGTTGTCCTCAGATCCAATAAACCGGACAGTTTTGAAATAAGGCGATTGTATCTGCATTCTTTGGCCTTTAATTATAAATACATATCTCAGTATTATCAACATTTTATATCTTGTCATAAAACTCAGAATTATTCTTTTCAATTTGAAAAAAAAAAGGTTATTACAAAATGAATAATCAATGTTGAAAGAAACGTTGCACTTTGTGCCACGCGCGCCTGCTGGTGTTCCAAAAATTGGCGCGCCCGCTGAAGGGTTTAAGTCCAAATATTAAAGAATTAAAATCCAACACGTTTAATAAATTAAGTGAGCTGCTGATGTGGCGAGTACTCATTTCGTACTTTTTAACTCATTCTGAAAAGTGTTGTCTTTGCAACTAGTATGAGTCTGTTAGTTTATCGTCTCGAAATAACAAGCAATAAAAAACAGGTATAACGAGGAATTTCTGTTTCTTTTCTTACCCTAATAGTGGTGTTCACTCGTACCAGCGCGCAGATGAACATCACATCCCCCCCCCCCCCAAACTTTTTGAAAGACCTCAAAGTTCTGAGGCTAATAAGGCCCGAGACATGTTTTTCCAAGCTTTTCTTCAAAACTTCCAGTAAAAATTGGTCCACTGATTTCTTTTTAAAAGCATAAAATATTTGTTAGCTTCAAAATGAATAAGACACAAAAGCAAGACGCCAAAAGAAAGAGCAATTCTGGCGAACATTCACTCTGTATTACTGCGAATTCGAATGAAATTTAAATTACGCTGGTAGAAGCCAGATAAGAAAATCGTCCATTTTCGTAATGAGCTAAAGTGCAGTCTTCTCTCCGCGCAGCCCCGTACCATGAACGCACCATTTCCCATACGTCTCAGTACGCCAAAAATAACAAATCCGCTGGCCAGCATGTTCGTTTGAAATGGACAGGTGTTTCGACGATTGAAATGTTTCACGTAATCAAAGGAATCTCCCGAGTAAGACTTTTTAGGTGCGTTTTCATTTATCGTGTTTCGTCTATCACAGTGGTTCCCAACCGGCGGTCCGCGAGGAGGTTCCCAACCGGCCCCGGGAGCGGTCCGGCACCACATATAAAAAAGTTGCCAAATAAATGGGGATTTTGAAAGAAATGTTCATTAAATAGATGGGCCGAATATATCCGATGACTAAGGGTACTGTAAGGACTTTGCCTAAAACTAAGACTGACAGCCTTTAATATTTACAAAATGCTTTATTTGCATCCCGATTAAATATAGGCTTTATACAATAATTACAAAAAAAGATAAGCACTATCTGAGGCTATTTCGCGGGGTTCAGGACATCATGAGAGGGATACAGCAGGCTCTCCGTCTCTGGCACACGTCCGACGATGGAGGTTGTTCACACCTGTAAAAAAAAGGTCATCTGCCCCCATTTACATCAAGGTGGCGAATATATACCCTCACAAACGCCTGTGGGTGGTTGAAGCGGCTCTCTTGATTTCCTTTCTGTAAACCGTCTTCAAACTATTCCGCGTCTTCCGCTAAAGGCTAAACGTTTTTCCTCCGGACAGGCTTTGTCTGCATGGAGGGAGGATTCTTTACAGAAGACGGCTTCCTAAATGTCCGATGGCGACGCGGCGTCTGCCACAACTCGGTGACAAAACGACTGTCACCGATGAATACGGTAGGGGAATAATGGCCGTCTTGCCGCCAGGCCTTCCCAGAAATTCCGGGTGTGAAAAGAGGCACCAAGTCATTACAGACTAAATTCCTCCCCTCCCCAGATGTTTTTCTGCAGAGAGTTTCACCTGCAAAAAACAGAACAAAAACATGGTCCTTCTCAGGACAATTTCAATTATAAAAACTTTTCCCGAAGGCAAATGCACACCCAATTGACATTACGAGTAGACCGTTAATTTTGATCAAACTCTGGCTTTACCTTCATGAAAGAAAATTTTTAACTGTACTTCAAAGTATTATTTTTAAAAGCACAACAAAAGGAATTTATACCTAAAATTTACGCACTTTAAAATCTCTAATAAGAGAACACGCCATAGCAAAGAAATTATAAAATTACACAATAATATAACACGTCATGGCAAAAATTTAAATAAAACAGTATACTAATACATGTCAATCAAAAAAATTTAAATTCATAGAACACTAGTACATACGCATGACATTACATAAAAAACATTATAACTAGTAAATCACTCAACTGGGATCCCATAATTTACCTTAATTGTGATCACATGACACAAATAAATTCTCAAATTGATATTAAACACAGTTATAATGAAACAACTTTACACAAATAAAATTAAACACAAATCCAAAATGGATACCTAAACTTCATACAGAACATATCATCACGGTTACTAATACACATGAAAATTTTAAATTTCTTACTTATCTTTTAATACATTTAACACTTATCGTCATAAAAACAATGTAATACTCGGCATTCCGTAAATCCTGGATCAGGGAACTTAATTCGTTCACGATTACCTGTGATCCAAACTTTTCCATTTAAGTGGACAGTCATCAGTGACCTAAATTTAAATATTCATTTTATCCTACTATAGGATTCACAATCGATTTAGGGTCTAATTTTTCAGTACTGACTGACATAAAATTATAACAAAATAGCTCATTGGCTCATTCCTTATCAAAAAAAAACTCACAAACTTCACATTCCTGTTAATCACTTTGTTTCTTTGACAACACTTACATTTATCTGTTGTCGTAACAACTCTTCAGACAAAACTTATCGATTTCACAATAAATCATTCAATTGCGGTATTCAAACACCGTACGGAGTGTATTTTGACTCCAATTACTACCTTCTTAGGTATACACAAAACATACACATTTGCATTTAAAAGTTAGCCCATACCTTTCTGAGGCATTCTACTGGCTTATGCAACAAACAAAACAGAACATAAAATGTTACAATTGAACATTAATTAAAACCTATCTGAGGCATTCCAACACGGCATACATAAAACCGTCATATGGCGTTTGCCACTACAAAACCGTTATATTATGTTAACGTCAAAGGAATTTCACCTGAATTTTCCTTTAAAGCAAAACTCAACTTCTATGGTCGAGTCGCTCAAATTTACAAACAATTACATGTTACACTTCATAAAAAACATTACTCAAACGAATACACATTAATTTCTGGTCACATTTTTACACTGAAACTACAATTAATCAACATACTTATAATATACATTTAAACTTTTACGACTAAACTTCGGCTTAGCCTGGTGTTCGGCGGGAATTAACAGTGTTAAGACGTTTCTTATAATTCTTAACATTAGGGCATTTCCCATTTTGACATTTGTCACAAGCCGACACGTAATCATTTATATCTAAGTGACAATATGGCCAGTAAAAATACTGAGTTAATGATTCTTTCATCTTAGCAACGCCTAAATGAACATTAGTTTGTTCGTGGCAGAGTCTTTTTAATTTCTCTCGATACTTTCGAGGCACAATAAGCAGTTTTCTAGTGGTTCCATCGTTATTTTTTTTCTGGTAAAATAACATCTCGTTTACCACCACGTACTTATTTTCTTCGGGCGTCTTCTTTTTCGCCCTATCAAAAATTACTTTTAATTCTTCGTCCTCACTTTGTGCAACTCTAAATTCTTCGGGTGAAGTCTTTAATAAGTCGGGAGTAATTATTCGTTTCTCCTGGAGAGACAAGATAGTCGCGCTCTCTTCAGCAGGGATTTCTTCTACCGCTTCTGCTCCGGGGATCACTTGCTCTATTTTCGTTTTTTTCATCTCCCGTGTCTCGTCTTTCTCTATCAAATTTTAGTTTTTCGGCCCGAGTTTGCACAGTACTTTTCACCGGAACTTCAACATTCCTGTTGATCTTCTCAAGCAAGGCTGCCGTTTTATTTCCTAACAAATAGTGTTTCTGCTCGAATTCCGTATTGCTGACAGCTGCTCTAGTTCTGGTGTGGCCCCATTCACATTTTAAATCGACCTCTGCTATAGGTAAGCAAACGGATGAATCTAACACAGGTGCACTGACATAAACGTGCTCTCCTGTGTACATATGGGGTTGTACCAAATTTTTAGAAATCAGATCAATGCTCGCTCCTGTGTCTCTCAGAATAGACGTAGATTTTCCATTAACGACTCCCTGACTGATATATGGAGTCATCACGCCACTCGAGTCTCCTCCACTAGTTTCTGTTGCCGCGATAATTTCCGTCTCTTTAAGTTTAGGACACTGTGGTCGCAGATGGTCATAAGAACCACACTCGTAGCAACGGAGCTGTTTTCTTTTCTCAAAAATTCTTTCCTTGTTTTGTCCACTAGAAGCTTCTTTTTCCACATCTTTTTTTTCTTTCTTCTCTTCCTTAAAATTATGGTTATTTTTAAATGGCTTATTAATTTTATCTGTGGACTTTTGATTCTTTGGGAATTCTCTTGTTCGGAAACTGTCTTGCAAGCTTTCATACTTATCTATTTTTTCCGCTAATTCCAAAGGAGTATTAATCTGCATCCACTGCTCCAAAAAATGATCTTTTATATCGGCAGGTACCCGTCTCTTCATCTGTTCCGTTATGTGTAGGTCTCTCAGTTTCTTAAATGTAGTGATTTCTAAATCTGCTATCCATTCATCATAATAGCCACTAAGCTCATGGGCATAATTCCTCCATGACTTGTCTGCGAGTTTAGGATGGCGATAAAACAGTTGTTTTAATTTTTCTGTATTCATCCTAAATCTCTGGAGAATCATCTCTTTTACGTAGTCATAATCTTTTGCCTGTTCTGGCGATTCTCTGGCCATCATGTTGGAAATTTCTGGGGTTAGTACCCCTAACAAATATGGCACCCAATCTTGTTTAGGGACTCCCGCCATCTCTGCTCTTCTCTCAAAATTAATTAGATACAGGCCCATTTCGTCCCGTTTCTCGTCAAATTTCTGCATGGTTTTAAGGAGCTGAATGTTCTGAGTTGCGTCTGCATCTCTGTCCCTCCCATTTCGGGCTCTATTGTCTCCATTAATTCCTAACTCCAGTCTCCTTATTTCGAGAGTAAGTTGGTCTTGACGAATTTTGTCTTCTCTTTCTCTCTCTCTCTCTTCTCGTTTCGCTTCTTCTTGGCGAAGTCTCTCTTCACGTTCCTTTCTATCTTCAATAATACGCTCTAGTGCGAGTCTAGCGTCTTCTTCGACGTAATTTTCGTTTTCTGTAATGATCTTCTTAATTTCGAAAATCTTAAGCGTATCGTCAGCTAGTCCTCCTAACTCTTCTAAAAGTTCTAAAAGGTCCCCTTTCTTACCCTTATTTAAAAAGGACATTTTTCTAACTTTAGGGTAACTAACTGTATGATAACCAATAAAGTTTTCCTCAGCTACTAGCAATACCTTCCTACGGTATGTGTCCTAACCGGAACTAACAAGTTCAAAACTGATCAATTTTAGACCGAACTATAATTTTAGCCCTTATGAACACCAAACTAGCACCGCACAATATAAACATTCACAATTTACTCAATACCTATCAAATCAAAATACCGAACTCTTACACAGAATACACATAAACAGAATTCTCAAATTAATCAATGCTCTATATAGATTTCTCACACAGTAATACACAAATACTAAATTATCACTGTTAATATCAAAGCCTAAGAAACTTAAATATATCTGTTACTATTAAAAGAAAAAAAATACTAAATAAACACTGTTATTATCAAAAGCAAAAAAAAATTCACTTTCTTTAAAAATAGAGAAAAACATACAGTATTTGCAATTAACAAAACACAGAAATTGGCTAAACTTATTGCAATTCCTAACAAACAAAAATTGATTCTTTACTTGAACACTAACTGGTTACTCATTCATATACCATAAAAACACACAGAAATTGGTTTTACTTATCACAATTCCTAAAACAATAGTTCCTACTTAGAACTTCAAATGGTTAACTCATACACCATTAAAACACAGAAATTGATTTAAATCATCCAAATTTCTAATATAAAATATCAGTTCTTAATACGAACTCTAAATGGCTATTTATACATATACCATCTAAAAAACACAGAAATTGATTTAATTCATCAAAATTTCTAAATATCAGTTCTTAATACGAACACTAAATGGTTAACTTGTACATATACCATTTAAAAAACCCACAGAAATTGATTTAATTCATCAAAATTTCTAAAATAAAATATCAGTTCTTAATACGAACTCTAAATGGCTAACTTGTACATATACCATTTAAAAAAACACAGAAATTGATTTAATTCATCAAAATTTCTAAAATAAAATATCAGTTCTTAATACGAACTCTAAATGGCTAACTTGTACATATACCATTTAAAAAAACACAGAAATTGATTTAATTCATCAAAATTTCTAAAATATTAGTTCTTAATGCGAACTCTAAATGGCTACTTATAAATATACCATTTAAAAAAACAATAAAATAATTTTTACTTATTGCATTTATACAAAACCATTATTTAGTTTTTAAATCAAAGCCAGAATCTGATAAAAAGAATCGGCCTACCTGTAATCCTTTCGTTCATCACTGATATCCTATCGTAACTTCTGACACCAGTTAATAACAGTCTGTAAGGACTTTGCCTAAAACTAAGACTGACAGCCTTTAATATTTACAAAATGCTTTATTTGCATCCCGATTAAATATAGGCTTTATACAATAATTACAAAAAAAGATAAGCACTATCTGAGGCTATTTCGCGGGGTTCAGGACATCATGAGAGGGATACAGCAGGCTCTCCGTCTCTGGCACACGTCCGACGATGGAGGTTGTTCACACCTGTAAAAAAAAGGTCATCTGCCCCCATTTACATCAAGGTGGCGAATATATACCCTCACAAACGCCTGTGGGTGGTTGAAGCGGCTCTCTTGATTTCCTTTCTGTAAACCGTCTTCAAACTATTCCGCGTCTTCCGCTAAAGGCTAAACGTTTTTCCTCCGGACAGGCTTTGTCTGCATGGAGGGAGGATTCTTTACAGAAGACGGCTTCCTAAATGTCCGATGGCGACGCGGCGTCTGCCACAACTCGGTGACAAAACGACTGTCACCGATGAATACGGTAGGGGAATAATGGCCGTCTTGCCGCCAGGCCTTCCCAGAAATTCCGGGTGTGAAAAGAGGCACCAAGTCATTACAGTACGTAAATTTCGCATAAAAAATATCGAAATTTCGCAAAAAAAAAATTTTAATATAATATTTCGGATTTATTCGCACTAAATAAATAAATAAATATATATATATATATATATATATATATATATATATATATATATATATATATATATATATAAATAAGAATAAGATGAAAGAGAAAACCAGTAATATCTCTAAAGCTACTTGCAGCCAGGAACAACCAACATGTAAAGAAAAGTATGAATAAGGTTTTTGACAGCATTTCTTCATCAGCGGTGTCAATACTGTCTAAAAACCAATGGATTGTTTCTGATGAGTATGATCTATTAAATAAACACACTCAGACACCGTACAATCCATTATTAACAGAAGAATTGAATAATAAATGAATTAAGTTTGAATAAAAGTACTTAACCAAAGAACACCAAGCCTGGCGCTAGTCAGAGTGGAAGTTAAGAACTTGTAACCGCAAGATGACTGACGTCATAAAACTTGCAACCATTGAGGTAGTGGATACTCAGTTACAGACTTATTAAGGTTACCATATTTTAAGACTATTATTCCTTTATTTATTTAGTTTTTATTATTGTTACTACTATGAGTTAATTTTATTTTTATTTTATTTTACTTATGATTTTTATTTTTATATTTAGTAGTTATTATTTTTATTTTAACCTATTGTTATGTTTAACATATTAATGCAACAGAACAAACTATTCATTAAAACAAAAACAACCAATTATGTTTTTGGATAGACTTACTGGGTAATTATTACGAGTTAGCACAGCTTTCAAGTCTATAATATGCTTAATCCTATTGTCTTTAGAACATAGCCTATTTATACGAACTAACTGATTTACAATAATGTTATTAAAAACAGATTTATGTAAACAGGTTAGATAATTTTGAAATTTAACAATATTAAAATTATAGTCAGATCTTTTGTCGTATAAGTCAAAAGTAAATTTATTGTTAGTACTTAATTTAATATTAATATCTAGAAAGTTTACATTAATATTATCATGGCTACTTTTAATTAGTTCCAAATTATGAGGATATATATATATATATATATATATATTAGGTTATATATATATATATATATATATATATATATATATACCGGGTGGTTATAATTAAACTTCCCCAATAAACGGCATCCTACAGCGCAAACGGGTGAACGGAATGCAACGAAATTTCGTATATGGGCTATACACGAGATGCGCTCACGGAATTTCGAAAAAAAATTTTAGTTCCAAAATGTCCAATAGAGGGCGCCTTTTCGGAAAAAACGTGAAATTTAACAAGATAAACAGTCAAAACGGAATACATAAACAATTTGAACATTTATTGACTAGTTTTTGATCACCTTGTCATCGAACCACATTAAATAAAGACAAGGAAATAAATAACAGTACGCCATTGCTATTTGAGAGAAAAAAAAAAAAAAACCAGTTGAGTTTGCAGAAACAGATACAGATTGCTATGAAATGTCACAAGAGGAGCAGTTGTTAATCGTGTCCAGGATGATGTAAGGAAAAGTTCTCAATGTGACCGCCGTCAGTCGCCTGCAAAGTTTCAAGCCGATGGACAGTGTGTTCAACAGCAGATCGTAACTGATCAGTTGTGATGGCAAATGTTTGCAGGTGACTGACGGTAGTCACATTGAGCACCTGTCCCTACATCGTCCTGGACACGATTAACAACTGCTCCTCTTGTGCAATTTCGTCCTAATCTGTTCTTGTTTCTGCAAACTGGACTGTTTTTGTTTCTCCCTTACCTTTACTGTGGTTCGATGACAAGGTGATCAGAAACTAGTCAATAAATGTTAATATTGTTTCTGTATTCCGTTTTGGTCGTTTATTGTGTTGAATTTCATGTTTTTTCCCGAAAAGGCGCACTCTGGTGGACATTTTGGAACTAATTTTTTTTTCGAATTTCCGTGAGCGCATATCGTGTATAGCCCATATACAAAATTTCGTTGCATTCCGTTCACCCGTTTGCGCTGTAGGATGCCGTTTATAGGGGAAGTTTAATTATAACCACCCGGTATATATACACTGGTTATCAAAAATTAAAGAAAAGTCACAAAAATAGCGATTACTCAAAAAGTTACGCGTAGAATTTAATGAAACTTATACACATTATACAACACATAGGTAGGTATAAAATAGCATAAAAAGAAATCGCCAGACAATTATGGTGTTATTGAACTAGCATAAGCATACAATGAACAAGTCGGATATGTCAGTTTGGTATAGGAAAAGTACCTTTAATATGGTGTATGATCCCCCCGAGAAGCAATACAGCACATACAGCGATGTGTGATGCTGTCAGTTATGCGGTCTATGAGTTCGGTAGGAACTGAGAGCCATTGCTCTTGCAAAGCAGTTGAAAGCGTGGCTAGAATCCTAGGAGGAGGATTGAGAGCAGTTATACGTCGTCCTAAAGCGTTCCAAACATGCTCGATAGGATTCAGTTTCGGTGATCCAGCTGGCTACTCCATGCGCTGAATTGTTTCCTGCTCAAGATAATCAGCCACGATGCGAGCCCCTCATTAAATAAAATATGCGGTCGTTTTGGGACTCCCTGTATTTAAATGATTTAGGCTATCTAATTATAAACAAGGTTGAAACAAGATTGAAACAAAAAGTGAGTACGTTAAACTTGTATCACTTTTGCCTGAGGGATATTCTATACCCCCATACCCTCCGGGAGGTCCCCCCCCTCAAGTCGGTGTGTGTGGGGGGGAGGATGGTGGTCCGTAATAGCTTTACTATCTAACTTAGTGGTCCGCTTATACGGGTTTTGAACCACTGGTCTATCGGAAGCTGAATCTGATTGCAGAAAGCGAAAGGCGACATTTTCCTTTTTGGTTGGTTCCCAATATACGAATTATCATAATTTGGCGTTTTTTTTTCTTCTCCCGCCATCTTGAGTCTGCTGTGTACTAACCCTACAGGATTCACTCACCTCAGTGTCAACCTACGGGGGAAAATTGTCCAAGGATTGTCGACTTGGATTTAAAGATTTTTTTTAAAATTGTACTCCGTACAAGAGAAAGAAATTTTACACTTTTTGCCTTTTCCGTTTTTTTTAAATGCAAATAATAGTTTAAAATTTAAATTTTGGGGGACAAAATCTGGTATAGTGTGTTTGAAACGCCCCTAAATTCCTTTGGTGGACGAAATTTATAAAAGGAAACCTGTTGCAAGGTGCAGAAAAGTTCAGGTTATCTGAAAATACCATTTTTATTGGATTATCAGCATTTGTGCAGCTGTAAACGGTAGACAAAATTTCTCCATCGGTTAACACTGTAGCGTACTGGAAATATGGTCTTATTTTTTTCCCGAGACCCCACAAGCGCTTGAAACACAGCTTCGTGTTTTTCGAGGAATGTGTTGTTCGGTTCCACCAGTTCGGAACACGTGGGGGGATTACAAACCGTTTTCCTCACAGATGCAGCCACTAAAGCTGTCATCTTAACGTTTCGGTAATGTAATAAAGTTCGGCGTCTAAGAAGAGCTGTCAGCCGATAATCTGCCGGCCCCCCCCCCACCCCTTTTGAAAATCCAGACATTGGAGGGAGACGCTGTATAAAATCCGAGCGGGATGGACGTGTGTTTGCTAGGCTCCTGTGTTGTTGGGCCGAGAATGGGCCCTGGAGCGTGAATTTGTGAATCTGCACGTAAATTAAGTGATTATGTCGGAAGTGTTTAATGTTTAATTCTTTTTGTAAATAAATCTACTTGTTAAGTTTTTGTTTTAAAAATTTGGCTTCGCTTTTAATTAGAACTCTGCCTTTCTTTGGTATGGATTAATAGTTGTGAAATTTCTTCAAAATGCCTCAGAGAGAATAGCCTTACTACTTGTCGTGACGCCACAACACTGAGGTGAGCGAATCCAATAGGGTTAGTACATTGCAGCGTTAATTGTGCTAAACAGGCGTGAGCAAGATGGCGGCAAACTGGCCTGAGAAATGCGGTCGATGGCGAAAGGAAATTGTGATTGTAGAATTCTGAAGAATCGGAAAACAAATCAATAATTGCGAATACACTTTAAAAGAAATCATAAATTTGAGAACGCAAATTAAACAACGAAATAGAAAGCGCCTAACCTAACATGATTTAAAAAACGGCCGCAAATCAGAAAACGAACTTTACTATTTAAAGTTTAGCAAAAAAGGTGAAATAAAGAAAAGACACGTAAAAAAACTTTATAAACACGCATAACACAAACAAGTCACTAAAAATGTTTAATAAATCACAGCCTGGAAATGCCAGGCAAAAACTCTATAAAATGAGTAAAAACCAACAAAATAACACTAAAAAAATCCTTCTAAATAAAAACTAAACGAAACTACAAATAACGTATAACTTTTAATTAAAACTGCTTCAAAGACTTAATAAAACGCACATGAAAAGTTAAAACATTTGAAAAAAAATCAAAACACTCTAAAGATAAACTTGCAGATTATGAGAATGGACCTATTGCGATAGAAGTTAGAATGTTATCAAGAGGTTGTGTGAAAATTCGGAAACGCAAGCAAACCATTACTAAAGCTGAAAATTTTCCCATAACCGCGGATCACTGTGCGATAAGTGACGTTACGCCTGCAAAAATGAACGCAATGGGTTCATTGAAATATTATGAGAAAGGAAAAAATTCCTAACAGAAGATAAATGATCTCTGTAATGTTCTCCAATTAAAAAAAAACTAAAATATTTTAAAGTGTGTAGCGTTTACTATTAACAGAGATTTTATTTACAGTTTTTGCTATTATTATTACTATTATTACGCCCCCTGACCGTAACGAATCCATACTAGGTCCATAAATAGCAACGGGCAGATGAATGCGACTCCGGTTTGTAATGGCACCCCAAGGGTCGGAGTCCGACTTGGCCAGATACCACAATAATTTAAACCGATCACCCTCCGGGGCGATCATCTGGTGGGATCGTACCATCTCCCAACCTTTCTGATCTCATAGAAGGATTTTCTGGTTTATGGATTTCATGTGCCCATATCCGGTTAGACATGAAATTATTTAATGGCGTGCGTCGGGATTTGAACCGAGTACCTCCCAGTCTCAAACCCAACGCATTACCAGTAGGTTACTTGGGGTCATTTTGTTGTTGTTGTTGTTGTTGCTTATGCCCCCTTGACCAACAGTAACTTTAGATAAAATCCCGAAGGCTATGGGCGATGAAGGTGCGGCTCCTGTTTTGAATTAGCACCACAAGGGTCGGAGTCCGACTTGGCTAAATAAATGGTCATGTAATTTTGAACCGAGTCAAGTGACGAGACCGGAACACTTGACCCCGCATCTCCAGAGGTAAATTTGAGAACTTGGAGGACATTGCAGCCACGCCCTATTTTACGTGCCCCGGCCACCATTAGTGAACACGGCGGTAGATTTGCAGCAACGAGCATCGAGCCAGAGACGTTCAGATCACTGGCCCGCTGCTCTTGACAACTTGGCTACCGCGCCCTAGGGTCTTTTTAATTACAGTTATGCACAGGAACGTTACATAGCAACAGATGGATTACTATTCTTTATTAATCTGAGCGATCACATTCATCCGCATTCGGATTACCTCCGAATGTACCTTGGACAGCTTCATCAGCCCGCACAAGAGATGACATAGGAGGCAGTGGCCCAGTTGGCAAGAACAGCGGGCTAGTGATCTGAAAGTCACGGGTTTGATGCTCGTCACTGATAAATCCAATGCCGCGTAGACTAATGGCGGCTGGTTCACGTAAAATCTGTCGGGGCTGCAATGTCGTCCCAGTTCTCAAAATTACCTCTGGAGGTGCGAGGTCAAATGTTCTGGTCTCCTCACTTGGCTCGGTTCAAAATTACGGGACTGGTCGGTTGGCTAAGTCGGACTCCGACCCTTGTGGTCATAGGCGTAGCGTCGGGGGGGGGGGGGGGCACGTGTCCCCCAACTTAACTTGAGCTGTATTAAAACGTTGATAGAAGTTCAGATAAAATCTGAAAATTGGAGAAAACTTTTAAGAAAGTTGGTTTTTTTCCCACTTTTTCAAACTGTGAAACTGAAGATTCCGATTGGGCCTCTAGCCTTAACTTAGTTTTTAACGATGATATGATCCATAACAAAAATTCGATGCTATATTTTTTTTTTCATTTTATTTATATTATATTTATTTTTCTCATTGTATGACTTTTAAATACTACTCAAACATCAATGCTGCTGTTACTCAATTAAAAAAAAATCATAATATTTCATATTTTAAGGACCGTCCGGAAATCAGTGCACTAAGGAGGGCCCTAATTGAATTCAATTTGTGCCCCCCTCCCCCAAAGTTAGAAGCACGCTACGCCTATGCTTGTGGTGCCAGTCAAAACAGAAGCCACACCTTCATCGCCCATAGCCTTCGGAACTTGATCTGATGTTGCTGTCGGTCAAGTGGCATAAGCAACAACAACAACAGAGATGACATACGAAAAACTCAGAAGGAGTTGTGTGTCCGCAGAGGCTCTTTCCCACCTGATCACGCCGAGGGTCAGTTCGACTCTCTCACTCTCACTTTCGATCTGCCCATGAGGTCGAAGGGTTGTGGGCGCAGCCAGTGGCGTACGCAGGGGGGGGGGATGGGGGTTGAACCACTCCCCCATTGGTCCTGTTTACATATTTTATTTAATTAGGTTTAAACTTTGCACTGATTGCTCAAACCTACTCTTTCATAGTAACCCCCCCTCCTCCCCCTTTGAAAATTTCTGCGTACGCTGCTGGGCGCAGCTGTTCCAAAGGGGATCTCAAGCAACAAATCCTAAGTGATTAGTCCTTTACCTTTTTAGTGTCTTTGACCCCTTTGATAATCTGGTGAAGACCAATGGCCTCTCCTTCGGTTGATAAATTCTCATATGAGGATCATTTCAGGCAAAAAACTTGGAAATGTAATAAAGTAATAAGTAGTTCTCAAATTTTTAACTACCATATTTTTCGGACCATAAGGCGCACCGGACGAAAACACATACCTCAAATTTATGGGAGGACTAGCTGGACACCCGTGCTTCGCTACGGAGTACTTTCAAATTAAATACAACGGTCAATGTATGCAATTAATGCCAAAAATATATATCTATGAAAAAATCGAAACGGATATTTTTATAGACAAATTAATGTAGAAGAAAATATTCAAATTAAATACAGCAGTCAATGTATGCAATTAATTTGTATGTTTAATATGTATAAAACATAATAATATGCATTAAATTCTTAAAAAACTTCCATCTCAATTGTCTAGTGCAGAGGTGGGGAACCTTTTTACCATTAGAGGCCACATGTAAATTAGGTAGTAATAAAGGAGGCCGCATAAGTTGATGAACCTATAAATGCGACTTTTATGAAATTATTATAGTTAGATATAGTTTTAACAATTTGGTGCATTATATAGAAAAATAACAAAAAAAATAAGTCCTTATTTATTATTTGACATAAAAAGTTACAATATAAAATATTTTTGTATTCACATAAGGATTAAAACTTGCTATAACATTAATCATTAATTATTATTTTTATTTTTTTGCAGAAAAAATAATATGTTTTAACGAACATGGAGTCAGTCACAACAATAATAGTAAGAAAATAGTTTTTGTGTAGAGATCATATAACATGTCTGGTAGTATTGCTAAGAAACTCTGAGCATTAAATTACATATAAAGTGTAGTTAAAGTATCATACAATCAAGGTAAACGAAGCTCATTTGGATAAATATACAATTGTAGCGACTTTAGACAACAATTTCAAAATGTCAACTTTATTTTGGCCGACACTGTACATGCATTCATGCCGTTCTTTATTTAATTCTATTGATTTGGAAATTGTTGTAATCTATATAATTAAATATTAATTAATACAAGTGCTAGCTTTTATGAAGGCCGCAAGAGAAGATCACGGAGGCCGCGCGTTCCCTACTTCTGGTCTAGTGGTTAAATTTTATTTTTTACTGTATTTTAATATTTCTTTTGTCAATTTATTTCGTTGTTATGCACGTGATGCAAAATTAATTTAAAGTATCACAAAAAGAAAAGAAACCACGTGATCAGCATTTAACAAATTAAATTCTAAAATTTAATCTTTAAACATTCACCAAAAATCAGAAAATTGAGGCAAAGATTCGAAAAGGATTTCATTTTAAAGGAAATTTTATGATCTTTCTCATGATATAAATTTTATAACCTTCAGATTATTATTTTAAATGCAAACTTTAAAGAATGTACAAAAACAGCTTAAAAGTTTAATTTAAAAAAAATTTAAGTAGAATTTTTCAAAAATCTTTGTTAGTGCACCCCTACACTATAAGAAGAATCGCCATGCAAAATTTCAGCCCTTTAGATCCAGCGGTTTGGTCTGTGCGTTGTATGTCAGTGAGTCAGTCAGTCAGTCAATGAGTTACAGAACTGTTTTATACATAAAATGTATATATAGATGGCTACTGCACAGTTGTAGATCTGAATCAATACAAATTCGACGGCAACTGTGTGGTTTTAAAAAAAAAAATTTTTTAATTTGACTCATGCATAGATTTTAGTTTCAAGTCTTGAAATTTGTGTTTTGGCTCATGAGCGAGTTCTTGGAGCGGAATTCTCCTCCAAGCCGACGGACCTCCTGAACAGGTTTAAGAAACCCATGTTCTAAGTAATGGCTCAAAAGAAAGATGGAGATGTAGTGAGGCTCTTGCACCGCTTCAACCTTGCACCTACTAATATTTGTCCAATACGGACTAAAAATCGTGAGACTCTGGAACATATTCTGCTTTTCTGTACCGGAAAGAACTGTTTTAATAATTTACAGACTGGACCCAGTGACTCTAAAGCTATTTTTACTACTTTTTCTGGATCGTTTTTACATGCTTGTTGCTTTTAAGGCTGCTGACCTCAATGTTAACCTATCGAAAAAATACAGTCGAACCCCGTTATAACGAACTTCAAGGGACCAAAGGTTTTGTTCGCTATATCCGGTGGTTCGCTGTATCCAAACCGTTAAGAAAAATGTTAGAGTTTACAAAATGTATACCTCATTAGTCGCTATGTGTATTCAATAATGATGTAATAAAAAATGATCAAATCTATTAAAAATGATCATTAATGAATTTAATTGACTAAAATCGATTACGTTACACTATACTAAATAAATTAACTGAAAATGAAGACAAAGGGAAATAAATTCATTTTACCTTTAATTGTGGCTCACTGTTTTGATACAGAAATAATCGGTAATCTTCTGCTGACATGATGCCGATTTCAAAAACATTTTACGAATTTCTTTGTCCAATGCATCAAATGAATCCAACACTCTTTCTTCCACTGTTTGTGTAGACAAAAACTTATTGATTGCACGCATCTCTGCTGTAGCATCTGAGATGATGGGGATTTCGTCATTTATGTGCTCCTCTTCATCAGCATCAGATGCAGAAACTTCGATTTCAGAATAACTCATTTTAATTTCTTCCACAATATCATCATCAGTCGAATTTAAACATGTATTGTCATCATCACATGTTTCAAGCAATTGCATGTCATAATCAGAGAATCATGAAATTTTGTGCTTTTGTATCCACATCGCGATAGGTAAATCTTCATCTTCTTCTTCTTCAACTTTCTTTGCTTCTTCAACATTCGTTATATCTTCAACATTCTTAAAAAGTTCAAAAATTTTTTTAAAAAATCAGTAGTCGACTGAAAAAAAAAGGTTCGTTATAGCCAATTCTTAAGATTTCAGAGGTTTGCTATAAAAGTATAAATTAGCATTAAATACAATAGGAAAATGGCGGGACCAAAATTTTCGTTCGTTATAAACCGGGTTCGCTATAACGGGGTTTGACTTTGTTTACAGCTACATAAATGCTGATAATCCAATAAAAATGGTATTTTCAAATTTTCTGCAACTTCCAACAGGATTCTTTTTATAAATTTCGGACACCAAAGGAATTTATGAGTGTTTAAAACACACTATACCAGATTTTTTCCCCGACGAATTTAAATTTTAGAATATTATTTGCGTTTAAAAAAAACGAAAAATGCCCCAATGTGTAAAATTTCTTTCTTTATTACCTAGTACAATTTTGTTTTTTTGAATCTTTAAATCCAGGTCGGCAATCTTTGGATAAATTTTGTCAGTAGGTTAACATTGAGGTGAGCTAATCCAATAGGGTAAGTACACAGTTGCTTTACGGCTGTTTTGTACTAACCTCATTGGATTCGTTCACCTCAATGTTAACCTATGGAGAAAATTTGTGCACTGATTGCCGACTTGGATTTAAAGATTTTTTTTTTTAAATGTACTCCGTCATAGAGAAAGAAATTTTACATTTGTGTACATTTTTCGTTCTTTTAAAAAAATGCAATTAATATTTTAAAATTTAAATTATTCGGGGAAAAATCTGGTATAGTGTGTTTTAAACGCTCATAAATTCCTTCGGTGGACGAAATTTATAAAATGAATACTGTAGCGCTTTGCAGAAAAGTTCAGGCTATCTGACAATACCAATTTTATTTGATTATTAGCATTTATGTACCTGTAAATAGTTGACAAAAATATATATTAAATTAAAAATTTGGGGGCAGCGCTTAACCCCCCTATAGAGAGAGAGCTATTACAATCCCTCAAAATGTCAATCCTAAGGGGGGTGGAATTCTCGAACTGTCAACTGGACTCCCACCACAGAGTCTGCAAGAAGAGGAAAAGGGAAATACGATTTTTTTTCTTAGTACATAGCAGCCTTAATGTTTACAGAAGACATCGTGAAATCGGCGTTTTTGCCCCGGAGACATGAGATAAGTTGCATTGTATTGTAGGTAATGAAGTTACATCTCATTGGCCGATGATATCTCTTAACCCATCGAAATTCTAGCATCCCTATTCTGGTATTGGTCCTTTTTATCATTTACCCAATTAGATCCGTACGTTTCGCAACCAAATTTCTGCGCATGATTTGACTAAATGATTATGAATCACGGTGATTTTTTCCCCTGTTACTAAAGGCAGCGCGAATCCATCACTAAAAGGTGCGCTTTCGACTAGAAAAAAATTCCCCCTGTTCCGAATGTTTTAAACCGTTTAAAATAAACTTGACATAGAACATTAGTGTCCTTGGATGCGTTGCGGCCCTGACTAAAAGTCATTGCTTTTCATAACAGACGTTGTCATATGAAATGCATCGGTTATCCCAATTTGGGCAAAATAGAGAAAGACGCGTAAATCGCTGGTTTCTCTTGCATACGTGTTTGAAAAATAAAATAAAAGTCGTGTGCCTCTGTTAATTTAACCCCAACAACTCACGTGTTGCGAACGATGTTACTAGCCTGGAACAATGAAAGTAACTCATTTCATTGAATTAGTTTTATTTGGTTTCGTTTAGCTAGCGGGATCGGATGAACGCGGGAGTCGTTTCGTTCCACTGAATAAGTTGTATTCATCGGGTTTTGATGCATACTTTTGATTGAAAAAGGATTCTAAAAGAGGATTTTTTAAATAGGGGTGAGGGGGGTTATAAAAATTAACGCTGCAATTTTCTTTTTTATTCCGCTGCTACACAGAAAAAAAAAAGCAAGCCAGAATTCGGTAGTTTCAGGTTTCCGAACCCATCTCCTGTGGGTTGCAATAGCAAATGTGTCATTAGACTCTTTAACCGTGTTTACTAACTCGATCCTAACCGAATTAAAAATTCTGTTCGTGGGTTGAAGAAATTTTCCAGTTTTCTGACCCCCGCAGATGAATTTCTTTGAACGTATAGGTTGAAAGTTGTTCTTGCAATAGCCACTTTGGATTACCTCCATTGGTGCTTTTGTAGTTGTAAAACGGTTTAGGTGAAAATAGGAAATGGCGTGTGGTTTTCAAACTACTTCTTATTTAAAATTAATTTTATAGTGGTAGATTTAAATAATTTAACACCTCTTTTAAAAAAAGGATTACGGATAAATTTTAAATTTTAGAAACGACGCTTTTTTTACTGCAACCTCTGCTTCGTATGAAAAACGGAATCCAAATATATACATTTCGTAAATGTTCAGTAAGAAAAATGTCGAGAAGAAAATTCCCCATAACTAAACATGGAAATGGAAGATCTGTGGGGTCAATTGGTGCGTCACCTTAGTGTGCACAAATAAGGAGTTCATATAGAATTTTTTCTAGAACTATTTCTGTTGAAATTCAATTTTTCAATATAAGCTGTAAGAAATGAGTAAATTTGACATGGATATGCTATGGGAAGGAAAAGACAGAGCCTTAAATAACAATCACGACTCATGCATACAAATATTAAACCATTATTGAAAGCCTTTTTTGGGAATAAAAATTAGTTCATTCACTTTATCGAGAATTTCTGAAAAACCCATCGTTGTGTTAGTGTAACACCTAAACGGTGCTGTGGGTTGTTTCCTTTTCAAGTGGTCACGAACAGTGTAGACCAGGCCTGCAGCACTCGGAATGGGACGAGGGCCATATTATGTGCGGAAAGCTGCTGCGAGCCGCAAGAAAATATGATAGATGGGAAAGCGAAAAATATTTTATTTAACAAAAAAATAAACTATTGATTTTTTATAAAATTAAATGAATATCAATATTCATTGCTTATATATTACTTTCGTAATATTATAAATCTAAAAATAATATACCGCATTTTTTAGATTTGTAATATGAGTCTCCACTTAGGGCTTCGCGTGCCACAGAGTGTGTGCTGGCGGGCCCTATGTGACCCGCGGGCCGTA
Source organism: Dolomedes plantarius (assembly GCA_907164885.2). NCBI lineage: Eukaryota > Metazoa > Arthropoda > Arachnida > Araneae > Dolomedidae > Dolomedes > Dolomedes plantarius. The sequence goes on along the minus strand of OU015496.1, from coordinate 156,744,232 downwards.
TTTTCAACAGCCCTGGTGTAGATAGTCACAACTTTTACTGGTACACGCCACTTTACACACACAAATACCTAGATTAATAATAATAATAATAATAACAATAATAATAATCCAAGTAAACATCACATCACTTGGATCATCCACGACGTCAATCTCATTATTCTTTCTCGAACTCCTGTAGGGGGCGTGCATCATTGATTTATCGAAAATAAAGCGTGACGTAACCTCATAGTTAGCATAAGTTTAGTAGCGCAACTGACCGCACTGATTATTTCGAATCTAACTATAACTGATTAAAATAATCGCAGTTATTTTAATAAAAGTACAGGTTGAAAATTCAAATACCCAAGACTGCCTCAATTATAAATAATAAACTCTAATAAGTGCGGTTTACAGTGCGAAAATAATTATTAAATTAAACAAAATTTCTGAAACCCCCATCATGTTATCATGTAAAAAAGCTGTATCCTACAGCTGGGTTATAAAAGCCTAAAATTACGAGTATTCCTTAAAAAATGAAAAACAAAAATTCACGGCCTAAAGAGCAACAAATACCCCAAAATGGCTGCCCGTCCATGCGATGTTTACTGTCGCCAACTGCAAGCTTTGACAATCGACTACCCCTAAATGCAGCCCCTAGATCGTCTCTGGAATGAACTCTCCGGCGGCACGACATACCTTCCTCATATGCGGGGTTTATGTTTCTTCGTTTTGCGCTCCGGGTGATGTTATTCAAGAAGTTCGACAGATAAGAAAGCGAACTGACGAGCGAAGGCGGAGGTTTAAGGCTGATCCAGATTTCTTACTCAATTTCTACTCGTTCTGAAATCTAGCGCTTTTATGAGAGCATAAACCACCGACAAACTGCCCTTCAGAAACACTTAGCGGCAGCGCTCTTTCATAAAAGTCGTTTAGATTTACTGTTCTGCCGCTATCTCGTTCGCGGTGGATGTGTTCTTTATCTGTTCGAACAGATAGATCGCTCAGAGGTCTTTGGGGTGGTTCTTAGCAAAGCGAACGAATATACGCGGGATCTAGACGTTTTAATAACCTAACTGGTACGCACCTAGTCAATCGTAAAGATATGGAATTGCCATGCTGTCGCTGTGCACACCTCCGCGCGCAGAAATACCCTTCCTAAATGCGAGCTACTAAGATGCGACAGTGTGGGTGTTTGTTATGTCCGTCTAGAAGCTTTTTTAGAGATAACGTTTAGTGCGGCGTTCCATAGGAGGACCCGCGGTAAAAAAATTAAAATCTATATGTATAAAACAGTTCTGTAACTGACTGACTGACAGATAACGCAAAGACCAAACCGTTGGACCTAAAAGGTTGAAATTTTGCATGGCGATTCTTCTTATAGTGTAAGGGGGCGTTAAGAAAGAGTTTTGAAAAATTCTTCTTAGATTTTTTTAAATTAAATTTTTAAGCTGTTTTTGTAACTTTCTTTTAAGTTTGCATTTAAAATAATAATTTGAGGGTTATAAAATTTATATTACGAGAAAGATCTAAAAAATTCCTTTAAAATGATATCTTTTTTGAATCTTTACCTCCATTTTCTGATTTTTGGTGAATTTTTAAAGATTAATTTTTAGAATTTAATTTATTAAATGTTGATCACGTGGTTTCTTTTCTTTTTGTGATACTTTAAAACAATTTTGCGTCACGTGCATAACAACGAAATAAATTGAAAAAAATGTTTTTTTTTTCTAATGCGGCAGACGATTGGACATTATCCCAAAAAATATTAAAATACAGTAAGAGAAATGTCGCTCAAACTGTACTATTTTCTTTAATATGTTCTATTAGATTTAATTTGAATATTTTCTTCTGCATTATTTTGTCTAGAAAAATATCCGTTACGATTTTTTATTATAAATATATTTTTCTGTTTTTTTTTTTTTTTTTGTTTTTGTTTTTTTTTTTGCATTAATTGCATACATTGAACCATTGTATTTAATTTGAATGTATTCCGTAGCGAAGCCCGGGTATTCAGCTAGTATATATATATATATATATAGTATTTATTCTTTTTATTCGTTATCTTAATTGAATGCACACTAAAGAGCTTTTTGAATCCAATGCAAACCGCGTGTTTCTGCGTTCATAACTTCTTTTTTTCTTATGTGGTTTTGTCTGGGCGTACCCCACTGTACATCGGTACATTTAAATTATTTTCGCGAAATGGCATCTCGCAAAATTTTGCCAATTTTTAAAGTATGTATCAGGGGTGGCCAAACTGCAGCCCGCGAGCCGCATACGGCTGTTTATCGCTTTCTTTGATGTTCTTCGCGAGAATTTTCGAAACTTGTGCTATAATCAAAATACCCAAAATTAAAATGAGCAGCGTGTCTAATAACCTACATATTTGGTACAGTTTATAGCTGTGTATCCCTGCGTTCTGTATTTAAGTTGATAAAAAATAATCCAAGTTCAATGTTTAGAAATCAAAATTTAATTGAATTGCTACGAACTGCAACAATTCAAAATATGCCACATTTGAATAATTTGGTAAAAAAATTAAAAGAAAAGTAATTATCAAACCTATTAAAACTATTTCAGAATTTATAAGTACAGTTGTGCCTTGACTTACGAGTTTAATTCGTTCCGTGACGGAGATATTAACTCGAATTATTCGTATGTCAAATCAATTTTCCCCATGGAAATGAATTGAAATACCATTTACCCGTTCTGCCCCCCCCCCCCCAAAAAAAAAAAAAAAAAAAAAACCACCACCGCAAATTTTTTTTACATGTTTTTAAATAAGAAAAATGTATTTATCAATAGCATATATTGAATAAAAACACAATACAATGGACTGTACTGAAATAAACTAGTTTTACATTCGAACCCCGTTATAGCGAACCCGGTATTAACGAACTCACGGATATAACGAACGAAAATTTTGGTCCCGTCGTTTTCCTATTATACGTAATATAATTAGTATTGTGTCAGTTTCATGTAATAGATTTAAGTCGATTTAATTCATTAATCATCCTTTTCAATAGATTTTATCATTTTTTTAATACATCATTATTGGATACGCATTGCAACTAATGAATTATACATTTTGTGAACTCTAGCATTTTTCTTAACGGTTCGGATATTGCGAACTACCGGATAAAGCGAACAAAACCTTTGGTCCTTTGAAGTTCGTTATAACGGGGTTCGACTGTATTAAGTATAATTAATGCACAACATTTACTGTGGTGTTCAGACGACTTGAAGATGCTGACGGAGGTGGAGGAAAAAGGATAAACTGAATAATTGAATCTTATTCGCTGATTTTTGCCATTTTCGCAACGCCTTCCTCACTTTCATCTACAGGGGCTCTCCCCCCCCCCCCTTTCAGAGTGATTTTGAAGTGAGAGGTTGGATGCTGATCGGTTTCGTTGGGAGACTTAAATGTGGGCAGAGCAAACTGCCCCGTGTGATAATTCTTGAGAGTAAATCTCTCGGTTTAAGAGTGGAAAGTAGTCTTAGAATAATATGTATAATAATTGTACATAAAGGTTATAAATATTATATGTTTCTCGTGTGCTCATTTGACGAGAACTTTACATGGCGTTCGCTCCGCAAGCTAAAGGTGGGGCACCTGAGGCTGGCTCGTAACCCGAATTTTAGCTCGTAACTCTAGGCAAAAAAAAAAAAAAAAGGCCGAGATACTGCTCATATCTCAAAAAACTCGTAAGTCGAAGTTCCACTGTATTAATGATTTTAACAATTGGAGAATGATATATTTCATATAAAGTTAGATAAAACACGCTTAAAATTTCTTTTATATCAAATATAACCTTTTTCTGTGTCTGGCTCTTACAGTACAGGGTTATCAGGAAAGAATCATCCGATTACAAAATTTAATATTTTCCATAATTACAAACAGAAAATTATAATTAATATGTCATTGTAAAAGAAAAATGTTAATTTTTTTTTTTCTCAGGTGTTCGATATGACTTCCTTTAGTCACCCGTATAATATTATTCCGATATGCTATTTCTTGTCAAACACGTTGTAATGTTTCACTATTAACTGTTTGTAAAGTATTACAAATGCGTTGTTTAAGTTCGGGAAAACTTGTAGGCAAAGGTGGTATGAAGACAAGATCTTTGACATATCCGCAAAGAAAGAAGTCACACAGGGTTAAGTCCGGTGACCTGGGAGGGTAGCTGTGTAGTCGATTCATCGCAGTGCAGCCGATGTTTTGGTCCTACACAGCTACCCTCCTAGATCACCGGACTGAACCCCATGCGACTTCTTCCTTTGCGGATATGTCAAAGATCTTGAGTTCCTACCACCTTTGCCAACAAGTTTGCCCGAACTTAAACAACGCATTTGTGATGCTTTACAAACAGTTAATAGTGAAACATTACAACGTGTTTGGCAAGAAATGGCATATCGCAATGATATTGTACGGCTGACTAAAGGAAGTCATATCGAACACCTGTGACAAAAAATTTTAAATTTTTCCTTTACAATGACATATTAATTAGAATTTTCTGTTTGTAATTATGGAAAATATTAAATTTTGTAATCGGAGGATTCTTTCCTGATAACCCTGTATTAACTTTTTTAAATGGTTCTTAACACTGTTTATCTGGGCCACCCCTGATATATATCTATAATTCCTTGATAGCTTATCTATGAAGTTTTGCACAGTGTTCCACAGTGACAGTTTAAAGAAAGCAAACCAATGCTTTCTTTAAACTGTCTTCAGGATATTTCATATAGAATAAAATTCCTGAGGATGTTTTCCCGGAGCAAAAGTTACCCAGAAAAAGAATAAACTGATTAAAAATTTCATTAAATACAATTCCTATAAACTCCAGTCAAAATATTTAGAAACCTTTCCTTTGTGCAAAAACGAAAAAATGCTGTAAATAGAGCTGGTATTATTAGATGTGTAATAAACTAAACATGCTTTGAATTTTGAATTTTAATTTTAAAGCAAAATTTCAAATTGTTGAATTATTTTTAATATGCATAAGGATAAAAAAAAGAACAACCCAGTTTTAATGTCGTACAGATAGCCGTCAGTAATTGAAAGACTAAAAAAATTAAATTCGGAAAAAACAAATTTTTAAAAACGTCTTTATCTTTATTGCCTGCCTCAAAATTCATAAGTGTACATTCGTTAATTCGTGGTTTTAGAAAAATACAGATAGGAAAATTCCCATTCATTGACACTACTTGACATTGAAATGGAAGATTTGCGGGGTCAAAGGATGAACCGCATTAATTTTGAATAAACAATGAAATACAAATAAAAATAATCGATAACTCGGCGGTTCTTGGCTCGACTTTAACAATTTTTTTAAAATTTTATTTCTGAAATTTTCAATTTTCCTTTTGACTTGTATTCTTACAATATTAGCGCCATTACGCATCATTCTTATTATCATTCTTATTACACTGAATTACCGAAAACGGATCCAGAGTTTTAGAATTTTATTAAAACCAGTTCGTAACTTTTTAATCAGCCAGAAAAGTCAGAATCTATGAAGAAAAGGGAAAACGCGTGTTTTAATTCTTTTACATTTATTTTTACTGTTGTTTAGTAAGGAACTTTTATGACTTTCCTAAAATGACACCGGTAAATAACTTATTCTATTTTATTTTTATCAAAAATAATACCTTGTAGCGATAACCCCACAATGTTTTTGCGGAAAAAGAGGAAATGATTCCTTTTGATAAGCATAACTGTAATATAACAATTAAAGGTTAAGGAGAGGGAAAGACGGAAGAGGAAAATGCTGATGCCTTATCTGAAATAGTTTTCATACACAGAGGAAAAAAGAAAGTTTAAAGCCGGCCACTCACGTAGACTTCCGTCATCTGGGGTGGCGGGAATTTTCGCGCCTCGGATACTTGGCATCAGCCACTCACGGAACTCTCGGTGTCTGAGGAGCCGGATATTTTCCGTCTCGTCCACCTGCCTTCGCCCATTCGTGATGCCCGATTTAGCTCAGTTCGATGTTATTTTAATAACATCGGCACAGTGAGTTGGCAAAACTTCATGATTTAATACAATTTTATAAAATTATGCCATTTTCTTTGCTTTTTCTTTTTATTAATTAATACATTTAATAAACTAAAAAATAAAGATGTTTACTCAATAATAATAATTGTCGTATTGCATCAGTTATTTATTCCACGTGGCTCTCCAAATCCATACTACCCTCTTCATTATTCAATTATATATCTAAATTGTTATTTATATTTAATTTTGAAGAATGGAATGTAAGAAATCTTTAAAAAAAATGAAGTCGATACTACAATTAGAACCGATTTTATGGCCAAATGTATAAAGCTAATAGTACAGTGATTTTTAGAAAATTAAACTTTAAATGGCTTTTTCTGAAAACTTATTTTTCAAACTTGTGCGCACTATTTCTTCAAAACTAATGGTCACAAATTGCTAAAATTTTGTATACAAGATATCTAGTATGTTTATATAATTTCCACCTAAATTTACGTAAGTACATAATATTAAATTTTACAGCATTTTTTTTTAAAAAACATTTTATGATATTTCTTGTACATTACGATGCTTTTAAATATATATTTATGTGAAATAGGGTAGTTATTTTAGGTGTAGATTAAAATATTACCTACGGATAGAATACATACAAATAATTTAATATATATATATATATATATATCTCATATTTAAAAAAAAATCTGCACGCAGTGTATTCATTATTCATAAAACATTAACTTTTGTTTTATATAAAATAATTTCTAATAATCTCGCAATAATTCTGCTTTTCTTTTCTATCAGATAAAGCTTTGTACATTTCACTCTAAAAAATTTGTTTAAATTAATTACAAATTAACTGTTTGACAACATATTAAGCTTGGTAGTAAAATCAGTGCATTTTTGTGAGAGCAAAGGTGGTCTCCCCGCTTTTAAACAAATAATATTACAAAAATTACAAAAAAAAAATAAATATTTAGAAAAATTTGAAATAAATGACATTTTGTAATAAGTTTAATTTTGTTTATTTACTTATTTATTTGAAAAATTGTTTATTCATAAATTTTCTATACAGTTCAATGAACGATATTAAAAATTCGGGATTAAAGAATAATTTTTCAGCTTCCATTATGTTCGAAAACATGCGGTAAACTGCAGGCTAACTTTCAGGCGCCTGGTATCTAGCGTACAGTACCCCACTCACGGAGACTTCTCGCGCCAGGAATTCGGTCTGGACAGAAATTCCAGACACAACATTTTTATCATCTGACGTCTCACCAAGACACCCCACTGACGGAGACTCTTGGTGCCTGAGGTACCAAAAGCCCGTCATCACAGATGACGGAAGTCTACGTGAGTGGCCGGCTTAAGAGAAAAAAGTGATTTAATTACTCTGGCCATGGGAATTTGTCTATAAAATGAAATTTTGTTTGACGACATTAATCTCTTTATTAAAGAAAAATACTAAACAGTTTCTATTCAAAGAGGGAAAAAGAAAGTTTAAATGAAACCCTTTTTTTAATTTAATTACTCTGGCCATGGAAATTTGTCTTTATAGATGAGGATTTTGCTTTGAGAACATTAATCTCTTTATTACAGAAAAATACTTAACAGTTTTTAAAAGAGTAAAAAAAGTAGGAGAATTCTTGAACATAGTTTTGTAAGGCATTTCTCATTCGGTATTTTTCTAATCCCAAATGAACAAATGTATATTCTGAAATCTATTTCTGAATTCCATTTCTGAATTCTATTTTTCACATGCGAAGGTGGACATTGCAATAAAAGGCGCGTAGTGTTTGAATATTTTGAAATTTTCAGAAGTTCTATCTTTATAGAGCATCGTTTATTGCTAAAAGATTGAATTGTTTGTTTGAAAATATTAATTTCAAGATTTTTTTTAAAAAAACACGTCCATTGCACTTTTAAGATCTGCTCTTTCCGAATGTAGCAAACGGAATTCAAAGATACGTTTTGGCAAATCTACGATTAGAGAACTATGTAGAAGAAAATTCCCCGTTGCTTAACACGAGGTTAGAAAATTTGCGAGGTCAACTGATGCACCGTGTTATCAGAACTTCATTGATGAGTTTTATTGAAAGAACAGAAATAACGTTAATACAATTAATTAAAATAACTGACTGATTAGCTTAACCAAAGAAATAATTCCTAGAAGGAATGAACTTAAAGTAAAAAAGATTTGTCAACGAAATGTTTTTAATATTAAACATACGAAATAGTTTGAAAAAAAAAACCTTCTTTTCTACACTGTATTTACTATTCTTGTAAAAGCCGTATCACAAAAAAACAAAAAACAAAATGTTAAAACTAGGCACATTCGTGCCCACTGTCAAAAGACACCAGGCATAGCATTGAAATACCGCTGAAACGAAAAACATTCATGTTCTCTGTCAAATATGCTGTGGGTCGAAAATGATATCAGTCATCCCACTAAAATACCGTTGAAAAGATGCATGTTCACGCTCTCTGTCAAAAGAGATCGGTCCTCCCACTAAAATGCCGTTGAAAAGAAACATTCACGCTCTGTGCCTAAAGAGATCAGTCCTCCCACTAAAATACTGTTTTAACGAAGCACATTCATACTCTCTGGTTTTAATCCTGTATTTCCATTTCTTTTATTTTGTTTATTTATTTATTAATTTTGTTTGATTGCGAATAATATAAATCATGTGATAAAGTTAGTAATAATCTAGATACATTCAGTCGAACTCCGTTATAACGAACTTCAAGGGACCAAAGGTTTTATTCGCTATATCCGAACTGTTAAGAAAAATGTTAGAGTTCACAAAATGTATAACTCATCAGTTGCTATGTGTATTCAATAATGATGTATTAAAAAATTATCATTAATGAATTAAATTAACTAAAATCGATTACATTAAACTGACATAATACTAATTAAAATCAATTAATATGAAGACAAATGGAAATAAATTCATTTTACTTTTAATTGTTGCTTACTGTTTTGATACAGAAATAATCGGTAATCTTCTGCTGGCGTGATGCCGATTTGAAAAACATTTTATGAATTTCATTGTCCAATACATCAAATGACTCCAACACTCTTTCTTCCACTGTTTGTGTAGACAAAAACTTATTAATTACACGCATACCTGAGATGGTGGGGATTTCGTCATTTATGTGCTCCTCTTCATCAGCATCAAATGCAGAATCTTCGATTTCAGAATGATTCATTTTAATTTCTTCCACAATAACTTCATCAGTCGGATTTTCACATGTAAAGACTTCATCTTCACATGTTTCGAACAATTTCATGTCACAATCTGAGAATGGTGAAATTTTATGCTTTTCTATCCACATCGCGAAAGGTAAATCTTCATCATTTTCTTCAACATTCTTTGCTTCTTTAAAATTCGTTGTATCTTCAACATTCTTAAAAAGTTTAAAAATAAAAAATAAAAAAATCAGTAGTCGACTGAAAAAAAGATTCTTTTTAACCGATTCTTAAGATTTCGGACGTTTGCTATAAAAGGATAAATTAGCATTAAAATACAATAGGAAAACGGCGGGACCAAAATTTTCGTTCGCTGTAACCGGGAGTTCGTTATATACAGGATTCGCTATAACGGGGTTCGACTGTATTATCCGGTTAGGAATTTAATGTATCCTATGTAGGTTCCCACTGAACCCTTAACCATGACAATCAAAACATAACTAAGAAACTAAAACAACATAAGTTATGTGAAAATAAAATTACTAAATGATATTTCCAAGAGAATTATTTTGGAATTTTTGTTCCTTTGGGTAAAGAGTTTGACCAACATAAATATATGACTCCATTTATACGTAATAATAAAAATGACAAAAATGTATTCTCTCTATATAGTAAATTTCGTAAGCAATTTAACGTAGGATTACGTTCCTCCATAACGGTCCTCCGGAAAGGAAAATTTCAGACTCTAAAACCGTCCGTCCGTACCTCGCGAGTTATAAATTTGGCAGCGCGCCAAACCCAGTCTGTACGCCTGGAAAGCAGTAAACAATAAAACAGAAAAGTACCGAAATGCGTCAAAATTTTGACATACATATATGTATATATATACATACGTACATATATATAGATCCATATATACATAACACATACATGCAAAAGAGGTAAGCAACGATAGGTAATCCTACGTTAATAACCTGCAGTAGTTTCGTTAGAAGAAACTGCCTGAAATTTTTTTTCTAACAAAAGGTTATATGACTGTTTTCTTATAAGTTTAGGTATTTTTAAAATATATTTGTTTACAAAGGAATTCAGGGGTAGTATTCATCTTTGTTACTGGTAAGAAAAATAAAAAAAGATAAAAATATTAACTATCTTCTCTTTGTAATGCCCCTAACCCTACAAAAGAAAAAAGTATCCCATAGTTTTAAAGGATAAAATTAAAAAGAATACAACATAATTACAATAACTGTAGTAAATAATAATTTCGTGATTAATAACTTGTAATAAAAATGAGTAAAGAGAATAATAATAATTAACGAATAACGAAATGCTATATCCATTTATAAGAACTTATAAAGTCAAAAGAAATATTACATAAAACTAATTGAAAAATTATGTTTGAGGTTTTAAATACGCCTCAACGTGTTATTCATTAAAGTCATTAATTTTTCTTCTACTGTTAAATGTTGCTAAGACATATCTGCTTTATTGGAATTTTAAAAGTAATCCTATAGTTTTAAAGGATAAAATAAAAAGAATTCAATATAGTAAGAATAACTGTAGTAAATAATATTTTCGTGATTAATAACTTGCAATAAAAATTAGAAAAGAGAATGGTAATAATTAGCGAATAACAAAATGTTATATCCGTTTATATGACCTTATAAAGCCAAAAGATAAATTACATAAAACTATTTTTTTTTTAAATGTGTTTGAGGTTTTAAATACAACCCAACGTGTTTTTCATTAAAGTCATGAATTTTTCTTCTGCTCTTAAATGTTGCTAAGACATGTCTGTTTTATTGGAATTTTAAAAGTAATCCCATAGTTTTAAAGGATAAACTAAAAAAAGAATACAATATAGTGACAACAACTGTAGTAAATAATAATTTCGTGATTAATAACTTGCAATAAAAATTAGAAAAGAGAATGGTAATAATTAGCGAATAACAAAATGTTATATCCGTTTATATGACCTTATAAAGTCAAAAGATAAACTGCATAAAACTATTTTCGAAAAAAATGTGTTCGAGGTCTTAAATACGACCCAACGTGTGATTCCTCAAAGTCACCAAGTTTTCCTCTACTGTTGAATGTCGCAAAGGCATATCTGTTTTATTGCAAATGTTGGCGAACTTGAGAATGGTAAACACATAAATTTGTTAAAGTGATAATTGTAGCAACTTAGTGCTAAATAAAACAATAATTAGTAAACAGATTCGCTCTATGAAAATATCTTAGATCAAATTATCTATTTAAAATATTGCTATTAGTAATACTAATTAGTAAAGAGCCAATAATTAGGAAAGAGATTAATAATGAATTAGAAATAAATAAAATAATAGCAGTTAGTAAAAATATTCTTTTTGAAAATATTCTAAAATTATTTGTTTAAAATATTAATACTAGTAGCAGTAATAAGTAAAAAGTTATTAACTAGTATGGAATGATTCTTTGTGAAAATATTTTAAAACCAGTTATTTATTTACATAGGTAAAAGGAAAAGAATGACAGTTTTTGAAGAAAGCCAAGGAGTTGGATAATCTAGTTCCAGGTTGATAAAAAGAAAAGACTTTAATAACGACTATCCTCGCCGTTATGGTCGCTATAACCGTAACCACGAAAATAAAAGGAGAGATATGAAATAAGACGAAGAGAACCGAACAACATGAAAAAAACAAAACAAACAAAACCTTCAGACGATTCTGATATCGGAGAATCAAGGCGTGGAACGGCAACTTTATATTTTTAAGAAGGCTGGTAACAATGCGGTATAAACCGAGGCGAGACAATGCGGGGCTCTACCCGTACACCGCCATTGAAAGTGATTTAAACACCCATTTGTTCTTGGGGTCCCGAAGAAAGGAGGGGAAAGAAAAAAAAACGAAAAACGAAAAACGAAACAAAAGAAGAAAGAGGAACGAATTTGCGGCCGAATTCCTGCCCGACAGGTCTTTCCCTCTGTCCGCTGACCCCAGGTGGAAAGGGTCAGGAAGAGAGGGGGAAAATGATAAAAAAAAAAATAACGAAAAGAGTGGCGCAGCTAGTGATGCGGCTAAACGCCAAGCAAGTATTCTTTCCTACTCCCTGGTACGATCTTTTCGGAGTCCCCCCTTCCCCCCCATCACAAACTATGTTCTGGCCCTTCCTCCCCCCCTCCCGCTCGTAATCCAAAGACCCCTCAGGCGGGTCCGGTCTCTTCCCAAGATCCCTTGCGGCGGAGCTGTATCTCAGACGAAGCAGCAGCAGGTAAGAGAGAGTGTGGCCTTGTGCGGCATTAGAAACGGGGAGGCGCCAAACTTGGCGACATATCGCAGTTGGAACATTTCGGATTCTGGCTCTGGAAGTTTCTTCGTTTGAACGAGAGGAGACAGCGGGCTGTGAAAGGGTAGCAAGGAGGTTATTTGGATCTCCATCCGCCCACTTCAGTGTTTTCGAAAAGTCATTTTGAGCTATCATGGCTAATTTTTTTATTATTATTCCGTCGAAATATTGTATATACCATAAAGTAAGCACAAACTTTTTAAGTACCACCTGAAGAAAGGAACAAAAGTAGCTACAACGAAAATCCTCATCGTCATAAAGAAATGTATCCAATGAATTTTTAAAATCGAATATTGACATAAACACCTACTCGAACCTTAAGGCGGTACATCATAGCAGGCCTTCCATCCTTAATTAAGACATGGAGAATTTTCCTCTAAATATTTGTCTATTTACAGAGCAAATTCAAACACTTCAATTCTGTTTTCTACATTATGATACAGACTTTCAAAGTGGTAGTTTCTCAAGTGATAGTTTATATGATTTCTAAATCATGAAAAGGGGGGAAAGAAAACAAACAACGAATTGTCTTTTTGAACAAATTGGACACTTTTAAATCCAGCCAAAAATAGTTCAATGGAATTTATTAAATTTATAATTTATTTCTCTGTTTGGTATATCGTCAGTAAGATTTCTATATTCTGAAGTAGAAAATTCCCATGGTTATTCCTTATTATTGAAAGGTTTAATCATACACCTATTTTGAAACACCTTTACACACCTTTTTGACTCCTCTTGTCCTCTTTTTGAAAATACGAGTAATAATTTATTGCAAATTTATCGATACCAGCATAAATAAATTTTATTGTTTTCGTCTTCATGTAGTTTATATGCAAGTAGTTTAGCAAATAAGTTTTTAGTCTAAATTATTTTTTTTCAAATAATAATAATAATAATAATAATAATAATATCTTGATAGCGATTGGCTTGATCGTAATGAAATTCTCGGGAAAAAAATTGGCTACGCGAAAATAAAAAATTATTTTAACACTATGTGAGTTTTGAAGAGAAATGTCTGCCTTCATGAACAGAAAACAAAGTTCAAAAATCTGAAATTAGAAAATTAAGAAGGGAAAAAATTACCCGTTACGTAACATGGCGAATAAAGACATGCGAGGTCAACTTATTTGCCATTGTAACAGCGAATTTATAGGTACCAAAAATCCTGTCTGCCTAAAATGGTATCACAAAAGTGGATAATATTTTTTCGTGTAGCGAACACAATTGAGAAAATCTTAAAACGATACCAGGACGATATACATTTGAACAATTTTAATAATGAGGTAAAGATCTTGAGATCCCTCAAATACGTTTCCGTAGAAAAATTATTTCATGTAAAAGAGTTCCGGGACACATAATTCGAAACAAAAGAAGAGCGTTTTTATTTTCTTGGCACCTGTTCTAATTACTAACTACTATTATTTTATTTAATTCTTAGCCACTACTAATATCTTACCCAATTATAAGCTCTTGCTAATGAATATCACTAATATTAATATTTTAAACAAATAAATTGATTTAAGATATTTTCATAGAAAGAATCTCTTTACTCTATTTCACTTAGGTACCACTAAGGTGCTATTATATTAACTAGGATATTTTTTACTAACTATTATTATTTTATTTATTTACTAGTAATCACTAATCTCTTACGTAATTATTAGCTATTTTTTTGTATTAGTAAAAATAATTTTTAAGCAAATATTTTCATATAAGATATTTTCATAGGGAGAATGTCTGTATTAATTATTATTTTATTTAGCAAACTTTTTATTATATCTACTAAGGTATGTTATTATTTTATTTATTTCCTAGTTATTACTAATCTCTTACCTAATTATTAGCTCCTATTTATTATTAGTAATATTAATATTTTAAGTAAATATTTTCAAAGGAAGAATCTCTGTCTTAGTTATTATTTTATTTTGCACTAAGTTTCTATTATATCTACTAAGGCATGTTTTATAATAATAAAATAATAACTTCTAAGGTGTGTTATTATTTTATTTATTTCCTAGTCATTACTAATCTCTTACCTAATTATTAACACTTTAATAGTATAAGTAATATTAATATTTCAAGCAAAAAATTTAAGACATTTTCATTAGAGAGAATCTCTTTACTAATTATTATTTTATTTAGACCTAAGGTGCTATTATCCTCACATACTTCATGTAGCACTAAGGTCCTTTTATATCTACTAAGGTATTTTTGATAACTATTGTTTATTGATTTCTTAGTCATTAATAACCACTTACCTAATTATTAGCTCTTTACTAGTATTAGTAATATCAATATTTTAAGCAAAGAATTTAAGATATTTTCATGTACAGAATCTCTTTAGTAATTAGAATTATATTTCGCACTAAGTTGCTATTATCATAAGATATTTCTTTTAGCACTAAGGTGCTATTATATCTCCTAAGGTATGTTTTACCACCATTATTATTTTATTTATTTACTAGTCATAACTAATATCTTACTTAATTATTAGCTCTGTACTAATCTGTATTATTAATATTACTATTTTAAACAAATAATTTAATTTAACATATTTTCATAGAAAATATCTCTTTACTAGTTATTATTTAGCTCTAAAGAAGTTTTGTCATCACATGTTTCATTTAGCACTAAGGTGCTATTATATCAACTAAGGAATTTTTACTAACTATTATTATTTTATTTATTTCCTAGTCATAACTAATCTCTTACCCAGCTATTAGCTCTTTACTGCTATTAATAATATCAATTTCGTAAGCAAATAATTTAAGATATTTTTATTAGAGAGAATCTTTTTACTAATTATTATTTTAATTAGTATTATGGTGCTATTATTATCATATATTTCATTTAGCACTATGATCTTTTAATATCTACTAAGGTATGTTTTACTAAGTATTATTATCTTATTTATTTCCAAGTCATTACTAATCTCTTACCTAATTATTAACTCTTTAGTAGTATTAGTAATATTAATATTTTAAGCAAATAATTTAAGATATTTTCATTAAAGAGAATTTCTTTACTAATTATTATTTTATTTAGCACTATGGTGCTATTATTATATATTTTCATATATTTCATTCTGTGGTTTGTTAATAACTACTAAGGTATGTTTTACTAAATATTATTATTTTATTTATTTCCTAGTCATTACCAAATGTTTCTCTCTTTACTAATTAGTATTAATAATATTAATATTTCAAACAAATAATTTGATTTAAGATATTTTCATAGAGAGAATCTTTATGTTAATTATTATTTATTTAGCCCTAAGTTGCTATAATATGTACTAAGGTATCTTTTACTATAACTATTTTATTTATTTCCTAGTCATTACTAATCTCTTACCCAATTATTGGCTTTTTACAAGTATTAGTAATATCAATATTTTAGGCAAATAATTTTAGATATTTTGATATACAGAATTTATTTACTAATTATCATTTGGTTTAGCACTAAGTTGCTTTTATCATCCCATACTTCATTTAGCTCTAAGCGCTATTATATCTATTAAAGTATGTTTAAAACATACCTCATAGGATTTAGAATCCAATATCACAAACCGCCTGTTTCTACGGTGGTTACATTTCAAGGTGCAACATTTTTTCAGCTAGGGGTACACAGCAGGGTACGTCTTGCTATGTACATCTATTCTTCAAGTTCGTTTATCTCCCAACGGCATCTTTCACGATCGGCCATCTTTCAAAAGATATGGGTGAAATTCTTCGCCAGGTAACGTCGAAGGAATTTCGTTCTCAGCGTTCTTTTGTTCCGTTTTCATTTAATTACCCACGAAGTTTAAGATTTAGAGCAGAAATTCCGATAATATTTTCTCCCGAGTAAAAATTATTTGTTTCCCCTTTAACGAGATTAAAATAATTATAAAAAAAAATTTCATAAATCTTAAAAGACAAACTATTTAGAGTTCTTTTCTTTGAAAAGAGTGAAAAAATTATGTCAATAGAACTATTGATTCGCCAGGTGTAACAAAGACTGAAATTTTTAAATTTTTTTTCATTATTACAGTGAACTTATAATTGTTCTAAATTTTGAATATATTTTTTTAAAAAATTAAGTAACTTATTTTAAAATTAAATAAAAAAATCCAATTGTTCAAAAAATTTTATGTGATGAATGATATTAATAAAGAAATTGCGTTTGGTGGGGGAAAAAAAGTATATAAAAATGTTCTGCCTCTTATAACAATAAATACGTTGAAAAATTTAATGAGCTACTGATATTTTAAGTTACATCAGTAGCAAGGTGAGCATATAATGAAAAATGCCAAATATTTTTGTTTTAAATGTCAAAAACGCACAAAATTTAGGAAGGTAATCTTAAATAATAATATAATAATAATAATAATAATAATAATAAATAAGAAAAAATTCAGAAGATGGTATTTATATTTATTTTACATTTGTACGAAAAATGTTTTTGTGTTTTAGGACGACACTAGCTGGCCTCTAAAAGTCCCCAGTGCCTATGATAAATTGTTTTTTATTTACCTTTCTAAAATGTTTTACTAATAATGTCTTTTTACTATTAATACGACTTCTTAATATGTCATTCCTTAAATGTTTGATATAAGGAACTACAATATATCTCAAAGAATGTATCGAATATTTCATACCTAAAATATATTTATAGAGTACCATTCTTTCGTTTTCCTCATCTTAAGGGGACAAGTATATTTTTAAAACAATCGATTTTTTGGAAAAAAGTTTTGTTTTTTATTGTGATTTTTAAAATAATCGATTTTTTTGTTTCTTAATATTGAAACCCAGATATATTCCGAACAATTTGGTACCACACTTTTTGTGATACGACAATAACACCATGAGATATAAAAATAACCGTAGACATCAAAACAGCGATTTTATACAAAAAATTTAACTGTAAAAGCATTTATCTCAAAATATCATTTTCTGACTTTGCGCGCTAGATGTCCCAAAATTTATTCGAGTTAATTAATGGCTTGAAATTTTCTTCCTACATTAATGTTAACTTTCTGCATAAAATGAACTAAAATCTTATAATTATCTTATATTAATGAACCCTTTTCAAAAGTTTTCAGTCAGAAATTTTGTAGAAATTTTTAAAAAAAATTAAATATTAATTATAAATATATAAAAATTAAAGTAATTACAAGATTTCAGTTAATAATTTTAAGCCAAATCTATCTTTAAATTGAAATGTTTTTTAATGTTAATAAATTAAAATTAACATCAGATATCATTCGCACAATGACTCATAGTAATTTTGAAAATAAAACAATATGTGACTTACTTAGGCTTTCTTAAGTAATGTAAATTATTTACATCGGTCTGGTATTTTTGTCGCAATAAGTTATGTTATCTAACAGTTTATAAATTTTCATTAAACTTGCTAAATTGGTTAATTTATGTTAAAAATTATGAAAACTTAGTCAGTTTCCCAGCATTTTTCGCAAGTCAAAATTGTAGTGTTCCCTTAAATTTATTTATGTAAATGCAGGAACATATCATCTTTAAAATCTATAAGTAAGGCATGTAGTGACCTGATAACTCTACTGCCTTCGTCTTTATGTTTTAATATCATACTTTTTTTTTTCAATTTTGTAACTAGATAAAAAGATTCTAAAAAGGCGTTTCAATATGTACTTAGAAAGCTAAAAAAAATATGGGATACCTTTTTTCAGACAAGCATGATACAATAGACCTGCATGATACAATAGACCTGCTCTTAGTCATGACTATCTATAGAATAGCTTTGATGCTTTGCAATACATCAAAGCGGTTTCATAGTTATTAAAAATAAATAAAAACTGTTATAGTTAAAACTGGTTGTGCTTTGACAGTTCACTTTCCTGCATTTTAATTCCGACTATTTAACAACAGGTTTTTAAAAGTTACAAAAATGTGTTACATATTTCTATATGCACCCATTCCTCGATTTACGCGATACTTGATTTACGTGGTTTCTGTTCAACGCGGTTTGAAATGGATGAGCAAAATTTAAAATGGCAGTTGTTCGTAAGCGATTGTAACATGATTACTAGGGGTACGTAAATTTCGCATAAAAAATATCGAAATTTCGGAAAAAAAAATTACAATATATAAAGCTTCACATTTATTAAACAAAAAATCACAATTTTCTTATTTGGTTAGGTAAGTATCAAAATTCTTAGTTAAAAGCTAACGTTGTAGTACTCTCCACATTCTCTTGCTTAAGTCTTTAGCAATAAGCAAATTTCGAGAGTAGATCTCTCAGTTAAAGACCGTGGATGGTCTTAGCAAATATGTTAATAAATTATTACTATTATTACCTAATTTCGCTTAAAAAGCCGTTTATCACCGAGTTTTTGCAGAAAAGTAGTAAAAAAATACTTTTTGCATTTATTCGCTCATATCGGCAAATTTCGCATTTATTCGAATCGTATTTCGTAAATACGAAAATTACGTATCCGTAATGATTACGTATAGTAATAATATATTTATGTACCTTTGTATTAGGGTTTATACAAAAACCGACTTTTTGAAAAACCGGTTTTCGAATTCCAGATTTCCGAAAAACCGGTTTTAGCCGGTTTTCGAATTTTTGTCAAAAAAATAGAATAGGGAAAATATTTTATTTAATTTATATAAAATAACAAAAAACGAAATCAATATCAAAGCCAAAATACAAAAAAAAAAAAAAATAAGGATTATACATTATTTACACAAAATAACGAAAACTCAAACAAAAATTTCAAATTTCAAATAATATTTATATTTATTTCACTAATTTTAATTTCTCCTAAGAAAATAGGATTTTAAAAAACATAAAATATCCACTGAACGGGGGCTAAGTCTTGTTCTTATTTTGAACACAATATTGCCTGAAATTGAAAATACTCGTTCACTAGTTACTGAACTTGGTTTTATAGTTTTCAGAGCAAAATATAACAAATCTAAGTTTTTGGTTCTTTTATTCGTTGCCTCAAATAATGAAAATTCAGCTTTCAGTGTCTTTGGATATGTAAGTTTTTCTTCAGGATCTTCAAGAATCTTATGAATTTATTTTTCCATGGCTTCCTTTAAAAAAGCATTACTCTGATGAGTAGTTTCTTCGATTTGCTCTTCACCAGAATCGGTTTCCACAAAAGAATTTGGAAATATTCTATACAATATCTTTCCAGATAACTATAACAACTTTATATTTTTGTTTCTAGTTTTCCCTTTACAAAATTAAGCGAACCTGTCGTGACTCGTGACGGATTGCACATATGTACTAACATAAAATAAGTCGGTTAGGCACGTCTTTTCCACGTGCGCAGTGCACAATGCACAAGCACTGGCCAACGCAACTCGCAACGTTGAAAAAATGTGTCTGCTGCCCGTTGCATAGAATGAATAGCAAATCAAATAAGTTAAAAATTAATTTTTACATAATAATTTGAATTCTTTTAAACCGGTTTTCTTAATTTAAAAACCGGTTTTTAAAACCGGGTTTGAAAAACCGTCAAACCCTATTTTGTATGCATGTGTGTGTATGTATATATATATATATATATATATATATATATATATATACATACACACACACATTTATATGTGTGTGTGTATGTATATACATTAGCGATGAATAATTGTTGCTATGTTAATAAATTTTTTTATATACATATACTTTTTATTTCAGTACAATAATTCTATATGTTTGAATAAACTATATGTTCATATAAATCTAACCTTTAATTTAATCATTTCTTAGTCTTCAATTACACATTTTTTTCTGGACCATATGTTGTTTTTTTTTCGGGGGGAGGGGGGGGGGGGTCGTTACCTATCTCCCAGTTTTATATGATTTCCTTAGATTCAATTTACGCGGTTTCGCATTAACGCGGAACGTATCTGTCGCGTAAAACGAGGGATGAGTGCATGTTTCTAAATGGAAACAACTCTGCTTGGCATATAGAAATCAAATTACTTGCTAGACTCTTTAGAGTAGCCTTGTTTCCTCAATATGTGTTTACAAAAATATCATTAAAACACTGATATGATGTCTTAGATATTGCGAATTTATTTTTGGAGCAATTTTCATAATTAACTCTCTTTCTGCAGTAACTGAAATATGGGAGAATTCGAACAATAGATCTTGGAGTAAACTATGGTTAAATGTTAGAAATTTTAGTATTTAGAATATTTTTATGAACTGTAAGGAATTAGGCCCAAAATGTACTCCGATTTTCCTAGTTATCCGCACTAATTAAGATTGCTGTGTACTAACCCTATTGGATTCACTCACCTCAATATTAACCCATGGAGAAAACGTGTCTACTATTTACAGGTACATAAATGTTTATAATCCAATAAAAATGGTATTTTTAGATAGCCTGAACTTTTCTGCTCCTTGCAACAGGATTCCTTTTATAAATCTCGTCCACCAAAGGAATTTATGAGTGTTTAAAACACATTATTCCAGATTTTTTACCCGAATAATTTAAATTTTATAATAATACTAGCTGAAAACCCGTACTTCGCTACGGAGTACATTCAAATTAAATGCAACGGTCAATATATGCAAGTTCGAATTACGCAAATTGTGCATAAAATTGTTATAAATTCAAAAAAAATAAAGTTCTGTAGCATTATACAAATAAATTTCCAGTTGATAGCCAATAAATTGTAAATTTTTTTACCTTAACTGTAGAATAAAAAGAGTAGTTCCAAATGTAATTTTCTTCAATAAACCCTTAAAATTTGCCAATTTCAAAAATCTTTTTTGTTTTTATCAATACCTCCTCCACTTGAATCTTTAAAATATTAAATGTTTTACTGATAATAAATGAAAATGTAGCTTGATCTGTTGCTATGGTTACTGGACTATGGTTGACATAGAAAATTAAAATGTTAAATGTTTTACTGATAACAAACGAAACTATCGTTTGATGTGTTGCTACGATTACTTGACTATCATTGACAAAGGAAAAGTTGTAAAGGTAAAGCATCATTTCAACATTTAGGCCCCTAACTTTCTTTCTACTGATCAGATATACATCATATATAGCCTATGTCCATCTGGAATAATGTACCTTTCCAATAGTGAAAGAATTTTTCAAATAGGTGCTGTGGTTCCGGAGATTACCCTCCACATACAAAATCCCCTCTCTCTTTATATATTAGTATAGATTTGAATTTTTTTTAAATGAGAGGTGCAATATCTCTTTGGCTATTACGGAGTAAAATTTTTAAAAAAATATGTTTTAATCCAAGTCAGCAATCCTTAGTCAGCAATCCAAGTCAGCAATCTAGTGTTCGTACACAGCAGCCTTACGGTTGCTAGGTAGCAGACCTATTGGATTTGCGGAACTCAATGAGTTTACCTATGGACAAAACTTCCCGATTGATTGTGGACTCAGAGATAAAGATTTTTTTTTAAATTTGTACTCCGTAATACAGAAAGAATTTTTTTTACCGCTACTATTTTATTCATTTCAGAAATTTTGTTCACCGAAGAAAATTATTCTCGTTTAAAACACAGAATACAACATTTATTTCCTCGAATAATCAAATTTCATTATATAGTACGGAGCAAAATTTTTAAACCCAAGTCGACAATCATTAGAAGTATTTTCTCCATAGGTTAACATTGAGTTCAGCGAATCCTGCGCAGCTACTATCCTTTAGCCTTAAGGCTGCTGTGTACTAACCCTATTGGATTCGCTCGCCTCAATGTTAACCTATGGAGAAAATTTGCCTACTATTTACAGCTACATAAATGTTGACAATCCAATAAAATGGCATTTTCAGATAGCCTGAACTTTTCTGTACCTTGCAGCAGGATTCATTTTACAAATTTCGTCAACCAAAAGAATTTATGAGAGTTTAAAACACACCATACCAGATTTTTCCCCCAAAAAAATTTAATTTTAAAACATTATTTGCAATTTTTTAAACGAAAAATGTCCCAAGATGTAAAATTTCTTTCTCTGTTAGGAAGCACAATAAAAAAAAAAATCTCTAATTCCAAGTCATCAATCTTTGGACACATTTTCTCCATAGGTTAACATTGAGGTGAGCGAATCCAACAGGATTAGTACACAGCAGCCTTAAGTAGGTACTTCATTTTTCATTGTAGTTCCTTAATCCTTATGTTTTGATATAGGGAAATTTTCTCTCAGTATTTTTCGGATCAAATGTTAGAAAAAGCTTATTTTTTTAATTCTTTGTTCTACGTTTGAATATCGTTTCTTCAATGCGATGCACGTATGTATCCAAAAATCGGTTTATCTTAGTTAAAGCTTTTCAAAAACAATTTTTGTTTTGTACAAACAGACGTCCATCGTTGAATGCGCTGTAAAAAATTAAGTTCTGAACGTCTATTAATTTCGAATTTTCAAAGCGGTGTTCTGTGTATTTAAAAGTCTACCTTCCCGGGGAAAAAAATATAAAAAATCTGCATTTGCTGATGTATGATTTTAAAGACACCCAGAGGAAAAATTCCCCATAGCTTAACTTGACGATGAAACATCTACGATGTCAACTGATGTATCCGCCTTAAACACAAGTGTGACGGGGGGAGAAAAGAAAAGAATCTAGGAAAATGAAAAGACGAATTTTTTTAAAGGAAAAAAAAAATACATAGAAATTGTTGCTAATGATTTTTGCTGTGCGAGATGTTCGGTCGCTTTTTTTTTATTTATTTATTTTTTCTATTATTTTATTATTATTATTATTATTATTATTATTATTATTATTATTATTATTATTATTATAGTATTGGTAAGATTATCCGAGATCTTTATTTATTAAATTAAAGAAACCAAACAATTCGATTTCGAATGTGCTCTTATAGCGTTGCAGCTCGGTAACCATCGAATTTCCTTTCTCTCCCCCCCTCTTGATAGTTCGCGCAAAGTTTTTGAGAATGTCTTTGAGAATTGTCATTTGTATATATTTTATCTTTCCAAAATGAATATTTTTACATATGTGTATAATATATTGCTTATAATTGCTTTTGTAACTTGCAAAATATTATATTGCACTGTTTTTATAGTGTGCTACTACGTGTTCCGGAATTACAGGAACTGCCCACCTCATAGGCATGGAAACCCACATATCTCACGTACACTAATATTTAAAAAAGCTGGTTTACGTAGATGCTAATTTAGGATGTATTAACGGCAAACCTCTGTATTATGTAACCAATAATGATTTATTGGGGAAGTGGCTATTCTCTCCGTTTTCAGTCGGACGATGGCCGAATAGCTAGCGCGCTGGCTTTTGGTGCCAGAGTCTGTGTGTTCGAATCCCACGCTTGGCATGGATGTCTGTAGCCGTTCGGAATCGGCTTTAAGCGGTAGGTCCCGGTCTAATTACCCCTCGTGCAGCAAAAAATGACCGTAGCGCCCCAAACCAAACCAAACCAAACCAAACCCATCGTTTTCTGTCTATAATGCGTACTTTAATCTACAATGCGCACTTTAAAGATGCAGTATGTGTGGTTTTCTGTTAGACTTTATATTAAATCGTTTATTTTTCAGTAATGTTTTGTTTATAATAAATAAAACATTTTTATATTAAAGAAGATTTTAGTTTTATTTTTCATCTTCATATTAAGCTGTACAAATCTCCGCTTAAACCGATAATAGATGCTGAATAATGTATCATTTCATATCCGACCCAACAGAAAGGACCTAAAAAGAGAAATTTTCGTCACTGCGACCGCCTTTCATAGTCAGTTTCGCTATCAGGTATCATGGATGTCGCCGATTGACGTCTATTAAACGAGGAATTAAAAAAGAAAAAGCACAGCTTTCACTTAAGTCCGCAGGATGCAGGATGCTTTCGGCGGGAAAGGAATAAAAAAAAATTGACCACAAGTCTTTGCTTCCATGCTACGCAGCTCCCAAACCTAATTTCGGTGCCGCTCTTTCACGGCCATCCCCCGACCGTCGAAGATCGCAGATGTCATCTGACTCGCAGTGTCTCTGGTTTCATTCGATCGTGATACTCCTTCCTTCCTCCCCCTGTGAAGCCGTGCCGAGATGCGCTACCGAAAATGAAAACAAGCGCAATGAATGCGCGCTTTTATTCCGACAAAGCAGAGCCTTAAATCAGTCAATGGGAACGCACAATGGGGGCGTTCATTCATGAGGCGGGAAAACCCTTTAGCGACACGAGTGGACAAATCATCCAGTGACGATGATTGGTTATTGAGATTAATGAAAGGCAATTAGATCGCATTTGTTATCGCAGGCACTCACGTTGCTTCCGGTCGGCTCTAAAGGACCGAACTAACTGATCTGCTTCCTACCCACCCCGCATGTCCGGTCGCACGTGTGAAAACAATTCACCGCATCACGGAATCAAAAAACTGGGAGTCGATTTTACGAATGAACAGGACTCACTCAGGTGCACTTTCGAGTCTTTGTGGTCATAACCTTTGTGATCATATGCTTATTTATAGTAAGCGTTTTTATCATAAAAAGGAGGGGAAATACTTCACTTTATAGAATGAAAGCTCAAGTTTTCTTCGTGTAATTGATCCCTGATTGTATAATAAGGCTGATGTCAACGGCCGCCCCAAGGGAGGGGGGAGTAGAGGCAATCCTCCCCCCCTATGGCCTAAAATTATACAATCCTAGACCTAATACTAAATGAGTTTAAATTTAAAAGGAGAGGATGTCTATTTCTTATATATATATATATATATATATATATATATATATATATATATATATATATATATATATATATATATATAATTATATATATATATATATATATAATTATATATATAACTCTAAGAGCCGACGTTTCCCCCCCCCCCCCAAATCTCTGGACTGGAGCCGCCACTGGCTGATGTGTACTAACCCTACTGGATTCGCTCACCTCAATGTTAACCTATGGAGAAAATTTGTCCAAGGATTTCCGACTTGGATTTAAAGATCAAAAGAAAAAAGAAAAAAAATTGTACTCTGTAATAAAGAAAGAACTTTTTCACCTTGAGGCATTTTTCATTTTAAAAAAAAAATTAAAATAATATTTTAAAGTTTAAATTGTTCGGGTTTTAAAATCTGGTATAGTGCGTTTAAAACGCTCATCAGTTCCTTTGGTGGACGAAATTTATGAAATGAATCCTGTTGCGAGGAGCAGAAAAATTCAGGCTATCTGAAAATACCATTTTTATTGGATTATCAGCATTTACGTCGTTGTAAATAGTAGACACATTTTCTCCATAGGCAGGGCCCGATTATGAATGCTGGGGAACCCTTGGCAAATGCTATTTGGGGGCCCCCCCTTACGAACATTTATAAAAATAAGAACTATCCATGGGCTATACATACTATAAGAAGTACTTGGTGCATCCACCAAGGGGTTTTGGGGGCCCCTAGCATCAGGGGGCCCTGGGCAAAGTCCGATTTGCCCATGCGATAAAAAGGCCCTGTCCATAGGTCAGTCAATTGAGTGTTTGCTTATAAGTTATTGAAGGGAAGTTTGTTAAAAGTGCTAAAGCTTATAGAAAGTTTTTGGTATCTTTTAGAGATACGGCAAGAGCTTTCTAAATTCACCTCCGGCACCTTCTCGTGGTGGGCCCTGGGGGTCAACCGTTTGGTAGATCGCTAACGCCGGAGGAGCGTGGGTAAAAATGGATACGAAAAGCAGCCAGAAAAAGGCAAGTGAGAGTGAAAAGATGGAGGAGATGAGGATCCTCACAGAGGATCTTGTGAAATTAAAGCACCAACGTCTGATCAATATGATAGGTGGGGCAAAACTGACAGTTGAGCTGAAGTCTCGGATAAATGAAGACTTGTCGGAGATAGTTAATTCTATCACCGAGCAACAGAAATTGATTCAATATTTGAAAGGACAGCTTAGTATCCTACAGGAAAGGGATGTTAAGAGCTATGCAGATGTTGTTAAGAAAATAATAAAAGAGAAGAGAAAGACGGGGACGAAGTCCCAGAGAGAAATAAAGAATGAAATTCAGATAATCCCACTTAATAGACAAGAGTCTCATGAAACGAGGAAAGTTGTAAAAAAGGCCAGAAAAACAGAAAAATTGGGAACTGGCTTTAAGACGTGTAAGAGGATTGGGAAAGGTGGTATCCTTATTGGAACAGAGACGAAGGAAGAGCTAGACATACTAGTCAAAGAGTTGGAAAGAAAGAGAGAAGTGAGTAGATTATACCTTACTCGCAAGCCAAAGCTGAAAGATCCGTGTATCATGATCTATTACGTTGAAGAACAATTCGAGAGGGAAGAAATGAAGGGCAGTTTGAAAAAACAGAACGCAGAGTTAGAGAATAGTAAATTAGAGATACTGGCGAACTTCAAGAACAAGAGAGGATCGAGTAATTGGATAGTAAGTTTGAAAAGTGCAACTTACAGAGAAATTGAGCATAAGAAGAGGTTAAAAATAGGCTGGAAACTTTGCGCTTGGAAGGACTATATGAAACCAGTAGTTTGCTATAAATGCTGGGGGTTTGGCCATGTGGCCAAACACTGTAGGAATAATAAGATCTGTAAAGTTTGTGCTGAAGAGTGGCATGAAGGAGAGTCATGCATAAAGGACCCTTTATGCGCAAACTGCGCTAAGTATCAGAGGAAGACAGGAAGGAAAATGGACATGAAACATCTTCCGACAGATCAGGAGTGTTGTCGCTATAAAGCTGAAGTAGAAAGAATAGAAGAGCTGACGGACTATGGCCGTTCAGGGACTCGTGCTCCTCTATCTTATCTGTTTGAACATGGGTCCGATTCTGAGGAATTGGACTATTAGTATCTTTTCGTCGCGAGCTGTGGTGGTTTGTTGGAATGGTATTATGCTCTTGTTATCACTTATTTATTATTTGACTGCACAAGTTGTGTAGGATTGATATAAATATATTTAATTGTACTTTAGTTGTTGGTTGCCTGCACGGGTGGTGCAGGACGCCTGTGAAATTTTTGTAACTAGTTGAATAAAATGATGAGTGTTATCTTTCGCAAAATGGTGGCTGCGAGCTAAATTGGGATAAATTTAAGTTGAAATGAATCGGCTCTGGTTCTTGGATGTCTCTGGTCGTAAGACTGCTGGAGAATGGTATCATGTGGTATTGACAGGACATAGGAGGAGCGAAGTGCCCCGCTGACGCGGGGCGGGGAACTGGATCGGTGTTTGGTCTGCGGAGTGGAGCGGGTTGCCGTCGTGGCGACAGTTATCAGTAGTTGCAGAGGGGCTTATACGCCTGAAGGCGTGGTTAGCCGTCACCCTTTTCGAATCCTTTTTCCATAGGTCACAGCAGAAGGATTGAAAGATAACGAAGGAAATATTAAGTATAAAGAAGAAATAAAAATAATTCTAGCGGCACATCATTTTCAACGAGAAGACGAGCATATAAATTATGATTATGTAAATTCTGAGGATAAGCAATTAATTAAAAATATTGAAGTAGAAAAGGTAATACAAGAATTGAAGCCTGAAAAAGCCCCGGGTTTCGACGGATTTATGCAGAGTATAGTTCAACAGATCAGTTATATAGATAGCCTATTTTTGATTAAGTTATACAATAAATGTTGGCAGGAAGGAAAATTCCCTAGTAAACGGAAAAAAGCTAGCGTGGTATATATACATACACAAAGATGGTAAAGACCCCTCAAATCCTAGTTCTTACAGACCGATATATCTACTCCCCATTTTGGGGAAAGTTTTGGATAAAGTCCTCTCCAATAGTGTTTGACATCTGGAAAGTATGAGTTTATTGTCTGAAAATCAATTTGGCTTTAGGAGGAATAGGGGAGTAGTAGAAGCATTGAATAGTGTTTTTGATAAAATTAAAGAAAACAAAGAGAATGGCTACCATGCGTGCTTAATTGCTCTGGATGTGAAAAATGCATTTAATTCAGTTAGAATAAAAAGAATAAAGGAAGAACTTGACAAAACTGAAATGGATACTAACTTAAGGAAAATAATAATGGATTATCTGAAAGACCGTGCCGTAATTATAAATGCAACAAGAGTGGGAATATAATATTGGCGTACCACAGGGTTCGTCCATTGGGCCAATCCTGTGGTTACTAATTATTAATGAGTTGCTATTAGAGGATGTGGGCGATGGCAACAAAATACACTCATTTGCGGATGACATTGTAATACTGCATAGGAGTAAAGTTATATATAGATTTACAGAGATAGCGAGAGCAATAATGGAAAAATGTTCGAACTGGGCCGATAAAAACCAACTACATAATAATACCACACAAAGAAGAAGTTACAAGGAGACCCACGATTAAGTTTAAAGGGGTGGGGAGCATCAAATACAATGAGCATATTAAATACTTAGGAGTTTACTTAGACGAGAAGTTAAATTTTAACTTTCATATGAATAATATTAGAGCTAAGGCATAAAAATTTCAACATAGTATCAATAGAGTCAGTACGAGTACGTGGGGTTTGAAACCTGAGATTGTCAAAAAGTTATATTTAACTGTAATAGAAAAGATACTAATGCATGGAGTGCAGTCATGGTATACTGGTAAACATACAATGGATTTAAAATTAAGACAGATACAATGACCATTCTTAATAATGTTAACTAAATGTTACAGAACAGTTTCGACTGATGCACTCAACTCTATCAGGATGCATACCATTAAACTTAACAGCTAAAATTGAAAAGAATATCTATGAAATATCGCTCACTCCTTTCAACAACGTCATATCTCAAAAAACAAGATTTTTCAGGAGAGTGATTTGAAAGTTGAAAAGTACATTGAAATGTATTGAAAATAAATGTTAATTCTGCTCTCTAGCGGCTAAATATTGAGCGGTGAGATATAACGATCTTGCAGGGATATACTACTCTTTCAGGGCATTCTGAAAACAAGCATAACTAAAAATCGCCGATTTTTGAGATATGACGTTGTTGAAAGGAGTGAGCGATATATAATAAAGGATCAGAAATAAAATTAGGAGACATCGTACTGAACGCGCAGAATTGCGAAACAAAAAGCTGACTTCTAAAGAAAGTACGTGAAATGAGGAAATATGAATGGACATATAACGTGGAATCAAAATCGAACATTAAATACTACACTGATGGCTCAAAAACCAACGAAGGGGTTGGTGCGGCGTGTATACGTTACAACCTTAATGTTTGAGAAAAAACAATACTTAAACGTCTACCTAATAATGTATCATCCTATAGCGCCGAAGTTGAAGCCATTGACATGGCCATCACTGATGCTATAAGTAAAGGAATACAGGAAATCGATATATACAGTGATTCTAGAAGTACACTGTGACATCACGACAAGGCTGATTACTCTCTGAGGCATTTTTTTTACAATTTTCCCTACTATTGATCCATACCAAAGAAAGACAGAGTTCTAATTAAAAGCGAAAGCCAAATTTTCAAAACAAAACATAACAAGTAGATTTATTTACAAAAAGAATTAAACAAAATTAATCATTAGACACTTTCAGACATATTAACTTAAATTTACGTGCAGGTTCACATTTCGCGCTCCAGGGCCCATTTCCAGCCCACAAACACAGGAGCCTAGAAACACACGTCTCCACTGTGCGGAATCTATCAAGCGTCTCCCCCAATCTCTGGATTTTTCAGAAGGGGTCGAGGGGGGCGGCAGTTGCCGGCAGATTATCGGCTGACAGCTTTAGTGGCTTGGAACCGAACAACACATTCTTTGAAAACCACGCAGCTGTGTTTTCCAAGCGCTTGTGAGGTCTCGGGAATAAATAAGACCATATCTTTCTAGTACGCTACAGCTCCTCCACGCTCCAGGAAACTTTTTCTTCGCAGAGGAAAAAGTTTGTCCGTCGATCACACCTACACCACCAATAGCACAGTTTGTGCACCGGCAAATAGCACAGTTTGTGCACCGGCATACAGAGGAGTTGAAACAAAAACACATAGTCAGCACTACCTTTAACACTCAAGTTGCAACCAAAATTTAACAAAGCACATAACCAAAATTTTGAAAATTTATTTACCTATTAAATTCGCGTTCAGTGCATTTATTTTGTACGGGATGACATTTTCAATAAAAACACTTAATTTCCATAAATCAATATTCATTCACTGATAAGAAACAAAAATAATACTAATAAACACTTAAATACACATACCAAAATACAACAATCATATACCTTTCTATTGCATGAACAAAAAATCAATTTAATAGCACATACAAGCAATACAAGGTAAATCAACCTCCTGTGTATTTAATCTGGATTTTCAACATGGGCTATCCACTTACTAATAATTATAAAATACAAAAACGTGATGCCCATGTGAACCACAGGTAGATGCATAGTGCAACTCATTCCAGGCTTACCATTCTCCATATGAAAGTCCGACGTGAATCAGACTGCAAACTGATTAAATCCTGGGTGCGCCACTGGAATGGACCAGTGTCATCAGGACAGAGTACCTGCCACATTGGGAGGAAAAATTAATAGACAGGTGTATGAACTAGCAGCACTTGCACAAATACACTTATTTACTGCTCCCCTTTATGGTAAAAGAGCAAACAGTGGCGTAGCGAGAGGGAGGGGTAAGGTGGTCTATCATGCTCCGGGCGCCACTCGCAGAGAGACGCCAGATGGTCCCCAAGACAAACAATATTTTCCAAAAAAGTATCCCAAAAGGGCGCCAAAAAGGTATCGTGCCCCGGGCGCCAGTTATGCTCGCTATGCCACTGAGAGCAAAAGTTTTCTTCGATTAACTGACCCCTATTTTTTTAAGACAGGGATATGAATAAGGACAGCCGCAAGTTTTATGCAAAGCATTTGTATGAACTGTGTAGGGGTGACCAAGATAAACAGCGTTAAAAGCCATTACATAGATGAGCCCCAAACAGAAAAACGTTATATATGACTAGTTAAATACCCGTGCTTCGCTAAGGAGTACATTCAAATTAGATACAGCGGTCAATGTACGTAATTAATGCCCAAAAAAATATATTTATAAAAAAATTGTAACGGATATTTTTATAGACAAAATAATGTAAAAGAAAATATTAAAATTAAATCTAATAGAACACACTAAAGAATATAGTACAGTTTATAGAGTTTCTATGCTCACTTCTACCCAGACTTGGGTGTATATAATTTGAAGTGGCACTCTATTTGAATTTGAAGCAAACACAGTTTATACATGAAACAATGTTTATTGAATTCGTTGCACATATAATTGGCTTTTACAGCAATAAGCATGCGCACTACTTGTACGGAATGTATAAACACAGCTTTCAAGAACAATATATTTTTATACTCACGAACAGTAAGTCAAACCAGCAGTACTGCCACGTAAACTTCTGGCCCGCTAAGCACTAGCGCAGGATAACACCTTTTCAACCTTAACAACCTCCCCTTTCTTATTAAATACGCTGCGTGGTATTTATACTAAGCGCGTATGCCGAAATTAGCATATCTAAAGCAGCTTCTTTAATTCACTCAAAAGTTCGATTCTTGTGAATCGAATCTTGTGTATACCTTACACTGGCCTCCCTCGAAAAAAAAAATTAGGTAACTGAGGTCTGAACGGCTTCAGTTAACTAATTGAAAACGCGTGCTGGTCTGACTTTTGACATAATGGGTGGCAAAGTCAAAAAAACCTTCCACACGTTGTGTGGAGGAAAAACGCCACTACCATTTTACAAAACTAACCCCGAAGGGTCCAGGTGACACCATCAAACAGTGGATTTGCAGAGTTGCGGATACTGGGCTGCCAACTGCGCCCTAAAATATCTATTTTAATTAAAAGTGACAACACAATTGCACAGCATGACATTTCTTGACTGTATCTGCTCTCCCCCAATTTATAATGTACATGTGTTATTTTTTTGTGAAGTTAGTACATTAGTGGTTAATTGGTATATTGTGCAGTATGTATTTTTTTCCTAGTCACTACATGTCCCCTTCAAAAATTTATAAAACAACAGTATGTCTTTTTTTTTTCAGTGCCTCACCACTTCCCCTCAAAATGTTTACAGTATATACACTGGGGGAACTGCAAACCAATTTGGTTCGGTTTTATTAAAGGGTGGGAGTTAGAATAAGAAAGTTGATACAAGACTTGTTCCTCATGAATGCAGCAACTTCCTTGCACCAGTCTGTCCAATCCGTGGAACCTCTCTTGATGGTCGCAGTCCTAGTAAAGGGGTTCGTTGACCGTGTGGGCATCCTTCGTGCAGCAGGTCGTAGGTCCTGAGGCGCTGGTCCGGCTTGACGATGGACAGGAGGTCTCTTGGGAGGAGGCCAACCTTGCTGGGCGGCTGATATCTTGCGTTTCCTGTACTTATGCAAAGGAGCTTTAAAATTGTCATTCTTCCATTTGATAACCTTGTGTACCTTATGTGTACCACGTTCATCCTTTGATAGAGTTTTTGTAGTGCACACCTTACTTTGCTTCGTACTTTTGCTTGTATCGGTATTAAATTTTAATGCAGATTCTATTGTTTCAAATTTATACGCCGCACCAACGTGTTTAGTTACTGGCTTTATCTCTCTACTTGTGTCATGTTTTTCAACAAACTGACTCTGTTTTTGGTATTGGTGCTTATGCGACTTCTTGTTTACCGCCTTAATTACTTCAGTATTAGCAGTTTTAATGCTGGAACCTGAAGGCGCTTTTTCACGTTTTTTATCCTCTTTTGACGAAAAAGTCTCTTTGAAACTTGCGATATCAGAATCGTTATCATTTAAATTCTTTAACACTGCTTCAGTTTTAGGAAGATTAAGCTTTTCGTACTGGTGCGTTTTAATGCAACCTGCGTCTATAACTTCCGAAGCATCAGCTAAACTACTTACAGTATAACTCTGTGTCAACTTTTTATCCTGACTCTCAGTATGGTTTTCATGTACTTTATTTAAAACCATATTATCAACCTGGCCTACAGCATCCTCATTCGGATGGAAACTTGAAATAATATCATCATTACCTAGCGAGTTCCTACTATCGTTTAAAGAATTTTTATTGTCGTCAACTAATAAGTATTCACTAACTTCCGTAACGCATACTTCGTCATCTACTAAATTTCCTTCATTAACAGATGTGTGAATATCATCTAAAATATCAGGTATAGCATCAATAATATCAGGTATAGCATTAATAGAAGTGTCAGATGATTTATTTTCTAAACCACTAGCATTAGTATCGGCACTATTTTCAGAAATTTGTACTGGAATTACCTCATCAATCCAGCTAGACTCACTTTCTTTATAAGCCACAAAAATACCCTGACTTTCACTATTCTCAAAATAATGATTACTACTCGGACAAAATAATACATTTGACCAAACAGTTTCAACAGGTTGAACCATATCATGTGAATCAACTTGCCAGTGCAAGTAAGGTGCTTGCATATTATTTTCTTTAAGTGCACTAATTTCATTATAACGCCGTGCGCTTCTATTATTTTGCCTGCGGTACTGCTTACGCTGCTGGTTTGAAACTCGCGAAAAATTTTGGCGCGGCTGTATAAAACTTCTCGTACCTGAATGACGGTACGGGGTAGCGAAGAAATGCCTATTGTCATGTTTAGCTAAAGCTTGAAGGAGGGTAACCTTGCTTGTAATTGTTTGATTATCTAAAAAATCTTGAACACTTGGCTTCAAACGTTGGATAACTATTTTTAAGATTATCGCTTCCGTCACCCCTTCTAAATATTCCTCACACTTGGAAATCTTTTCCGTAGCAAAATCTAACGCAGACTGACCTTCACGTTGCCTTAGCGAATAAATTTCCGCTTCAATTTCACTTTGATTAAAGGTCTTTGGAAAAACGCTAAGAAACTGTTGCTTGAATGACGAATAGTCAAAAATCAGATTACTGCTTTTCATACACGTGTACCACTGATATGCACTACCTCTTAAAGCGGCTAGAGCAATTTTAAGTTTATCCCCCTCTGGGGTGCATTGTTGCTGAAAGTAATGCTCAATTTTCTTTAGGAATTGGCTTGAGGGGCCGCCATTGAATGTGGCTTCGAATGGCGCAATTTGCTGAACCATAATTACCCGAGGAAAATTTCCAGCAGGATTTTGTTCTACAACACTCATTTTTTTAAATAGTATATAAGTACTTGCAACAATTTTATCAATATAAGTTCACAGTACACAGTTTTTAATTTCAATTATGTTGTTCGTTACAAATGTAACGCTAACTACCAGGGTATATATAATTTCGGGCGCCAGTATAGAGTTTCTATGCTCACTTCTACCCAGACTTGGGTGTATATAATTTGAAGTGGCACTCTATTTGAATTTGAAGCAAACACAGTTTATACATGAAACAATGTTTATTGAATTCGTTGCACATATAATTGGCTTTTACAGCAATAAGCATGCGTACTACTTGTACGGAATGTATAAACACAGCTTTCAAGAACAATATATTTTTATACTCACGAACAGTAAGTCAAACCAGCAGTACTGCCACGTAAACTTCTGGCCCGCTAAGCACTAGCGCAGGATAACACCTTTTCAACCTTAACAACCTCCCCTTTCTTATTAAATACGCTGCGTGGTATTTATACTAAGCGCGTATGCCGAAATTAGCATATCTAAAGCAGCTTCTTTAATTCACTCAAAAGTTCGATTCTTGTGAATCGAATCTTGTGTATACCTTACAAGTTAATATACTAGTACAGTTTGAGGAACATTTCTTTTACTGTATTTTAATATTTTTTTGGATAATGTCCAATCGTCTGCCGCGTTAGCAAGAAAAAAAAAATTTGTCAATTTATTTCGTTGTCATGCACGTGCCGCAAAATTAGTTTCAAGTATCACAAAATTAAAGAAACCACGTGATCAGCATTTAATAAATTAAATTCTAGAAATCAATCTTTAAAAATTCACCAAAAATCAGGAAATGGAGGTAAAGGTTCGAAAAAGATTTTATTTTAAAGGAATTTTTATGGTCTTTCTTGTGATTTAAACTTTATAACCCTAAAATTATTATTTTAAATGTAAACTTGAAAAAAATGTTGCAAAAACAGCTTAAAATTTTATTTAAAAAAGTCTAAGAAGAATTTTTCAAAAATATTTCTTAGTGCACCCCTACACTATAAGAAGAATCGCCATACAGAATTTCAGCTCTTTAGGTCCAACAGTTTGGTCTGTGCGTTATCTGTCAATCAGTCAGTTACGGAACTGTTTTATACATATATAAGATAGGAGAGAAATTCGAAGCGTTTCTTTATCTAACGTTTTTATTCAATATTAAATCCAATTATTCGAATGATTATTATTTCTAAATTCTTCAATAGTTTTAGTGCCTTCACTAATTATTTTTCTTTTAGTATTTTTGCCAGATTATTCAAATCTGGTATATTTTGAGTTGTTGCAGTAAATAGCGAATCAGTTAAATGTTGATTTGTCAACATCGAGAAATTTTTTTTCAACCAAAATGTAGAATACAATGGTTCACTTTTACAAGTTGTACCAAAAATGGAAGTTTTTCGACATTTTAATTCTGGGCATTTTAATTCTGGCACAAGTTTTCAAATTTCTAGAAGAAAGCCGCAAAGAAAGCGATAAAGAGCCAGCGATAAAGAGCCAGACAGTTTGACCACCCCCTGATACAGACAATTACACATAATGCAAAAATTACATGGGGGAAAATTCCACTTAGCTTGAAATTGGGAGTGAACTTTCAGCGAGGTCATTTGATGCACATGCAGCGTTAAGCTTTGAACTATTACTTGCATTAAGGTATTCGACTACGTTAGAAGCGGGTTTTTTCAAAAACTGTACTTGCGAAAATTTCTGTATTATCTTTCGAAGGAATATGGCACCAAAATGCTAAAACGAGGAAAAAAAAATAGACCATAATTATACAACGTTTTACAGAATTCAGGAGTTTTGGTCGAAATTTAGCGAATTTTTACATTAAAGGCTCTAATTCTACAAAAAAAAGAGTATGAATATATCATAAATTTCTTTCCACCATGTGTACGTAAGATACTCGTGAATTTAATAAACTGAAAACTAATAGAATCTTAAAATATGAAAAATACAGACGATTATATTCAATTACATGTAAAATATCAGTAATTTCTTATGAGATTTTTTATAAATGCAGCTGTAAATCAACAAATATTATACCTTGAGCCAAATATGTAGTTCCTTACATTCTTAGCATTATTGAAAAAAATACCATACATATAGCACCACATGGCTCCTTGTATATATATATATATATATATATATATATATATATATATATATATATATACAATAGTGTAAGAAGGAAACTAAATAGTAATTTTTATAATCTTTATTATAATATAGGTTGATTTTTTTAACAATCCAGACTGTTCCTTCGAATCGAATCCGAACCTTTTGTATTTTCCAGCGAAATCATTGAAAATAAAAACGGTGATGAATGTAGTAACGAGCTGATCACTGCGGTCCATGGGTTATAGGACAAATGTGGTTGAGCCCCCTTACAAGTAATTTTTTCTTATGACTATGCAAAAATTGAAATCCATAGCCTTAAATTTTTCAAGATGCTCATCGATTCATTTCGAAGTCTTAAAACTGAACAGAGTGCACGCGCCATTTACATCTGCGACGTTGTTTACACGAAGTGGCTTCATAACGATGTTATTTTTTCATATAAAAAATAAATTCGATGCAAGTCGTTCTCCTTTCAGGTATAACTCCGCGGCTGTTTTAATTTTCATTCTTCGGCATCATAACTCTGAGATGGAGATAAAAAACAACAAACGAAAAATGAGATTTTTCCATAACACAATTAGGGTAAAGCAGTTGAATGACTCGCGCGGAATACCATTATTGCATTCTCTCTGGTCTCGCAGTTCCTTTTTTTTAAAATTTTATTTTGCTTGTTCAACAACATGCGAAAAGCAGCTCCGCGGTGCAAGATCGAGTGAGGTATTCGCACTTTTAAGAGTTTCGGAGAATTGCGAATCCTTTTTTCATCGATGAAGTAAGATCTGGTTTTCGATTTTGTCGAGGATTGCTATTTCGAATGGTCTACACACATGCAGTTTTATGCGATATAAATGCGTGAAATTTTCTGAAGTAAATGCATACGCAGTTTTTCGCTAAGTAGATGCATACAGTTATGCTCTACTTAGAGAATGCTATGAGTATACAGTCCCGCAATTTTATAATATATAGATGCATGCTTTTTTTTTAAAGTAAAGATACAAGTATTTTTACACTATATAGAAGCAGTGGTGAGATTCAGCCGGTTCGCACCGGTTCTGTAGAACCGTTACCTAATGTAGGTATTGGTTCTACTGAACCGGTGCGAACCGGCTGAAGCCCACCACTGATTAGGACATAGAACATGTTATCAATTTATTTGAATAGCACCACTGGATAGATGTATGTACTTATGAAAAGTATACCACTCCAAACGACGAAAGATGCATGCAATTTTGTGATATGCATTCACATGCAATTTTATGAAGTAAATACACTTGCAGTTTTCCGCTATGTAGATGCATAGAATTATGCCAACTATACGCTCAAGCAATTTTATGATGTAGATGAATGCTTTTTTTTTTTTTTTTTAAGTAAAGATACAGGCATTTTTGTGCTAGATAGATGTATGTAATTATGAAAAGTATACCACTCCATATGATAATAAGGATAAAGACGCTCGAAATTTTATGATATATGCACAAGCAATTTTATAAAGTAAATACACTTGCAGTTTTACGTTAAATAGATGCATTCAATTATGCCAAGTATACGCTCATGTAATTTTATATGATATAGATGCATGCTTTTTTTTAAAGTAAAAATGCATGCATTTTTACTTTACACTATTATCATACGCTAGACAGATGCATGCAGTAATGGAAAGTATA
Organism: Dolomedes plantarius; assembly: GCA_907164885.2. Classification (NCBI taxonomy): domain Eukaryota; kingdom Metazoa; phylum Arthropoda; class Arachnida; order Araneae; family Dolomedidae; genus Dolomedes; species Dolomedes plantarius. Next base: position 156,705,930 of record OU015496.1, on the reverse strand, counting down.
CCACTCATGCACTTTCATACGATAAAAGACGAATGCAATTTTGTGATATACACGCACATACAATTTTATGATGCAAATACACTTGCAGTGTTATGCTCATTAGATGCATGCAATTGTGATGCATGCAATTTTATATGATATAGATACATGCTATTTTTTATAAAGTAAAGATACCTGCATTTATACGCTAGATAGATGCATGCAGTTATGGAGAGTATAACCGCTCACGTACTTTCATGCGATAAAAGATACATGAAATTTTGTGCCATAAACGCACATGCAATTTTATGCTAGATAGGTGACTACAATCATGCAAAGTATACACACGGGAGATTTTATGCGTGATGGATACTATATGTCATTTTTAAAAGTCATGTAGAAATATGCAGCTTCACACGACACTGGAGGACGCAGATGTAAACAATATAATTTATGCGCTTGAGTATGTTACAATCCCATTCCATTTTCTACCGTAAAAACATTATAACATTTTTTACTGTAGAAAAACTTTGTATTACATAAGGTTTATGCCGTTCATATAGACGAAGTAGTTTAGAAATGTACTATTTTATGCAAAAATGTTTAAATTTCAACGAGAAACAAGCACTTTATTCGATTGACTAAACATGCAGTTTCACTCGGCAATAGATACATGCAGATTTACATGATACGATGGAAATACAATTTTATTCAGTGTCTCAAAGAATTATATACACACAGCCATGTGTAATAATATGCAAAATGAATAGAAAAATTAATTAGATTACACAGTAAAAGACACAAGCAGTTTTATACTGTATGAACATACACTGTTTTCAACTGCAGGTACTGCTGAAATTTTATGGAGTACAGACCAAACTTCGTGCAGCATAGTATTAGTCTAAGCATGCCAGCATTTTTTACGGTGCAGATACATATATTTATACTCTATGAAAGAATGCAATTGTTTACAGCAGTGGTACTCAAACTTTTTCTATCGCGACCGACTATCTTTAAATAAAAGATATCTCGACCCCAATGAAAATTTATTGGCAGTAGCAATTTTAAAAAAAAATTAGAAAATGCTAACAACAAAAAATAAGCAAATTTTGACAAACTATTTTAAAAATTGATGAACTGTAGATTTTGTGTACATATGTACTCAGCAAAATAGAAATTAAAAAATTATATTGGTCACCCCTCTACACTTGTTTATGTTAAATTTCGATTGACCAAAAACTTCATATTTAAAAACTAATATTTATTTGCATTTCCTTTAAGTAAAAATGATCGATATTCGGAGATATTCCATGCAGAGGGTTTCTTTTCAGGGAAAAATTCCTTAAGGTAGTGATTCTTAACCTTTTCAGAGACACGGGACACTATTACACACACACACACTAATAATATCTATTGCTTCGTTTAGTAATTACATGTTAAGTGCTAAGATTAGGTTTGGATAATTTAGCCTGGGAGGATTATACAATTTCTTTTTTTTTGTTTGTTTGAACTTACCTTAATTGCGCGTTTCCGTTTTAAGCGTATCTTACATTTAAATATGCTTATTACACATCATTTGTGCACAGTGCCACACGCAATTAGTATTGAAAATATTGAACTAAAACAGACGGTTGCATTACAATTGATACTTTTATAAGTTTTAAAAATATTGATTGTTATTATAGATGAGTTATAATAAAGAAAATATGATATGGGAATAGGTTATTTTTATAAATTCTAATAGATTAAAATATTTAAAGGAAAAAAAATTGCGATAAATTTCGAGGAATATTGGTTAATAACCACTGCCTTCAGGAGAAAACATTTAATTCACATGGTAGGAAAATATTGTTTGCTACCTGTAAAGCGGTGGTTCCTAACCCTTTGTTGATCAGGGACACCTTGTGCTAAAGAACAAAAATGGTAATAAAAAAAAAGAAAAAAAATATATATACTGTACATTAGGGTGGAACGAAAAAAACTTTTTTTTAAATTTCAATATGCTCTAGATTTCAAAAGTTGCCTTTTAACAAAATAAAGACGGCAATTAAATATTAGCGTAATTGGTGCATATTTTCAGTTGGTGCAAAAAGGGCAAACTTTTGGTTTTTATTAAATTTTTGACAAATTTCGCAATTATTTTGAAATTGAATACACTTGTAGTACAAAAAAGTAGCGAAATATGTAATTTAAACATTCCTTTTAGTCAGGAGATCTGCTAAACAGATTATATAATATGTTTTACTTCATAAAAATAGTACACATAAAGGCACTTAAGGACGAGGCACTTAAAAGACACTCGGACATCACGGAGGAACGAAACCTTTTTTTTTCGGAATTTCAATATGCTCTAGTTTTCAAAAGTTGTCTTTTAAAATTAAAATTAAGAATGTAAAATCTTTATGCTCAACTAAAATATTTTCAAGTGCCGCAAAGGGCTTCAAAAAGGATATTATTATGAAAAAGTGATTATATTTGTATTTTTTGTTAATTTCTTTTATAGTATACTAAAATAATGTATATTTTCTGTAAATAAAATATTCAAAATATGATATTTTGACAGAAAACTTGCATATTCTAAGTATTTCTAATTTTTAGATGCCATAACAGAACAACAGATTTTGTGGAATTTCGTGATTTTCATCATATTAATTTTACAGTAGCATATTCTTATAATACACATTGGAATGAAAGAAAAACAATTTTTAACTGACGGACCTTAGTTAAAATAAACAAATCACACTTATTTAGAAAAATATTAATGTAATGTCTATAAAGGCAAAACGTTATTTTGAAAAAAATATTCATGCTTTTCAAAAGTCATAGTAATCACACATGGTTTCCATTACTTATTTCACTGACACATTGAATTGTTTTTTTGTTTCAAATTTTGGCATTATCTTTTGAGAATGTATTTTTGTTTTTATCAATGCATCTCTTGCAGAAGTACCACGAACGGACAAGGATGACCCGGTAACTAATTTAACAATAATTTCTTCTACTTGTGTGTGACATGGAATGTTGTTGAAGTCAATCATTTGTTTCTCGTGATCAGATTCTTTTGCTTCCTTTATAAACTGTTTTAGTTTGTCATCCGAAACATGCCTCGTCATAGGAGGTTCTGTTACTTTAACATCATTCCATTCAATCATATCAATATAATCCTTGGCATCAAAGTTTATACGTGGAACTAAATTCTTTCTGATGCCTCCTTCATTTTCCGCCCTTGCTTTTAGAATCCGGCGTAATCCAAACTCTGTTACATGACTGCGATCGTTTAATATCATACAAAGGAGATTTTCAGAAGCGGCAAAGTATGCATTTCTTTGAATGATAGGGTCAATTACATTTTTTAGAGTCTGATTGAGGTAACGTGAATAGCTTACAATTTTCCACAAGTGCTTCGATCCACGGATACAAGATGGTTTCAGCTTTATGTTAAACCAAATTGGTGCATAAACTTTCAAAATGTACTCAGTATTCGGAGATTTTTTGCAGGACATTCTGTTTCCACATACAAGCGAAGTATTCGGTTTGCTAATGTAAGCCATCGTGAATGACAAAATTTTCCTGGTTTTCTCATGGACAAATCAGAAGAGCTCTTTCCAACAGAGATTGCATTATACATTTTTCACAAATATTTTGGGTCCACACTTAAATCATCCTTAATTTCTAGTAATGTACTGTTATTTTCAATAGGTGAACATTCAATCACTGGAAGTTCATAGCAGTTTTCTAGTTGTTTACCTATTTCTCCTCCAAATTCATTTGGGCCTTTAGTTTTTCTATCTACGAAACAAAATAGGTGACGTAGGGGCAGTTCATTTTAATTATTGACTTCAACAACATTCCATGTCACACACAAGTAGTAGAAAGGATTGTTAAATTAGTTACCTGGTCATCCTTGTTCGTTCGTGGTACTTCTCCAAGAGATGCATTGATAAAAACAAAAATACATTCTCAAAAGATAATGCCAAAATTTGAAACAAAAAACAATTCAATGTGTCAGTGAAATAAGTAATGGAAACCATGTGTGATTAACATGGACTTTTTAAAAACATGACTATTTTTTCAAAATAACGTTTTGCCTTTCTAGACATTACATTAATATTTTTCTAAATAAGTATGATTTGTTTATTTTAACTAAGGTCCGTCAGTTAAAAATTGTTTTTCTTTCATTCCAATGTGTATTATAAGAATATGCTACTGTAAAATTAATATGATGAAAATCACGAAATTCCACAAAATCTGTTGTTCTGTTATGGCATCTAAAAATTAGAAATACTTAGAATATGCAAGTTTTCTGTCAAAATATCATATTTTGAATATTTTATTTACAGAAAATATACATTATTTTAGTATACTATAAAAGAAATTAACAAAAAATACAAATATAATCACTTTTTCATAATAATATCCTTTTTGAAGCCCTTTGCGGCACTTGAAAATATTTTAGTTGAGCATAAAGATTTTACATTCTTAATTTTAATTTTAAAAGACAACTTTTGAAAACTAGAGCATTGTACTAGAGCATTCAGTTAGAAAAAGAAGGGCAAACTTTTGGTTTTTATTAAATTTTTGACAAATTTCGCAATTATTTTGAAATTGAATACACTTGTAGTACAAAAAAAGTAACAAAATATGTAATTTAAACATTCCTTTTAGTCAGGAGATCTGCTAAACAGATTATATAATATGTTTTACTTCATAAAAATAGTACACATAAAGGCACTTAAGGACGAGGCACTTAAAAGACACTCGGACATCACGGAGGAACGAAACCTTTTTTTTTCGGAATTTCAATATGCTCTAGTTTTCAAAAGGTGTCTTTTAAAATTAAAATTAAGAATATAAATTTTTTTTGCTCTACTAAAATATTTTCAAGTGCCTCAAAGGGCTTCAAAATGGATATTTTTATGAAAAAGTGATTTTATTTATATTTTTTGTTAATTTCTTTTATAGTATATTAAAATAATGTATATTTTCTGTCAATAAAATATTCAAAATATGATATTTTGACAGAAAACTTGCATATTCTAAGTATTTCTAATTTTTAGATGCCATAACAGAACAACTGATTTTGTGGAATTTCGCGATTTTCATCATATTAATTTTACATTAGCATATTCTTATAATACACATTGGAATGAAAGAAAAAACAATTTTTAATTGATGGACCTTAGTTAAAATAAACAAATCACACTTATTTAGAAAAATATTAATGTAATGTCTATTAAGGCAAAACATTATTTTGAAAAAAATATTCATGTTTTTCAAAAGTCCATATTAATCACACATGGTTTCCATTACTTATTTCACTGACACATTGAATTGTTTTTTTGTTTCAAATTTTGGCATTATTTTTTGAGAATGCATTTTTGTTTTTATCAATACATCTCTTGGAGAAGTACCACGAACGAACAAGGATGACCAGGTAACTAATTTCACACTAATTTCGCCGAAGAGTAGAAAAAAGGGGTTACTAAAACAGATATAAAGTTTAGAATGGTCGATTATAGGTTGTTAGTAATATTTTCACACACACACACACATATATATATATATATATATATACAGGGTGCCCATAATTAAAGTCCCACTTTCAAAAGGCTGCAAAACAAGAACCACTGGTCAGAATGACTTCAAATTTGAACTGAATATACTGGAAGAAGGGGGAAACGTTTTGGCATAATAAAAAAAGTTCCAAATGTATCAATAGATGGCGCTGTAACATTTTGGAATTTTTTAAAAATAATTATGCCAAATCGTTTCCCTTTGTTCCAGTATATTCAGTTCAAATTTGAAGTCATTCTGACCAGTGGTTCTTTTTTTGCAGCCTTTTGAAAGTGGGACTTTAATTATGGACACCCATAATTAAAGGTGGGTGTCCATAATTAAAGTCCCACTTTCAAAAGGCTGCAAAAAAAGAACCATTAGTCAGAATGACTTGAAATTTGAACTGAATATACTGGAAGAAGGGGGAAACGATTTGGCATAATAAAAATGAAGTTCCAAAATGTTACAGCGCCATCTATTAATACATTTTGGAACTTTTTTTATTATGCCAAATCGTTTCCCCCATCTTCCAGTATATTCAGTTCAAATTTGCAGTCATTCTGACCAGTGGTTCTTTTTTTTTGCAGCCTTTTGAAAGTGGGACTTTAATTATGGACATCCTGTATACTATATATATATATATATATATATATATATATATATATATATATATATATATATATATATATATATATATATATATATATATATATATATATATATATATATATATATATATATATATATAGTTCGCTGCCTGTACAGCAGTGATTGCTAATCTTTTCTTGATCAGGGACACCTTGTGTTAAAGAAAAATTAAAGAAAAAAATAATAAAAATAAAGAAGGAAATATATATATATATATATATATATATATATATATATATATATATATATATATATATTCTTTATTATTATTATTTTTTATTCTTTAACTCAAGGTGTCCCTGATCAAGAAAAGGTTAGGAATCACTGCTGTACAGGCAGAGAATTATATTTTCCTAGCATGTGAATTAAATGCTTTCTCCTGGAGACAGTGGTTATTAGCCAATGTTCCTCGATTTTTGTCTCAATTTTTTTTCTTTTAAGTATTATCATCTATTAGAATTTATGAAAATAATAATAATAATAATATATATATATATATATATATATATATATATATATATATATATATATATATCGGGGGGGAACCATCTCTCAGCGAATCCTTTTACAGCCAAAAAATGGGTTTTATTTTCTGAATATAGAAACTGATTGTGATAAACAATTTTAATAAAAAGTTAGATATAAACTTAATAAACAAATTTAACGTAGGAGAAAACTCAATAGCAAACATAAAAGCCTACAAAAACTTAAAAATGAACGAGATTTTTCAGTTTGCATTTATTTTACTAACTGTGAAATGGCTGCGATGCTGCGAAATGGCTGTGACGCTGTGAAGTCCGCTCCACAAAAAAAATATTTGAAATTTTTGAGCAGAACATGGAATTTTTTCATATTCAAAACGTCAGAAAGCGAAAAAAATACAGGTATTTTTAGTAGTTGAACACAAAAATTAGGAAATAAATTTTTTTTTTGCTTCCAGTTTTAAAATTTTTTTAAATTCACGGTCGTTTTGAGAAAGGATGAAAACATTTTTAAAAAAATTTATTTATATCGTTTCTGACCTCGCGGATCACTTCTTGGGTTATCATTCTCAGCAGTAAGGAACCACTCCTGTAAAATATTTGTGGGTTTTTTAAAATTTATTTTTTTAAATTAAATTTTTTAAAAAATTATTTATTTTTTTAGTCTTAAACTCTCCGCTAATGCGATCGCAAATCCACCGTTTAAATTTATTTTAAGACCTTTTCGTTTATGCTAAAAGTTAACAATTTCGAATGCATTTGATAAATGTAGGGTGAATTCATATTTTGGGGTTAAAAATGCTTTTCTTCTGTCTATGAACTTTGGGATTCCTAATGAAAAAAAAAGTAATGAATAAAATAACAAAACTGACAACTATAAATGATTTAATTTCGATGAATAAGAAATTATTAAATCGTACAGCAATAGTTATGATTTTACTAGACACTATTCATTTCTAGATGAGAGATTATCGCTTTGACATGATAGATTTCAACTCCCGTGTTATGCTATGGGAAATTTTCCTCACAATATTTTACTAATTACGGACTACCGAATTTTCGAATGCCATTTTCTCTATTTGGAAATATATCTGCGATGTACATGTTTTTCAAAAACTCTCTCTTAAAACTTTATTTTAAAAATTAAATTTTAATTCATTCTGTTTAAATTTTTTAAATTTAGTTGCGATAGCTGTCAATAAGGTCTAATAAAATATTAACGACTGAAAAAGAAAATTAGGAGCTGCATGTTCTGTATTAAAACACCTACTTTTAAATAAAAAGAGTAGAATATACATTTTCTAAGAACAGAAAAATACTGCGAGAAGAATTCCCCACAGCTTTGCGTGGAGATGGAAAAACTGTAAAGTCAACTGAAGAACCGTCTTATAGAGCCCGGAATACAAAACGCTAAAGAAAAGCGTTTTCTCAATATAAAAAAAAATTTCTGAAATAATTTTCCCTCGAAGTGAAATAGATTCCGAAAAATCTGACTATTTTTTTCCTTTCCAAGTAATTAAAATTTTATGTATAAAATTTATATGATATTAATCATAAATGCTAAATATTATTTTAAATTTATAAATGCGAAAGAAAATTTATTTTAAGTGCTTTTCTGATCAATAAACGAGGAAAAATGTATATATACAGAGCTCTTAGTTAAGTATAACTTCGAATTAAATTTTTTCAATCAAAATTTCAAATTTTCAGGTATTTTCCATACGTGTATAATGAATGACCTGAGAAAAGAAAAAAAAAATATATATATATATATATATATATACATGGGGAAAAATCTTAACGATTTGTGAATGAAGAAAATAAAATTGTAGGCCCGGACCCCTTTGAAACAATAAAAAGAAATTAAATAATAATCCATTATGCAATGAATTGAAAATTTTTATTTTTTCAGAATCATGCTAATTTTTCGTTACCATAAAATTTAATGCACAAGTCCATTTGTTCAGTTTTTGTTGCCTACCGCGTTTTTGATTGGAACTCGACATTCCAGGAAAGAAATCTCCGCCGCGTAACTCTCAGTAATTGCCCCACATTTCTCGAGAAAACGCTCTGCCATATGGTCCGTGCTTTATTATTATTATTTCCCCTATTTAAATCATTATGTCCATAAAATAGCGCACTTAAAATTCACGTCACAGCAAGCCTCTGGCCAAATTAGCGCGCGTCCCGCAGCGCGCCAAAAAATTCACCTCAGCCATGCGCTTGGCGATGGTTTTTTCGCATCTATGGCAACCTTGGGTAGTCTGTTGCCACCTGACGCACGATAGTTGGCAGTCGGGTTTCTTGGTTGGAGGACGGTCCCGTGGCGATTTAACTTTGGAGCGTCGTTTTACTTCGAAATTCTTCGAGCTTGGATAAGTAATAAATATTTCTCTTCGAGCGTCTCCCCAAATTTAAGATGCACTCGTCGAAGAACGCAAAGTGTTCGAATTTCGTATTTTGGGATTGAATCTTTAATCGTGACTTAAGACGAGAGCTTTTCTTGCAAGACTTGTTTGTGTGTTTCGTCACAGCTTTTTGCCCGGGAATTTGAGCAACAAGTGGCATTTTTGAATGCGTAGTGTTTTTTGTTTTTCTTCGTTTCGTGAAAAGGAACATGTGCAGTAGCGACTGACTTCTAATGGTGAGTTTGTACTTTTTTTTGTGAAATTTATATTTCTTTGGCGGGAAAGATTATTTTAGGAACTTCGGGGATGTGAAAGGCGATTTCTCTGCTGTTTGTAAACCGTTAAACCGTGGGAAAGAAAATAAAAAACACTCTATCAAAGTTTATTTAATGTTTGTAGAGTGGAAAATTTATATCAGTATTCGTAATCACGCTGATTTTATTTTATTTTCACTTCCAAGTTGTTATTTGGAGTAAACCGTTAAATATTTTCTCAGCCTCGTTGAAATGTGTGAGGGATCAGTTATATATCAGCTATTATTTTGAATATCAATGGTTTCTGAAATTCTGGAAGCAGCCAAGTTTTCGAGAGATTTTAAAGTGTGTTGAATTATTAATTGCTGCTGTTCAAAAATTCCGTTGACTGAAATTTTTTTTTTTAGATTTAAGTCTATGAAAAGTCGTTTAGTTCTAATTTAAAATAAAATTGTTATCGGTTAAACGACACCCTTTCCTTAGCATATATTTTCTTCATCTCGTCAGAGAACTGATATAATTTTTCAATACTAGTTCAAACGCAGAAAGATAAACAGCAATAATAATAATAATAATAATAATCTATATTTTCTACTCGTTCAATGTTCAATGGAGGGCTACTGTTTCTTTATAGGTATATTGAATTGGGAGTTCAGGCCTTCCCAACTGATAATTTTATACGGTGCCCCACTGAATTCATTTTTAAAATATGTGTGTAATTACATTTACTGTCCGTTTGCATTCACTGTTGTTTAAAATTGTTCCCCTTCCACACATCTTTACATTGTTATACAGAAAAGTTTTAACTTCAAATGAGACTAAACTATAGTTAAATTGATGTTACTAACGGATTGACTGCTTTATACGCATAGTCTCCCTAATTATTTCAGATGCTTATACTATTCGTCCTATTTAGCACTTCATGCCTACTCTGTTGGTAAACGGGTTTAAACGAGTGTTATGAGTTGGTTGTAATTGCACTTAAAACAGATGAGAATTTAAGCTTGTTTTATAGTACATTTGCTATTATCTCATCAGCCTTTCTAGAAAATTTGTTTTAACCTTATCTTTAACCCTTATCTTTGATTGTCTTGCAATACATTGAACTTCAGTTGTTTAGTTAGATATTATTACGAAAATAGTACAGTTAGATATTATGCTACCATTATACTGTATAATACTTTTTGCATGCAAGCACAATTAATGAGGCCCAATATTTGTGTACCTTCAATAATAAAATTTAAATATGTAGGGTTTTCTTGGTGGCTTAGTTTATCTCATTTGGCATTTTTGCAGGAAGACAGTAAGCATTCTCGCTCTTATCTCTTATTTGTACTGTGAAAAAGTATCATGCATAGCTCTTTTTTTAAATAAAGAGCTTCAGAGAAATTTATTTAAATTATATGAGTAGCAATCTCCATCAGATCTTGTCTTCTTTTGGTAAAGTTTAAAGAACTTTATCTTATACATTTTGGAATGTATAAATTTGAATTTACCTTTAGAAAAATTTCCATACAATATTTTATTGGTAGGCCATTTAAAAAAAAAAGTTATTAACTGATTGTAATATTATAAGAAAGTATCCTCAACTCAGTTAAAAAAAAAAAATGGAGATTGCAAGTTTTGGATCCTACTTTACTCAGATTAAAGTAACTTTATTTGAGGATATAGTGTTTAATTAGCCGAAATGTATCACGTAAATTATTTATTTCATAATATCGATGCTTTTAAAAGTTTTTGTGCAACATCAGAAATCATGTTTCCAAACAGAAAGAGAGAAATAAATGATTAAAACTACGTTAGTGTTTTCAAAGCAATTAATTCCTTAGTATCATTATATATTTATTTATATATAATTTCTTGTGATCTGTAAATTTAATTAGAAATCAGTTCGTTATTTCATCACAATTATTTAGGCTAGTCCAACACCGCAGACATTTCTTATCCGTTAAGTACAATTCTTAATTTTATCTCTCATACCTGGAGATCACTCGCTATCCACCGCTCTTGTTATCGTAGCTCATCTGAATCGCAGAAAATCGGTTGGCAGGTGGCGCTTATTATTGCAGAGTTCTAAACTTTACGGGGAAGATGAAGGTTCACTCGTTCCACCGCGTTACGATTCATTTATTGTTCGAATTCGTTTTGGAATTTTAAGAAGTATAAATTTTTATCCTCATAATATCGCAAGAAATCTCTTAAAATTATCAAGATCAAATTGTTTTCTGCATGGTTTATTCCTTTCAGGATTTAACGTACGTGGAAAAGTATAAAATCAAAAGCAGACGGTGCAACCGTGGCTGATTCACTTTTCTGCTTTCGATCATCGAAATCTTTGAATACCAGAAATTCCGGGATTTATCAATGATTGTTTGCTTGTCATCCGCACGCACGCACGCACGCACACACACACACACACATATATATATATATATATATATATATATATATATATATATATATATATATATATATATATATATATATATATATATATATATATAGTTAGATATATGGATAAATAGATTTATTTACCTTTATTGAATTGTTTCGTTCCGATTGTTAAATTCTTTTTCTAAATTTTTTTAAGAGGAAATTGTTTGTTGCTTCATCAATTTACCTTAAAACATTGTATTGATTTAGTGTAAATTTTTCCGTTGCATAAATGTGTTAATAATGCATCTGAAAATGAGATCCGACACAAAGTTCTCAAAACAGATTTCCTATTTATCATTGGAAACTTACTCTAAATCTTTCAAAATCAAATAATTCAAACCGCTTGTTTTTATTATGATTTTCTTGCCGGATACAGTATTTTTTTTCCGCATAATCTATTCGTACCAAGCTGTGCATCTGTACTTTAAGAAGTCTTTTTATCATGATCTTTAATTCTCGATTCGTGATCTTTAAAAGGATATAATATATATTTGACAAATTCCGAGCTAGGTAGCTATGCAATTTTTTCGTACAGCGTTCCTCTGTTCTGCCTGCGAGATACTTAGTTTAGAGCAGGGGTTTCCAACTTACAAGTGTCCAAGGGCCGCAATCGAAAACACCTGTCTAGTGGCGGGCCGCAATTTAACCAGGACCATACCCAGGACTTTTTTTCTTGATGGAGGGGGATTTGAAGGATTTGTGTTTAGTATGTACTATGAAATTTTTAAAAATTCAAGGATGAACCTCCAACAACGACCTTGATTATAACTGGGCAACTTTCGTTAAATTACACAGACACAAACACAAAAAAGTCAAATAAGAAGTGGGGGGGGGGGGTATGAAATAGAACATGAGTGGACACCCTACTTTTCATGGATTTCGAGGGAAAATCAATCTTTTTTTTGTAAATAAACAGCATTTGAAAACAAAGACTTTTACAAAAACATTTTTCGTTAACTAAGAATATCTAATTGATGCTGCAAATTATTTTTCTAGAAGTCTTCGCGGGCCGCAAAAAAAGTCACCGCGGGCCGCCAGTTGGAAACCCCTGGTTTAGAGAAAAAAATTTGTAAACGCTTTCCTTGATCTGAAAGTTATTTTAAAAAAATAATATTTTTAGCCATTTAAATGGTTAAATTTTTTTTAAATCCTGAAGGTAAATTATTTTGAATCCTTTATTCTGCACAAAAAATAAAAAGTATGCTAACACAGTAATTGGTTTAGCAAATAAATAAAAAAATTAAAGCGTATTTAAATGTTAAAATAGTACAATTTCAAATTGTTGAAATATATTGTATATACAGTGAAACTCCTCTAGCCGGCCACCGGTATTCGGCGACCCCCTTGCTAAACGGCCATATTTTGTTCAGAACCGATTAAATTTACTCCACAGAGCCATTGTTATATAACACCCCTTTTCAAAGGCTGACCCTCTAAATGGCTCCTCAACTCTTTACCGGAACCATGGCTGGCCTAAAGAAGTTTTACTGTATTTAGAAATCTTTATATAAGGGCACATTTGAGGAAAAATAATCATTAAAAATACGTGTAAATAAAAATATGAATAAAATTTTGTGTGCTGGACCCCCATAAACATTTATTTACATTATAAACTTTCAAACTGTAATCCATTCTGATACTTTTTTAGAAGTTTACAGAGATTTAGTAATTAAAATACTTTTCAATCTCTTTTTCTTATGGACTGGATTATTATTTCCTTTCTGACATACACTTGAGGTTATTCTTACATTTTTCGTTTTTGTTTTTTTTTAAATATTTAGGACACGTTGTTGAAACTAATGATCATTACTAGAAACTAAATAATTTTCTGTCTAATAATTAACAATCGTATTTTCATAAAATTTTAATGTACATCATCGAAGGAATTTCTAGAATGAGTGCTTGTATAATGATTTGTTAACACTCATTTAACTGTCCTTATTTTCTACATCTACTTCTCTCTCTTAGTTTAAAGTGCGAGAGAAAGAAAAAAAAATCGTCTGCTCTCGGGACCATTACGTTCCACTCAATTTATTGAGAACGTTCTTATCTCTTCATCCGAAGCTTTTAATTTAACTGTAATGGCAACACTATTTATTTTCCCTTCCATTTTGTTTTTTCATTAATGGAAGTTATTAACGATGTGCCTTAAATTTTTAATGTACAATGCCAAAAGAGAGAGAGATACGTCAGTGGGAACACTGCATATTAACTCGTAATACATTTCGGGTGAAATTATTTATCTCAGGATGTTAATTTAAATCCTTATTTATTTATTCCCTCAACGTGAAGGACCTGTGACCACTCATTTAAAACGTATTCTAGGATGGTAAAGGGGTATCATTTATGAAGTTTCGTGCAGTATTTACGTCTGAAACTATGTTTATTGTTTTAGGAGAAAAGTAAAAAATGAAAAGTTTGAGATTTTGGAAGCACTAATTTAGAGAGAGGATAATATTAGAAGTTGAAGTAACCTTCGTAACCCGTGAGGTTATATTTTCATGGACAAAGAAAATTTTCCTTTCTTCATATTTTGTTATATATATATATATATATATATATATATATATATATATATATATATATATATATATATATATATATATATATATATATATATAAACAAACACAGACAGTTATATATATATTTAAGAAAATGGAAATATTTGAGGAATGAAGGAAGAAAATGAAAATGCTGGAAAAGGACGATAAGTTTATAAATTTATTCTTTTACTAGTAAGTACCTATACTTCATTGTAACCTGTAGAAATCAGTAGTGTACCGGCTGTCCAATATAGACCAATATAAATCAATTAAAGTACTCTCGTGTACCAGTATATATTAACAGAAATAAATAAAAGCATACTGGTGCATTAGCGCAAACCAATAGACGCGAATAAAAGCTTACTGGTGCACAAGTGTTAATTAATAAAAATCAGTAAGTATTTATCGATGCCAATAAACATTTTGGATCATTTTTGGTAGGGATCGAACTGATGTTTCATTTTTATGGGATATGACTTTTATGTATATAGATCATTACGTTATGCAAAAGGAGCATGCACTGTACAGTAAGGAGCTAGATTGGCGTGGGATAAATTTGAAAATGATTAAAATAATTTAATGTAAATGACGTAAACATATTCGAAAGTTTGAAAAACTGCCCAAAGCTTTTTTTTTTTTTTTTTTAGAAAAAAAGTATTGCTACCTTTTTTTCGAGTTAAAGCAGTAGTTTAATTTTCAAGGAGTAGGTTAAAAAAAAGCACAAACCTTTATTTATTTATTTATTTGCCTTAAAATTGGAATCGGAAATTAAAAATGTTATTCACCCTTGCGTTCAGGGCAAAAACTATCTCTACTGGAATCAAATTTGAGAAAAATCGGAGAAACGGTAACAAAATCATAAAAATAATCTGTTAAATGTCTTAGTGTCAATCGTATGTGATGACATCAATGGAGCCTCCAATCTTATTCAGTTCATTAGACGGCCGTTGAGAGCTAGATCTGTTGGATATAAAAAAAAGAAAAGGAAAAAAAAAATTACGAAGAAGTCGTCGTCAAGTGTTTGCAAAACACGGCGCTTAGTAATCCTTTTAAAATCCCCGCTGTTGGCTAAGCACTGATGAAATCACATTTGATAATATCGACAATTATTTTAAAGTGAGCCCTCTCACCCAGACCGGAGTCCATTTAGCAGGCGTTGAATGATAGGTCAAAAATTTGGCGACGTCATTTAAGAGCGTCACGCGGTCGCGGTTACTGGTGTATTGTTCTCCGGGTAGAATTTATTGTTGGCAAAAATGTTTCGCTGTTGCAAATATTTGTCATTGTGCATGACATATTTCGAAAGAGTTTTTACGGTCTTTCGAGTGCAGCCATTCGCTGCAACCGAAGTATTAATATAAAAAGTTTCGGAGTAACCAATGAGTCAAACTGTAAGAATTAATGAGCTCAACAATTAGAATTTTTTTTCTTTCATTAATTACTCAGTTCCGATACTGGTCAGAGAGATTTGGAGTATTTTGTCAAAGAAAAAGAAAAACAAAATGAGTTCAAATGGTTACTTAATATTTCTTTCTTTAAAGAGTGGGAGAAATAAAATGCTGACAAATGAAGAATATTCAAATTTCCTTCTGTTTTCTTTTTTTTTTTAATTTACATTTTAACAATGATAACAGGTTGTAAAGGAACAAATTTTAAGAACTTATCAACTTAATCAGAATGTAGACAATGGTAATATGTACACGATAACTAATTTTTTAGTAAATGTATTTTATTTTATATTTTTTTACCCTTTTCATAAATTTCAGCGAGATATGAATATTTTTTAAACCTTTAAAACCTTTCGTCGTGAACCTTTAAAAAAATGTGTGTTATGGTAATTTACTCCGTTGCGAAAGCATGAATATAATCATGTATTCACAAATTCCACAGTACGGTTGGCTTGTTTCGGTGAGTTATGAGATTTAAAGTTCCTTTTAGGGGTGTGTACAGCATCATTGTTTGTTCGAGATCAGGCTGTTCAGAAACACTTCTTTCAGTTTTTATTGGTGGCATCGTTATTACTATGGGACGGACGTAAAACTGTTCCACTAATTGCTTACACGGCATATTTCTAATGCCGTGAGAAGAAAATGATAAGAAAAATTGGCATAAGAATGTCCAGGAATTTGACATTCACCTTCAGTTCAAACTCTCGGAGTCCGGAGTCAGAAACACATCTTCGTAAACATCGCTTTAGATGCAAACGATATTTAGCTGTGTGGGCTTCGCACCTCGGTAGCGTTCCGGAGTTAATGCCCTTGTTTCAGTCACCTACGCTCTATCTACACTTCAACCTCCTCCTCGTTTTTCGTGAGAACTTCTGCTGTTGTGTTTTCATTTCCCCGAATTGTTTTACGTTTTGCCGAACGTTCGATACAATAAAAAATAAATGTCTGATTGTCTCTTTGCGATTTTTTCTCTCTCCCCCCCTCCCTCTCTTTATATACAAAGTGAAACTTCTCAAAAGCGGCCTGTCATGGCCCCGAGAAAAAAGTGGCCGTTTTGAGGTAGGCCGGCTAGTGAAGTTTCACTGTGTGTGTATATATATATATATATATATCATTTGCAAGTATGTAGGTGTTGGAAAAAATTGCAAAATGTGCGATATTTATCAAAGTGCATAATTTATGGAATTGGAAATTTAAATACTTGCATATTAAGGCGCTAATCGCAGCACATCCCCTCGTGAGAAAGAAAATATATAGAAGTTGAAAACCAATACGTGAAGCCAAACCATATCATCGCATTCGACAGACCGTCTAGTTGCCCAGAGGTCCACTTCCTCCTTTCGATGGTACTAAATTGATATCCAGTTGAAGGCCTGACCACTACTGTAAAGAAACAACCTTCACAAACTATCTGAATATATTTGAAATAGGCAAATGTGATGGATAGTTACAATTTTCTTATGGCATAAAACTTAAGACTTCCCAGTTGGCTGTTCAAATTGAAAACGATTGAAAGAAAAACGATTATTTGCTATTGTTAGTTTTCATGTTCAGAGCATCAAATTAAATTGATTTTGAAGTCATTCAGCGACTAGTACCAAATTTATTGCGTTCTCTGATAAGGATTCAGAGATACATGGATACCAACTTAAATGGTTCTACCCCACTGTCCAGTCAGCATGCAAGCAATTTCTCTGAACGGCAGATTCAAGCCCCTTATATATTTGCCTCTCCGTGATTATCAGTAGCCCTTGGCTTATAGTTGGCTTCGACCGGCATCATTACTTTCGCCGTGTTTCAGCCGTAGTTGAAGGCTCGCGGTTGCTAAGGTATATTCGCTCAGCTCCCTGTGTACATTCAACTTTGTAGGAAAAACAAAACCCTTGATACTTATCTGTGCTAAGCCTGAACTCCAAAAAACGCAGGCTTAAAAACTCTATTTGTCAAATGTTTTCAATGCCCGCGATAACAGAATGCCACCCGCCATTTCTGTGTGTTCCGTGCCTTGCTTGTTTGTTTCTCGGATGGAGAGAGGCAGCTTATCGTGTGCCTCGAACGAAGTGGAAAATTCCTCAGTTTAGCCCCAGATCTCGTCCAGATTTCGAAGAAAAAATTTAAAAAGAAGAAAGAAGAAAAAAAAAAGTTTGCTATCTCCTCCTCCCGCTCGCGTTTTAGGAATTGTTTCAAGTGTTTTTCGAAAATGCCGCGAGGAATTTTAAGAAGTGGGGAATGCGTTCTTCTTCGGTACGATATGCTTCAATTCGCGCGAGCTATGGGAGTTCTTGATGATATGGAGAGATGTCTATGCCATGTCTGGTATCGACCCTTCCCTTCTGAGTCACCAGGAAAATTGATTTCGAGAATTTATTTGTTCTCTAATCTAAGTTTATTTAGTTTCTCATAATGTTCTTCTGTCGTGTATAGTGTGTAAGAGAGAGGTTATGGGAGAGGAGTTTTACTCTACGAGGGGACAAAGAAAAGTTGAATAGGACAGGAGAAAGGATTATAAATGAGTTTTAAAGTTATTCAAAAAGATAGTCTTATTCAAGAAGATAAGACTGTGGGATTATTGGATCGGGTTATAAAAAAAAGCTGTAAAATTTCTTTAGGTGAATCTTGCTCAATGAATGTGAAAATTTTTTTCAATATTTAATATAGTATTACTCATGCTGTCTCAGGACCTCTTCCCTTTAAACCACCTGCATAATTTTTAAAATTTTATTTTAGTGTACCCTCTTGTTTGATTTTCGAAATCTGCAAATTGACAGCCTGATACGAATGTTGCTGATACAGTATTAAGGTAAAAATTCACGTACTTTAGTAATTGGGATCCAGGATTGAGAATTTTGTGATTTTTTTTTAAAAATTACTTACGTTTTGTTAGTGAACCCCCCCCCCCCCCAATCTAATCTGTGTTTAAATAAACATCATTCCGCTTGTAAGCATACTTGAAACTTTTAAATGTTTAAAAAATCGATATTCCAAAGTTGTAGCATTTTTAAATTTAGGATTACGTTCCTCCATAACGGTCCTTCGGAAAGAAAAATTTCAAACGCTAAAACTGTCCGTCGTCGCGAGTTATAATTTTGGCAGCCTGCCAAACCCAATCTGTACCCCTTGGGCAAGCAGTAAACAGTTAAACAGAAAAGTACCAAAATGCGTAAAAATTTTGACATATATATAATATATACACACACACATATGTACATATATATATATATATATATATATATATATATATATACATATATATACATACAAAAGAGGTAAGCAACGATAAGTAATCCTACGTTAATAACCTGCGGTAGTTTCGTTAGAAGAGACTACCTGATTTTTTTTTTTTTTTAATTTATTTATTTATTTTTTTAATATATCTCTTCCTAAGCGATGGCTCTATTTGCATCATTTTTTAAATTTCCTGCATAGGAAAGTTTTCCAATTAATTTCGTCCTCAGGAAATTTAAAAAAATTTTATCAAAAAATTTTTGATCACTTTAGACTGCAAAAATAATTTTTTTTACGATAATTCTTGCTCCAGGGAAAATAATTTCAGGATTTAAACTCAAAATCGAAAATTTTGAAGGTTGAAAGAATCTTGAACATCCGGTAGATTGTTTAAATGAAAACAATCCTGTAGAATTTTAAATTTTAAAAAAATGAAAAAAAGTCGCATTTTTTTTATAAAGGTCTATCTTCCTATGCAGTATTCAAAAATGTGCATCAGCCAATCTTTGAATTGTAAAAATACCGATGATATTCATCGTAATTAATTTTTATTTTTTGCAAGACGGTTTTAATTTTGTTATGATAGACATCTTCATAGTGTTGAAAAAAAATTAACTACGGAAAACAGGTTAAAATTTAAAAACGATGTGCTCTCTATTTAAATATCTACCTCCGTATGCTGAAAACACATTAAAAAAAATGGCAAATATGAGATTAGAAAAGTACCGAGCGAAAAATTCTCCGTAACTGAACAGGTGGATGGAAGATACTTTTATGAACAGAAAACGTATCGCCTCCATACCTTTAACTTTCGCTATAGTCATGTAATGTTTTCGCTGTAGGCTGTAAAACTTACCTTTTGCTACTATTAATACTTTGGAAAGCTATGCAAATAACTCTGGTCTGCACGTGTTATTTTAGCGTGCAATCGAGTCGTATTTATTTCACAATTAATTATTCGAAACCCGAAAAAATAACCTTTCTAATTACTTGTCCGACAGGTCGAAGAATGCTCATTGTTTTGCGGACATAGTCGACCACAGATATTTCGTTTCGTTACTGCGGTTGTTTAACAACTACTTCAATGAGTAAAAAAGAAAGAAAAACTGACTTAGCCAGTTGAACAAATCTAAAACCCAGGATAGCAGCCTTGGGGCGACTTCACTGTGCCACTCGATTGAAAAAGTTATGAACGTGTCGTTTTACCTTGAGGAACGAAATGTATCTGAAAGAACAAAAACGGCTAACTTGAAAATTTCGAAAAAATTTCACCCGCCCAAATACCTTTCGAATTTACCCAGAGAGCCATTCCGCAGCCCTGTAACAGATGCATGTGTTGCAATACCACTTGCTAATGTAGTTAACATACCCGGAAAACGAGGCGCCATTGTTTCGTGGTTAATGACTTCTTATTCGGAAAAAGTACGCATTCGCTGAATATTAACAGTTTTCTCGCCAAAACAAATTCATAATCACATGATGAAATGACAAAGAACCTTTTAGGAGGTCTGGGCCACAAGATTTTAATTTATTTTATGCGCATTCGGTAATGATTTTTTCCCCTCAAATGTGTCTCTATATAAAGTTCATTATGCATAGAAAAAAAATACTTGAGTAATTTGTAATTTTGATTTTAAAAAAATTTAAGCGTGTTTAATTTTTTTATATATCTACCGAGCGAATACATTTATTGATTTAATTTTTTTTTCACTATTGTGCTTCGAGAGGTGTTATGTCTAAAGTTTTCATTTTCTAATCTGTGACTCATAAGAGAAGGAAATTCCCCACAGCGTAACATAAAGACTGAAGATTTGCTAAGGAAGCTAAAGCATATGCATCTTTGGATTACCCCCAAAACAATGGGTTGCTATTCACATTTTGATCGAAATACATGTCTATAGTGCTCATGAATGTGGTATGATTACCTTAATATTAGTGTTAATTACTACTTGCTTCTTTCTAGAAAATATAATTTTATGTCCGAGAGTCTTACTCTTGACAAACTATAATATCTTCTATCTCGCCACATTTTTAAGCGATTCTTTAGAAAGAGGTCTGTCGATCTCTCTCATTTCCATATTGAAAAATTCTGCCTGAATAATATGATGTTTGCCGTAACTGGTGTCCAACAAAGACCCTCGAAGCTTTAATTTAATTTCTGGCCCGTCCCCGAGCACTACCATTTGCCGAGAGAGGACTTTCCCACCATCGAACGTGTATAATAGAGAAAAAAAAGAAAACATTAACTGCAGCTCGTGACTGGATCCCGTTTAGAATGGAGCGATTAACTCTGATTCATAAAGAATTTCGTGATGACGCTCCACAGTGGAGGATTTAACTGCAGTCTTTTCATCTTCCGTTCAGAACTCTCAGGAGTCAGGAATAAGCGCAACTTGATTTCTTTTTCCCCTAAGTCCAAAGCCAATTTGCTTCATGCCGGATCTCTGCCGCGCGGATGCTAATTAAAGCGCATTAAAACGAAAAGCTGATAAAGGAGGAAAAAGGAAGCAGCTTTAATATTTTAAGGGATTTGGGATTATTCGCTGCTTATTTCAATCATGTTTCATGCGCATAAGCTGACTTAATGCCTCCTTTTTTTAAAATTCAATCTGTGAGTCTACTGTTGACTCTTCAAGTGACTTTTTTCGCTTTCTTTTTTTCAGCTTTAAGGTGATCTGGGGCTCAGATTTTTTAAATTTTTATTTTTATTTTGCAGCGATAAACATCAGTAATGTTGTAAGGTCTCGCAGCAAATTAACAACGACAAAGTTTAAATTTAAAAAACTGCTCGCATAGCGTTAGAAGGTATACTTTCAAATGCAGGAAAGAGAATTTGAAAGTATGCGTTTGCTAATCAGTGATTAGAAAAATACGGAGAGGAGAATTCCCTGGAAGCTTAACATTGGATAGATCAGCAATGTCAACTGATAAACCGACTTATGGTATTTAAAATAGAAATTGTAACAAATTGTTAGGCACCCATTTTAAGATCTTTCAACGCAGTATTTATGGATTATTTTTAAGAGTAAGTGTTGCTTAAAATTGTTGTTCGGGAAGGTCTGCGAGGTCAAATGATACATCACCTCATGGTACTACGAAAGTTATCCGAACAGCCACTAACTTCTGTTTTGACCTCGTTATGGACGGACAGGTCAGTTCTCCAGTATTCCGTTCCACGCCAAGCCAAAACAAACGCACATTGACATACCTAACGAGTTGTTTTTCTCAAACACTGAATCTAATCTGTGCGGCTATGCATTCGTCTACTCACAAAGGAGGATTTTCATCTTAAATAGCTTCGTCGTACCTGAGGAAAACTCCTGCTAATCCGGTAAGCGGAGTGACGATTTCCTTTCTCAAGCACCTTACTCCTTTTACCGTTTTAAGCACCATTTAAAGCTTAATGCTTCTTAATCTGTTTTGACCCGAACGCTCTATCAACTTAATGAAATACCTGTTGAAAGTGTATTACCTGCTTTTCTTTCTTTCTTTCTCTTTTTTTTTAACTTCTGCCCTCCCCATCTGTTTAGCCACCGGACCAAGAAACGACACGATTTTTCATGCTTTGCCACCATCTTCGAATTGCGGTTGCCACCAAAAAATCAGAACTACTGAAAAATAAACAAAGAAATGCTCACGCGATCTGCAAGGTTGGCCAAGCCAAAAGCTACGGTTTGGTACTGCCAAATTTCGGTGGAGTAACTAAGTTGCTGCAGACGATTTTAGTATGCTGGAGTTCTTTTCTTCGTTTTTTTTTTGTCACTGTTTTTTTATTATTATTATTTTCTTTTTGTGTTCCGTTTCGCCGTTTTTAACTTCCTGGTTAATTGCCTTTTACTAGCGCGGGAAAGTTTTGGATTTCGTTCTGTTTTAATTGCATTCCATTGTCGTCCGTAATCTTTGACTGGTTTATACGTAATTAACCAACAGATGTCATTAATTTGTGGTGAAATCTTAAAACTGCTTTTCACTAAAGTGTGAATGAAACACAAGAGAAATTAATTATTAAAAAAAAAGGTGGATTTTTTTCTGGACTTTATGTAAGATTCTTTATTTACTTAAGGCACGTTTGACATATTGAACGATTTTTGCAGTAAGATTGATACTGATCAACATATTTGCTGTTATTTAAATTCATCTAATGAATTTTTTTAAATTAAAACTTTATCTACTTTTTAAAATATAATTTCCTGTATCGAGAAACAATTTTGGTTTATTTTTTTTTCCATTTCATCTTAAAAATTCCCATTAAAAAAAGATTATTCCTACAAAGTACATTTCTTCCTGTATTTTGGCGAGAAAATTTAGACTTGCCTTTTTTCTTGTTATTGGCGAAATTTCGTTTACAGACATAGGCAGGGGACCCGGAGGGGGAGGGAGAGACCCCCCCCCCCAACTTAACTTGAAATAAATTAAAACGCTAATAGAAGTTCAGTTAAAATCGGGGAATTGTAGAAAACTTTTAAGAAAGTTGGTTTCTTCCCGCTTTTTCAAACAGTGAAACTGAAGATTCCGATTATGTCTTAGCCTTAAAATAGTTTTTATCAATGATATGATCCATAACAAAAATTCGATGCTCTATTTTTTTCTCAGTTTATTTATATTCTATTTATTTGTTGCCATTGTATAACTTTTGAATACTACTCAAATATCAATTCTATTGTCACTCAATTTTGAAAAAATCATAATATTTCATATTTTAAGGACCGTCTGGCAGTCAATGCGCAGAGGAGGGCCCTAACTGAATTCAATTCGGGCCCCCCCCCCTCAAAATAAATAAATAAATAAAAGTTAAAAGCACGCTACACCTATGTTTACAGACCCTGGGTTCAAAGATCCAACTTTAAATTTTTAGTAATAGAATTAATCAAGAGCAATTAGCGGCCATTAACGATAACTGATCAGAGAGAGAATGACAGAGATAAAGAAAGCAAATAAAAGTTCGTTTCCGTGCTCAATTCATTTTCGAAAATGACACCTGCCACGCGACTTGCATTAACTCTCCAAAATCCTACGCAGAAGTAAGTTATTTCAGATTGCCCACACCTGTGAAAAAGTACTTCGCCGTTTTTTTCTTTCCGTTTTTAAAAAAGTCATGTGGTTCCAAAGTCGTTAAAATGGGCGTGTATTTCAGGGATGAACAATAATGGTGAGCGAAATATTCATACGGTCGGATTGGGTTATTTATATTCTGTCTCGCGTGTTTCATGTGTCATAATTACGCAGACGGTTACGGTGTTCAACGCAGAATAATCAAGGCATATTCTTTTTGCACAATGATTGGCAATTTTTAACCTTTTGTTTATCATCTATTTAAAGTGTAACAATTAGTCCAATGCATTGCTTGGAAGGGATATTAATTAGAATAGCTTCTTGCTTTTTCCCTTTTTAAAAAAATAAATTATAAATCTGCACATTAATTGTGTGAGATGGAAGAGTGTACTGCGAAAAAAAAAATATTCAGGTAGTCTCTTCTAACGAAACTACCCCGGGTTATTAACGTAGGATTACTTATCGTTGCTTACCTCTTTTGTATGTATGTATGTGTTATGTATATATGTATCTAAATATATGTACGTATATATATATATATATATATATATATATATATATATATATATATATATATATATATATATATATATATATATATATACACATATATGTATGTCAAAATTTTGACGCATCTTGGTAATTTTCTGTTTAACTGTTTACTGCATATCCAAGCGATAGACAGGGTTTGGCGCGCTGCCAAAATTATAACTCGCGAGAACGGATGGACGGACGGTTTTAGCGTCTGAAATTTTTCTTTCCGCAGGACCGTCATGAAGGAACTTAATGATACGTTAAAAAGTGTTCATAGTAAAATTTTCAGAGGAAAAAAAATCAATTCTGAATGAGATCACATATTGACATTATATGCCTTAAGTATAATTTTTTAAAGTTACGTGGGATTTTAAAAGAGGACATATTTGTGTTAACCTCCCTCTTAAGGCAAGGGAAAATTTTCTTCCGGGGATTTTCCTAATAAAAGATTAGCGAATGCCTATTTTTTGATTCTGTTTTCTGCACTCGGAAATAGATCTATATATTCAGTGCCCGTGTTTTTCAGTTTTTTTTATATATTACTTTAATATTTTCTAAATGCAGTTTTAATTTTCTAGTGATAGGCATCCATTATTTAATGTTCTGTAATTAATTAACAACCAAAAAATTTTAACAGTTTACAATCCTCCGTGCTCCGTATTTACACATCTACCTGAATACGCAAAAAATAAATAAATAAATTTTTAAAAAATTTTTAAAAAATAGGGTTTTGCTAATGTGCGATCATAGAAATACCGAAAGAAAAATTCCTCATAGCTCAATATCGGGATCGAAGATCTGCGATGTCGACTGTTTTAATTCTTTGGTCCCATCCATGCCATTGATTAGTTCTCTTTCGAATAAGTTGGAAATGCGAAGCCAATTTCCTTTTGTCAATATGCCAGCCATCTTCTCAATCGCTTCGTGACTTTAAGGAAGATATGAGAAATATTTTCAGTATAGAGGTTATGTTTATAAATTTGCAAACGAGATTAGTTGATTCAGTAAAGAGATTGCAGTTAATGATTAAAAAAAAAAAAAAAAAAAAAAAAAAAAAAAAAAAAAAAAAAAAATATAGGGCCAAAATCATTTGTTTTTTTCTTTCTCTCTTTCTCTCTCTATTTCTGTTTTTTTTTTTTTTTTTTTTTTTTTTTTTTTTTTTTTTTTTTTAAAACGGGATGGCTAAGACGTCGAGCTTATCCGAAAATTAGAACAGCATTTTACTTTAATTATTTTGAGTAACAGAATCACTTTTATTATTATTATTATTATTATTATTATTTTTAAAAAAAACATGCCTTCGAAGTCGTAAGGGAAAACTTGGCTAGCAATAATGCGAAAACGGAAGGGATGTTCAGTTTATCCAGTCCGGTTACTGCACTGTTAATTTTTTTAAAGTGTATTTCGTCTGACTGAGCGCTGAGACGGAAAACGGGTGATAATTCTTTAGTGAAAGCCCCGATTGGGCAGCGGAAAAAGTGAACACCTGTCGATTTCATAATTGTGCAAAGAACT
This sequence comes from Dolomedes plantarius, assembly GCA_907164885.2. Lineage (NCBI taxonomy): Eukaryota > Metazoa > Arthropoda > Arachnida > Araneae > Dolomedidae > Dolomedes > Dolomedes plantarius. The sequence continues at coordinate 156,679,849 of OU015496.1, read as the reverse complement.
AAATTCTAAAGCGTCCCGCAAAAGTATAATAAAACATCATTATATATGTTTTTTGTTCAAATCGTGAATATTGCTTTATGTTGTTTTCGCGTTAAATTTGTTGCGAAAAATATTTTAAAGTTCTTTAAAATTAATTATTTCTTTCACATTAGGATTTATTTTCTTATTCAATTTCTTCGGTTTTTAAAGCTGCTGAAAATAATACTGAAGGTGAACATTAATTAGCAAAGTCACTTGAAAAAAGATATATATATTATGAACATTAATAACGTTTTTTAGTAATATCTAAAACACCTCAAACAGGTCCTGAAGAAGGCAAGTGGTTTTTTTTTTTTAGCATTTCAAGCAGAACAGAGGGCTACTAAATAATTTTGAATTTAAAATTTTGGTGCCTTTAAAGCGGTGCATCAGTTCACATCGAAGAACAGCATTCCATGGGAAAATTTTAATCACAGTTTTTGTTTTCTATAGACAAATTAACGAATATATATTTTTTAATTTAATTTTGTCTCTTGCATACCGAAGAAGGCGTTTTAATGAAGAGCGTGTGGTTTCACAACAAAGTTCGGCCGGACGATGGCCGAATGACTAGGGCGCGGACTTTCGGTACCAGAGTCAGTGGGTTCAAGTCCCTTTATTGGCATGGATGTTTGTAGCCTTTAGGAATCGGCTTTAACCCTTCAGCGGGCGCGCCAATTTTTGGAACACCAGCAGGCGCATGTGGCACAAAGTGCAACGTCTCTTTCAACCTTAGTTATTCTTTTTGTAATAAACTTTTTTTTTTCAAATCTAAAATAATAATTCTTCGTTTTATGACAAAATATAAAATCTTTATAATATTGAGATATATTTATAATTAAAGGCGAAAGAATGCATATACAATCGCCTTATTTCAAAACTGTCCGGTTTATTGGATCTAAGGACAACTTGCGAATGGATTCCTATTTTGTCCAAAAACCTAAAATACAATGAGATTGTCCATCTTCGTGATATGAGGGATACCGTGTAATAGCTGCACATTTTAACGAGTACATCAACTCCTGCTTTTGTCGTATTGTAATCCAGTATAATCGGTGGTTTACCACGGTCAAATCACGACTACCAATGAATATAAAGGAATACAAGGTTCAGAAAATCAGGCCTGCATTAGAAAGGGTGTAGCTGTAAATAGAAACTGTTTAGGACATTCAAACCTTACATGTCAAGACAAACCATTCAAAATTACGAAAATGTTGCACTCTGTACACGGGCGCGCCCGCTGAAGAGTTAAGCTGTAGGTCCCGATCTAATTAGCCCACGTGCAGTAAAAAATTAACGTAGTGCTCTCAACCAAACTAAACCTTCACTACAAAATTCAAACTGTTTTTAAAATATTAAATTAAATTTTAAACATTTTTGAAAAACGCGTGCATTGTATTCACAGGTCAAAATCAAAATTGTATTTGCTAATCCAGGATTAGAAAGTATTAAGATGAAAATTCCCTATGACTTAACATGGTCAGCTGATGCACCGATTATACAATTATTACATTATTTTAGGAATCTGCTGATTTCATTTATAACGGAGTCCTGCAGTTGACCTCACAGAAAAAAAAAAAGTAATGACATGTATTTGGAAAAAAAAATTAGAAAAAATAGTACTGCGAATAATCTTTACCTAAATTGTGTTCAATCTGCACCGCCCATCCAAGGATGGATCTTCGGAACGTGACAACAGACACGTGTGATGCATATATTAGGAACACCTTTCGGAACCCACGCGAAAAAGGAGGGTCCAACCAACCTCGTGTTTTACAACTCTTTGGAGCAGACCGTTTCCGGCGTTGCCAAAACGAGGAAGAACTGCAAATAAAGATTCTTATTGTTCTATTCATTTTATTTTTTTTTATCTTAGGTTTTGGCAGACGATCGGTCTACCGTTTTTGGGTGGAGATAGCAAAACGACTTCATTTTTCAACTTTAATTTTTTTTTCAGTTCTTTGAGGATGTCGAAAAAAACTGTAACAAAGGTGTAAAAAACATTCTATCTCTGTAAGCACATTTACGAGGGTGATAATAACAGTAGCGTCATCACAAAGGGTGGGGGGTTATTAGGGTACCCCACCTGAGCCTATATTGGTAGGAAAAGTGTAATTCCCGGGGAGGTTTTCGTATCATACCCATCCCACAAATAAAAATTTATTTTCAAGATCCAGTTAAAAACGTTTTTGAACTGTAGGATAGAAGGAGCTTCGTGTTAATTGGGCAGATGCAGGAGTTCCAAGGAACAGATCCTGTGACTGAAAGCATTTTGCTGTGTGTTGGAACGGATAAGGAGCGTCGAGACCTCGCCATCTGATTAGTCAGTTTCTTTCATGCTCGGCCTGAATAGAGAATGGAATAACTGAGGAGCAAACAGGTACCCGTGGGCCAACGGTGTAGTGCAGAAATGTTAACCTAAGCAATTACTTTTTTAGATAAGGTCAGTGCTCAAAGTTTTAAATATTTCAGACATACATTGGAGAATATTTAACGCTTCATTCATGAAAACATCTCCCCCCCCCCTCTCTCTCTCTCTACACACACACACGTATATATATATATATATATATATATATATATATATATATATATATATATATATATATATATATATATATATATATATGGTGCCCGGTATAAAGGGCTTAAGTCAAAAACAGTGATTTCAAAGTTAAGTGATTAAAAAGTTATTGGCTTTTATGCCAATCGCAGAACAATAATTTCGACTTTAGTCATTTGTAGAAAGAAATGTACTTTTGTATACAAAATTGATAGACTTAAGCCTTTTATACAAGTCATAAGATTTTTTTTTTCTTTTCAATACTAACAAATATCTAAAAATATTTTTTTTTACTTAAGCCTTTTACACCGGGCACCATATATATATATATATATATATATATATATATATATATATATATATATATATATATATATATATATATAAAGAGACTTCTCTATGGCGGCCAGTAATGGTTCCAAAAAGAAGTGGCCGTTTTGTAGGTTGCCCATCGAAAAGAGGTTTCTTCCATAATATTTGCTCTATGGAGTCGTGAATCGGTTCTAAACAAAATTAGGCTTTTATTAGGGATGATATATATATATATATATATATATATATATATATATATATATATATATATATATATATATATATATATATATATATATAAATAAACTTCTCTAGCCGGCCACCCCTCTGAACGGTCTAATTTTGTCTAGAAATGACTCCATAGAGCTATTATGATGGAATAAACCTTTTTTTCAACGGCCACCCCTCCAAGCAACCATTTTTTATCTGAAGTATTACTGGTCGCCGTAGAGAAGTTTCACTATATATATTCTTACAAGACATCACAGGGGAGATGAAAAGAATATGAGAAAATAATTAAGAGTTATTATTTTTACTACTAACTTATTCCATGAACGAAGTTATTAAAAAGTGATGTAAAATCTGTGCCACGTGTCGAAAGAACTGACTATATCCACGTTTTTCATGTGTATGCAGTTAACCTAATTTTTCCTCCGCTAATTTATTATTGTGTTCATATTCTCAATTGAAGTGCTACCGGTCGGACAAGCAGCGATGGAAAAATGCTTTGTCCCTGTTGCCATTCATAAGTTAATAGTAATGAGGACATACCAGGATTTAGATCGTCTGAGAGAGATAAAATGCTCAGATATTAGCCGCGTCATTGTCTTCATGTGTTATCCACCTGTTAAAAAAAAAGGGCAATCAATTGTGTGGCTCATTGAACATTTAATATCTTAATTGCAATTAAAGAAAGGAATATAATCTTCATTTTTTTTTTCTTTTGCTAGTCGTGGGTCGAAACTTAAGAGATCGATTTTAGTAGAAATAACTATTGTAGCGATGCGTTCTAAACTCTTTAAGAAGGGTAGGTTGAATGAAAATAGTATTACTAAATTAGGATAAAACTGTCGAGATCATTATGAAACAAACACACACACACACACACATATATATATATGTGTGTGATATATATATATATATATATATATATATATATATATATATATATATATATGTGAGAGTGAGTTTGGCAACACAACTGAACTATTACTACAACTTCCACTCCTACTACTGCGGCACGAAGGACTTTAAGCGGATGTGTTGTCCTGCAAGCTCTCGATGTTTAGCTCTTTTGATGCTTCTGTGTTTATATTTTAATTTCATACTAAGAGTTAGTCCTGTCTTGTAAACATCGTCTAGTTTAATTAAATGTTCAAAATAATTAAGTCTAATGATTCACTTCTAAAGGAAGGAGTACTAACTCCTTCCTACATGGGTGCTCGGCCCTCGGACTCGAAAAATACCCCTAGCATGCTGAACTTAAAAAAAAAAAACTTTATTTTCTTTCGATGATACGACTTAATTTCGACTTGATTTCGACTGGATTACTGTTGTCTGTCATTTTGGATTTGGATATCGAAAGCGAAAGCCAAAGTGATGTGCCACGGACTCTGATGATACTCTGATGGGATGATGAGAACCAAAACCAGAATTGTAAGTAACTTGGATCATATTAAAATTATTTGATGCATACGTTGACGCTTGTTCAAGAAAATTTTGATGATTAAGGGAATTCTCAACTTATTGATGATTTAAGAAAACTGAAAGATATTTCAACGTTCTTTTGATGCAGGAATTTAATTGATGCTAAATTCACTTTTGATGGTCTTTGACGTTGAATTTATCACTTCTGTTTTCTTGAAGAGAATTCTATTTCGATGAAATTATTTGATGATTTGATGAAAATTTCGACATTTAACTTGAAGAATCTTGTTTCCTTGAACAAACCACAACATAACATATATTTTGAAAGATCGCGAATTGAATACTTTTGAAGATTATTATATTATTATTTTGATGCATAATTTTGACGAAGCGAATGTTTATTTGATGACAACTTTGCTTATTTGATGCGCTTTGATGTTGAACTTAATTCTGCTGTTTTCTTGCGAGAATATTTTTTATTTTGCAGAATGCTTTGATGCTTTCGATTTCACAATTTTGATACTTTCGATTTCCCAATTTTGATGCTTTTAACATTAGAACTTTAACTATTATTTGATGCTGCATTTACATCCTCTATTTTCTTCAACAGTGATTTATTTTGAAGATTAATTTGATGAATATTTTGCTGAAGTAATATCTAACTTGATACATATCTAAATTTACGTCATCTGTTTTCTTCAACCAGAGAAATTATTTTGAAGAACTTATTATTTGATATTTGATGCTTATTTAGTTCATAATTTTGTTTTCTTGAACAAAACCTGTTTTAAAGATTACTTATTTTGATGCATATTTTGAGAATCAATATTTTATTATTGAATTGGTATTTGAAAAAATTTCGATTTGAAATATTATTTTCTACTTTTGAATTTGAGTAACTACGTATTATAATTATTGATTTTGGTTTTGAATATTTGTATATTTGTGTACTATAATTGTTTGAACCTAGTATATAGTTATGGCTACTCTCAACGATTACCCCAATATTGCAAAATCATTAAAAATTGGTGGTACGAATCAAATAAAGGTTCTACATCGTTTAATTTTTGGTACAGACGGCGACAGACAAAATCGTACCAGATTACGTAAATTTACAGGTTTTAAACAGCCATTCGTGTTGGAAGCAACGAAACAGAAAGTACTTAAAGAGTTTTCACTTAAAGACTTGATTTCTATTTGTAATCTACTTCATTTAGAATTTTCAACTGACCCAGACAAATGTGCCAATACCATTCTTATGAGTCTTAGTGATTTATCGTTATTAAAAGCAGAATTTTCTGATCTTTCGGAATGCGAAGTGAATGATGACTCACTTCCGGATGCACGTTCATCCCAAACTAACAGCGTTATAGAGGAAAATAGATCTCCCTTTTCCCCCACCATTGACGCAAAAGAATCTTCGAATAAGCAAAATACACACATTTCCGTTGGTGAATCAGATCAAAATTCATTGCCTTCAGTTGAAACTGCGAATCTCTCTTTCCAGTTGTTTAGTCTGAAAGACGTTGTTGATTTAATACAACCTTTCTCGTCTCGTGATAATTACAGTGTTGAGAATTTTATATCTGACGTTGAAGAACTTTTTTGTTTATATCAGATAAACAATCCAATTCACCAAATTACTTTTGTTAGAAAATGTTTAACTGGTCCCGCTCAAACTTTAATTAGGTCTATTCGTGGAATTACAAATTGGGAACAATTGAAGCACCATTTATTAGACGAATTTTCGGACAAAATTAACGGTATTCAGTTACATAAATTAATGGAATCTCGACGTATGAAACCGTTTGAAACCCTACAAGAATATTTCTTAGCTATGAGAGATTTGGCACACAAAGGTTCTCTCGATGACTCCTCTCTGTTTGAGTATGTCATAAACGGAATTCCTGATTCAACAAACAATAAAGTTATTCTTTACGGTTGTAAATCCGGCCCTGAATTTAAGGAAAAGTTGAAAATTTATGAACAAATCTTTAACAGATCACAAAATTTCAGACAAAATAATCAGAAAAAAATTGATGCTTCCTACCTCAATGTGAAAGTCGATAATACACGTAGCCCAAATACACAGCCAGTATGTTTTTCCTGTGGCTTGAGAGGTCACAAAAGCAACCAATGTTTGAATAAGTCACATGGTAAACAATGCTACGGATGTAAAAGTTTTGGTCATGTTCATGCTAATTGCCCTAAAAGTTATCGAAATTCTAAACCAAAACCTGATTCTCAAAAACCTATTTCTGATAAAACTGTAAATGCACTTTCTCCTGAAACTTCATCGAAAAATCCCATGCATGTTGACATTCAACTTGCAGGAATTCAATTGACAGCACTCTGTGACACTGGGTCACAGGCAACCCTCATCAATGAGAAAACCTATCGAAGAATTGGTTCGCCACCATTGCAGCCCACCAACATTCCCTTTTCAGGAATTGGCAAAAACCAAGTTCACAGCATCGGATTCTTTCAGGATTCCATCGAAATTCAAACCATTACTTTACCTGCTAAAATACATGTTCTAGAGGATGACTTGATTCCTTTTGATGTGATTATCGGAATCGACTTTTTGCAGCAAACCCAATTTACATTTGATGAAGACGGTATTCGTTTTACTCTTGATAATAACATCTTCGTTAATATTGCTAATATTCCTGATGACGAAGCTTTCCCATTTGATCTTTCACACATTTTGAATTCTGAAATTCGTGAGGAAGTTCAAAATATCGTTACTTCCTACAAACCCCATAAAGTTCAAGACACTGAAATTAAAAGGACTATTTTATTACAAGATGAAATCCCCGTAAATCAACGTTCTCGACGACTCCCTTTTGCGGAACAGAAAATTGTAGAAAAACAAATTCAAGATCAGGGCCAAATATGCATGTCTGAAAAACCTCTAACATCTACTCAAGATAAGATTTCTAGGGTAGAGAAAATGGATAATCCAATTGATTTTGAACGTGATGATGATGATGATGCCAATGATTTAGATTTGCTTCATGATAACGATGATGATAATGCTTTTGATATTGGAACTATCAAAGCAACTCTTGAACCAAAAATATTTGATGCCGATGATGATGCCCTTGAGAATGAATCCGTCAAAAGTGAAAAGGTTGAACCAAAATTTCAAGTTATTGAAGCTCCCAAACCCCCTGAACAAATAGCAGCTTTTCAACAACAGAAAAACATTCTTTCACAAAACCCAGTTCTTCATGTTTTTCAACAGGGATACCCATTAGAACTCCACACTGATGCCAGCTCCTTAGGCTTTGGCGCTGTGCTCTTGCAACAATCCGATGATGGACAGTTTCATCCTATTCATTATTTTAGCCGTAAAACTACAGTTCAACAAGAAAAATATCATAGTTATGAACTGGAAGTTCTTGCCGTTATTGAAGCGCTAAAAAAATTTCGAAACTACTTGTTGGGAACAAAATTTAAAATTATCACCGATTGTGATGCTTTCCAAAAAACGATGCACAAAAAAGACCTACCAGCTAAAATTGCTCGATGGGCATTGATGTTAGAAGACTTTGATTATGAAGTTTGTCATCGACCCGGTAGACAGATGAAACATGTTGATGCTTTAAGTCGTAACCCCATTCTTGTAATTACCTCAAATGATATCACTCAAAAGGTGAAAAATGCCCAAGACCAGGATGAATTTATATCTCAAATTAAATCTATGCTTGAATCTACACCTTCTGATGAATTTTTTGTTAAAAACGGAATTCTTTATAAACTTCATCAGGATGCCGAACTTTTAGTAGTACCACAAATGATGCAGAAAGAAATAGTGCTAAACGCCCATTCACAAGGTCATTTTGCTTCACAAAAACCGAATTAATTGTTTCTCGTGAATTTTTCATTCCTCAACTTAAGAAATTAGTTCAAGAAATTATTTCGAACTGTATTCCTTGCATTTTGTCCTCGCGAAAATCTGGAAAACAAGAAGGATACCTTCACCCCATTCCAAAAGGTGATGCACCCCTTGAATGTTACCATTGCGACTTTTTAGGACCTTTACCATCGACAAAAAAATGTTATAAGTATCTTTTTACAGTAGTTGATGCCTTTTCCAAATTTGTATGGATCTATCCCGTGAAGTCCACCTCTACGAAAGATGCCTTAGACAAATTATCCTTGCAACAAACTACATTTGGCAACCCTTCAAAAATCATTACTGACAAAGGTAGCGCATTCACATCTTCAGAATTTCAAAGTTACTGCCAGGAACAGTCAATTGAACACATTTCAATAGCAACAGGTGTGCCACGTGGCAACGGTCAGGTTGAGCGTGTTCATGGCACAATTATTCCCGTTTTAACTAAGTTAGCTCTAGATGAACCTGACAAATGGTTTAAATATGTCCCAAGATTGCAACGTATCTTAAATAGTACCACCACACGCAGTACAAAATTCACACCCTTTCAACTTTTAATTGGTGTTAAAATGAAACAACAAGAGGATCTACAGATTAAAAATCTTCTTGACGAGGAACACCACCAAAGAATTCTTGATGACAAAGAAGCGTTACGTATCGAAGCTAAACGAAATATCCTCCGTTTACAGGAAGAAAACATACGACAATATAACAAACGGCGTAAACCGGCTTGTAAATACAAGATCGGTGACAAAGTGGCAATACAACGAACTCAATTTGGAACCGGATTAAAGCTCCGACCAAAGTTCTTCGGACCATATGAGATCACGAACATCAACCCCAACGATCGTTACGAAGTTCGAAAGTTAGGACATCACGATGGTCCAACCATAACATCAACTGCAGCGGACAAAATGAAACAGTGGTGCAGAAACTGAACACCAATACCACTGTGTTGAACACTGCTTGATTTTTTGAAATATTTTTCCTTTTTCTGCTCTTTTTTTTTTATCTTTTCAGAATTATTGTTTACAACCCAGCCGCGGACGTCTGGAAAGTCAGAACGGCCGTGTGAGAGTGAGCTTGGCAACACAACTGAACTATTACTACAACTTCCACTCCTACTACTGCGGCACGAAGGACTTTAAGCGGATGTGTTGTCCTGCAAGCTCTCGATGTTTAGCTCTTTTGATGCTTCTGTGTTTATATTTTAATTTCATACTAAGTGTTAGTCCTGTCTTGTAAACATCGTCTAGTTTAATTAAATGTTCAAAATAATTAAGTCTAATGATTCACTTCTAAAGGAAGGAGTACTAACTCCTTCCTACATATATATATATATATATATATATATATATATATATACATACACACACACAGGGAATCTTCTCTAAAGCGGTCAGCAACGGTTTCGAAAAAAAAAGTGCCGTTTCTGGCTAGTGATGTTTCGGTCGATCTCTCTCTCTCTCTCTCTCTCTCTCTCTCTCTATATATATATATATATATTTATTTATTTATAAACTGTTCTCTCTATATAAACTTTCTATTTATATAAACATTTCTCTTTCTCTTTTGATATCGTGTTTTCAAAAGTAGGAAAAAAAAAAACCTGCAGTGCATTTATCATGAGTCGAACTTTATCAGTTGAGAAGTAAGCGTTAAATAAACTAGAAATTCGCGTGTCCGTTTTTGTAAACCGAGTGCAGTTCCAACGGTAACCCACTTTTCGTGGCGTGTAACAAACCGAAAACGTGCAACTTTTTATTTATACGGTTTATTTTTAACCCACGCCGCGCATATGAAGTTTCTCGAGGCGCGCTATGTAATCCTAAAAGCTTCCATTAGAGCGAACCGGATTGGTTAATTTCGTGTTCGGAGATCTGGTTAAAGCGGGCCACTCTCACCACTGGTGTGTGTCTGATGGCGCATGTCTTCTGGAAGAAGTTTGTTTGGCAATTTTTTAATGAGAAGTGGTAAAGGCATAATTATGGCGTCCTTCAAAGATATCAGTGTAATGTAGTGGTTTGTTAATATCGGATTTGAATATCCAGTTCAGAGGGTCAGCCGTTTTTGTTCCTCCTCTCGGTCATATATATATATATATATATATATATATATATATATATACATACATACATACACACACACATACATATACACTGTGAAACTTCTCTAGACGGCCACCCCTATTCGATGGTCATTTCTCTAAACGACCATATTTTGTTCAGAACCGATTACAGGCTCCAAAGGACCAATGTTATGGAAGAAACCTCTTTTTCCCAATAAATTAGCCTTCCAGTGTACATACATTTATGCACGTATTCCCGTCTATTTCAGTATATCTCGAATCACGAATAAACAAACGCCTATATTTTAAATGTTTTCACCTCTTGAAAGAAAACGATCCATATGTACAATGTTCATGGTTTTCAGAAATATTTATAGTTCAGTTTAAATTTGTTCAAGAAATAGTTTTAATTTTGCACCGATGTGCAACCATAATTGAATGTGAATGAAACTGACTACTGAAAAATTTTTAAATTTAAAAACTACGCGTTCTTTGCTTAAACGTCTACTTTCCTATGGTAAAAAAAGAATTCAAAACTATGCATTTTCTTGGAAAAATGGTTAGAAAAATGACCTGCAGAAAATTCACCAACTAGCTGTGGAATACGAATCATCTTGAAAAGCCTTTCGTTTTCTCTTGACGCTCTTAACTCACTGACACAAATTGAACGAAACCCTTTCATCAAATGAGAATCCCAGATGGATGGAAACTTTCCGTGGCATATCGAAACTCAAAAACGTGCACCGAGACAAAAATTTCGCCTTTTCTAATGGTCGTTATAATAATAATAATCAAAATAGCCCGGTCTGAAAACAAAGCAAAATAACCGAGGCTAAAATTCACAAGAAGTATCACGCATTACAACCACTACTGCCGTAGTTCGAAACGCCCCTTTTCCCTTGCGAAGAACATGCTAGACATTTGTAATTGTCCACGCTTCAGAGGATAATACCTCAGAAAACCATTGGAGACAGGTCGGCTCGGAGTGGAGAGAATAACTGAAAAAGAAAAAGAATTTCAAATTTTGTGTCTGTTCTTTTTCGCATTTTTTTCTTTAATATTATTATTATTGTTATTATTATTATCCCCCCCTTTCCCCCCTTCAAACTCATCCTTCGTGGAACGAAGTCAGAGGTGCAAAAATGACGGTTGAAGAAAGTTATTTGTATTGTTTGTTTCAATCGAATTATAACCCTTTGTTTGGAACTTTGAGAAATAGCGTTTCTTTGTTAAAACGGCGGCCGTTTCCATTGTTTCGGCCGCAAGAATGTGTGTGTGAAGCATTGTTTTTGAGGTAGCTTCGGTAAAAAAATCGGAATAAAACTCGCCTTTTTTTGCTCTTTGTCCATGACAGCGTTTATTGTCCATTATTTCCACAAAATGGGAGAATGCCAGAGCAGTATCTTTCCCTGCTGGGCAGGAATTCAGCCGCATTGCCTCTTGATCGGGGATCGATTTGGATTGAATTCTCAGAGTGCGCGTCTATTATTTATTTTTGTGGGCATATACAGTAACCACCGCTTATAGTGATCAGTGGTTATAAGAATCAACCGTTTATAAGAATCAATATCGCAAAAACAAAAACAAATGTATTATTTCCATGTTAAAATTTCCGCTTTAAAGAATCAATCCACCGGTTATAAGAATCAGTTTGCAATCTTCGCCTTCCTTTCATTTTTCCAAAAAATGCCACTTGAACTCTCAAAAGGTACGAAATTCTTTCTTAAGTTTTTGAAAAGAAAGATTGATAAAACTTTGGGGTGGAAAACAGTCGTAAAATACATTCCTTTAGACATAACATAAGAGTTTCTCCTTATACGTTTTTGCTAAACACTGTCTTATTAGCTTTACCCAGGGGCATCTAACCCGCCCGGGTCCGATTTCACTTTTCTCCAGACAGGCACTCCTTTTTTCCCACCACTTACTTCCTGGTTGTGGATTTCTGGACCCTGAAACAAATAAATCTTTCGCGAAGTGTCCACCATCACTTACGCAAACGGGACAGTGGATTCAGCACTTCAAACCGTGAAACGTAAACGGATCCATTTTGCTGAATCAGATGAACCAGATGCTGAATCAAACGTTTCACGGTTTGATTCAGAATCAAACCGTGAAACGTAAGCTATAAAGTGAATCTTCGTCTGAGACTGTAATAAGCATACGTCGCTAGTATTCACTTTAGTTCACTTTAACAAAATTGTCAGTTAGTGTTAGAACTTTTTGATAGTCGAATTCAAATATGATAAAAACAAGGAAAACTCTTAGTTTTTCTGAAAAACAGAACTTGTTAATTAGATATGATGCTCTTCCAAAGTGTAGTTAAAAAGAAGCTGCCTTTTGTTGATTTTATAATCATGTGTTGTTACTTATAGGTCTAGAAACTGAGTTATAGTATTTGTTTAGAAATTGAGTATGTTTAAAATTATAAAAAATAATTTTAATAAATGATAAATAACGTAAATTAAAGAGTATTTAATGGTAAATTATGTATATATGTGCCAGTGTGTTTATATATATGTACAAGTATATATTTGTGTATGTGTGCCTCTCCAAAGGGAAGTTTCGGTTATAAGAATCAACCGCTTATAAGAATCAAAAACAGTAATAACAAACGTGATTCTTATAAGCGGAAATCACTGTATATATATATATATATATGCGATAGACTATTGCCTAGGTGAAACTGAAGGAAAGAAAAGCAACTTATTTCGAGCTAATGGCTACAATGCAACATTAGGGCGGGGAGCATTAGGTGTGATGGTCTGTATGTTGAAATCCCTACTCACGTAATTAATTAATATCATTACTTCAAAATGAGCTCCCGTTCTTAATTTTTTATAGCGGATTTTAAGAAGTTGCGTGTTTTGGCAGGAGCATCGACTACGAGGTTCGTTTTCGAGCTTGGTTTTATTTTTTTACAAAAACGTCTGCACAGTTTTCAATATCTTAAAAATTTCGAACCTTTTTACATTCAGTTCCGTACTTTTTTCGTTTGAAGTCAACCCACGTGACACTTTTGCTTTGGACCTGCGTACAATTTTATCTGTAACGTATACTACGCGCGTATGAAAAAGACTTTTTTTTTCAATCTCTTCCCTTGCCCCACAGGAAGTCTAAGACTGTCGGAGTGTCCTTGCTATGTACATTCCCCCCCCCCCCCTCCTCCGTACTCACTCCTTTCGTTTTTGCTGCTAGAGACAAGAGACGCCTCCCGCGGTTTCATCCCATATGTCGCACGCACCTCCAGCGAAGAGACGCGCGGGATTTTTCGAAATTAACCGGAACATATGGGATACGTAGAGGAGAGACTTGGATCAAGTTGATATCGGGGGAACAACAGGGGGGTGGTGTGGTGGTATTGGCAAATGAGAGACGAAGAACTTTTTCATCTTCTGTCAGAGAGCTTGATGACTGACTTATCCGGGATTTTTTTGTTCTCTTGCTCTCTGTAGGTCACCGCGGCAAAAATACGTGAAGGCCAGCAACGAGAAATCAAAACACGCTCATTTCCGTTCGAATAGTTTTCATAAACTTCCTCCCCTGTCTTTTTTGAAGGGCAGCATTTTTATTTTTATTTTTAAATTTTAACCCTTCAAAGAATGCAAGAAGCCGAACTAATGTCTTCCTTATTTTTTACTTGTACGTTCTGAGATGGGATAGTGTATCCCATCATTTTGAAATTGGCTTCGATTCAAAGAATTCGGTACAGCATGGTCTTAGGTATTGGTTAGAGGGAGGGGGGGAGGTGCTAAGAGCTTGCGCGAGTAACAAGTCGATTAGAACTCAACTGTTCAGGAGTCCATGCTTGTGAAAACTCCTGACCCCCCCCCCCCCCCCCGTTAGGCTCAGCTGCACGGAGGGTCACTATGTTTGTAACAAGTCCAGTTTAGCACTAAATCTGTCGGTCTCTGCTCTCGAGTTATCCACTACGCTTGCAAAAACTCCAGTTTTACATTGAGTTGCCTGTTGGGCTCAGCTCACCAGAGGTCCACTGTACTAGTAAACAGGGCCGCCCAGAGACTTTACGGGGCCTGGGGCAAACTTCTGTTGGGGGCCCTAAGAAATCTGATTAATCGAATAATTTTTTATTTTTATTTTTTTGAGGGGACGTCTTTTTCCAGGAGATTATTTTGAATTTTGAAGTACGGTACAAGTTTCAGAAATTTTTTTCGGAGGAAATCTAATAAATATTTTTAAAAAAATTTTGGGGGGGCCCCTCCGGCAGTTCGGGGCCTGGGGCAAAGTGCCTCAGTTGCCCCCCCCCCCCCTTCTGGGCAGCCCTGCTAGTAAAAACTCCAGATTCACATCTAATCCCAAAATAAGAAGAATGTCTTGCATTAAGAAAATGACATTCATTCAAAAACATTCGTAAGAGAAAATTCGCGATTTAGAAAAGCTACGAAAGCCAGAGAGTAGCTCAAACACGAGAGCTGAATCGAAGCCAGGACACATTCTACGTGACTCGCGAAAAAAGGCTTAAAGAGATGCGTGGAAGCGCCCGAATTCCGAACCACATTGCGCCCTTATTCGCTTGTAGCGCAATATAAGGTTCACCTATGTTAAATTTCTGCGACTAGAAAAGAAAACCAGACAACGTTAATCCCCCCCCCCCCCTCTCCTGCATCTCCGGGGTCAATCGGATTCGTCCAGAACGCTTCGTGTAACGAGGGTCTCCCTGGCTCGAACGCCTAACCGACCGTGACGAACGAACGCTGTTCACAATGTGGTCGAATATTAGATGCAGCTCCTTTCTCTTTAAACTCTCGACAACACAATGTGCGTCAAAAACATCAAGCCTCTAACTAAGGCTGAATGGGCTGCAGAACGAGACCACGTGAATACGTTGTCTTTAAATTTTGTGAAGTGGGTTAATCTTAGACGGGCGTGCATTTAGAGGTTAAAGAATGCGTATGTGTTTCAAAATTTAGATCATGGAATTTAAATTTTTTTTCTATTGTTGTACATTCAGATGATTATTTTGTATATTTTTAATCCAACCGTTGTCAAATGTATACGAGGTGTAGAAAATTTAGAATCATGTTTAAAAAATTTATGCGAAAAGAATTAGGAAGACGATTTTGGTTGTCAAGTAACTAATTTAGAGTGTCGCATTGTTGTTTACTAATGGAATACACACCCAGTTTCGTACATCTTCCTAAACTTATTTGAACTTAAAGCACTCCTGAGACAAACAGACTGAAAAAGGTGTTTCTGAATTCCATTTTTTGTAAGATTTAGCATTTTGACAAAATTCAACTTTGATTTTGTAGCAAGAAATTGAGAAGAAACCGTGTTATCTATATATATATAAAACAGTTCCGTAACTGACTGACTGACTGACATACAACGCACAGACCAAATCGCTGGACCTAAAGGGCTGAAATTTTGCATGGCGATTCTTCTTATAGTGTAGGGATGCACTAAGAAAGATTTTTGAAAAATTCTTAGATTTTTTAAAATTAAATTTTTAAGCTGTTTTAATAACATTTTTTAAATTTGCATTTAAAATAATAATTTGAGGGTTATAAAATTTATATCACGAGAAAGATCATAAAAATTCCTTTAAAATGACATCTTTTTCGAATATTTACCTCCATTTTCTGATATTTGGTGAATTGTTAAAGATTAAATTTTAGAATTTAATTTATTAAATGCTGATCACGTGATTTCTTTTTCTGGTACTTTATAAATAAATTTACCGTCACGTCATAACAATGAAATAGACAAAAAAGTATTTTTCTTTTCTTGCTAATGCGGCAGACGATTGGACATTATCTAAAAAAATATTAAAATTCAGTAAAAATATGTTCCTCAAACTGTACTATATAATTTAGTATGTCCTATTAGATTTCACTTGAATATTTTCTTTCTGTCTATAAAATATCCCTTACGATTTTTTTATAAATGTATTTTTTTACATCAATTGTATACATTTATCGTCGTATTTATTATATATATATATATATATATATATATATATATATATATATATATATATATATATATATATATATATATATATATGTAGGCAGGGCTAGATTTGAGGCGGAACGCGCCGAAACGACGTTCAGGTATCTCTCTTTATCAATAATTTAGAATACCCCCCACACGACCCGGAAGGTTACCGTTCCGGCACTTCTATTTCTAGAAATCTAGCACTGTATATAGGCATTAATTGCATACATTGACCGTTATATTTAATTTGAATGTACTCCTTAGCGAAGTGCGGGTTTTCAGCTAGTTATTAATATAGCTAATGCACATCCCATTTCGATGGCCACGTCAGTTTGTTAAAAAGATAGTACATTTCTAGAACAAACTGACCGACGCAACGACAAATCGGATTTGTTCCCCTTTAATGAGGTTCTTAAAAACATAACCTGAAATTCCCCCCCCCCCCCCCCTCTTAAAAGGGAGGAAAAAATTTCTTCGAACCTTGTTCACGATTGGCAAAACCTTCCCTAACATCTCGAAGTGGGGAAGTGAAAAGATAAAAAATGACGTTTATGGGTCAGTTGACTTGTCCATTGATTTGAAGACCACACAGCAAATGAATCGCCGCCTGGAAAATTCCTAAATACCCTCGTTTGTGAGTGACATTTTTTCTCTTTCCGAATCCCAACGTTGGAGAAGCGGAGGCTGAGATTTGAGAAAAAAAAGAAAAATGTATAAACTGATCTTTTGAGGTCACTGGAGATAGAGTTCCATCGTGCCCCCAGTGGCTTACTTCCTGTGTCGCGGGGAAAAAAAGTGGCCAACTGACGACGGCCTTGTTTACGGGGTGATTTTTCTCTTTTTTATTTCTCTCCATTTTTAGCCACCACTCCGTCGGTGGCATTGAAAGAAGTATATTTACTGATGGTCCAGATAGTAGCTTGGGATAGTAGCCTCTCTATCCACCCGGCAGGCCGGAATTCCGTTCTGAAGACGGCCAATCATCTGGATCTCGTTGTCTGCGCTTCATTGGATTAATTGCCTCGATTGGTCAGTTTTGGTAGCCGTTTGGTAGGAGTGATACCCTTGTCAGAGTGCTTGCTCCGCGGTAGCCAATCATTTGCCCCCGTTCGACAAAGTCTGTTCCAAAAACCGGCCGAGCAAACACTGATATTGCATCGTCGATCGCGTTCTTTTCCTCGAAGGATACGAAATGCAACTCCCTTTCCGTTGAAGAAAGTGTGTGTGCTCATCTGAAATGGAATGCTCGTCTGGTCCGTAAATTTCTGGTTCAGTGGATGCGGTGTTCAGTTCCACCTTTTGGAGAGTCTTGGACTGATGCCTTTAAATTGCCTGGAGTAACTGGATTAGGACGCATGAAGTAAGTCCGATATTTTTAGGTTCCACGATTTGGGTGATATGGGTCTCTAGTTCATTGCATGGTTCCGGAAAATATAAACTCGACTCATGCTCACGTGGTTTATTTAATACACCAGGGATCTCACAGTATCATAAATTTGTGGTGTGTGTTTCCTCTATGATAAATATTTGAGGTTCCCATGCTCTCATTTCAGGGTTCTTATTATAACTTTGAAATTTTCCTTAGGTTTACACTGCTTTCTTAAATTGTATTTTTAAACTGCTTTACCAAAACAATTTCTTTCCCCCTTTCCCATCTCATCGGTTCAGAACCAGGGAATCCAAACTCATATAAGCAAACTCCTTTGGGACTCCATTTCTTGAGTTTTAGTGCTTTTATTCAAAATTAAATCTGATTACTTCCTCATTTGTGGCTGTTTGTTCTACGGTCATTTTTAAGAAGTTAAGTCACGACTTTGTTTTTTTATGTGTGATTTAAACAGATTTCACCCTTAATTGCTATAACACTGTCTACAGGGGAAATATATAAAGCTGTTTGAGGAAAAGCTAGAAGGCAGGAATTAGTTTTTTTTTTACCCCACGCCATAAAGAGCGGATGTACGATCGTAATATCTGTCAACATCAGCTTTTTAAAATGGTGCACCTGTGACAGAAATTAAGGAAATAGGATGGTGAAAATTAAGGATGTGGATGAAAAGCAGATTGAAACACAGGAGGACATCAATTATTAATTATAAAATTAAATAATTAATAATGATGAAAATAATAAATATAAAAGATATTGATATTTTGTTGTAGTGTAATAAAAATTATTGATAATTCTAATATATTTATCGCCACTGATCAAAAGAGAAGCTGCTTTTTTTTTCTGCTTTGAGGCTAAAGTGATTTTATCAAAAAAAAAATTTCCCTTTTCAGGAAAAATTATATTTTTAGGTGCTTCATTCCTTGAGATGTTGCCACCTGCCCTATAAACGAGTCTTGTCACGTCCTAGTATTGATCCTAAATTAGGCGCAACCCCTCCAGGGTGTAAGATGAATTTGTGAGACCTACAAAGATTATTTTAACTAATGAAGCCCTATCGCTAGAAACATGTATCAACCTAATTAGCGTGGAACCTGTCTGTTGTGATCTCACATAGCGTTAAGTGCAGCGAAACTAAACGTCGTGTAACCCCATAAGTAATATCTACCCTATATACTTCAAATTATTAGTTCAAATCTGTAATGTTTTTGTATATCGTGTTTACTTTACGTTTCTATATACCGTTTAATTTTCTCGCTAATCTTTCATTAATTCTTTGGCATGCACATTAAATAAATAAACCCTAAGTGACCCACAAATCGTCGTAGGCAATCAGGGGCGCCCCCTGTTAATTGTTTCAAAACGGATGTAGGGCGCCGTAAGCGGCTGGAGATGTGCCTAACTCCTTATAATATTAGAAGTACTGTTACAATAGTTGTAACAATTTATTAATTCTTTAACTTGACTTGAAATGAAGAGTCGATTTGATACGAAAAATTGAACTCGCGGAGATAAAAATTAGTATTAGTAAGGAAAAAAAAATATTATGATTAATAAAAATATAAATAAAATAAATAGCTAATTATATTTCAGTATTAATGGAATTATAGTTTAAGCCAGTTGTATAAATATATAACTTTTTTTGGTTGACTTAAATGGAGGACCGAAGACATCAGTTGTTATTAGTAAAATGGAAAATTTGTATTTATAATGATAATAATAAATATAAATTAGATTATTATAATAATAAAATTTAGTTACCATATAATAAGGAAAATGTTGTGTATGCTATTATACTAACTATAATTAAAGATAAACTCTTTATTTGGCATAAGTTGAGATTTACTTTGAGAATGATTATAAAAAATTTCGTTTTTCAACCACAGTTTGAACATTTTATGTTTAGTTTCTGAAAAAAATGCCGCTTTTGTCATTCTCGATCCTTAGCGCTCATAAATGAGGCGAAACTGGTACATGAGTTTTACATGAGTGAGCGAGATTGTAAATTTTTGACAAATAAGATTCCAATGCTTGACGTCCTTATGAACCTAATTAGCGTGGGAGCTAGGGTGCATAGTGCTAAATGCAACTTGACTTTTCCTAAGTCATCACCCAATTTCTCTAACGGGGGGAGAAAAAAAAAAAAAGGAGAAACTAAAAAAAAAAAGAAAAAAAAATACCCATTAAAATCGGTCCCTCCATAACAACGATTATGTGAGGGCGCTTATGATATTCTCAGGGGTCTCAGCTTTCACGCTCCCCTTCGTTTTTTCCCTTTCGAGCTGGAAGAATCCCTCTCTGTCGTTGGGAGTTAGAAAGTAGAAGGGGGGGGGGGGGAGAAACGGGTCGATTGAGAAATGCCAGTTTGAAGCGGGAGGCCACACGTTCAGTTGCGGTTTCGAGTTTCAAAATCATTCGCCTTTCGTAACTTTTCATCGCAGTTAAAAATTAATTTGTGGGTTTTTTGTTTTAATTTTTTTTATGAACGAACTGATGAGAATTACATTAAAAGCGAGTTCTTTGTAATGTGGAGTGGATGCATATGTTTTATTCCGGGAACGCCTCTCTCTCTCTCTCTCTCTCTCTTTTTTTTTTTTTTTTTTTTTTTTTTTTTTTGGGGGGGGGTGGACGCTTTCTTTACTCACAATATATATCTCACTTAACGCCTTCTATTCAAGTGAAAAATAGATATTGGAAGCTGTACAACGTACAGTAATCAGGAGTGGCTGAAGACTGTTTAAGACGGTTTTTGGCTTGGGTATAACAATATTGTCATGCCTTATTGTTATATCTGCGTTTACAGCACGTTTCAAATGAGGGTAGTGATAATTATTGTTTGTTATTTTTATTACGTTGGTGTATGTTTTTCTTTTCTTTAAATGCATATGTTCACCCTGCGATCTTCCCTCCCCTTACTAAATATGGGGAATTCTCCCCCCCCCCCCCCGATATTTTCCAAATTGCATATCAGAAAATTCCCGCTTTTGAATTACGTTTTTCTATGCGAAAGTAAATGTCCATCTAAAAATCGTGTCGTTAGTAATTTTTTTTCCGTTATTTATTTCTTCATAATACCAAATTATTGTTAAAAAAATTGTTTTAGAAAAAAATTACATTAGAAAAATATTATTAAAAAAACTCGGGTATTTTTTTGAAAAAACTATATTTAAATGCAGTAAACAGAACCCAAGCCGAGGTTAATTTGCTAAACCGTGATTAATTTGGTTTGGTTTGGAGCGCTACGGTCAATTTTTTGCTACACGAGGGTTAATTAGACCGGGACCTACTGCTTAAAGCCGATTCCGAACGGCTACAAACGTCCATGCCAAGAGTGGGATTCGAACCCACAAACTTTGGTACCAAATACCAGCGCCCTAGCCTTTCGGTCACAGTCCGGATAAGCTGTGATTAGAAAACTGCTTGTAGAGAAATTTGCATTAGCTTAGCACTGGAATTGATTTGTAAGGTTGAGTTGTGTATAATTTTGGGAGTCCTTTAAACTTCCCGTCACTCCCACATAAAAATCACATTTTTATCTTCTTGTTTTGAAATATTCCATACAATGTTTGAATACAGTTACACAAATCACGTATTTCTACGATAAATGCATTCCCAAATACAAATTTTTCGCTGTACCATCTGTGCGTAATCTGTTGTACATCTGTACTTTGCCTGTTTATCTCGAAATGGAATTCATTCCAATTTACCATTTTTGATGGGATAGATTAAATTCTTTGCTAGGTATCAAATGGAAATTTTGTACAGCTTTCGTTACCCTGTAGCGATCGCAAGTCTGCAGCCGAATTCCCCGCGGCAGACTACATTTAAAAACATATTTGTATTTTACGTTTTGAAGAAATTGTCTTGCAACTACGATGACTCGGTACGGAGAGAAGCAGAAAACGGATTTCTTCTGTATTTGTTGGTTCAAGTTTTCTGTTTTGTAATCTTTGCTATCCGCATTATTGCTTAATTTGTACCAATCGTATTTTCAGTGTTAGATTTTTGAAATAAATATTTTACAACTCCTATTTTCATTTATACGTCTTCCGAATGTTTGATGACGAACACAATTTCTTTAAGTTATTTTATAATCAAAGAGTACAAAGAGTACTGGGGAAAAAAGGGGACTTATTTTTCCCTTGAAAGTGCTTAAAAGTTACTTACTTACTTACTTACTTACACACACACACACACACACATATATATATATATATATATATATATATATATATATATATATATATATATATATATATATATATATATATATATATATATATATATATATATATATAATAAAATTAAAAAAAATAAAACTTTGAAGTCAAACTAGTTTGAAATCTTTCCTATGCACAAAAATTTAAATGTATCCTAAAAGAACTTTTGATTCTGCTATTTTATCATAAACTAAACGCGCTTTAAATTTTATGTTTTAAATTTGTATTTAAACAAAATATTTAACTGTTCAAAAAGTAGAAGGCAAATCGACCTAACACTCTTCATACGTACTATATGAAAAACCTATTTTACTACCTGTGCTTACCCCCAGTCACCTCAATAAACTTAAACCTCATAGATCTTTTTTCAAAAAGAGAGTGAACAACAGATATTCGAAAGAACGCACTCAATTCAATAGCCTCCTTAACCTGTTACAAATCCTTTGCAATTTTATCCATACTTATACAGATGGATCTTCAGATGAAACTATCCTGATATCTTTCTTATTCTTTTAAAGAGGGAAAAAATTCTACAGAAATTTGGTGTAGGCAGAGTGGCCTCAAACTTTACATGCGAACTCGCTGCTATTCGTGAGACTTTTAAATTTGTTCATTTCATTATGAGGTATTAATTCGCTGATAGGACCTTAATCTTTTATGACTCAAAGGCAGCCCTACAGCGGGGTAGCTCGAAACTTCCGCAAAATATTCACCATTTGCTTACCAAAATAGGTATATTTAACTAAAAATTGCTGGATGCAATGGATACAAGTGTGATTAGACGGGAATGACACTGCTGATGGATTGACCAAGGAGACTAGACAACTAAATAACAGCTCTTCCAGACATGTTTATCTTCAGGGCGTAAATGCGGTGGCGATATCCAGACTAAAAGGAAAAATTAATCCCAGCACGTCATCAAATATGTGCAATCAATACCAATAGGTGTATTACTAAAATCATTGTAAGATTATGAAATCGGCCTCTTTGAGAAATGAAACTCACTCTGGATGGTTAAAAACTTACCTAACCTGCAGAACTTGTCCTGAAATAGAACTAACACCAAAACATCTTTCAACTTGGCCTATAATATTAGCAGCATTGAAAAATATTGCCAATATTGCCGAAAACTCACACGAAAATTCATATTCCGAAAAAATTCTCCCGATTGCATGAACTGAGTTGCGGTTCATGAATATTTATTTATTTCTTTTTTCTTTTTTTTTAAACTCTAGAGGGGATACACCAATCAACCAATCAGAAATTTATAAAGCGCTGCCACCTTCATATTTTTATTCTCAAACCAACAATATGTAAATAAATAAATTTTATTAAGCTATTTTTGGCATTTTTCTTTTCAAAAAATTTTATTCAAATTAATGAATTTTTATTCAAATTTTACAATATTATTAATTTAGCAAAGGTGCATTTCAGAAAAGAAAAAAAAAAGTAAAAACAGACCTCTCGTAGAAATAAACTTTTCGGCTGAGGACTAATTATATACATTTTGAAGTAATAAAGATATTTCGTGTTTGGGAATGTATATGAACGTATAACATCGTTGTAATTAATTGATGTATGATTAGTGCAAGTTGTCTCGGAAGAGAAATATTGCAAAATCGGGCACATTTTACAGAGATAAGTTTTTGTGGCGTAGTATACATACATGTTTTTAAAACAGCAGTGTAGGATATACTGTTCACTACATTTGATATCACTGTTTTAAAATTAATATTTCCAGTGAGTATAATTTAAAAAAATAAAACTATTGTAAATCAGTACATTGCAGAGGCAATTGAACTGTGACATGGGAAGTTTAAAAGTAATTTTGTTGTTTTTTGATTACTTGTTATTGGAATGTAGTGGCGATATTTGAACATTTTTATCTTCACTTTGCCTTTCAGAAAATTCGAGCGATCGATGAAAAAACTGTTTCCATGAAAAACAACCCTTCTGGAAACTTAAATCTAAAAAAACCACAGATATATTGCGCAATCATAGTTTTTTTTTTTGTTTGTTATTATTATATAAGAATGAAGTGTCACAGATTAAAACATGATATTTGGTCACAGTCCTGGATATTTCATTCATTTTCTGCGTAATTCAATAACCAGTTCAGTCCGAGAGAAGGTCTGCCAGGAATTTAATTACATCGTCTCTGAAGTGTTTTCTGTGGTGTGGTAATTTCCTTTTTGTTGAAGAAAAAGGTCCGTTCTATCTCGTTCCAGGACTCAAATGTTTTGCGGTTTTTCTACGAATCATACCTGGATATGATTAGATTATTGCATATTACAGATAAACCACAATTCGGGGCAAAAAAAATTAAAATAAATAAATGAATAGCGTTTTTAACCATTAGAGGCTTGCACATTAAAGTGATAGCTGAGAACTTGGGGTAAGCAATTTCCCCCTGAGGCAGTGCAGTTGAAGGGGATGTTCATGGAAACGAGGTCCATAAAACACCATTTGTTTTCCAACATAATTTGTTCTTATTCAGAGAGGTACCCTATTGTGGGAATTTCCGTGGGGGGAACTTAAGGCGATGTTTTACATGAGTTAATTACTGGAATAATCTTAAGAACTCGGTAACACTGTTGCGCACTTGTTTAACGTTCTTGGAACAAGGGTAGGCTTGAAGTTTTTTTTAAAAACAATTTTGTAATCTCGCCGGAGTCGAAACTCGCATAATTGATAATGACTAATGGATTGGAGTGCTGTGATGACCCCTGATTGGCTCATTCGAGCATACTATTATCTCCTTTATTAAGGTAATATTCTGAACTACCGATTATTCTTGCAAATTAATGCACGGAAAACCGAGACACGCCGGTAAGCCATAAGTGGTTCTGTGTATAGCAAAAAATTATATGCAGATCTTAAATAAGCTGGGTGAAGTAATTTAAATAGAGATTTGTTAAGGAGGTCAGGAATCCCACCCCCCTTCCCCCAACACACACACCTGCCCCAAAAGTTTTTTTATTGGCTTAAAACGTATTCTTAGAACTTAAAGAATCAACAGTACATACCTCATGTTTCTGTGGTGATTATATTGCCTCATACATTTATTTTTATGTTGTACTGAAATTCAAAATTCCCTGCCAGGTTTGCTATGCGTCTTTTTGTTCTATTTTCCTGAAACCGTCAGCAGGATTTTTGATTCGGAGAAAAATGTCGTATGATATCTACCTTAATGCAGAAACTAATGAATAAAATGTTTTTTGCCTTTTAAAGTGATTAAAACTTTACTAATTACTTGGCAATTATTTTACCAATATCAATAGCTTAATTTTATAAATACTGATGACAAATTATTTTGAAAGCTTTTCTATACGCAAGTGGAAAGAGCATGCAATAATTTAAGGCAGGGGTGGGCATTAAGTCGATCGCGATTGACCGGTGGACCGCCAAGACGTTTTGGGGTGACCGCCTTTACTAAGACCTAAGACGCGCATACTATATAAAAATAAACATTTATGGAACACCGACGCGATTTGCTTTAAACGTGGTTTTAAAAGAGTAAGTTTTTTTTCTTGTAGTTATGTAGGTAAGCACATATTCCGTATTTATTATTAAGTTATAATAAATATTGTAGACCTTTTTTTTTAACTCACCACACCTATGTCACTGGGTGGACCGCAACACCTTGAAAAAATTAGAAGTAGCCCATACCCTGGAAAAGTGCCCACCCCTGATTTAAGGAGTAACATCTTGGCCCCAGTCCCCCTTAGAATAATAATAATAATAATAATAATACATTTCATATAGATTCTCAGATTTTCTCCAGGTTAATTTTCTCTTGTAGTGTGTCGTTTGCGAGCCATGAGGGTGGAGGATACGCATATTATCTTTAGGCTTTTTCTTTTGTGAGGTGCCAATACCCTGGGAAATGGTACGGATAATTGGGAATTTAGTATATATACTTTGTAGGTGAGTAAGCACAGTCCAGAATGTGTGAATGAAAATGAATGTACTATATGGTTTTGACTTATGGTTTTACCAGCGGTTACAGCACATTTCAAACCAGGAAAATTACGTTTGTTATTTGTTAATTATTTTTACTACGGAAATATTAAGTTTCCCTTTTCTCCGGTCGACCATATCTATGTGTTAATAGCGCTCTTTTGGTATTATTAATCGTGTTTTGGGAAAGAAACTAAGAAGTTAACTAAAAGTATTGTTTTGAAAATGGAAAATTGAACACACGCAGATTAATCATTCTTATTAGATGAATTATTTTTCGCTAAATAAAAACTAATAATGGATGATTTTAGCACAAGTAATATTGATAGTTAGTAGTATTGCTATAACAAAATTATTATTATTTAGTAGTAAGGATATATTGACTTTTTGGGTTTAATTGAAAGTTGTTTCAAAAATGGAAAATCTAATGTACCGGAAGGCATCAATTACTGTTTATCAATTAATTACTACCATCTAGGATTTAATTCAGTAAATAATCTTACATTCAGTATATAAATATCGATAAATATGTAATGGATGAAAATATAAACATTTATATTATTATCATCACTAATTGCAATATTAGAATTAATATTAGCCAGAACAATATTGTAATTAATGTTGACAATAGCAATGAGGAAAACACAACTTCTTATTTTCCACAATGTAATTAAATTGGTGGCGACCTGTTTCGAGCCCATTAATCGTTCATCGTTAGGCGGAGGAGCGTTGCTCATGGACCTAATGCTCCTCGGTTTGACGACGAACTATTAATAAGTTCGGAACATGTCGCCACCCCTCTAATTACATTATACAATATAAGGAGTTGTGTTTTCCTGTTTACATTTTCCCACAAGTTTCCTGTAAGTCGTAGCAATAACAATATTAGAATTAATATTATCAACTGATAATTTAAATATCAATAGTAATTGCAATAACTAATAACCCAAATTTAGTTCCTTCGAGGAAGGAAAAGAACATGGCGGGCGTCGTTTTCATGGTACATAGTACCCGCTCTCGGTACCGAAACACGCTGTAAAATTTAAAAATAACTGCTGGTGCAACGTCCCGCGGCATTTTTCTGCACCGCACCCCACTTCTCATAAGGTCTTCGAAGGGGAGGGTGGGAGGCGCCGTCAAAAAGAAGGAGGGGCCCGCTCAGGGGGCTCCGTGACCCCAAGAAGGGTCTTGGCTTGAGATCACGGAACTTGGAGAGTCCCAAGTCTTTTGCCGTGAGACATTCTGCCCCTCTTTACTTTTTTTTTTTTTTTTTTCTCAAGCGCCCAGAACCACCACCCCTCTCTCCAAGGCACAATGGCTTGCTTTGTCGGAATGGAATGATCCTGAACTTGTCACTTGTCGTTTTTGCATATTTGAATATTCGGGGTTCATTTTTCTTTTCTTTTTTCTTTAACCGCATATTCCAGGGCATTCATTCATTATGCCCGGGTTTGGAGGGGTGTTTTGTACACCAATTGGTTACCGAATGAGAAGCAAGTTTCGCTTGTTTGAATTGAAACATTAAATTCTCAAAACGTCACAGCTTTTGTTGTCGCGTTTATTCGGAGACCCTTTTTTTTCTTCTTTTCTTTTCCAATACAGTTGATGAGACATGAAGTTGATTCAATTTCGTATAGACTCGTTCGGGAAGTGTTTGAGCATGACGCACATTTTACTCTCAATTTTATTCTGAATTCACGTTCCAGTTTTAGCTGTAGAGACTTTCATGTTGAATTTTATCATTTAACATCAGTGTTGTAACACGTACAAAAGCGTGCAATGTTTCTCATTTATTTTAAAAACAAACCTCTTATTTACTATACACACACATTTATATATATATATATATATATATATATATATATATATATATATATATATATATATATATATATATATATATATATATATATATATATATACATACACACACACACACACACACACACAGTGAAACTTCTCTAGCCGACTACTCATATTCGACGGCCACATTTTGTTCAGAGCCGATTCAAGATTCCGTACAGAACCAATGTTATGAAAGAAGCCGTTTTTCCACGGCCACCCCTCAAAACGGCCACTTTTATTAAGAAATGACTGGTCACCATAGAGAAGTTTCACTGTGTTTATATATATATATATATATATATATATATATATATATATATATATATATATATATATATATATATATATATATATATATATATACATACATACATACATATATAACTAAAAAAAATAATTATAAGAAGAATGCAGAAAAAAAAACAGAAATCAAGCACTCAGGGCTCCACGCACCATAGACAAGATTCTGTAGTAGTGCCAGAACTGAACTATCCCGGAACTGAAACCCCTATCCTACCCTATTCTAGCTCTGTTGGTTTATTTATTTTTAGTTAAATTTGTCCATTTTCAATATCAGGATATGAAGCAACTGCGCAATCTTTTATTGAAAAGTTTTATGTTTTAATTGCTAGGGTAGGTTTTAAGTTAACTTGTTTGGCAGTCTTTGCTCGCTTTTAAAATTTTTTGTTAGTTTGATTTGTTTATATTATTTTACATACACACACACACACACATATATATATATATATATATATATATATATATATATATATATATATATATATATATTTACAGTAGAGTCCCGATAATCCGAACTTCGGTAATCCGAAAGTCCGTTTAATCCGAAATAAAAAATCAAATTGAACTAAGGTTACAATAAAACGACAGTCATACTAAGTAATATAAAGTATATTTCAGAAAATTACAAGAAAATTCTAAGTTAGACAATGTACTGAACTAATTATTACTGAACTACATTGGTTTGAGAAAATCCGTTAAATTTTTTTGTTGAAGAAAAGGATACCTCTCCCTTGTAGCCAAATTACGACAGCGCGTTAGAAAAAGGGTGTCCGCTGGGGTCGCGGCGGAGTGTTGCTCAACGTAGCGTAGCGCTACATCAAATACAGCCACCTCGTCTAGGTGGGATACCCTCTGCTTCCTGTCACCGTCTGCTTCACCTTCACTCTCGTCTGAGACTTTGATAGGTTCTTTCAAAACCTTTTCAACAATTTGCTGATAGTCTAAAATCTTACACTCTACTGTACTGTACTAGGCAGCGTTCCGCTCTCTTATCACCCATTTCGTCCCGAGATTTGGTAATGTTTAGACCAGTGGTTTCCAACCCGTAAAAGACTGCGGACCACTAAGCCAGAAATTGGACCATGTGCGGACCACCACACGCCACTGACTTGAGGGGGGGAACCTTCCGGGGGGGGTATGCGTTTATAAAATATATCTCAGGGAAAAGGGGAACAGGATTAACGTACTCACATTCTAGCATATCATATTCTAATCTATATAAACAAAGCAGAGTGTCTCTATGTATGTATGTATGTATGTATGTAACGTATACAAATCAACATTTCTTGACGAATCTGGTTGAAACTTCGTATACTTATGTTTTGAAGCCTGGAGATAATTCTAAGATTAGTTTGGAAGCTTTAAAATAGTTTTAAAGGTATTTTAATTCTAAAAGTACTTCACCGCTTCACTCATCCTGAGAAAACATGGCCGACATATCTCCCGTATGGTGCAGCCATCTGTCGGCAGCGACGGGAATGGAAATTGACGGGAACATTTGTATGGCCCTGAAAAGGGCCTTTTTTTCTATTGTGGGGCCTGAACATAGCCGGGTGAAGCCCGGCTAATAACAAAATAATTATGTTAAACTTCTAAGAAATTTTAATTCAACACCTGATATTCATCGGATATATTCGGCCCATCTAGTTCAATAAATATTGCTTTCAAAATCCTTATTTATTTGGAAACTTTTTTATATAATGGTGCCGGACCACTCTCAAGGCTCTCGCGGGCCACCTCTGGTTCTCGGACCACCGGTTGGGAACCACTGGTTTAGACAGACCTCATAAAATAAACTGTGTAATCACACGTAATATGTAATATTTATGTAATCACATGTTATTATGTTATTTAGGTTTATTTTAAGAATGGTTTCGCTGAATTCGAAAAATTCGTTAATCCGAAAAGGGTCTAGTCCCAATCATTTCGGATTATCGGGATTCTACTGTATATATATATATATATATATGTGTGTGTGTGTGTGTGTGTGTGTGTGTGTTTGTTTGTTTGTTTGTTTGTGTGTGAGGCTTAGTAGAAGAAGTGCCTAAGTCAGTTTTTTCCAAGATGACTGTTTACTTATGTCTTTTTAAAATAATATTATTTTCAATGTAAGAAATACCCAAGTCTGTACAGTGGTTTAGAAAACACTTTTAAAGCATCGGAGAGACTTGGGTATTTCTTACATTGAAAATAATATCTTTTTAAAGAGACATAAGCCATCTTGGAAAAAACTGACTATGGTACTTCTTGTACCAAGTCACAGATATATATATATATATATATATATATATATATATATATATATATATATATATATATATATATATATATATATATATATATATATATATATATATATATATATACATATACATATACATACAAAGATACATAAATATATTATTACTATACGTAATCATGTTACAATCGCTTACAAACAACTGCCATTTTAAAATTAAATCATCCATTTCGCCGGATGATGTTTCAATTTGGTTAGCAAAGTATTTAAGATCTGTTGCTTGCGTTAAGGCGTTATTGCAGATGCCAGACCTTGAAAGTGGAATGTTTTTTTCCTTCGGCGTATCGTTTGTTCAGATGCTCTATTTATTGATTCTTCTGTTCTGCTGTTCACTAAATCGTTTAGAGAAAATTCTTCATGTTTCGCTGGTGCGTGTATGATACTTGTATGTGGTTAGTCATAAGTAGTTGGGGGCAGCGTGTTGCATGTCTTCGGATATTGTCTTTAAATAGTTTGATTTTTAACAAGTTATCGTGCTGCATTTTTTTAAAAATTATTGTAGACGAAGGTAGGTGTGAATTTTGACTCAAAAATTTCCAAATTAACGCATGTAAAAAAAAATTAATCGTGTTATTAACTTTGAGCGCTTAACGTATGAAATAAATAGCAGAATAATTAAATCAATACGTGTGTCATTTCATGGTTGCATAAGAAGCCCGTAAGAAGTAATTATTTCCAGTGTCTACCATAAGGGGGCCCTTAAAATAAATGTGTTTAAAAAGTATTAAATTTGCCATTCAAGATTCTAACATTTTTGGGTATTTATTTTCGAGCTGAAATTTTCAGTTTATGTCTGTCAACGTTTGGCTCTGGTCAAATGTTGGGAATACTTTTTGTGTGTGTGTGCAAGTCTTTTAATAATGATAATAATAATAGCAATAGTTATTTGGGATGAGAACGCTTATTTTATATTATACCTCCTCTCCTGTCCTCTCCGAATATACAGATACGATCGGCTTCCTTTAATGACACTTTATGATAGTTCTTATAAGACGTAAAGTTATCCAATAAAAATGCAGGGGAAACAAAAATCAGCCGGTAAAAGTAATTTTTGAATGTGATTATTAGGGGAAAAAATACCATAAAGTTGAGTGTGTGTGTGAGTGAGATCCTAATCTCCCGATATTAAATTTATCTAAGTATCCAAATATAAAATTTAAAATCATTTTTGAGGTCTTTAAAAATGCTACCACAGTAAAAACTCCTTAGTTGTGTTCCTTAGTTAGTTTGTCCAAAACTCTTAAAGTTTTGATTCTTTAGCTATTTTATGTGATTTACACAAAATTCTCGTGGCGATAATTCGGAAAATCGCTCAATTACCGATCCGAATCGTAGCATGTACTATTTGACTTTTTCTGCTTCAACATTTAGTGTGAATTTCTTTATTCATTGACACAGACATTTCATAAAAACAATTAGTGTTCTCCACCCTCAACGGCAGTTTGTGATGCTTAATCTGTTTGTGGATGTTTACGAAAATTTTCATAATGCTATTGACTTAAGTAACTCCTTACTTTTAAAACCACATAACGAAGTTCAGAAAAAGAGAAATTTTTGTTTACAAACAGTGATATACATTATGTCATTATAGTTAATTTATGAGGAATCCATATACCCTCTTGAAAATGACCGGTAACGAAATTATGCATGTATTTGTCCTCTGTTATGAAATAATTTATTTTTTATTTATTTTAGGACTGAAAAAATATCAATAAAATATTATTTTGTTTATTAGGCTGTAGTATTTGTAAAAATCCATGTAAACGTGCAAAAATATATAATATTATCAAAACAGTTATATATTTTTATATAGCATAGCGATTTTCGATCTCTAACTAGACATCTTTAACATAATCTTTATCAAAATCGACTTATTTTTATAATATTATTTATTTTACGTTTCCCAATCATAGGCTAAAAATTTGACAGTTTATATAGTTTTAAAAATTTTAACAGACATCATCAGTAAAGGTCTTTTTAAATTTTTTTAAGCAGTGGTTGTATGAATAACTAAGAAATTATTAATTTTTCGTTGTGGTATTATATAGATCTTACATAACTGAGATTTTTAACTGTAGACTTAATAAAGCGTTTTTTAAAGAAATCCAGTCGTTTCTAGTAAAGTTAATTGTAGATGTTAGGCTTAATGGCCTCTAAATTATTTTCCTATGTATGACATTGCGATATGTTGGTCCTAAGAAATATGAATCGTATAAATTATATATTTAAATAATTTATTGTAACTTAAAATAAATTATTGCATTATATATTTTAAACATTTATTTATTTATTTATTTTGGGTGGAAAGAGAATTAGATGGAATGATAAGTAAGAAATTAGTCCCTCGTTTTTTTATGCAACGAGACAAAAAAATTGCAAATACATGAAAAAAAAATTTAGCTTGAAAATAGTTTTTAGCTTATCATGCCTTAAGGAAGTGCTTTTATCGACTTTGCACTCTTCAATTCTCATGTTAATGGGTTGTTCTGTGGTGACTTTTTCAGTAATTTTCCCGAATTACAGATTAGCGAGTGAAGCTATTTGAATTCCGTATTCAGTAGTTTTAAATAAACTTAAATGCAGTAAGCATTTAAGCTTAAGTGCAGTGTGGGCTTAAGTGCAGTGTAGATCTTTTTTTTTGGGGGGAGGGGGTGTCCTCGCCTCTTGGGTCCCCCCCCCCCCCCTCTTGGATGCGTTTTGGACCTTTGTGTGTCCTCAGTCTCTCCTTCCTTTCGCAACTAAACGGGACCCATTTTCGTCATGCATCCCAAGCGTAGCAGGCTCTTATCCAAGATTAACGGTTCTTATCAGGACCAAACTTCGACTAACACTCCTTTCCTCTTTAAGAATGCTGGTGTCTTAACCGATACCAAATTTCTTGTATTTAAAACTATTACTTACAGAGAAGATGCAGGTGTATTTGCTGTCTCTGAAGCTGGTGCTTCTACAGATCACCTGTATTACTACAGAACTTAAAATTATACCCTCTAATCCCCTCCCATATACCGTTAAGTTGCTACGGGCATTGTTGTTGGGGTTAGAATGGATATCACAATTAAATTTAAAAGGAGTAGCATGAAATGGGTAGAGCCAGACTAGTTATTTTTGTCTTCAAACTTCCTAACAATGAACCTATGGTTCAGATGTTGGAAAATTCTATAGAAAAATACCTTGATTATCGGAGACTTCAGCTGTCATTTGACTAGATGGGGATACACGAATTCCAACGCTCCTGGAGAGATCTTAGGATACTGCGTGGACAGCTCACTCCCCTGGAGGTATTGAGTACCAGAGGCTACACTTTCCTTTCTTTTATGGATGAAAAGACCAAGCCTGACGTGGTCGTCACTCATATAAACTTGTTTAAAATGTTTCCTTAAGACTTCTAAAATCCTGTTCCGGAAACGGCCATATATTTTCACTTGAACAGATAAATTTTCCAAAAGTTTTCCTCAAATTGTGTGGCGTTCTTCCTAAATGGGACTTTGAAAAATCCAAATGGGGTCAGATTTTACTGTCTGACATATCTGTCAGACAGTTAGAAATTAGTTCTTCCTGAGTAGTTTGACGGGGAAAACTCTCTTAAAACTACAGAATTATTTCAGTGGCTATTTAACTATGTGCTTTAGAGTCTATCCCTGGGGGAGAAATTTTAGAAAAAAAGCTTGAGGAATTAAAGAGGCAGCGATCAGGTCCCAACTGAAACAGAGTTTTCTTGAGACATAGCGGCGAGCTAACCTATTTTGAATGCAAACAGACTCCGCGTTGCGAAATTTGCTGCCAATCTTGACTTCAGGAAAGACGGCCTTCGTGCCCATGTTTGGTTTTATCTGCCTAAGAACCAATCCTATAAGGAGGGGGAGGGGGAGGAAAATCCTTTATCCTGAATGTTAAAATTTGCTCTGGCACTCGTGGCAAAAGCTGTTGCTTTGGTAAAATACTATGCCTCTGTCTACCGTGCCTCTCATAAGCAAGTGTAAACTTAAAATACTCTCATCCTCCTGGTTGTTTAAATTATGTGGACGAGACTAACATCGATTCCGACATTACCCGTCTAAGAACTAAACAGAGCTTTTCTTGAAACCAAGACAGGTAAAATGATCAGGGCCAGATAAGAAAAAAATAATAGGGCTGCCAATGACTAACAAGAAATGAATGCCATGGGGAAGAAAAAGGATGGCTCACTGAAGACTCCCCTGTTCCCTCAGATCTACCTAGGCGCATAGGCACTGCCAATTTAGATTTCTGATTCCTTCACAAGGATACTTGCGTCGCTTTGGAGTTGTTACTTGCCCCTGACTGCCACCCTGTGTTGTTCTGAGGATATTATGGATTTTAGTCATCTTTTAGTTTGTTCTGGACATGTTGACTCACATTTATTTGTCGATTATAATAGAGCTGGTCTTTATTGGGCTGCTCGTGGGAAAGTTTGGTTTAATGGCTTCCACCCCCCTGACGTAGGATAATAATAATAATAATAATAATAATAATAATAATAATAAAAGAAGTCGTGATTAAAAAATTACGAAGAGGAAAATTTCCCTAATTTAACATGGAAGATTTGCGATGTCACCTGATGCGCAGCTTTCATGGTTTCTAAATTATTTTTCTGATCAAGACATTGCGATGTGTTGACCGTAAGATCAAGGCTATCATATTTTATCCTACAAAGATGTTATATATATATATATATATATATATATATATAAAATAAAAGCCTAATTTTTTAGGCTGGGGGGGGGGGCAGGGGTTAAGGGAAGAGGGAATGCTAACTTCGAGTAACAAGTGAGAAAAATTGCAGGTACACGAATAAAAAAAAAAATCAAATTTAAAAATATTTCAACTTTTCACAAAGTCACCTTGCTATCGTAGGAATTACTTCCCAGATAAAAAAAAAACCTCTCAACCCCTTACGCACCTGTTAACCCCCTTTCGACGCGTAAGACTCTCATGTTGCAATTGGGGTTCATGGCGAAAAACTTTCCCCCGTTTATATATATATATATAAAAAAATCGATATGAGATCCATACTCCATTCTCCGTACGAAGCAAGAAAAGAGAACCGACCGAATAAACGTTGAAAAAGAACTGCAGCATTAAAAAAAAAAAAGAAAAAAGAAAAAAGAAAAGCCAGCAGTTTCGTCATATCTGAGAATCCTGCAAGGAACTGTTCCCAGAGTTGTTCTACGAGAACGGGGTGATTAGTTCCCCCCTCCCCTCCCTTTCGTTTGAAAGTTCTAGAACCGGTTTTAGGACTGTTAAGGGGTGATAGCCTCATGTTTTATTTATTTATTCTTCTTTTTCCCTCCTAGAAAGGGATACTTAGAAGTCTGGTAATGTGTACGAAGTATGTAAGGAAAGTAGATGCGGCGTTTTCGCCGAGTTCGGAAAGAAAAAGTGCGACACGGAGGGCCGTAATTATTCCCCTCGTTCGAAACCTTGCTTTTGGACGGATCGCCAATTGAGAATTCCCTGCTATCGGCTCTCTCAGAGAGGGGCCGCTATCACGTAGGCACCGGCGTCTGATAGAGTGAAGTACCATGAGGCGGTGCAGCAGTGGACACCGAGATCTTCAGGCCCTCATGGCCAGCTACAGGGTGTTTACCTCTAGGTATTTTTCTAATCGCACATTAGCTGATGCATTTTCTTTTTTCCTGGGGGATGTAGACCTTACAGTAAACAGCACCGCATTTTTAAAATTTCAAATTACACAGTCGTTAATATTGTGCGGCACTCATAATTATTGATGTCTATTGCTTCAAAATTGAAATTTTTTTTCGGAAAGTATTTAATAAAAATGAAACGATTTTGGTAAAATACGCAAGTCGTATTGAAAGATTTATTGTCAGATGCTGGAAAGTGAAATCATATATATATATATATATATATATATATATATATATATATATATATATATATATATATATATATATATATATATATATATACATACACACACATACACACGCATGCATGCATGCATATACAGTGGTGGCCAAAATTGTGGAAACCTGTTGGAAAATGTGTATTTTTGAGGTTTGAGGGCTCATAGCACGACTTATTTTTCAGTAATACCTTAAAATTACATATCAATGGAAAGATAATTTAATCAAGAATGTAATGTAATGACTTATGAACGATTTTTTGTTGTTGTTGTTGTTTAGAATAGAAGTTATAAAAAGAAAAGTGAAACCCATAGAAAAATGAGATAGACAAAAATTCACACCTGGCGAGTTAATACTTAGTTGGGTAACTTTTACTCTTAATTATGGCCTTAGAATACCTTCCCATGGAGTTAAACAAGTCTTTCAGTTCTTCAACTGTTATATTGTGAAACCAAGATTGAATTATCGCTTCTATTAATTGGGTTTTATTGTTAGTTTGCTTCTGTGTAACAAGTTTCTTTAGTCGGCCAATTGATTTTCAATTGGGTATGACTATTCCCAGGCCATTCCAGCGTTGGAATATGACTATCTTAAAACGTTTTTTTTGCAGTCTTTAGCAACATGACATGGAACTGAACTCTGTTGAAGTATAACTGCTTCATTATCTTAGAGAAGATCACGCGAGGAAGGCTTTAGTTTGGGCTCAAGTATTTCATTTATGTATTTTTGGGCATTCATATTACCATTAATCACTCAAATTCTGCCCAAACCTTTTGATGTCATACAACCTCATATCATAACACTAACCGGGTGTTTCATAATAAGTGTTACATAATCAGGGTGCAACTATTCTCCGATTCTTCTCCTTACGTATTTTAAGCCATCATTACCAAACAGTGAGGTTTTCTTCAGTGGCGAGCATAACTGGCGCCCGGGGCACGATACCTTTTTGGCGCCCCCCATGGTCTTGAGAACCAAATGGTCTTGGGGTCTATTTGACGCCCCTCTGCGAGTTGCGCCCGGGGCATGATAGACCCCCCTTGTCCCCCTCCTCGCTACGACACTTGATTTGGTCTCGTCACACCAAATAACACTGCCCCATTGTTCCTCTGTCTAGTTAATATGTGTTTTAGCCCAGTATAATTGTTTTAACGTTTGTTTGACGCATAAAAATGGCTTTTTGTCGTGGAATTCTAGCATTTAGACCGAATCCCTGCAGTCTGCGCCGAACAGTCCTTGCGCTCAACTTCACATTGGTTTGCTTTATTTCGCCTTGTAGCACCCAGATGTTTTTCTTCGGTCAGCTATGCACAGTCTCTTAACTATTCTATCATCACTTGCTGTTGTGCACCTTCTCTTGCCTTTACCTGTCTGGTTTTTTATTGCCGGAATCTCGTAATGCCTCTTCGAACATTTAGAAACGCCACCTTTCCTTACGTTTCCACCAATTTGTCCCTTAATTTCTTCATAACTGTAGCCTTGTTCGCGTAATAGTACTATTTTTAATCGCTTTCTGGCTCACCAGTTAACTCTTCCCGCCATTTCGTTACTCATATGAGGTTTTATGACGTTCAAAATAGGAATTACGTTAAGCACTGTCCAACTCTAATAACAATTATATAACGTCATATCAAAATGTCCTCCTCTCAGCTCCTACACGTGCCAACAACAGCTGAATCCGACTGTGACCTGATTGCCTCATTGCCAAAATCAGATATCACATGATTGGCAGTCTAAGCACCCATGGTCATTGTCAGTATTCCAACGAAGGAAAGCTACTACATACTAACCTAGGCACATTGTGTTTCCCCTTTTTGGTTATTTGGCTATAACGTTTGATAGAATACAGGTAATTGGACAAATTTAACTGCATTACATTCTTGATTAACTTATCCTTCCATTGATATATAATTTTATGGTATTACTTAACAAAAAGTGAAGTTATCAGCCCGTAAACCTAAAAAAATACATCTTTTCCAAAAGGTTTCCACAATTTTGGCCACTGTGTGTGTGTATGTATATATATATATATATATATATATATATATATATATATATATATATATATATATATATATATATATATATATACATATATATATATACTAGCTGAAAACCCGCACTTCGCTACGGAGTACATTCAAATTAAATACAACGGTTAATGTATGCAATTAATGCCAAAAAAAAATATATATATACATACATTTATAATAAATACGATGATCAATATATACAATTGATGTACAAAAAAAATATATATATATGTATAAAAAAATCGTAAGGGATTTTTTATAGACAAAATAATGTCCAATCGTCTGCCGCATTAGCAAGAAAAAAAATATTTTTTTGTCTATTTAGTTGTTATGCACGTGACGATAAATTTATTTAAAGTACCAGAAAAAGAAATCACGTGATCAGCATTTAATAAATTAAATTCTAAAAATTAATCTTTAAAAATTCACCAATAATCAGAAAATGGAGGTAAAGATTCGAAAAATATCTCATTTTAAAGGAATTTTTATGATTTATCTCGTGGTATAAATTTTATAACGCTCAATTTATTATTTTAAATGCAAACTTAAAAAAAAGTTACTAAAACAGCTTACAAATTTAATTTTAAAAAATCTAAGAAGAATTTTTCCAAAAATCTTTCTTAGTGCATCCCTACACTATA
Organism: Dolomedes plantarius; assembly: GCA_907164885.2. Taxonomy (NCBI): domain Eukaryota; kingdom Metazoa; phylum Arthropoda; class Arachnida; order Araneae; family Dolomedidae; genus Dolomedes; species Dolomedes plantarius. The sequence goes on along the minus strand of OU015496.1, from coordinate 156,640,815 downwards.
AGAAGAATCGCCATGCAAAATTTCAGCCCTTTAGGTCCAACGGTTTGGTCTGTGCGTTGTATGTCAGTCAGTGAATGAGTCAGTTACGGAACTCTTTTATATATATAGATAGTATCTAGTGAATAATTAAATTAATAAGCTCGTAGCTATTCCTAATTACTTATTATTGAGAATTTTAAGGAGCTGTATCTTCAGTTATGAGTTTTTCGAAAGTTTCATGTATGTAATAAAACCTTAATTTTAAGTCAGGAAGTAACTCATTCCCGCATCGCCGGGGTTGTTCAAAGGTTAAAAGTCTGGCCTCGTCGTTTGGAGACTCTCTAATGGATCCTCGAGCTTAGCAGGTCTTCGTTACAAGATATTAGAGAATTTCTCTGTAGAAGTGTACGTACCGTACTTCATATTAAAATAACATTGTTTAGAACAGGGGTTCTCAACCTTTCAGGCTCTGTGCCCCCCTTTGAACTCTGATGTGAGGTCACGCCTCCCCCACCACCACCACCATGTGTGGTCAATACAAGTAGTACAATCGGAATTTGAACTGAACTTATTAAATGAAAATATAGAATAGATAATTTCATACACAAAATTTAATATTGCTACACATATCTTAATTTTGAACATATTATTATTAGAACATATGAAATCAAAGAACTAAACACAGATCAAATATATTTGAGGTAATCAAGGATCTAGGAGAGGTTGGCATGTAATACCAGTCACTTTCACAACATTAATGAGAGGGTTGGCACTGTTTGTCCTTGACAAGTTGTTCAATATTAGGTTGTATCTGTGACAAAGCACACTTCAGGTCACTTTCAACGTCCAGACGTACGACAGTTCCCGTGTTCGTGTTCGTATGTCGAAAATACGTTACAGTTACATTGTGACCACAAAATTGAGTACAGTAAATTACAGTTAGTTTTACTTCTTATTTTGCTTTTTTTATAAACTCACGCCTCTCTTGGAATTTCTCTACGACGCCCCCCCCCCCTCCAGGGGCGCGCCCCCCAGGTTGAGAACCGCTGGTTTAGAATATTATCCAACAAGGTTTCCAATTCGGATAACGAGTGAAATCTGTTGTCTTTCGTTCTTGTTTGTCGCAGTCAGGGTGTGTCTTGGTAATGTACAGCGGTTGGGATCTTAAAATTCTGCTTTTCTTGCGGAGTTACAGTGATTGCAGTTCCCCCAGTTTTTTTTTTCTTTCTTAAGGCTGCTGTGTACTAACCCTATTGGATTCGCTCATCTCAATGTTAACCTATTGAGAAAATCTGTCTACTATTGACAGCTACATAAATGCTGATAATCCAATAAAAATGGTATTTTCAGATAGTCTGAACTTTTCTGCACCCTGGAAAAGGATTTGCTTTATAAATTTCGTCCACCAAAGGAATTTAGGAGCACTTAAAACACACTATACCAGATTTTTTTCAAAGAATAATTTAAATTTTAAAATATTATTGCATATTTTTAAACGAAAAATGCCCCAGGGTGTAAAATTTCTTTCAGTATTACGGAGTATAATTTAAAAAAAAAACTTTCAATCCAAGTCGGCAATCCTTGGACACATTTTCTCCATAGGTTAACATTGAGGTTAGCGAATCCATGAGGGTTAGTACACAACAGCCTTAAGAGTTCGCTCTCCGTATGCATTTCGTATGTTAGAAGGTTGGGCCTCTATCTGTAATACGTCTCTGTTCTTGCATTCCTCTCGGATAATCAACAGCTGTAAGTCGCGACGGAAGGTATAGTTACGGACGGTTGCTTCCCTGTGCAATATGCAGTGACGTTTTCGTAACTGTTGGGTGCGGTCTCAGTTGACCTCGCAGATCTCCAATCCCCTTGTTTAGCTTCGCGTATTTTTATAATCACACTTAAGAAAATGTCTGGTTTTGAATTCTCTCTGCGTAGGTAGGTACAAGCTTCAATAAGTCCGTCGTTTTTAAATTATGAAATTTTTTATTAGCTAACGTTTTACTGGACATTAAGTTGTTTCGCGTCGATCATTGTAAATTTTGAAACATTGTTTAAAGAATTTCGTTTTAAATAAAAATATTTTTTGTGTGCCGCACTGAAATACTCATTTTTTTTTCATAGAGAAAGCAGCAATCAAAAACATGCCTTTGCGTATAAATTTATATTGCAATTTGGAAGAAAACATTTAACCATATAAAAATAACACAATAAGGGTAACTGTGCATCGAGTATTAAATAAAGACTGATAGGAGCTAAATTATAAGAAATAAGGAAACTTACTTGTACAGTATCGTCAATAACTCCTACATAACTCCTTCCCTTCGGATGCCATCTTGAAATGAGCGCGTTCGGTTTAAGCCAATCACAATAGCCTTCGCAGCGGGAAAAAAACGGTTAATACTCTTACAGCCCGCCAGATATGCTCGTATAGTTCGAAACCGTACCTGTTTTGAGAAAATGTTGAAAAATTGGGAACCTGCAGTATTTCCTAGCTATTCGAGCTATACTTGTGTTTTGATAACCCACGCAAAACAGCATCTCATTTTTAGTATGTGTGATTGAAATAATAAAATCCGTAATACTGTATGAAAAATTACCCGTTCCTTAACGACTGGAGATTTTCGATGTTTTCTGCATTCGAAAATATAACTTTCAATGCATAGCGTGCGTTCGGAATCGGCTTTAAGCAGTTAAGTCCCGGTCCAATAGGGCAATGTCTCGCAGCATGTCACATCTCAACTCTTGCAGATTTTACTTCTTGTTTGGCGAGGAGTGGCAAAAAATTGCATAATTTAACATGGCGTTCAATGAGCATTCTTACAGCTTGTCAAATAAAATGCTCTCAGATTACGTAAGTCTTTAGCTACGGTATCTAAACAAAGGTATGTCACTAAATTAAACATTCAGGTACAGCCCGGAAAGTTTTATTCAGTATGTCACCCGTATTTATTGACAGAGGAGGACTGGAGTTACGATACAAGACGCTGGCCTGAAGTAACTTATCCTGATATCTATACATATCTCAACATAATAATAATCATTCTCAACGAAAAAATGATTATATTCTCTTAAACTTTGCGAAATATTAAAAAAAGTGTTAAAATACCTGTTACATACAACTAATATGAGGAATTTTATCAATAAACTTAAATTATTTAACTCAAAATGAAAGTATCGTCCAAAAACACATCCAAACGCATAGGAACTGCTTCTGTTTTCTGCCACCCGATAATGACGTCATCTATAGCAGACGAAAACTTACGTAGCCAGTGACGTTGCGACGTTTCGCCTTATTAGCCCTCGTGTAGCAAAAAGTGATGGTAGTGCTCTCCCAACCCAACCCAACCAAACCAATGCATCGCGCGTATTTTTCAAGATCTTTTTTTTCCATATTAGTTTAGTGCCTTCTTAAACACAAGTTTAAATTTTGTAGAGATAGACATTCGAAAAGGGAATGCCCTATTTGGGGGGGGGGGGGAAGAACTGTGTCGGAATTCAAAATTTTTAAAAACGTCGCGTTCTTTATTTGAACGTCTGCCGTCAAGTGCAGAAAAACATGCATTCCAAAACACGCATTTGCTAATCTGTGATTAGAAAAATCCAGAGAGAAATATATCCCGTAGCTGAACACTGTAGCTGGGGATTGATGATCTACGTTGACAACTGACGCGCCGCCGTAATCGCCTCATCAAGTTATGTTAATTTGCTTCAGAAAGAAAGAAAAACAAAATGAAACCAACTCCAGCGAGGATTTAGAGGCCGACGTAACGCGCCAAAACCAGAGAAGAGATTGCTGAAATAATCAGCAATATCCAAATGACGCAAAGGTACCGCAATGTGTGATGACGCAAAGCGATTTGATGAATCTCGGCGTCGAGAGATTTATTGGGTGAAATTCGTTATTTTCGGTTACTAGATGCACCGTTTCGAAGTTGAGACATTCCCAGGCTCCGACAACGTCCGATCACGTGCGTAGGACGACGAGTGTAGGTTTTACTATTGAGTACCCACTTACGTTTTCTCTCTTTTTCTTTTTTTTTTTTTTTTTAAACGATTCTCCTGGGTAACTTACCGTGAGAAAGAGCGAGTGGCGGGAACCGAGATTCCAAGTTCTGCTTTTAAACTTAAGATACTCCGAACTTGCGATTAACATGATTTAAATTTAGAATTTTAAATATTTTTAATATGTATAATGATTTTTATATGAAGCCTAATTTGCATTAAGTAAAATCCTTCCAAAATTTGCGTAAATTTTTGAAAGTATAAACCCTAGTCTCGGACCTCATTAAATTGTTCTAATTTCTGTAGGAATGTCACAGAGAACTGTTCTGCTTTTGTCCTCGGTGGTCTACACCAAAGCATATAAAGCGTAGGAATATCGATGTTCTGTAGAAATGTCACAGAGAGCTATTCTGCTTTTGTCTTCGGTGGTAGCATATAAAGCTTAGGAATATCAAAGTTCTGTAGAAATGTCACAGAGAACTAGTCTGCTTTTGTCTTCAGTGGTCTACACCGAAGCATATAAAGCGTAGGAATATCAAAGTCTGTAGGAATGTCACGGAAAACTATTCTACTTTTGTCTTAGGTGGTCTACACCGAAGCACATAATGCGTAAGAATATCAAAGTTCTGTAAAAATGTCACGGAGAACTATTCTGCTTTTGTCTTCAGTGGTCTACACCGAAGCATATAAAGCGTAGGAATATCAAAGTTGTGTAGAAATGTCACAAATTTTTCTGCTTTTGTCTTCGGTGGTCTACGCCGAAGCATATAAAGAGTAGAAATATCAGTTCTGTAGAATGTCACAGAGAACTATTTTGCTTTTGTCTTCGGTGGTCTACGCCGAAGCATATAAAGAGTAGAAATATCAGTTCTGTAGAATGTCACAGAGAACTATTCTGCTTTTGTCTTAGGTGGTCTACACCGAAGCATGTAAAGCATAGGAATATCAATCATTTTTACTTGAAGCTACCTAACGAGAGTTTCAGACACGCCGCGTTTATTTCTCAAACCATCACTTTCTAAAACGTCCATTCAGCTCTTTTTTAAGTATCGTGCTCGGAAATTCTAGACCTCCCTTGTAACGCGAAACGATGGAATTTTTTGGGGAAGTATTCTGGTAAAATATCTTTGGAATCTCGCTTCGGAAAAATATGCGTGCAGAACGATTTACTCTTCAGAAAACACAAAAGCATCCCTCAAGTTGTTCGGCTCTTCTCTGAGAAGCATTTTCCAAATGGTTTCTTCTTGTTCCCTAGTCACGAAAAAATAATTCGAAAAGAAGTAGGGGGGGGGGACCGAGGAGCGGGTAGAGAGTGGTAGAGAGAAGAAAAGGGGGAAAAAGTAGGAGGAGGTATAAATATAAAAAATAAAAAAATAATAATGAAATCAAGAAGAAAAAGCAAATGGAGAGAGAACTGGTAGTCTTAGAGGCGAGGATTTCAAAACCGAGGCCTCTATTTGGAATTCACCTTCTTCGCGTTGGCATCACCGGGGTCATGAAAATTCCCCCCCTTGTCCGATTCCCGCAATGCTGTTTGTTTTTTTATTTGTTGGTGGTAGTTTTTATTTATTTACTTTATCGCATCTTTTTGAAGGTCACCCCCCCTCGCCCCAACCTTGCGTATGATAGTTGAGGGAAACGGTCCTTAAAAATTTTTCTCTGGGAATTTTTAAAATGGGATGATGATATATATTAAGGTATATTTTGTAAACTTGCTAGGGATTTTTATCTCTGTTTTATTTCATACCTCCCCCCTTTTTTTCCCACCTATCGCATCGGCTGTTCTATTTTTAATAAAGGAGTTCCAAGGGTAACGCATGATAAGGAAATTGATGGTTTTCCCTGCTAAAGTATTTATTATCTTCCATACCTGTAATTCACACGCGGTTAAGTTTTGATGCGGTGTTAAGTGAAAATTACATCCTCATGCCTACTAATGTTTTTTATTTTGAAGGAGGAGGGGCGCGGTCTGGAACGTAGTTTTATTTGTTCATTTATTTTATTTTTTATTTGGACTCGTAAGGCTATTTTACACCAGGGCCCTAAGGATACATCTAAAGGATAATTTTTCCTCGCAAGTGTTTATAACATAAAGATCCTACATGAAATTAATACTTGAACGATCTGAAATATTAAAAAAAAATTTCAAAATTTAAAGCGTGATATATCAATTAAATATATTTCTACTAGATATCAATACTTAATTAGCAATCCAATTGCTTATAATTTTAATAGAAGCAATATATAGAAAATTTAAGCTATTTCAATATAGCTGCCAATTAGATTTGATTTATTCATACATTTGCCTGAACAGTGGTTCTCTTAGCATATTTCCCCCCCTTTTGAGCATAGGAAAGGTTTGAAAATAATTTGTCTTCTAGATTTATAAAAAAAAATATATAAAATTATGAAATATTTAATCTCTTTAAAAGGCAAAAAACTATTTACTTTAGAGAAAATATTTTCTATATTTTTTGTCCAAATCAAATATCCTAAAACAGTTTAATGGAAATAGAACTAAGGGACTGCTCTCGAAGAGTTCTCTCTTGGATACTAGCTTTTTGCACGTGTGGTCAGACCTTCTCAAGACCGTGATAAGGGCAATTTCTCGTGGAAAAGTTCCACTTGCTAGACCTAGTGAGCTTAGTGGAATTCACTAAGTAACTTTGATCTGTAGATTTGTTGGTTTGCGGCGGATCTGATGCCAGGGAAGTTGTCTTATAGTGATGTATATTAACGTTTGTGAAATATCCTCTAGTGGCATTATTCGTGTGGACTTGAGGTGTTTGGATATATAGTGGTAGCCAACATTGTGGACACTTTTTGAAGTTTGAATGCTTATAAAAACTGTTACACTTTATATATGACGGTGCAATGGGTTATACGTCAAATGAAATGAAATTTAATGCTGAATTCAACACAATAAACAGAAGTCAAATATTTGTATTACAAGGGAAGTTATGTGTTGAAAGCGGCACTTAGGGTGAAAATCCCATGTACTTAAGATGTCATTGTCCTATCAGTATTTCGTTGGGTATCCTTTATTTTTCAAGACGGCAGCACAGCGACGTGGCATTGAGCCAACCAATATTTGGAGCTCTTTCTACTTTATTATGTGGATCCATGAGACAGTTTTAGCCTCAATTAATTATCTTTCATTGGATTGACCCCTCAGATGTACTAGTTTTTTCAAACAGAACCACTAATGTTTTATGGGGTTCAGGTCCTGGATGTTTCCTGGCCATCCAAGCACCTGTATGTCATTTTCTGTGAACCACTGTTGGCGTATCGTGAAATATGGCAGGGAGCTGAATCTTGCTGGTAAAAATATAGGGCATTATCTAGAAAAAGATTCCTGATAGAAGGTAGAAGTTTTGGTTGAAGGATGGTGTCAATGTACTTTCTGCTGTTCAGTGTGCCATCTATGGCAAGAAGGCGGCCTATAGCATCTCCTGAGACACATGCGTAGATCATAACACTTGTAGGATTCTTTGTTGTCACTTGAATGCAATCTGGATGTACCTCTTCCCCAATGCGACGTTTTACACATTTTCTCCCATTACTACCAAATATCGATATCTTTGTTTCGTCACTCCATATCGCTTCTTTCTACTGACCTTCGGTGTGTTCTTTTGTCCACTGTATTCATTTCTGCCGCTATTTCTTATTCAGCAATGACCCTTTTTCGGGGAATCCTACCCTTTATGCCAACCTTCGTTAGTCTTCTCCGCACCGTTCTTGCACTGACACCAGTTGCACTCAGTTCACTGCTAATGGCCGCAGATAACATCTGTCGGTCCCTGGAACAAATTCATTATATTTTCCTATCTTCGACAGCTGTTGTGCACTTTTGCTACCTTATTTTGCATAGATTGTGTTTCCTGATAGTGTAAACAGAACTTTTGTACTCCTAATGTTGTCACATTCCCAATAACTTCTCTCGCAATTACTGCATACGAAAGACCATTTTCACGTAATACAAAAATCCTGGATCTCTTCCTGCGTGACCAGTCACCACTTTTACTGGAGACAACGTTTTATATATTTTTTTACACCATTAATAGCACAAAACAATAAACACAAACAACTAACCGTAATAGTACGTTAGTAAACCAACTTTATTCTGCAAAATGAAATAGCCAAAGTGACTCTTCCCACCTTTGAACAGGACCTTGTACCTTCTCATAAACGGCATCTGATCATTGGTCCTCAAAACGACGATTCTGATCGCCTGGTAGTAGCTGCTACTACAAACCCCATCTTGAATCTCACGTATCTGTGCTTCTTTGTCTGATTTGAAGTAGTATAACTTCCCTTGTAATGCAAACATTTGACCTCTGTTTATTGTGTCGAAATCAGCATTAAATTTCCTTTCGTTTGATATATAATAAATGTTTAATATATAATCATTGCACTACGTGAAGTGTAACAGTTTTTATAAGGAGTCAAAGTTGCAAAACTTTCAAATTTCAAAAAGTGTCCACAGTTTTGGCCACCACTGTATGTCAGGTAGGGCCAAGATTTGATGGAGGTTGGTGGAGTGATCCGATAACGAATTTGATATGTTAAGGCTGCGTTGAAAAATTACCACCTCTGGCTTCCGACTACGACAGTATGGTACTACAGTATTTTTGAAATATGATTATGAATCGATAATGTACCATTTTAGGTGAAATTATCATACGGTTTCTATATTCTAGCACTCAAATATTTTCAAATGTCTGAATTTTTTATTAAATTAAACATATTTCAAATCATTTTTTGAAGTACTCAAAAATGCTACTGTAGATCTTCAAAAAGTCTTTATCAAACCTTATTTTGCATTCCTCAAAATGAGTTCGACCTCTTATAAAGGGATGCATTGTGAGGAAAAATTTTGGAAGATAGAGTTCAAAGGAGAGTCCGGGTCGAGAAGCTGAAACTATTTGTATTTTTCTTTAACCTAATCTTTCTACTGTCCTTGTTTGCCGGAAAATAATCTGAAAGTGAGATGAACTTTTTAAAGGTTACTTGGTGCTGAAGAAGATGGTGAATGCCCTGTCTCTTATGATGGCAGTGAATCGTGTTTAAATATGTTTCAGGTTATGCAGTGAGGAATGCTGTCTGGCAGGAAAGGTCACTAATGACTTGGATTAATGTATTCAAAGAAAAGCCGAGGAGAGCCATATTAGTTTACTGCAATATCCCCTGCTTCCTTTGATTTTACAGTCGACCCCGACTTTCACGAATTTTATACGTACATACACATATATTTATATTCTCTGGTGTGTGTTTGTTTGTTTATATATATATATATATATATATATATATATATATATAATATGTGTGTGTGGGATAATAATCGCATACATTATTAATGAAGAATAAATTTAGATGAAGGAAGGTCCGAGGAAGAAGTGTTGAAGAACAAAATTTCACACATCTTTAGGCAGATACTCCAGTGACGTAGCGAGCATAACTGGCGCCCGGGGCACTATACCTTTTTGGCGCCTCCCCCGAAAAAAATATAGTAATATAATATATAGAATTAGTTATTTTGGGACCATTTGGCGCCCCTCTGCTAGACCCCTTGCCCCCCTCTCGCTACGCCACTGAGACGCTCGTAAGATGGAGATTGATACGGAAACCTTTTAATGAATTCGAGGCACAATAAAGGCGAGAAATTACATGGCAAGCAAAAACATTATCCGAAGAAATTTTATTTATCTAAGCTTCGTGAAGACATACTGGTAGAAATGACCATCAGCTTTTGCCGGGAGAATGGAAAGGGAAGACGCGCGTTGCAATGGATGACTTAGAGGAGTAAAATGAACATGGTCTCCTCGTCGAAATACTGTTACAAGACCCCAAGAGAGCGGGAAAATCTGCTGTTCGGCATTAAAAAATTAATGTTTCCCCATTATAACACTAGGGCTTGGAATTAATTCAAATGGCTACAATTGGTCATATGACCGATTGGTCATATCACCTGTATACATGTGTCACATGTATACAGGTGAGGTATGAGTATTGGTCGCGTGGTTTACCTGGGATCACGCTTGCATTACCGCGTTCTGTTAGTAAGATGGAATTTTATAAACAAGTCTTTTTTATTATCAAGTGCCTGCGTATTGATAGGCACGTGCGCTTTATTAAAAAGAGAATTCGGAATATGCTAATATGCTTTAAAAGTAATTTAAGAAGACGTGTTTTTTCGTTATATATATATATATATATTACGACTTTGTCACACTTTCTCTTTATTTATCAGTATCTTTTCCTTTGGTTAAAATATAGCTGGTTAGGAAGTCGGGACTATTTGACAGTTAGACTGTTTCACCCCAAAGAAAGTCCTCTGTAGTTCACTGTAGAGCAGTGGTTCCCAACCCGTAGAAGTCTGCGGACCACTAAGCCAGAATTTGAACCATGTGCGGACCACCCCGACCCCCACGCCCGCCAACTTCAAGGGGGTGGACTTCCGGGGGGTAATGGGAGTACAGAATATCCCCCAGGCAAAAGGGGTGCAGGATTAACGTACTCACGTTATTATGTATCATATTCAAATAATAAAATAATTATGTTAAACTTTTAAGAAATTTTAATTCCAACACCACATAGTCATCGGATATATTCGGCCCATCTAGTTCCATGAGCATTGCTTTAAAAATCCCCATTTATTTGGGAACTTTTTTATATGTGGTGCCGGACCACTCCCGAGGCTCTCGCGGACCACCGGTTGGGAACCATTGCTGTACAGCCTTGCATGCTCCTCCGCATTCAATATTTCAACTTAGCATTATTTGTAAACTAGGAATACTTTTATTCTTCATTTTCTTTCTTCTTCTACCCTGGTTAGGAGATTGGGGAGGGAGGGGGGGGGTATTCCATAACACCATTCTGAAGATCTCGACTCGTTTCATCAAATCAGAACTCGCTCAACAAAGGAAAAAGCGATCCCCCCTCCTTCATTAGGGAGACAAAGGAAATATTTGCGCGGGAAAAAGGCATTAGAGCTGTTTGCGTAATGCGAAAAACGCTCTCGAAAACGCTCCTGCCCGTGATAAACCCGTCAGACGGTCAAGGTTAGAGGGAGACGACGTTCGAGAGAAGAGCTGGCCTTGGAGCCTCAACGGTCGGAAAAACAAGTAATAAGAAATCGGAGATCGACATCGCATCCCTTTTTTTGCCTAAAAATCATCAGTACTTACACGGGAGATGCAAGTTTGCCTTTGACTTTTACGCAGAGCGATAAATTTTATAGCTGTTTCTGAAAGTTTCGGAGACCTTTCATGTCGGAATTTCGTGGATTGGTTTGGTTAGCAGAGATGATAAGACCCTCAATTATACTCTTCGGAGTTTAAGGGAAAATATGTGAATTCCAGGAATAGTGAGTCTGGGAATTTATTAAAATTGGTACATATATACGGGACGCTATGAAACATTCGGAATGCTAGATCTAAAGGCGTTCATCAGCAGGTCTGCGATGCCCCTCATTAATCTATGGCTTGGTTTCTTAACCTGTGGTCCATGGACTCCGTGGATTAAATTTTGCGAGGACCAGCGATATACATGAGAAAGCTAGCCGAGGAATTCTCTTCTGTGGCAAAATACAAATTTTAATTATTTTTTATTTGAAATTTAAATGGATGCACGCATCAAATTTGAGAAATAAAAAAAGAAAGAAAGAAAGAAAGAAAGTAGTAGCCTCTGAGTTTGAATTCAGTGAATGTACAACTGTGCAGTAGTCATTCGTTAAATAATACGTCCTTGATGTATAAATACATTATTAAATGTCAAATTTGCTTTTGTAATATAATATATTGATATCGTTCGTAATCTTTTGTATTTTATTTTATGCATATTCTTTCCATTCTAGAATACGAATATAATATAATTAGAATTTCTAAAGCTATTTGTTGCTTAAATACATTTTATAATTTTTTGTTTCAAATGACTCGTTTTATGAGTATTTATTATCATGGAGAAGGGTCCATAGTTTTCACCAGATTATGAAAGGGGTCCACGACACTGTAGACAGGGCCCGACTTAGCCTAATTGCTGCCCGGGGCAAAAACTTCTTTGGAGGCCCCCCTCTGCTTCACTACTTCAGTAATGAAGAACCGAACTTTATGAAGGTATTTAAATTTTTCTCCTCATTATGAATATATAACAAGAAAATTTACTAGAACCTAAAATAGCTATAAAGTCCCCCACCCCCTCCAACGGTCAGACGAAATACTGTTCTGTTCATTTTATTGATTTTCTGACAATTCTATGTCCATCATTAAAAGGGATATAGCACATCTGAAGAGCCAAAATTTGACAAAAATGCTATTTATATTTATCCGTTATATTTCCGTGATTTTTCATTCACAACAATTTGCAAATGCTCCTGGCTTGTTATACCAACTTTATTAAATATTATTTTTCTTTTTTTTATCGTGAATAACAATATCAAGCCTATTAGCTGATTGTTTTGTAGATGTTGCAACTGTTGTATCCACTCTTACTTCAACGTCTATATTTGCATTAATTTCTTGTATTGAGTGATTTCTTAAACGTTTACTTCTTTTTAAACCTTATTTATTGCAGACTCTCAAAATAATAACAATAAATAAAGAAAAACATACATAAAAAAAATTCATATCCTTGCTGACATTAGGGCGGAATTCAGCTAAATTCCGCCCTAGAAAACCATGGATTTACGAAATATAGATTTGTGTTCATACGATAGATTAATGAACAAGCTAACATAAAACTGACGGATTTTACACTGTACTGATAATTTGTTTTAAAAAGTTCATTAAAGAAGGAAACGTAAAATAAACTTTCTATTCGATTTGGGGGCCCCCCTCTGATGTGGGGGCCCGGGGCAACTGCCCCGTATGCCCCTGCCTTAGTCAGGCTCTGACTGTAGACATTAAGGACCAGTGATCTATGGGGAATATTCCTTTGGGTATTATTCTAATCATGAATAAGCGAAATTATAATTTGTAATATGATTTCTTGTTTTTGAAAAAAGATTTTTAATTCTTTAATATGCGTGATTTACTAAAGTTTTTTTAAAAATTTTATTCATTATTTTGATTTAATTTTTTCAAGACGCTATTTAATTTGTAACGATAGACGTCAGTAATTTGGTGCCCCCCCCCCCAAAAAAAAAAAAAAATTAAGCATGGAAAAATTTAAAAGAAAAACAAAAATTACGCTCTCTTTTATCTCAGTAAAAGCACAATTGTATTTTCATGGCATAAAACTTATTAGAAAGCTTTTCGAATTCAATAACACAAAACGTATGTTTCTTAGGTGATTGATTACATTGCTGCATATAATATTTTCATGCTGCACAGTCTACGCATATCCTGCTGTGCATTTGTACTTGAAAACATGTGTTTGAAATTCCTCGCAAAGTGTTGCTATGAAATTTTTGTGTTGTTCCCCTTTCTACCATTCGTTAAACTGCGTATGGCATTTTTAATTTAGAGTAGAAATTTTGGAGAAAAAAAAAAATCAGAAGTAAAAATTACCCAGAAAAGAAAAATTCCTTCAGATTGATCTAAAATTTTACTAATGGAATTTGTTTAAATTCCTTTTCAAATAATTTCGATACCTTTCTGATACATGAAGGTGAAAAATTTATAGAAATGAAGCTACTGTTCGCCTGATATATCAAAAACTATACATGCTATACATTTTGAATTTGAATTTTATTTTTAAAGAAATTTCGCACTGAAGAATGATCTTTATATAAAAATCCATTTCATCACATAAATAATTAAATAATGTGTGGAAATATAAGTACCGTATTTTTCGGATCATAAGACGCACCTCAAATTTATGGGAGGATTTTTAGAAAAGAATATTTTGTGTTTTGTTAGGTATATAAAAATATTTTCATTTTCTTACTTAGTAGATTAAAAATACATATATATAATTAATATATATATTACTTATATATATATATATATATATATATATTACTTATATATATATATATATATATATATATATATATACAGTGCTAGATTTCTAGAAATAGAGGTGCCGAAACGGTAACCTTCCGGGGGGTGTGAGGTGGTATTCCAAATTATTGATAAAGAGAGGTACCGGAACGCCGTTTCGGCGCGTTCCGCCTCAAATCTAGCCCTGTATATATATATATATATATATATATATATATATATATATATATAAATAATATATATATATATAATAAAATATTCATTATTTTAATGTTGCCTTCGGACCATAAGACGCACCCCAATTTTATGTCGATTTTTACCCCTGACTTTGGCATACAAGAGGCGTTCTTAAATCTACAAAATTGTTCCACTAAACTTAATGGTTGATTTTTACAGTTAGATTTTTAGGTTCGACTAGGTCAAACTGGCCGGGTGATATTCGGAGCAAAATCCGGAGGAGAGTGAGATTTCTCAGTTAAAGACCGCGGATGGTCTTAGTTAAGCAATTATGTTTATAAATTATGACTATTATTACCTAATTGTGACTGTGATAAACGGCTTAAAAAGCCGTTTATCAGAGTTTTCGCCGAAAAGTAGTAAAAAAAATAGGTTTCGCATTTATTCGCTTATATCTGCATATTTCGCATTTGTTCGCATCTCTATTTCGTAAATACGAAAATTGCATATCCCTAGATATGAGAAATAGTCGCGTGGTTTACTCAGGATCACGCGCGCATTATTGCGCTCTGTTATTAAGCAGGAATTTAAAAGTAACATTATATATTATCAAGCAACTGCGTAATGATCGGCACGTGCGTTACGGGGAGGTATAAATGATCAATTAATTTATTTATAGGTCGCAATTTGGACGAGGGGTTGTGCTTTATGAGAATGATAATTTAGAATACGCGTTAAATTTATAAGATAATTAATAATGGTGGGACTTATTAATTATCTTATATTACACACATTTATTATTACTTACTTACACACACGCACATATATATATATATATATATATATATGGTTCTAAACTTAATGTTTGGTTGTTATATGGAGAACAACTAAACATTAAATTTAGAACTAAGAAGAAAGAATGTTCTCCCTCTTGCTAACTATTTAAAATTCCGTTAAAATTTATTACAGTATCCTGACAATAATAGCGAGGGAAGCCTAAATAAATGACAACCTCGTTTGTGCCCTGTGAAAGACGCTTTATACCATCCTCCGTTGTTGTTAAATTCATCGTTCGCTCCTCTCCACTGAAATCCCCATCAGATACTTGAAGAGGCGCAGTTTAAAAAGTTACAGCATAAAAACCACGATCAAAAACTGTTATTCCGCGGCGTGGGAATCGAGGAGCATCCGTCCCTGCGGGGCCTCACGCTCGTGACCACGTGACTCCCCAGTGGACCAATCGCGGCAAGCTAGTGGATGGGACGTTACACGGGCAAGAAAACTGGAATGATCATTATGATGGGCCGTCTCCCTGCATGTTTGTCAAGGAAGAACAGAACACACATATGTAAAAACCATTATGCTTGAAAAAAAAAATTCTCGCGTAATCCTAAATTATGTTTAAATCGTTATTAAAAAAATTAAAACTTTAAACTGAAAGCATGCCTAGTTTTAAATAAATCGAACCAGTGACTTTGTTTGCATTCCCCCCTCCCTCCCGTAGGAAAGGTTTCGTGGTAATTGTAGTCGGGATGTATGAAAATTTTATTTATCAAAATTTAAAATCGTTATAGGGCCAAAAAAAAACTTTTTTTTCTGAGAAAATTTTGAGTTTTGGAAAATATTTTTAGAATTTTAACTCTCAGTTAAAAACAAGGAAGAGAATTTGAGAAAAATAGAACAAAGGAACGCTGCAGAAAATTTCAGAGAGATAACAAGTGAATAATTTATGTATCGATTGAACGATGACAGCCATCGATGGTAGCCTTCGTAGAAGCATGCAGTTTCTGTTATTTATTTATTTTCCTAGACCTCTGTAAGAAAAATATTGCTGATTTTTAGAGGATAATATAATGCTGAGAAATTTATAGTACTTATTTCCGGAATTATGACGTTAAACTTAGCATTCAGGGCATCACATTTCATTTTTTTAAAAATATGTTTGTTGTTTTGTATTTTTATTAATATTGCCGTAGATGTTTATGCGTGAATCAGTTAACTTTATTAAGACAAGAAAGTAGTGGCGTGGCCTGTAAAATCTCCCGAAAGAATGATGAAAACTTGCATGAGTTCATTTCGGAGTACTTTAAGAGTATTCATGAGCTCTTCTTTAAGTACAGTGAGCAAATTTTGTAAGGTTCCACGATGTTTTGTTCAAAGTAAAATTTCAGTCATGTCTAGCGAAACTAGGTTTCAGAATGAAAGCAAACTTTTGGATAATTCCGCGTATTAAAATGTAGAATGATTAAAATTGATTTGAATGCTTTTAATTTTCCAGACGCAAATTTATCAACACATTTTCCTTACTGTCTCAAGAAAGTCTTACTTGGGGGGGGGGGGGGGGGGTCTACTGAGCAGAATTGCTTTTTAGAAGTAGAGTGCCTTGATCGATTAACTTTAACTCCTGTCGCAAGATGTTTATTATCAATGTATATGTATGTGCTCAGTAGTAAAAATTATTAAGTTAAGAGTTATATTAAATTAAAAATTAAGTTTAATTCCTTCTAAAAATTTAATTTTAAGAAGGGTGAGAAAAATTGAGGAATTAAAATTACATTAAAGATTAAAAGATAGAATTTAAAATTAAAGTTAATGAGATTATAAGTTGAAATAAAATATAAAGATATTGGGGGGGGGGGGTCGACGCTCAAGTATTAACATTTTAGAAAGTAGTGTTGTTATCACTTTTTTAAAGAACATATGGACATCGCAGAAATTAGTCACGTTACTTAACTATTAATTCCTGAATTTTAGAGTAATGCTTACTAGATTTTGTGACGTGGGCTGTACTGTACCACTCTCATATACTAGGTGTCCCCCCCCCCCCCCTCCCATGTCCATAATTGTGATGCAGTTTCACTCAGTGACGTATTACTACCCACGAGGGGAGAAAAACTGACATATTCCTTTTTAAACTTTTTACGTCACTACATAAAAGGATATCCATAAACTCGCGACCTTATTTAAATAAATAAAATGAAATAAAAATAAATGGAAAATAAAGAGTACACATTTAATTGATCCGGTCATAAAATATTTCAGAGTGTTCTACACACACTCACGTGATATTTGTTCCTATTTTTATAGATATTTGTTCCTATTTTTGTGTGTATGTGTAATACATTCTGAAACACTATATAATATAATAGTTAATGTGTACACACATATATATATATGTATATATGGAGAACAACTAAACATTAAAGTGAGAACTAAGAGGAAAGAATATTTATTTAAGGTGCTCAGTTAATATAGACGACACACGAGTGATTGAAACTTGATCATCCAAAGTAATGACATTGATAATGATCATAAACACTCAAATGCTCTTCAAGGATTGGAAGCTGAAGTGTTCCAAATCGCGAAACGTCGGAGATTGGTCTCACCAGCTACCATTTAAATTGAAGTTTGCATTTCCATATTTTTAAGATGCGTGTATCGTTCTATTATCCGAAACTTTTAGAATATCTAGCTCACAATTTCACTGTTCTTAGTATGGTCCCTTGCATCGCAGATCTTCATAAAAGATTACTTTTACGTTTCTAATGCAAAATTAAGAGGGGGATAGGGCTTGTTTCTCTCTACTCTATCTGCTAGACTACCAGAAAGAAGTGTAGTTTGTTGCACCGTTTATCGAATAGTAGTATTTTCCGAATCTCTTGAAATAGCTCTTTCTGTGAAAAGTTTTCATTATTTTGATTCTAAATTGCTCACTGAAGTAGCTGTTAAAAGACTGGCATTAAGATGTATACAAGTTTAAGATCAACGTATCCTAAGTCGTATAAAGAAACGCGTATTTAAGTTAGTTTCGCGTTAGGAATTATAATTAGGGTTTTTTAAATAGTGTTTATAATGAAGTAATCACCTTGTTGCAGCGTATCGTTAACACCAGCTGTTTATACGCACAAGAAATATCGCACTGACACATATGTTTACGGAAGTGCATCTGACACTATTTTGTTTTCGACGTAGGAGTGTTGAAAAAACACTTTCGAGAACTACTAATGCATCGCTTTTTCATCTCGTTGCAACCGGCATTTAAAAATCCCCACACATTGAGAACTTGAAACTTCTTTTTCGTTGTTCTCTGCTGCTCTCATATGACTTTTGACACTCGAAAGTGTGGGCGTCTCAAAAGCAAAGAAAGAAGTCTTTAAACACATCATTTCACCGCCGTTTTGTGTCCTAATTAGAGACAACAAATCGCCCATCAGAAACAATTGTTTAGTCAGCAATTGTCACTTCACCACGACCCCAGAGCGTATTGAACTTTCACAAGATTTTCTAAATCATCTTCATCCTTATTAATATTTTATGCATTGGCGCGATTTGATGTACCATGAAACTATGATGTGAGCCTCTGCCAAATCGGCTAACCGCTGCCAAAGCCCATAAAACAAAAAGTGGAGAAAAGTGATAAAATAATATACATCGTTTTTTAAAATTTCTCTGAAAATATAGATTCGAATAAACATTGTAAATGTATTATTGCAGATGTAGCTTTTATCTGACGACATATAAAATCTATAAGATAGAATATCCTTGCAGTCATCGTTATTATTATTGCAATTTTTGTGTGATTAAGGGACTTAACCGATTTTACATGTGAAATTAAAGAAATAACATACAATTCGGTCTTCAAATTGATTTTTTACTATAGAAAAAAAATTGAAGTAATTGTTTAATAATTTACAAATACTTACCTTTGCAGCAGTTAGACTGTATCTGACTCATTTTTTTTCTACGATTTTTGTGATGAAACAACACTAAACGATAGACCGTTATCATCAAGTATTTGCTCCTGCGTTTGAATGACATTATTGCAACTATTTACATTTGAGTATGGAATCAACTTGATTGGCTTCTGAAAAAAGTGTTTTATTATTCGATGACCAAAATTTTTTTTTTGTCATTTAATGGTATTAATTCCTTATTATTTGGGAAATTTATTGTGAATGTAAAAAGTTAGGAGTCCATCAAGTGCTCAAGTGCTTTGAGACTAAAATTTCAAAAGTTAACACTGGTAGCAAGGTTACGTATAATCAGTGGCGCACCCAGGATTTTTTCTTGGGGGGGGCCGAGATGAATGGATAAAAATATTTATAATGCATGGGGGGGGCCGAGATGAACGAATAAAAATATTTATAATGCAAAATCAATATTTCTACTTCTTTGGGGGGGGGGCCAGGGCCCCCTGGGCCCCCCTCCCTGGGTGCGCCACTGCGTATAATACAATACGTATGTTAATAAAATAAAACGTGTTTAGTTGGTTATACTTAACATTTAGAGGAGAGCATTAAAAAGACTAATTTGGCGACAAGCGTTTGTTCCATTTTAATTTTTTATACGTCATTTGGGATCCCATGACTAGTAGTCTTTATATACGTACATTTGTTTAATAGCATTGCCCGTATGTTTGTTTATGGTGCACGAACCGTACCTGTATATATTATAAGACTTACATTTTCTATCACAATCGTGCAGCTACGGCAGGGAAGGGGTCGGGGGTCTTTTGAGCTAAAACGTCAGTAGATTTAAAGGTTGTTCCTCATCAGTCCCCTCCAGAAATGAAACTGCCTACAAAAACTAGCCGTTCACCTGCTAGATATGGAATCCGGTTGCTCTACTAGTCTGCTAAATATTATCTGTCAGAAACAGCGAAAACTTGCATATTGCTCTTTGAAAGGCTTTGCTGATCCCACAATTTTTAAAAAGAATCATCTTTAGACTAAACATTAATCGAAGATTCTACGAGAGGAAATAACAAAAGCGCATTGAGAATACCTAACCATCCACCGAACATCTGCACGAACACCTGCTAGATCCCAATTCCTTTTCATAATTCCTAATAGAAAGTTTTAAAAGATTAATGTGTTGATGAGCTCCTGGAATTACGTGCATGAGTTGCAAAGTCCTTTTACATTAAATAAGCTTAATTTTCTGATTTGGAATAAATGAGAAGAAAGTAATTAAAAAGGCGTTTATTAATAACTTTTGCACTCGCCAGAAATTAATGTTACGTTACACAAAAGCATGACATTTTTTTCTTAGAAACAAACCTTCGTACTACGATATAATATGATGCTATTTATTTTTTTAAACAAATTTAAAAAATTGTTTTAAAAATTGGAAAAGCATTAGATTTTTACATTCGTGGAAATATAATATCTGAAATGTGTTTGAAATTATTCAAAGCGTCTTTTTACTGCTGCTGATTGATTTCCAATTTTAAAAAAAAAGGTGAAATTTTGTTAAAATCAAATTTTGGGCGAGATTGGTTGTTAATTCTTCTTTAAAAGTGTCTTTTAAAATTAGTGCTCCTGGTGTAAAGTAGCCAAAAAATATTCATGCTGTGTAAAGTTAGGGAATGTACTCAGACTGAAAGTCAGCCTCATTCAAGATAATAACACAGATAAAGGTATAGAAGTAAAGAAATCGTCCGCTTGAAAGCAAGTGGGATTTTACAATATTTGTGTCAAAATGTTGTAAAGTATTCCTACATGAGTACCGGTGTTTATTATTTACCAAGAATAATTTTTGAAATAAAATAAATTGTATTGATAAGTATTTGTGTCAGAATAGAACTATATAAAGTGCCGGCCACATTACATGATTCTTAGCGTTGAGGGTTAATGCCTATTTATACCCAGCTCTAATGGGATTTTTTCAAACCAAAGGAGGGCGATGTTTAAATATTTGTGTCAAAGTAATACGAAATACTCCCTTTTAAGTACTGGGATTTTTTTATATTTTTTTATTTATTTTTTTTTATTATTATTATTATTTTTTTTTGGGGGGGGGGCACAAATGGGAAGGATTTTTTAAAATCAAAAACTGATTTTAAAGTTTTTATGTCAAACGGTACAAATTATTCTATATTATATAGTTTTGTGATACATATTATCCATTGAAAAGAGAGATTTTCCAAATAAAAAAAATGGGATTTTTATATATTGGTGTAAAACAGCTTAAAATATTTCTACATAACTATTGTGATTTATAATACATTGAGAAAGAAAAGATATTTTTCGTATATATATATCTATTTTTTAAAAAATATTTGTGTAAAACTGTACAATGCATTCGCGAGTAAGTTTTGTAATTTATTATCCATTACGAAATATGTTTTTTTCCCCAATAAAGGAGAAGAAAGGAAATGTATTTAAGATATTTGTGTCAAAAAGAAATAAAGCATTGCTCTCATTATATGAGGCTAGTACAGTGGCGCACCCAGGGGGGGGGGGGGCCCAGGGGGCCCTGGCCCCCCAAAGGAGTAGAAATATTGATTTTGCATTATAAGTATTTTTATTCGTTCATCTCGCCCCCTCCCCCCATGCATTATAAATATTTTTATCTATTCATCTGGGCTCCCCCCAAGAAAAAATCCTGGGTGCGCCACTGGGCTAGTACCATCTGAATTACCATCTCGTTGGTTCGGGTTCGAAATTCTGCTGAGTATGCGTGTGGCAGGCCTCCCAGGGAAACAGTCTAGCCCCATTTTACGGCAGAGTACAAAAATTGCGATGTGCATGTCTATACTATGTCCAGAAACATTCCGCACTGGGGGGGGGGGGGTACGTGAATAGTGGGATTTCAGTGGCGTAGCGAGGGGGGGGAGCAAGGGGGTCTATTATGCCCCGGGCGCCACTCGCAGAGGGGCGCCAAATGGTCCTTTTTAATTAATTCTATATATTATATTACTATATGTTTTTCGGGGGGGGGGGGGGCGCTAAAAAGGTATATCATGTGCCGGGCGCCAGTTATGCTCACTACGTCATTGTGGGATTTGCAATCCTTTTGTCAATAATGGTGCCAATAATGGAATAATGGTGTTACTCGTAAATTTGGTTCATTCGTAAAAGCTACATGTTAACTCTCAGAATAGTTCTTTAGAGTTAGGCTGAGATGTTGCTGAATTTTCTTTCATTTTTCTCATCTTCAGCTGCTTAGTATTGGTCAGTTATGTATTTTTGAAGTACGGAATTAGTTTTTAAAGCGTGATAAATTTAAAATTTTACAGGGATCAGCTTTGCTTATTTGACTATTGTACATGCTTGACAATGGTTCCCTTTAAATTCTTCACCCATTAAGTTCCAAATGTGAGCAGCGACGGCGATAGTTATGTCGGTGGCCAAACGAGAGACAGTTGCAACAAATCAGCTTTTTTACCCGACACGGTTATTGAGAATTATGTTACATCAGCGTTAAAGCTCAGATCGCATCTAAATCGCGTTGAGTCTCACTCGTACTTTATTATTATTATTTTTTTTTCTTGCAGAAGGTTATTCTGATAACAATACGAAAGCCAAACATTAAGCAGGTGTTTTTAGAGTTCTAGAATATCAGTATGACCTTCTTTACTCGAGTGTTGCTGTTCTTATTTTTAGATAGCATTGTTTTAAAACACGCTAGATTAAAAAAAAATAAAATAATAGATCGGGACTAACGAAAGTTCGTCATCCTGTTACTTACATAAATTGAATAATGCTGTTTCGGCGGTTTGATCTCATTATTATCATAGCATCAGCCATTCCGAAACCTTATTTCAATGGCGCACTTAGACATAATAGATCAATAAAACTTATGTTGTTAGCTGCGGTTAAAAATAGAAATATTTCGAGTTACATGTAGGGTAGGTGGGGGCAAAGGTTTCCAGTTTTGAGTTTTGGGTTTCTTACGGGCCTCCGTTAGATCCTATCGCCCCAAAAAGTCACTTGTATTGTAGTTGGGTATCCCCTCTACCTTCTATAAAATAATGAATTTTTTCCCGAAATATTTAGTCACCGAATTTTTAATTTTACCAAAAGACCTGTTTGCGAACCTTTGCCCCAATCGGTGGGGCAAAGGTTCGCACTGCAAACCTTTACCCCACTCGTTGGTTTCTTACTGGATAGGCATCGAAAATCACAAAAAGAGTTGTCTAAATAATTTTATTTCACATTTTGTAATCTTTTTAAAGGTGTTACATATATAAAAAATCACAAATTGAACAGGTTAATCTCAAAACATTTTTTCTTAAACTAAATAACTTCAAAATGAAATATCAACTATTAACATAGAAAGTTGAATCTAACAAAGAAATTCACAAAATGAAAAGGGGTTAATCTCAATAATTTTTTTCTTAAACTAAAGAACTTCCAATTAAAATATCAACTATTAACACTATCGTTATATCATATCTTAGGCTTTACTCATTCTTTTAAAACCCGTAAAAATTAAATAAATTAAGGGGATGGGGGACATTACAAAGCAATTTTTGAAATTTTTACCTCAGAGATATGAAATTGGGCATAAATATTCATTAAAGTAAAACTATTTCAAACACCTTATAAAATTTTATAAATATTTAAAATTTTATTTTTTATATTTAAAAAAATTGAAATTTTTATTATGTTTTTTAAAATGCTCCTTGCGATCCAATTTTTAATCTTATCCTTAATTTTGCATTTAGATTGCTTATACATTTTGATCAGGGTTATGTTTTGATTTGTGCTTTCGTTGAATAATTAATTTTTAGGAAATATTTTTATGCTTGTACTCTGAATTCTCGTGAAATTTTTGTACTTTCCACGCTTAAGTTAAACTTTGATAATCTGAATGATGTCGAAACCTGAAATGGATACATAACTTTATTTTAATGTATAAGAGGAGTCTTTGTAATAAATTTTATAAAATTTCGTCAAAAATTGTGACGCAAGGAGCATTTCAAAGACTTGCAAATCTGGAAATTACTCATTTAGAGCTTTTCTCCCTAACCAGACCTTCGAAGCTTATAATGTCTTGTAACAACATTTAATTCTTTTATCTTGTAAAATAGGTCTTTGTTCAGAGCTATTTTATTTTTGTGTTGTACTAATTTATTTTATTTTTAATTTATGGATTTTCAAGCATTTTACAAAAAAATTTCTGACTAAAAACAGGCAGTTTTTATCAAAAACCATAATTTTTTTTCAAATTACAAAAATGTGAATTCCCATTAATAATAAAAGACGTTGTTAATAAGGATTCCTTATGAAAAGAGGACATGAAACAAATGTTAATAGTTAGAGGGGCAAAGGTTTGCACTGCGAACCTTTACCCCATGACTCCCGCAAATCTTTACCCCATTTCGTGTTGGTTCTGTTTCTGCAGAATGGACGCCACTGTATTTGAGTTAACCCAGAACTTAAGGTAGGATTTGAAAGGTTATTTACCACCCTAACATGCGAAAATAAGCCCAAAACAGTTCGTGAGTTTGAGTGATGCTCAAAATTACTCAAAAGTTGCAAAAAATTACATTAAAAGAGACGAAAATAAACTTACCTCATTTTCTCAGCAAGAGGTGGTCTAAACTCCAACATTTTTTACGAGGCAACTGACTGGAAGTAGAGGAATGCACTGCCTACCCTATTCTTCCTATAACTCTTCCCGGGCATTTTAAAATGTATGTGCGAACCTTTGCCCCATGCGAACTTTTGCCCCCACCTACCCTATCTAATATTTGAAAGTGCCGTCCACATCGTATAGTGTATTAGTGTCATGATCTGACATGGTGCGGACTTCGGTTCGTTTGTCGACTAAAGCATAGAAGTTCTTGTGCTGGTCCCTCCGTCTTGGGGAGCAATGTTGGTTCATCAATATGGTGCTAAAGTAGCTAATAAAATTCAGAAGTATCGGTCGGTGAATGTAGTCGATTCAAGTGCCTGCCGCATTTAGGGAAAAAATTAAAATAATATATATATATATATATATATATATATAAGACCTTAACGAATACTTTTGCAGATATTATATGATGTTATCCGCATGTTTAAAAATGTTGCATTAACTGAAAAAATATGCTATCTCATGTTTTCATGCGATTAAAATGTATAGTTATAATTTGTAATGCGAATAAATAGAAATATCTTGGATTTAATGTGTTAGATTGACGTTTCTCTTGTGATTTTTTAGGCAGATATTTAATTCATTTCTTCTGTGTTTGACTCACACTTTCTTTTTTCTTTTTAGGTAAGTCACCATTGTTTTCGTTTTCACCATGGTCTTACCTCCAATATAGTAAGTGGTTATTAATTTTTATATTCCTTTGAACAAATCCGTTACCTAGATCGCGTCAAGTATGAAAGTTTTGTTCTCGTAAGTTTTGTCGAAAGTTTTGTTCGTGCGATTTTATAGCTATTTGGTAATGAGTAGGAAGACATACAAGTTGAATAGCAGAAACATTTCAACCATTACCGAAAGGTTTAGTAATCTACCAGATTATGTCTTCGAGACCTATCAGTCATTGATCGTCGTTACTTTACTTCATGTGGACTTGTAGACAATTACCAGTCGCAAGATGACGCATCAGTATTAATGTTTAGTCTAAAAAATGTTTCTAGAAACCGTATTGCTGATCTAAGGTTCCGTTTCCAGATGTCTATTGTAATCTAAGTCGAAATAGTTCGTTGACTGGTTTATGACCGCTGCGATCATCTTCTGCATCACGAGTTACAGTGGAATTGAATAATGATATTCTAAATTAACTACGCGTTGAAACTAAGCATTTTATGTTTTGATAGCACACAAATGTTTACTCTTGCGAGTGATGTATTAACTACGCGTTATGCTTGTCAAGAGAAGGAGAGTGGGGGAGATATCTAACTCCAGATTAATGAATGAAAATTTGATTTGGGTGTGTGTCAAATTTAAGATGTTACGGTGCGCATCAGTTAGCATCGCAGATATTCAACAACAAAGTTAAGCTATGAAAAATTTTCTCTCTATATTTTTCGAATTGGAGATTAGACAATGCACATTTTTGAATTATGTTTCTCTGCATACGATAGGAGACCATTTTAGCGCGCCGTTTTTAAATTTTTAATTTATTTTGGCAGTTTATTATTTAAAAGGCTATTTAATTATTGGAGTCAAGCACTACAAGATAAAACTTTTCTGAATGAAAAAATAAATTAAATTGATAGGATTTTTGAAAAACATGCGCATGGCATTCAAAAATCTGTTTGTTAGTTTCAGGGGGTGGGGGAATTTCTCCCTCCCTCTCGATAGTCTTTGCTTTATGCAAAATACTACTATCAGTATTTTGACCTTAAATCAAACATTGTGGGAACAGATAGGTTAAGTATGGATGGAACAAAGAATCGCTGAACAAATTTTCATAAAGATATCTTGCAAGGAATGTCAAATATACCCTCCTAAAGACGGAAATCGGGAAGAATTCCATTCCGAGTTAACGGAGTGTACGGAAGTACGACAGGGTACGCATGGGCAGTACAGCATAAGACATGTTGTATAAACATCGTTGTAACATGCGGTTTGTGTTATTTGATTCTAAATGCTTGAATTGTGTACGTTAAGGGGGAAAATGCATTTTTTTTTTGGGGGGGGGGAGGGGGGACAGTAGGAGAATTTAGTGTCCTGGGCCAAAACAAAAAGGTCAGAAGGACTGCTTCATTATATAAATAATTTCTCCTTAGTCTAAACTCTTTCTCCACGATTTGAATTTCTCTGTATTGGCTTCTTTTTTTAAAAAATGGTATGCAAGAAAAACGATGTGTCGTATCCAGACCTCGCTTGCGCTTGAATGTTTAGCCGACGCTCATCTCCTGTATACATTTAGATGCTTATTAAGAAATGTGCCGTAATCGCCATTCTTTTCCTTACGTCATCGTTAGAGATCGCATTATTAGTCTTTTTAGGTCATGTTCAAAACCTATCTAAAATTGAGGACAAACCTTGCACGCCGCTGGGCAGTTCCTTTTTTAAAAACTCTTTGTGTTCGCGGAAGCCATTTGTATTTACCCGAGTGGTGTTTAGCTGTTTCTTGTCTATCTCGCGTGTCACGTTGTTGATTCGCCTTTTCATAACGAGGGCAGGGCACACGAACTTCCGGAAATTGTTATTTGCATTTCGCAAATGTCGGGTTGCATAAGGCGAAATGTTTTTGCCGATTTGGTTTATTAGATTATAGTGAATTACTGCAGAATTCCTTTCTATTAATCCTTCTACTGTCCAATTCTCTTTCGATATCTCCTATTTTATTATTTTATATATATATATATATATATATATATATATATATATATAAATGTTGGCACTGTTGATAAAGAAGTGCTACAATTTAATCAATTTAATTTTGATTTCACGAGTAATCTTATTGTTTTCCATGTCTCTCTTTTTTAAAATGCAATAAATTTATAGCTCTAGTTCTGTAGAGAAAGAACTTAATTCTTTAACTATATTTTTTTTCTCCAGTATTTGAATCCTCTGTTCTATTGTCCCATATTATTGAATAAGTTGAAATATAAAATGTTTAGGACTAAGTATGATGCAATTAAGTTTGAAATCTGCTGATGGCATTGGTAAAAAGGATTAAGGAGCACCATGACATAAAAAAAAAGTTTCCACATTCTCTGAAGCTTATTTCAGTGAAATTGCTGTATTAAAATGCCATAGAATTAAAGTAATTGTAATTTTCTATCTATTGCTTAAATAGTCTCAAACTCTGCTGTGACAAATCGCTTTGAAGCTACAAACAAAATTCGTCAGGAATCTTATAGAAGAAATTGTTCCTAATAGTTTAGATTATAAGAGACATATAATTCTAATTGGAATCAATACCTGAAGATTGGTGGGGATTGTAGGGCAGTTAAAGGGACGTAGGTCAACGTCTTCCTTTACAACCATAAATATCCTGTGTTTTTAATTCCTGGGTATTTTTTCATCCCCATTCTAAGTCTTTGCAGCATGTTTTAAGCCGAGAATATATATATATATATATATATATATATATATATATATATATATATATATATATATATATATATATATATATATATATATATGTGTGTGTGTGTGTGTGTGTGTGTATATATATTAATTAAGGATTTCGTGTCTGGGTAACCCTTTAATAGTAACAAAATTAAAATTTTAAAATGAAAGTTTTTTTTATAAACATGCGTATATCACTTAAAGATTTTTTTTTTTAATACTGAAAACTGGATACAATAGTATCATTCAATTGCTCATTCATCTGTGATTATATGGAGAAATATATATGGGGAGGCAAATTCCCTTGGACAATTTAAGATTTGCGGTGTCAATAATTGGTGTTTTGGCTAGTTGTTTTCATTCTGAACTTTTTTTCCCCCAATGCGGTAGACTTTTTTCTTTCGACATTAGACCATGAAACTCTTATGTATATCCGCACTAAGTGTTATACCTATTTAGGAATTAAAGAGCCCCAATGAGGTCGTAATTGGTGAGGCTCTACGCTAGAGTACAACCGTTCCTTCGAGCTTTCTTTTTCTCTACCTGTACATTCGGCGGAAAAACAACGTTCCCGTCAAAAGAACACATCCTTTGTCCAGTGAAGATTCAAACAAACAACTCCACTCCGGCTCGTTGCCCTCTGGTGGCCGACACGTGAAAGGTCACCGTCCCCGGCAGCGGCAGGATTGGACGGTCTGCTATCGTGAGATCTCTCTCTCTCTCTCTGCTAGAAACGGAACCGAACAATGCAGTGGGACCAGTTCCAGATGTGGACAAGGGGGATTCATTAGGAGGCAAAATGGTAATTTTGTTGCGTGGCCCGGTGTTGTGCTTCCTTCGGATCAATTTCGGTTCGTTGTTGTTCTAATGATAACGCGTTGCTAAGGTGGAGGTTGCTTCGGGTTGTCTGCGCATGTCTGTGACTCGGGTATATCTCTTCTGATGTTCTCTTCACTTTGTTGACAAAAATCACAACTCTAAACAAAACGGTATCTCCTGAAAGCAGCAAATTTTGATAACCTTTGTTAAACTAATACTTTTATCGTGTGAAAACTGTTAAAAGTACTAATTTAAGCCCTACAGTATTACCCCCACCAGTGGCGCACCCAGGGGGCCCTGGCCCCCCCCCCCCCCCACCAAAGAAGTAGAAATATTGATTTTGCATTATAAATATTTTTATTCGTTCATCTCGGCCCCCCCCCATGCATTATAAATATTTTTATCCATTCATCTCGCCCCTCCCCCCCCCCCCCAAGAAAAAATCCTGGGTGCGCCACTGACCCCCACAGATTATAAATTATTTAGATTTAAAGTGAAACCAACAGGTATCTTTTATAGTAGTCATTATTGCTCGTATGATCATTTTCTGCCAACATTTATCATTTTAAAAACAAAGTAAATGAACAATCTAGCAATTTTATATCTGAAAACTAATTTAATTTAAAGCATACTGAATGAATAAAACGAAAACAATGCGCATTATTAGGAAGTTTATCAGAAGTGTTCCAGATAACAATTCCAAAAGAAAAATGTGTTGCTTTAATTCTTTGCGTATTAAAAAATAATAACCAAGTCTGACAAAAGGAAAAATCCAGGCATTATCGCCGCGATCATGTGAATAAGTGACTTCCTTCAAAACCACGACTAAGTATTTTATCAAATTACTTGATTTTTATCCTCGAACAAATAGTTCTGTGGGCTATTGACCTACCGCTCGTTTATGTGGTGTTCATTCTTTGCGCAACATATGTTTTTCTCTCTATCCTTCATCCAGGTCTTCAGTGATTTGCTTTTACCGCTACAGTCGTCTACAAACGTTGTTATATAATCGCGTAGCAACACTCTCGCAACAGGATAATTATATACATGAACGGCAAGAGAGAGAGAGATATGATATTTTTGAAATGATGTTTGCGGGAAAAGTCACCGAGGTGCCCTTAAAATGGGCATTTTAGAATGATCAATTCCCAGTGCGGTTACAAAAAATATTAATATTATAAAAATAAGTAACTCTCTCAATATTTAATTGTCCATCATCTTTCTCTTCATAAATATGTGTAGTGTAGGTTTTTTTATTATTCAACTTTCATCCTTAAGGGGAACCACGATACAAAATTCTCAAAGTAAAAATAGCTTAAAATACTCTAAAACTTTCCTTAATACTATAAAAATTTTAGAATAAAATACTGCCATTACGTTGTCAGATACATTTTTATATTGTAATATCTATGGATTCCCAGGTGTACATCTGTCTCATCTCAAGTCGGAATTTTATATAATTTGCAATCTTTGAAGGGATTTAAGAAAATTCCTAGCAAGGTATATCTATAAAATTTTCTGCAGCTTTCTTTCGTTCTATATTTATTTAACTGTCTAGGATTTTTTTATGTAGGGGAAAATGTTAAAAGATATTATTCACTTAAGAATTAACCCTGAAAAAAAATCCCATACCCTAGAGTAATTAAATATTCAACAAATGAAATTTTCATAAATCCTGTCGACTAATTATTTTTAACCCTTTCCTGTTCACTACAGTTTTATTTTTCAAATAAAACTGTTGGTTCTAATTTATTAGAAACTAAGCAAACTTTAAATTTTTTAATCTTATAGATTAAATATGAAATCTTTAAAGTACTTCAAAATGCATAGTAATCTTCATATAAAGACATATTTGGTGAAAAAGTATCGTTTCAAAATATGGGTAAATAGAAAAAAAATTCTGGCCCTGACCTTAACACCTTTGAACCTATACTTATTTTGAAGACTATCTATAGTTTTCATAAATTGTTAAATATCAATATATTAATTGCACTAAAGAAATAAAAATATATTCGAAAAACACACGCATCGCATTTAAAGATCTATTTTCAAATGCATGAAACAGAATCCAAAAATCTGCTGATCTGTGAATAGAAAGTACAGAGAGGAAAAATTCCGAAGTTTCACATTTCGATGGAAGATCTGCGATGTGCCCTATCGCGACGCTTGGTGTGTTATTCATATCGGCCCTGAGTGGGCTGTATTCCTCTCCCCCTTTTCCCTTCCCCTTTTAACTAGTTTTACACATGAAGCTACAGAAGCTTCATACTTCAGAACTTCATACTTCATACTACAGAATACTTCTGTAGCTTCATGGTTTTACATATTGCCCGAACATTTTTGCTTGTTGCCCGCGCATTTTTGCAGTAGTTGCTCGCGTAACAAAGGTGATTAGAAAAAAAGACAAAAATAAAAATCATGAAAGTTGTTCTATCTACTTATTAAGATTTCGTCATCAATTAGGCGACAATAGCTTCGTTTTTTAATATCCAAAGAAAACTGGATAGCGTCCCTCTCTCTGATTTGACCTCTCAGATACCTCTCAGATAGCTTTGTTCTCCTTCTGAGAATTTAATTGGTGGCATTGTTTTAAAACGGTTACGTTGAACGCTTCAGGAATTGGCCGTCTCCATTCCTTGCAGTTGTGCACACACACCAAGGTTTTATCGCCATCTTTTAGTTTGGTTTTCCATACACGCTAATTAAGAAGGATGATTTTCCCGTTATTATAGATTGATTTTAATTTAATTGTTAACAAGTTCAGTTCCTTCTCGAAATCGACTTTTTATGTCCGGAGGATAGTAATTTATTCCTAATTTCCAATATCCGTCTTAACTTTTACCCATTACAAAGAAATAACGCAGTTTTCTGTTAATATTTTAACGTGTTTACTTTTGTGCGCGTCTAATAAAATTGATTGATGATCCAGATATCCACTCATTTTCATGTTCCGAGCTTTAGCAATGTATGATTTACACAGTTAATTTGGCATTGGTATTTGGGAGTTATTTAACTCTAAAAATTGCCTGTTCTCAAAGGCAAAATTATGACTATGAATCCCTTACTTGCGTAAAACTTGTTTTTCGGTTAACAGGAACACGCAGCTTCTTAAAATCAACAATTTTTAAATTATTATTATTATTATTATTTATTTATTTTTATTTTTATTTTTATTTTTTTTTTTGGGGGGGGGGCTGTGAATTTAAAGATGCTGTGTATCCCTATCATGAATACCGTTTTGGACAATTAGAACAACTCTTCGTAAATGTGAAAAAAAAAAATGGTTTGTATTTTCTGCTATTCAAGCCAGAAAGGCCTCCGACGTCACGGGGTAGCAAATATACAAGGGGCTAGAGTCCACTGGTCTGCAAAAATTATTTTCATGCTAACTGGACAAGGAGAAGGGCTATTTAAAACGATATTTATCTCTTTTCTGGATGTCTTACACTGAATCTTTATCATTGAAAAGAGCATTAATTTCGTTCTTATTTACTCGATGATTTTATCAACAATTTAATTTGATGTCTTAAACTAAATTAACCTAAGAAATTTCTCATATTGCTTGTCTGCTGTAACGTTGTTTTAACTGCGAATATGAAAGTCAGTGTATTGTGCCAAAGACAAATGCTAACCACTGATCTGTCTCATATGCCACCTTCAAGCATGCGCAGACGATTTCCAAGTTTGTCCTGCCCAAGCCATGTTTATTATTATTATTTTGACCAATGCTATTAGCACTTGTCCGGGGACATTCTTTGAAACATATACCTCGATTTTGTTGACTACTTTATTATGGGAGCACCATATAATTGATCCAACATCACTTCCTATTAGGGGACAGCACGAAACGACGTCCATGCCACAGTCGGGATTCGAATCCTAGCCCATTGTACGTGGAAGTTCGCAACGTTAATCGCTATACGACGCGGGTGGCGCCCAATCATATATACTTAATTATTTTATCTAACCATGAAGAAAAATTTAAAAGACGTCTGTGACTCTTCATTGCGAGTTTTAACATTATAATTATTTAAAAAGAACTTTGTGCATTGAATCCAAAAAGGAGTTTGATGAAGTGTTTTATAAATGCTGTTTTAAACAAACCAACCAAATATTTCAAATTGTTTTTCTCTTTCAGAGAAAAAGGTGGATGTGTATATTACGTGTGCTCTAAATCCTTATTAAACATAAACAGCTTCGTTCTTTCAACAAAACGTTGCTTAAACAAGAGTCTGTAAAATATGTGTGATCTGCCATTTGGTTCTAAAGTGTATAAATGGCGTGTTAGATAGAAGGTAAATAGCACGAGTAGAATGTTTACTTTTTACGCACCATGTCATTTAAAAATTACTACTTAAAATATTCTCATCAGAGGAAAACTG
This sequence comes from Dolomedes plantarius, assembly GCA_907164885.2. Classification (NCBI taxonomy): domain Eukaryota; kingdom Metazoa; phylum Arthropoda; class Arachnida; order Araneae; family Dolomedidae; genus Dolomedes; species Dolomedes plantarius. The sequence goes on along the minus strand of OU015496.1, from coordinate 156,607,769 downwards.
CAGTGACTGATGTAGCATTCTCGTTGCGTGGTACGATTTAAGTGTTTTGGAATGCGTTCAGAAATTTGATAACATCAATCACCATTCCGCTCAGAAAATAATCGTTTGTATTTCGTGTCAATCGTACAAGGCATAGGCAGAATTTTTAAAGAAATAATCCGGGCAGATTATCCTTGCATAATTGAAGAGGTCAAATGAGATGAGTGTTTAGAATTTTCATTTGGTATAAAATAACTGACACTAAGCAGACTGGTAAAATGATTATTTCTTCCGTTATCTTAGTTCAGGGGTGGCCAACCCAAAACTATTCGGAGGCAACAATAATATAACAATATGTTCTTTCTGAATTACTTTAGTTCCATGGGTCGATTAAATAGTCCAGTCGGGACTCCAGTTCGCCATCCCTGTCTTAGTTGATAGCAACTTTAAAATAACTGTTTTTAAATCATCAAAACAACTAATTGCAAGCTACTTCTCTTCCCATCATAAAGATTCAGCGTAAGATATCTAGAAAAGGCAGAAAAAGACACGGATATTATTTACAATGGCACTATTCTTTGGTTACTTTGAATGCTAATAATTTTTGCTGAACGACAGAGTTAAGCAGGTTTTATGTTTGTCACTCCCGTGACATTAGCAGAATGCATTAATGTCAAATATTCTGATTTTTTTTGTTGTTACTATGGAGAAATCTTTTACAATTTACTTGGAAAAATATAGCGAGAAAATACATTGCAATAAAATTTATTTTAATTTTAAATTCTTATTATTACAGGTTTATCGATTTTTATCACTATTATCTATTTATAGTTCTATTAAATTAAAGAAAAATATTTTTACAACCCATCAGTGGCATTTAAAACCAGCCATTTTGACTGGTTTGGGAGAAATAAGTACATTTTAAGGCAGTGAATCAGTTGACATCGCATATCTTACATCTCATATTAAGCTACATGGAATTCTACTCCCAGTGTTTTGCTATTTACAGAATAACAAATGCGTACTATTGATTGTTTTATTATTTTACATTAAATTGATTTTTTAAGTGCATTGCGCGTAGTTTTCGAAAGTCTAATTTGAATTTAATATGTAAAAAGAATAAAATAATTTTGTACCATAGACGTTAATGTTTAAATGCCAACTTTGTTACCTCTGCGTACCTTGCTGTTCATCTGTTACTTTTAGACCATTTATATCAGAATAGAATTTTTTTGGGTTTGCATTTTTAGAATGATGATTCAAATCGTAATCATATATTTACTAGTTTAACATGTCGTATTAACCCTTTCAATTCCGCTGTGCTCTATTTACAAACCGAAAACAATTTTATCCGATAGCTCGCGTACGCAGTACGAAATGAGTGATAATGTATTAATGTAGCTGAACATAGAAACCAGACTTATACATTGCTCTGTTTATCTGAAGAGAAATTTGTTTTCAGTGCGATACAAGAGATAGATTCTCATCATCACTTGACAGGCGTACTGATTAAATGTGGGCTAAAATCGTAACAAAAACCTTTTTAATATTTATCAACGAGTTGGAGAAAACCAGAGGTATTATACTTGTTCCCCCAATCTCACCTTACTGAGGGTGCACAAACTTTAGCATAGAAAACAATCAAAAGAAGGGGTTAGTATTTATTAAAATTGGGGAAATCCAAGGAAAGAATAGAAAATTAAACTGATCATTATAAGCAGTGGCGCACCCAGGGGGGGCCCAGGGGGCCCTGGCCCCCCCCAAAGAAGTAGAAATATTGATTTTGCATTATAAATATTTTTATTCGTTCATCTCGCCCCCCCCCATGCATTATAAATATTTTTATCCATTCATCTCGGCCCCCCCCCCCCCAAGAAAAAATCCTGGGTGCGCCACTGATTATTAGTGTACAGGTAACCCTCCTATAACACGGTAGACACGGTCCTAGAAAATGCCGTGTTGTGTGAAACCTTGTTATATAAAACCCGGAGACAGTTAAAAAAAGGGGGTTTACGTTCTGAAAACTTAATTAAAAACACATTTTTTTTAAAATTCCATATATGCAACTTAATTTTTATTAAAAATATAATTATTTAACACAAAACGAAAAGAAACAAAACAATATTTTCATTTAATGCGACCTTAATTTAATTAATTTCTTCCTCATCACTGTTCAGTACAATCAAACTAGAACGTTTTTTCGGTTGAACGATATCACCTTCACTTTCAGAACCTTTTCATTCATGTAGATTTTTTGCACCTTCTATCCTCTTTAAAAAATCTGTAATTTTGGTTTATTTGCTGGTTCTTACAAGGTTATTGTAGATTCACGGTATGGCGATAGACAATTTTGCAGCTCCTTTTTGAATTTTCGGCTTCTTTCACCGGAGGGTCTGCATTCAGAAAAATTGATTCAAGATTTTCAGCTAAGCTTAGGCCTTCTTGTAATTTTATAGAGTTATAAATGAATAAATTCTAATTTGTTTATACATTTTCATGTAAAGCCACTAAAGTTCATTATTCCTTCCCGTCATTATTTTAAGGTAATTTAGTTTTTAAATGTGTTAAACAAAAATCATGTTATCTAGTGCTATAGAAGTACACTGCTGTACAAAGGTTTTCGCGATATTTTTTATCGCATTAGAGCGAAACCGTGTTACAGGTAGCAGTGTTATACGAGGGTTCCCGCAATTTATCTTATCGTGTTAGAGCGAAACCGTGTTGTAAGATGCCGTGCTGTAGGAGGGCTACCTGTATCACAAATTATCAAAATAGATACAAAATAATTTTCCATTTTCTTTTCTTTGTAAGTTTGTTTGACTGATTGATTAATTAAAAAAAATTATGTACGCATGCATAACTAATTCAGTGAAGGAGTCCCTCCCATATTTTTTGATAGGATTTTATAATGATAATGTAACATGATTAAAATAATCGAGACATGTATTTCGTTTCAACCGATTTTACAAACTTCATTAGACGAATTACTTCTTCGAAAATTGAAAATTTATAACCATCTGGATAAGTCTTAGGAACAGGCGAAAATTTCACCGTATGATAACGCACGATAAAAAATATTTTTATTTCATATCTATATAATTGATTAAACTTCGCGCTAATGTCATTTCTATGGAAATGACATTAGCGTGAAGTTTAAAATTTTACGGTGATATTTCCCATTGTTTACGCGACTTTGGCTCTTGACACCCAGGCTCCGATTCTTCAATTTGAAGTTACTTTCCTCTGAAAGCCGAGTATTAAATTTATATTCAATTCAAAATTTTATTTTTTGGATTTATCCACACTTGGTAATGATTATTTTTTTCAAAGATTGTGTCATTATATACAGATTATTATACATTTAAAAATACGTGAACAACTAAAAATTTTGTTTTAAAATTTTTAAGTTCAAACTTTTATAATGATTAGTTTTTGCTAATTTTGCCGAACTACTGAACCCATTGCGATAGGTGGAGTTAGAGAATTTTCTGGACGTTCTGTAGGAAATTTTTGACACGAGATTTCAAGTTTAATATTTCTTACTTCTAATGATCACAAATCGATAAAGTGACTTCACACGACAAGAAAAAAATGTGTGGGTCTTTACTTCTATTTTTATATATTTTTTCTCTTTGTACACGGGAAAAAGATAACGAAATAACTTTTCCCTAAGATCTTCAAGAGTTATATTTATTAAAATTTTTATTCACTTTAGAGAATTAAAAAAAATTCAGTATTTTTTTAAGGGGAAAATATTTTTATAGTTTGTTTTCTAAATGAAAATATTCTGAAGACAGTTTAGTAAAAGTAGAACAGAGAAATGCTGTTCAAAATTTTAGAGATGCCTTGCTAAGAATTTCAGATACAGTGAAACTTCTCTACGGAAGCCAGTCATGGTTTCGAAAAAAAAGGTAACCGTTTTGCGGCGTGGCCGGCTAGAGAAGTTTCACCGTACATCCTTTGGTAAATCGTAATGGTTTTTACGATTTACCATCGTCCGATGGTAAAGGTATAATCATAGCAGGGACAAGCGGTTTGTCTTATTTGATTCTAAAATCTCTGTTCGGAGTAATTAAAAAAGAAAAAAAAATTTTTTTTTTTTAAATCAGCACGCTTTTGAGATTACATCGATACAATATATTGTTCACTTAAGCATCCTTATGTTAGGGACGTTGTTGGTTCTGGTATCAAGCGAATGTGGAGTTTCACTAAAAAAAACCAGTTTCTTTTATTATTTTTCCCTTTCTTTTGGGAGTAGTTTGTAATCTCTCCAGTTCCTCATTTTTAAGCCCGTTATTTTAAACAAGGAAATTTGAGATAAGTCTACTTTAAATTGTTTTGAATTAGCCTTTGTAACGATAATATCTAAGTTAAATATTGTATCCGAAATGTATGTAGTTTTATCATAATCTGCAAACTCGAAAAGCCTCTATCAGATCTTTCAAGACAAAAAACTTTTGAACCTGGATGATAATGCTCCTAGGTAAGTGCGGTGATCCCGCCATCTAGTGCTGTGATGTGGAAAGAAAGGAAAACTAAATTATGATTTTAAATAAATGTTGAAATACAAATTATTTTGTCATCCTAATGTTATAAATTACTGTTTTATTGATAGGAACTTTCTACTTCTTAGAGATAGTCATCTCAATATTACAGTTGAATTCAGTTAGGGCCCTCCTCAGCGGATTGACTGCCGGACGGTCCTTAAAATATGAAATATGATTTTTTTTAAATCGAGTAATGATAGAATTGAAGTTTAAGTTTAAGTAGTATTCAAAAGTTATACAATGAGAGAAATAAATATAATATAAATAAAATGAGAAAAAATATAGCATCGAATTTTTGTTATGGATCATATCATTGTTAAAAACTATGTTAAGGTTTAAGACATAATCGGAATCTTCAATTTCAGTTTGAAATAGCGGGAAAAAACCAACTTTCTTAAAAGTTTTCTATAATTTTCCGATTTTAACCGAACTTCTATTAACGTTTTAATTTAATTCAAGTTAAGTTGGGGGGGGGGGATGTCTCGTGCCCCCCGACGCTACGCCTATGCAGGGGGTTAGTATAGCTGGCTCCTTTTTCTCATGACGGATGCATAAATTTTTTTAAAAAATTAATATTGTGTGTCTGTGTAATAAACTGAAAAAAAGGCGAAAAAATTACACATTTATTCTATAAAAAAGACAACATATCTCCCCCCCCCCCTCTATATATGAAAAAAAACTTTCTATATAAGAAAAAATTATGTAAAAATTGAAACTTAACATCATCACTTAAAGTCAAACAAAAATAAGATGACTACTAAAGGAATATAGTTTAACGATAACATACCTTTAACAACTGTGTCAACATTTTTAAAACTAAGATCTTCAATATACATACAACTTGGCACTGTACAATCCTTCAAAAAATAAATCAATGAAAACGACTTGAAGAAAGTCCCCCCTCAAGTTAGTCCAGTGTGAAGTTGTGTCTAACATGAAGATCATAATTCTCAGACATTACTCTTAGTTTAAAGATAACCCCACACTTTTGACAAATAAATATTATCATGAAACTACATTTCTCTGGTTTGCTCTGATAGTTTCTCTGATTTGCTTTGATGCTCTGGTTTGCTCCGGTTTTCAGCTTTAACACTTTCTGTGTGTGTGTATATATACATACATACATACAGTGAAACTTCTAGCTAGCCACCCATTTAAACAGCCATGAATCAATTAAAGACCCCAATAGAATCAATGTTGTCAAAGAAATCTCTTTAAGACAGCCATCTCTCAAAATGGCCACTGTTTTAAAAACCATTACTGGCTGTCATAGAGAGGTTTCACTGTATGTATATATATATATATATATATATATATATATATATATATATATGTGTGTGTGTGTGTGTGTGTACAGACATACATACCCATGCACATAATATACTCTCATCTTTACAATCTGTCATTGGTAATGCTCTACTTACAAATTTATCACATTCAAATAATTATTCAAGTAATTCTTATAATAAAGAAAAATACATGTGCATTACTTTTCACAAGAATGTAGTTATTTTTATATTAAGCATAAACTGATCTTTTTGTTTTATTTCAGTTTTGCAAGTTTGTCTAATGTGAAATTCATCTGAAGATGTTACTAAGGAACCGAAGTTCTCGAGGTGGCATTTCCTGTCATCTAGCACTTTGTAGTTATAGGCAAGCCTGGTGTACTGCACTGAGGTTTTAAGTTCCTCACAAACATGCAGTGCACCGGGCTTGCAATGCTGCTGCTATTTGCCCTAGCTCATTGGGGTGCAGCAGCATTACATCATAAGGATATGTATGTTATGAAAGGAAAAAGTAAGTTAATTAACAGTTTTTATAATATCTTAACTTCAATATAAATATAGGAACTGATTTAATTTTTATTAAAATTTGATTAAATTTATATTGATAATTATTCCTATGTAATAACATTGGTAAAAAAAATTTAATAAGAGAATTTGTAAAATGCTAGACTTGACATAGCATAAAATTTTATTATTAAAATAGTTTTTCTAAAATTTGCTTAGTCATAATTTTATGATTTAAGGTGGCACTTCATTTGACATCACAGTTCTTCAATCCCAATGTTTAAGCAATCGGAAATTTTTCTGAATGTATTTTTCTATCACAGATTAGCAAATGCTCATTTTTAAATTCAGTTTTCTGTATATGAGGGTAGAAATTTCTGTAAAGACAATATAGTCTTCCCCATACATTTGAGTAAAGACAGAGGAGTCTTCATCATAATTTAACAATGGGATGGAAGATTTGCAAGGTCAACTGATGTACCAGATTAAGCATTGATATTTCTTTTGTTAATAAGTAAGCTCAAGTATTATGCATTGCATACCACAAAAGTTTAAGGGAAAAATACTCTTTCTCAAATTTTTCTTAATCATAAATTATATATAATTTAACTGGGATAAAAGGAATTCTTTTACTTTACCTATTATGCTCTATTATGTGATAGTCGAAATTTAGACTGTTATCAATAGATAGATTTCTGATTTTCCTAGGGTGCTATCCTCATTGAGATAGCATTTTTTGACACTATGAAATTTGAGTTTTTCTCCCCCTTCTACATTTAAGATTTGCTGTGTGTGTTCCTTTAATTTAAGAAAAATAAAATTATTCTTATATATTGTTATATTTAATCTATGTTTATTTAATATTTGTATCCTATCTTTTAACTAGTATGCATTGGTACATCTGGGCGCATGTCAGTGCCTGCAAACAGAGATCATCATTATCAAAATTTGAGGGATAGATATATTAATTGTACATATGTAGATGGAAACTTGGAGATTACGTGGTTATTGGTAATAATCCTTTTTGTACATATATCATTTAATTGTGTAATGTAATCAGACATTTAGTGTGATGAATAAAGGAGACTTTTAGTTTAAGATGAATATTATTTTAATTTATTGCAAATATTAACATGTGAATGTAAGTGTAATCACTGTATATTTCTTAATTATACAGCTGTTCAGGAGAACTAACTGGATTTAATCTATATTGGCTTGGAGAAAAACTATTTCTTTCAATGAAATTTATCCAAATCTTACTTGAAATAACTTTTATTTATAAAGGCATAACTTTTATGTGATAAAATTTATTCATGTGTAGAAAGGAAGCCTAATCTTACCATGAACAGATACATGTAATGATTACTTTAAATAAAATCTATTTGAAGTAAATTTGGTTTAATTATATTGAGAGAAAAAACTTTTAGGCAACTAAGTTAATTATACAGTGAATACATCTAAAAGCATATGGTTGAATTTTTTACGGGGGTCCAGGACACAAAATTCTTCAAATTTTCGAAAAACAATTTATTGCATTAAAAAAATTTCTGTTCTTTTTCACTTAAAATGTCGTTTAAATCGTGTTTCTATCTTAATTAGAACACGAGATATTAATTTTTTGTTTTGCAACCTTCTAATGGCAGCCAATCTTTGTTTAAACCTTTAAATGTGTTTTTCTGCATGATGGGTTTTTTCAGCATTTCTCAGCTTTAAATTGTTATAAGTCAAGAACCGTTAAAGATAAATGGTTCAAACCTGGAACATGCCTTTTTCAATTATTTTGCTTTAATTTTGATTCAGAAAATTTGAAAAAAATATTTACTTTTAAAAATATGATTTTTTAAGTATAAGTTTCATCATTTTTTTAAAAAAATTTTACTCTAAATATTTAAAATTTTTTAAAAAATTAATATTTTAAAAAATGCTGAATCAAAATTAAAAGTTATATAGTTCTGTTTAATTAAATGAAAAAATTTTCAAACTCGACAAATAATATTTCGAGTTATAACGATTTTAAATTATCCCACTTTTTAAAAAAATTTTAAGTTAAAATTTTTTTAAACTTTATGAGAAGTTTTATGATGCGATTTTGTTTACAGATTATATGGTTAACCATCACAAAAAAATTCAAAATTTTAACTCAATAAATAAAAAAAAAATTTAAATGTGTCCTCAACCCCCTTAATGAGTTAAATAGTACTAATTTTTTTTTGTGTTGTTTTAGTTGCATAAATGAGTTTGATTCAAAGATTTAATTTATGTCTGAAGAAAGGAACATTTCCTAAAGAATGTGCTTATTTTAATATTAAATGATAAAAATCTAAAGATATTAGTATTCAATGTAGAGAGCATAAAAGACATTTCAAGATATTGCATTGTGTTTGACTTAAATCCCCCCTCCCCTCCTCCCTCCCAAAAAATTCTCTCTCGAATGTTTTACCCTTTTCTGTATGTATTTTATTAAATGTATACAGATCAGTGTAAAATGTATATAGATACAGTTTTCTCTTTCTACTTTCAAAACTAACTTAATTTCTTTTTTTACAGGATTATAATTTAGATTTGAGCTTCCTAAAAGAGATAAGAGAAGTCACAGGCTATGTTCTTATCACTCATGTAAATATTCGTAGAATTGTGTTGCCTAATTTAATGATCATTCGTGGTCGTAATCTATTCAAGTTAAATCCACGGGAAGAAGAATTTGCCCTACTTGTTGCAAGAAATACTATGGAAATACTTGAATTACCAGCACTACGAGGTTGGTTTCAAATGTTACTTGTTATGTAGTTTTCTAGCCTTAACAAATGTGTATTAAAAAAGTGTGTGTGTATGTGTGTGTGTATAAATATATATATATATATATATATATATATATATATATATATATATAGGGAGAGAGAGAGAGAGGTAAAAAGTGCTTTTTTGAGTGTTTATTATCAGTTATTGTGTTTCATTTTCTTTATTTGTTTATGTTTAAGCTATTATTAAACTATATAAGAATACATTTAATATGAATCAAATGAAGTAGGATGTGAGCTTATGTCAAAATAATATATATTTCACCTATACTCTATGCAAAGCAAAAAATTGTCAATTCTATGCTGTTAAAAAAAATGTAAGCTACAACTTAATTTAAACTAAAAATTCTTGTAACTGAAGCATAAACACTTGTGATAGAGAATTATTTTCATCCTAGAGATTAATTTCCTGTAAAGGGCTATGTTTTCTGGAAAAAAAAATGTGGTACCAATGATATTTAAATTATACTAGATAAAATTTTATGTATTGAAATGTTATACATATTAACTATCTCAAACAAATAAATTTTAATAATATATATTTGGTGTATAATGTTTGTACTAAACTGCTTTTGTATTGATTGTAATAACATACAAATGCAAAATTCTGAGAGTAAAGATATACAAGTGAAAGTAGTCAAATTCTTATTTGCAACAGCCATGTTTTAATGGTTGCTTAAAACTTAATATTTTATAGTGATATCTACCTGAGTAAATTCAGTATCTAATTTTCAGTACAATTTATCTGTGTTGATGTTCACTTCTTTGATATGACTAGTTTCCTTTGTTTTTAACTGAGATTTTAATATATATATATATATATATATATATATATATATATCCATCCAAATATGGTGACTATATTTTATCAGCTTTTAGTGATTATGCCATCTGGTTATTCCTTTTTACTTTTCTAAAATAATTAATATGTCATACTTGGACTGTATTTAAATCATTTATAATAATTTGGGTTTAAAGCCTTATAAATGAGAACCAAATATGGAAGTTACATTTAAGATAATAAATGTTAATTGTGTGCATAATATATAAGACCAATATGTAACAGATCATAGCTCTTTTTTACTCAATACAATTTTTCTATGGCATAATGTTATACAGATAACATTAAAGGTATAGTTTAAAATTGTTCCAATGGTAGTCACACATACGCTTATATAAAAAATTAGTGCAAATAAATGCAGTGACTCCTATGGAAATTAAAAGCCATAAATCTATAAAAAAATATTTTATAGCGATATCTACCTGAGTAAATTCAGTATCTAATTTTCAGTACAATTTATCTGTATTCATGTTCACTTCTTTGATATGACTAGTTTCCTTTGTCTTTAACTCAGATACTATATATATATATATATATATATATATATATATATAAATACATTTTTATGTTTATTATTTTGAAGTTTTTTTAAAAAGCTGCTTGTTGATGTAGATTAATTTTTTTCTTTCAGATATATTATCTGGTGGAGTTGGATTTTTTGACAACAATAATTTGTGTTATATGAATACTATAAAATGGGAAGAAATTATTAATGGTTATGTTGCGAAACCCATGACTATTCAAAACTCTACTACACCTGAAAGTTGTAAGTATTTTTCTTATGTATTACTGCTGTCTTTTTGTTTGGTTCTTTGTTCATATTTATTTTTAATGTAAGTCTCTGTATGTTGCATGTTATTATTTCCACAAGTATCTATATTTGTATGATGGCATCCTTATATTTAAGAGATTATATGATTAAGACTTAACAGAACAAGATTGACTCCTGTTTTATAATACTAACCAATTCAAGCTTGGCAAAAATTTTTTGCAATTTTTAATATTGTATTTGTTTGTAAGATGAAATTTTAGTTTGAGCTGTTCTTTACATACAGTATAAGAAGAGTCTAATTTTATATAATTATAGTCACTGTTCTAGATTGTTTACACTGTTAATTATTAGATTCATATCAGTTAATATTATGAACATCTCTGTAACATCTTTTTCATCAAGATAAGCTACAAAGTAATTTTTTTTTTTTTACTCTAGTATTCACATAGAATTACACAGGTACCAGTATTAGGTAATCATAATAAAATATAAAAGCTACTGCAATAGTTATTATAATATAATCATTAATTTGATATTAATTATATCTCACTCATAGAATATTTCATCCATTATATTCTGAACTCCTCAAGTAAATTATTTTAAAATTATTTTATTAAATATTTGAATTTGAAAGAAATCAAAAGTGAAAACCATTATTGTAATTATAATTAATTGCTACTCACTTAATGAGTTTGTTATGATTAATAAGTCCAAATATTTGTTTTGATAATATTTTTCATGAATCATTTTAAAACTTCTAATATGACATATATAGAGAGATTATTTCTTTTATTAATGGATTGCATTTTGTTGCTAAACGGTGATTTCTTATTCTCATGAAAAAGAGAATATTCTCTTAAATTTTGTATTGCATTCATGTATAGGTGATAAGCATAAGAATAATTAAATAATGTAAAATTATTTGAAGTTTAAATAATTTTATTAAGTAATGAACTACATAATAGAAAATTCTCTTTTTTTTACTCTTCTTTGTTAATCAGACATTAAATACACCATTTAAAAAAAAATAATATAAATATTGAAATGATATAACTGTATAAATCTTATTAGTTGATGTCTGATGTACTTATGTTTTTGACCACTGCCTTTCAGGTCCACCTTGTCATAAAAGTTGTGTTCATGGCTGCTGGGGACCAGGTCCTCTCAGCTGCCAGAAATTTTCCAAAATAAATTGTTCTCCTCAGTGTCACCAAGGGCGCTGCTTTGGACCTAATCCAAGAGAGTGCTGCCATTTATTTTGTGCGGGTGGTTGTTCAGGACCCACACAAAGTGATTGTTTGGTAAGTGGTTTTTTACATTTAGTATATTTTTCTCATTCTTTCATCTGGGTGTAACCAGTACTCGAATACTTTCTAATTTTAAAATTTTTTATTTTACTTTCTGTTGTTTTTGATATATACAGTCGATTCCGGTTAATCGGACCACATCAGGACACACTCTTTATTTAAACTCTTACCTTCATATGCAAAAATAGGAATTCATACATACTTATTTACTAATCTGAGATTTAAAAAAAACACTGAACAAAGAATTCTTTTAAAATAACACAATTGAAGATTTGAACCATTAATTGAGTCACTACCTTAAGACCTTTCATTGGAAGAGGAAGTAATTTTTTTTAACTGTGCAACTGACTAGACATTTCACTTTGAATATTCAAGGAGAGCAGTATTAAACTCCATGAGAGTTTTCCTATACCTTTTGTAATGAAAGATAACTACAGAAAATAATTATTAACCAAGTTTTCATGTTTACAATTAAGTGATTAAATCTTGAAAATCATATCCTAGTTTTTCCTGCTTATTAATTGAAAACAATTCTTTTTTGACTTCAGGCATGTAAGAATTTTGATGATAATGGTGTTTGTAAACAAGAATGTCCTCCTATGCGGAGGTATAATCCTGCCACATATTCATGGGAGAGTAATCCAGAGGGCAAATATGCTTATGGAGCAACTTGTGTTAAAAACTGTCCTGGTGAGTTAAACTTTTTTTAAAGAAATATCATTTTATGATGATGTAAGTTATACATTTACATTTTGTAATATAATAATATTGTATGTAATGGTATAATATCATTATATAATAGTATAATAATGTTTCTTTGTAATAATTTATTAAAACACTTTGTTTATAAAATTTTGTATGTTTTAATATGATTACATAATTGTTTATAATAATATAATAATTTTCTCTATTGTAATATATATTAATATAATGAAGTAATTTTGTTTATAACAATATAATAATATGTTGTATTTTATTACGTCATAATGTAAGACATTAGTGTAAATGGAATAATTTTGTATATAATTATATAAAAGATAGCAATGATTAATTTTAATCTTAAATTGTGTTTTATTTCTAGAACATTTATTGAGAGACAGTGGTGCATGCGTAAGGTCATGTCCTGATACCAAAAAAGCTGTTGATGGAGAATGTGTCTCTTGTGATGGTCCATGTCCTAAAAGTAAATATTTTTGTGTCTTTGAATTATCCTTCCTCATCCTTTTTGTAAGATATTAATTTAGTCATAGTTTTAATAGAAACATTTTGTTTAGAACTTGCTTTTTTTATTTCTATGTCAATACAATTTTATTAACAATGTGGCTTCTTATGTGTTTTCAGATTGCCAAGGGGTTGACATTGTACATTCAGGAAATATAAATACTTTTAAAGGCTGTACTGTTATAGAAGGCTCTCTTACCATACTTGATACTACATTTGAAGGATTTCAAGACATTTATCCTAAGTAAGTGTTGAAAAAAAATAATTTGAAAATCGTGTTTTAAAAGATAAAGTACTTTGTTAACATTTATATGCAATTTTCTCTACCTTGTTATCACATGCCATTGTGTGCATCTACATTTGTTTATGTTTTATATTTTTATTTTTTTGCAGTTTTACTTTTGGTCAAAGATTCACCAAATTGCATCCTAATGAATTAGAAGTGTTCTCTACTTTAAGAGAAGTGACTGGCTTTGTGAACATTCAAGCGAATCATTCTGATTTCAAGAATTTATCTTACTTCAGAAATCTAGAAATAATTGATGGTCGCCAGTTAACTGAGTATGCATTAATTTATTTTTATTTTATTTTATTGTAGATTATAGTGTAATGTTGTAAAATACTAAATTTTTTATGGTGTAATTTAAAGTTTCCAAGTAATTAATTAATTTTTACTTTTTTATTTTTCTGTAAGTTATTGAGTGTCTATAATATTTAATTATTCATATTAATGTATTTAATGTACCTGTTTAGAAAGGTATTAAAGTATGACAACATTGTTGTACTAAACAAATATATCTTTTTGCATGCTTTGTGTGCATATATATGTCTGTAACCTTTTTGAAAAAATAGAAAATGCCAAATTTTAGTAAGTTTGTTTAAAGTGATATAAATATATATCAGTTTAATCTCTTAAACTGATGTATATTTTTTAACTAAATTTTTTTTTTCAATTTGATTTACTGACAGTTTGTCACTTCTGAATGCAATTATTTTTCAGGACAGTTAAAATCTCTTTTACATTTATTGTTCTATGTCAAAAAATTTTGGCGATTTATTGTCATCACCCTTTTTTACTGGCATACGATTTTTTGTCTCAAGTTTTACAAGAAATGAAAATGTTGCTCTTTTTAATACTCTCACTTTATATATATATATATACTAGCTGAATACCCGTGCTTCGCTACGGAGTACATTCAAATTAAATACAATGGTCAATGTATGCAGTTAATGCCAAAATAAAAAACAAAAAATATATATTTATAATAAATACAATGGTCAATGTATGCAATTAATGCCAAAAAATATATATATTTATAAAAAAATCGTAATGGATATATTTATATAGACAAAATAATGTAGAAGAAAATTCTGAAATTAAATCTAATAGAACATACTAAACAATATAGTACAGTTAATATAGTACTGTTTGAGAAACATCTCTTTTACTGTATTTTAATATTTTTTTGGATAATGTCCAATCATCTGCCGCATTAGAAAGAAAAAAAAATTTGTCAATTTATTTCGCTGCTATGCACATGATGCAAAATTAGTTTAAAGTATTATAAAGAGAAAAGAAACCACGTGATCAGCATTTAATAAATTAAATTCTAAAAATTAATCTTTAAAAATTCACCAAAAATCAGAAAATAAAGACAAAGGTTCGAAAAAGATTTCATTTTAAAGGAATTTTTATGATCTTTCTCATGATATAAATTTTATAACCTTCAGATTATTATTTTAAATGCAAACTTTAAAGAATGTTACAAAACAGCTTAAAAATTTCATTTTAAAAGTTTTAAGAAAAATTTTTAAAAAATCTTTCTTTGTGCATCCCTACACCATAAGAAGAATCGCCATGCAAAATTTCAACCCTTTAGGTCCAGTGGTTTGGTCTGTGCGTTAACTGTCAGTCAGTCAGTCAGTCACGGAACTGTTTTATATATATAGATGTGTGTATGTTGTAACTGTATTTTTTATTATATTCGTTATATCAATTTATTGATGTGTATAAATTTAAGTCTCTGAATTTTGCATCCTCTAGATTAACTGCAGCATTATATATTGTGAAAACATCATTGGAAAGTCTGAATCTTCGTTCATTACGAAAGGTGCGATCTGGTAGTGTGGCTATTGTAGAAAATCCTAAATTATGTTTTGCAAGTGAAATAGATTGGAAGCAAATTGTGAGATCAAACACTGGATCTGTGTATTTAGAGAGAAATGCTGGGAAAGACACATGCAGTAAGTTATTGGTTTTCTTTTCCTTTCATTCTTTATTTCTTTTTCCTTCTAGAATTCAGTTATACCCATACCTTGCTTTATGGCCTAGATATGTTCCAGAAAAGTTGGCCGTAAGGCGAAAAGCCATATAACGAATACATTATTTTGATACAAACCCATACGAATTCAATTGGATTTGATCCAATGTTTTATAAAATAATATAGCTTTTAGATCATAAATTATTTTATTCTTTTTATTTCATATAAAAATGCTTACATAAAAATAAAAGTATGAAACAATGTAATAACAAACAAAAATTCAAAAAATAAACAAATTAAAAACAAAAGAAATCATATGCATATATGCATACTTATAATAGAAAAACATAAAATGTTTAAAAACTGTTTTAATCTGATGATGAATATTAACATGAAGGATCACTAAGCTACAATATGCAGCCATCATCACTTTCTGCTGTTGTGGATTGACCCACTTTAAAATATTGCCCCCTTGCTTTCTGCTTCTTTTTGCAGTGTTTTGTAACAGGTAATGGCTGAGTTTACTCCTCGAGACACTTAAGCGATGCGTTCTTTGTCAGGATCATTTTGAAGAAGGATGTGCATTCCTTGCTCGAAATTAGAAAGAGCATTTGACAAGTTTTTTGCTGTTAGCTGTTGGCATATAGAAGGCTTTGGCTCTGGCTCCTCATAAGAAAAACAAACGAGAATAAACACGTCAAACTACACTGAAGTGACAACACAGTAAAATGTGGACAAAGGCAAAATGTAGCAGTGCCACATGAAGGGAGAAGCTGAAACTAAACAGAATGTCACTATTGGCTGTATAACGAAACATCGTGGGCCGTAAATTGAAAAAGTGTCATAATTAAAAAAGGCCATTATAGCGAAATGCCATATAAAGAGTGACCGTATAGTGAGGTATAGGTTTATTTAACAAAAAAATTTTGTGGTTGTATAGTACGTTAAATTAAAATTGTCATATAATAAAATCAAAAATGAAAATAATTTTAAAGTTGTATTTTCTAAATGGGACTTTTTAAATTCTAACTTTAGGTAATAAGTCTACATGAAAGATAAATTTTTTTAAATTCTGCTAGCTTGGGCACATCAGTCTTGCAGTTACTTTAAAGTTATGCTTCATTACAGCTGTGAAATATTATACTGTTAAAGTGATGGCTGTGTGTGAATATTCAAATGAAATCAAAATTACAAAATGCCAAATATTACTCTGGAATAAAATAAATAATCACACCTATGGAAATGTATATTTATATCTATGCATATGCACACATGCATACACATTTAAGTATTTGTATGGGCAGTTTGATATTGAAAAAATTAACATCAATTTAAAATAATTTTTACTGTCAGTTAAACTGAGAGATGCTGTTTTAAATTCAGATTCATATTTTTATAGGTATATCATAAATTTATGGAAATTAAATTTTTAAGTAGAGTTATGTTAATTCTTCATGTTAGATAGAAAATTTATATGAAGTGAGAATTTTGACGCATTTTTCAATTTGTTCATTTTTAGGAAAACAAGGACTTGTGTGTCATGAGGAATGTTCGAACGATGGTTGTTGGGGGTCTGGTCCTGATGAATGCCTCTCATGCCAATCTTTTAGGTTGAAAGAGACATGCATTCCTGGTTGTAACACAACTCATGGGTGAGTTAACAGAGACATTAAACAGATACCTTAAATTTGTTATACAGTGCAACCTCCCAAATCTGGAATGGTTTTATAAATGGCCAGTTTTACTTTTCCATTTTACCAATAGATGTTGCTACCAAAATGATTGTTAAAAATATGTGCTTCCTTTCAAGGAAGTGACAGCAGTGATTTTGAAGGCTTTCAAGTGTCTGAGAAAGAAGCTGAAATAGCAGAATTAGTAGAATGTGCAAATAAAGGCAACATTGACTTGGATAAATCAGACATACAGGAAGTTTTAGAAATCGCCGAAAATGTACCGATTGTCGGTTCTCTGAGCGATTCTGAAATTATTGATAGTGTAGTAAATAACAAAGGTTATGATGACAGCAATCGTGGAAGTGATTCAGAATGCCCCGAAAATAAAAGAATGTCAACGGAAGACCTGATAAAATCATTAGTTAAACAATATTAGGCTTAGAACACTGGAATTTTATCTCGGAACTTGAAGTTTTGGCACTATATAGAATTCGAGAAAAAATAATTTCTAATAAGCCAAAACTAAAGCAACAGACATTACTGACTGAAATGTTTAAATTATAATGTAATTATATGTTCTGTATTTAGGTTTACTTAATAATTAAACCATTTTACATGTTTTTTTAAGTGTGTTTATTTTTCTCCTAAAATTTTGTTGTGTTATTTGAAAACCTCTCAAATCCGTAAAATTCCCAAATCCGGAATTACCGTGTCCTGAACGGATTTGGGAGGTTGTACTGTATTTTGCCCTTTATTAAATTTGGTGAAAATGGTCATATCTAGAACATGGCAAATTAATCACATTACTGTGAATATTAATAGTATCATTCAACTAGAAACTAGAAATGACATCTGGGATTTTATGCTAGCAGTGCATGTTTTCTCTTAAATTACTGGGTTACTGTATTGTACTCATACTTGTTTGGTGAAAATTAGCCCTAAATGCCAACTTGGAAATTTGTGGCTGCTTCTTAAATTATAATGCTATTCCATGATCCATCATTCATGTAGAGACAGAAGTAAAAAGAAAGACACCTTCTTTCTGTGAATTTTAAGCAAGAAGATAAACAACATATAGCCTGGCCAAGTTCATGCCTGTCTAACCAAGTTGAAATAACAAAATGGCCATAGATTATGATCAATAAAACATATGAATCATATCAATGTTAGCTTTTTACATCGCCAAAAGCAAAGCCAAGCATCAGCCTCATAAAAATGCTGACTGCTTGAGTTTCTGGCAGAAAACTTAACATGCCAAGTTCTAGTGCTTAAACAATTACTGCTTTCTTTTATTACATTTTGATATGTTAATCCAGAACTAGTTACGTTATGTAGATGACTAATTTTAATTTTATGTAAATCTCTTATTCTCTTTCTACAAGAAAAGTTTCCTTTTGCTTAAATTGTAATTCTTTGTTATATGAATTAATTTCATAGGCATTTTTAATAATAACCATTTACTGAAAATCATTTCTCATAGTAAGATAAAGAACAAATTTTAAAATTGTTCTCTTTTAGTTAGCATTTCATACTTTTTGAGAGAGTTAATATACTTGATGATGCTTGGAAGTTGAATTTTCTGTGTATGTTTTAGGAAAATAATATGTTCTGATATGGATAATAGGTTCATGTTTTGCTCATTTACAACAACATATTGAGTTAATAAGAACTCTAAATTTCTAAAAACTCTTCATATTGCATAGGTAGCATCTTACCAAATTATAATTGTAATTTATTTTGTTGTTTGTTTGTCCACATCTCAAACATATATAATTTTTTAATGTCTGTAATTTTTTTAGCTTTTATGTGATGGCTTAAATGTGTATCTTTTTAATATATATGTCCCTTTGCAGAATCTATGATGCTGGTAGTCAGATTTGTGAGCTGTGTGATGTAGAATGCTTAGGAGAATGTCTCGGGCCTGTAAGTTTTGTTCATTTGTCCTATTATAAATTTGTACACATATGAACTTTGTACACATATGAACTTTTTAAAAATGCATATACCTATAGATTCTGTTGTGTATACCATTTTTATTACTATTATTGAGTACATGGCAAAAACATTATATGTTTGAATAAATTTAATCTTAAATGAAATCTTTTGACTATATACTGATATTAATATTAATGTAGTTTGAATGTATTTTCACTATCAATATTGAATACTACTTTCATTTAATCTATTTTATTTTAAATATTTGGACTAATTAGTGGTTTGTAATGAACAAGTCTTTTTTTTTTTTTTAAAGAAAAACTTTTTGATATCAATCTACTGTTATTTTCAGGGCCCCAGCAATTGTACACAATGCCGCAATGCTAGAGATGGACCTTATTGTGTTAGCCAATGTCCAGTAAGCAAATATAATGAAAACAGAGAGTGCATGCCTTGTCATGACAACTGTGTTAATGGGTAAGTTTTTGTATACAGTTATTCATTCATAAATCTATATTTTAGCCATGAATGCTATAGAAGTTAGGCTATACTTAAAGTACATAAAGAGTTTCTTCAGATTATTCACTTTTCGAAGCATTCTGGTTTTAAATTTACAGAAAAAGTGATTATTGAAAGATCATTCTGAGTAATATGAATTTATGATATTCATATTTTGTCCCCCTATTTTGATTATTAAGGCATAAATTCATTAATTGTTACAACTAGTTGAAAACTGTAATTTGAAATGCTTACTCTGGGGAGATGTTAAAAATTAAGATTAAAATATGAAAGAACACAACAATATCTCTAGATATTCTAGTATATGTAACACTTGTATGTGTAAACTACTCCTTGATGCAGTAATTTTCAGTTTTCATGAAGTATACACTGTATGTAAAATATTATGTATTTAAACTTCAAATAATTAAATATGTGTTCTGTAAAACATGATTTGCACCATAAAGCTGTAGTTGTAAGCTGGAAGTGGTAATTCTTTAATAAAAAAAAACGATTGAAATTTCTATATATCGAATTTTTTTCTGGCAATTTGCTACTTCTATATATATGGAGGTTCGACTGTATATATATATATATATGTGTGTGTGTATATATATATATATATATATATATATATATATATATATATATATATATATATATATATATATATATGTATATATTTATATGTATATATGTATGTAATATATGCTATTTAGTAATCTAATGATCAGTATCTAGAAAGACTTATTCAAAATATTAGTATTATAATTAAATTATATTAGAATTATAGTTAAATTATATTGATAAAAATGTTCTGTACTGATTAATTGTAATCCTTGTTACTTTACAGATGTACTGGTCCAAAAAATACAGTTGGACCCGGTGGTTGCAATTCATGTGATAAAGCAATAGTCAGCACTTACGATCCTAATGTTGTGGTGAGAAAAATTATGTCATTTCTTTTATTGTTTATTGTATCATGGCATCGAGTATTCATTACTATTTCTAAATTTACTGTGAACTTTTTGTGATAAACCTCTTAAGAGTTTAGTTCAGAACATATAAAACTTTTCATGGGTCAATATAAAAAATGAATTATGTAGTAACCTGTTTGTTTGATGTGATATGTTTTCGAACATTCATATATGATGGAACACAGATGGAAATCTCAGATGTTTTGTGTTTTTCATATTTTTTATTTTGTTGCTAATACATAAGAGATATTTGTCCTCTCACAAAAGGAGTGTGTATGGCCATTAGAAACAAAAATGCAGTGACATAAAGTCTTTAATAAAAAATTAAGGCTCTTACCAGCTTAGCATACTCAAACAATTATTAAAAATTAAACTAATAGCTTAAGAATTTAAATATTATTAGATCATATTTACATTAATATTCTGTACCAGGTTGGCAGTCATGCAGGGCCTTTTTATCGCATGGGCAAATCGGGACTTTGCCCAGGGCCCCCTGATACTAGGGGGCCACAAAACTCCCTTGGTGTATGCACCTAGTACTTCTAATAGTATGTATTTTTATAAATGTCCGTAAGGGGGGGGGGGGGCCCAAATAACATCTGCCCAGGGGACCCTAGCGTTCATAATCAGGCCGTGCAGTCATGGTCATTGTGAGCGTATATATATATATATATATATATATATAACATTAAAAATCCCTTTAGCCTTTTCAAATCCTAGCTTATTCTAAATTCCCTTGGACGTTTGAAATAATTTCACTTTTGATTCTGAACAAAGCATGCGTGGAGTGGGTACAAAAATTTCATTACCTCCGCACAAGTATTATGTAAGCATCACATCACTCCTAAATATTAGCCAATTAACTTCTCCTTTCAAGATCACATGACGAACCAGTCTAAAAAATCTATATAAGGCTCTGCACCATGTAGATGTAGGCACTCTCCGATTTTCTGTTGCCAAGTAAACATGTAGTCTTCGGATAAAATAAAGTATTGAAAGTGATGATGTTTTCCTGTGTTCCTGCGGCCTGAAGGACCAATGTGACGCCAAATTTTAGATGTGCACTATGCCATGACATTGGATGCGGGAAAATTAATGTTGTGACATCGTGGCCGGACGACTTTCTTAAATAACTCTGCCTGCCACTTGCCTCCGGGTCAAGATGTTACATACATATATATATATATACATACACATATATATAACATGATGGCAGAAACATGATGACTTTACTGATAAATTCAACATTCATCACCACATAAACTCAGCATATTTTTTAATGCTTTCAGAAACGAACTCTCCTTATTATATTGGAGCTATATTGCACTCAGTAATCTTCTGGGATTAGAAGGACTGACTGATACGGCCACATTAATATCAACAAAATATTTTGGCAAACAGAAAAAAAAATTTAGAGTTTATTTCAATAAACAATTCTTTTCTGTGCTCCATATCTACTGTTTGTCCCTTCAAAACAGTTTGAGAATGGCCAAAAGTTATCATTTAATGGCTTAGGTTTTTAGCTCTTGAAAATTCAGACATTTTAGATCATTTCTTCAGTTACATGCATGCACAGTCACAATGAGCTGATTTCAAAAGTAAGATCTGTAATACAATTTTATTATTTAAAGGGTTTTCATCTTAAATATGTCTGTATTAATGTTGGAATCCTTTGTGGACATTTAACATGAAGTCTTTTATAAATATTTAGTCTTTTAATTAAAATTTTTCCTCTTTTTTGTGAAAGAAAATGATAC
This sequence comes from Dolomedes plantarius, assembly GCA_907164885.2. Classification (NCBI taxonomy): domain Eukaryota; kingdom Metazoa; phylum Arthropoda; class Arachnida; order Araneae; family Dolomedidae; genus Dolomedes; species Dolomedes plantarius. The sequence goes on along the minus strand of OU015496.1, from coordinate 156,585,412 downwards.
TGCATAAGAACATGAATGCTAGTAGTTAATTTAGTCAAATGATTAAAAAAAAGTATTGAATTTATACATTTTAATTGAAAGATATCTGATAGAAGCATTGTTTTCAGACACAATGTTTGAAAGCTGAAGAACCTTGCCCAGATGGTTTTTATCAAGAATACAGTGGATCTCATGAAGAGGGTATAATGAAATCACTCTCGGGAAAAACGGTAATTTTTTTAGTAAGATGCACTTCTTCATTTTAGTAATTAATTTTTACTAACCCATTGATAACTATGTTATTTTTATAAGCAGAACATGAATTTTCATACTGTATGTTTGATACTTTTTCAATTTAACTTCCTAATTTATGAATGTGAAACATAGAATGAGTCCTGTCCATCGTAAGCAACCTCATTAACTGTTCTTATTTTATTTAAATAACAAATGATTGCTTTTTATAAAGTGTAGGTTCTTTTAGTTGTATCTAAGTATTCATTCTAACTATTTCAATTGGGAAAAAATCCATCCAGAAATAATATTAGCATCTATCTAGAAATAATGTTATGCTTATTAAATTTATAGATATATCAAATAAGCTACAGAAATATTTTTTCCCAACTGATACCTAATAAGTGTAATTTCATAAGTTTATTGATTTTTAATCCAGGCATTGATAAAAAATTTGTAATTTTAGTGTTAAAAATAATTTTTTAAAAATGTTATTTCATTATTTTTTGTACAAACTTGTGCACATGTACATATTAAGAATGAAAATTAATGACAACAGGTGAAAATCAGAATCTACTTTTAGAAAATCAGTTAGAATTCATTCTTTAATTCTGTTTAGTTTTATATACTTAATAAATTTCTCATCTCCCTACAGCATATGCTACAATTTAGCATGATTTTAGATTTAACACATTTTCTCTACATTAAGGTGACATGCATTTTAGTTTCATAATTGTAGTATGGATTATGCTCTGGTAAAATACAATGTTAATAGTGGTTGAAAGAAATTTTTATTGGACAGGAAAACTTTTTCTTTTGTACCCCAGTCATTATTAAGGCTGAAAATTCATTGACCTCACAGATCCTTAACCCAATGTTTATCTATGAGAAATTTTCCTCAGTATTTTTCTAATCACATATTAGCAAATGCATATTTTTTAATTCTGTTATGGAGTTAGGCATTTCAATAAAGAATGCATAGTTTTTCAAATTTTTTATTTTTCATTGATGAGTTTTTACTGGGGGTACTTCATTATTGATGTCTCCCTCCCTCCCTTTCCCACACAAAGAAAAAAATTTGTTGAGAGGAAAATTCACAATTGCTTAGTATGGAAGGTCTGCAGTGTCAACTGATATGCAACCTTGAAGACTTAATCATCCTGAATTTGAGGGTTCTTGTAAATTTCATGGTTAGTATAACCACACTATGGTCATATGGGTTAGGTGTTCAGTACTTAAGTCTGGTGGTATGAAGACAAAAGTAAGCATGGGTGTATGTACCTTTTTGATTTGGCTTTAAACTGTAGATCCCAGTCCAGTTAGACCTCATCAAACTGTAGTTGAATATAGCACTTTCAACCAACCTATTAGAGTAAGTGTAACATTTAAGTATTTTTGATTTAATATTAAATTAAAATGTTGAAACTAAGTGTGTTATCTCTCCAGGTTTGCCGCAAATGCCATCACAGATGTAAGAATTGTACTGCATATGGGATCCACATTTCTGTTTGTGACTGTCTAAAATACAATGCTGGAGAGCAGTGTGAGGATACATGCCCTCGAGACCACTATCCAGACAATACCAATTTCCACTGTGTAAAATGTGCTGAAGAATGTCGAGGCTGCTATGGACCAAGCAGCATAGAATGCAATGCATGCAGAAATTATAGGGTCTACCTCTCTTCCAATAGAACAGTGGTAAGTTGATATATTTTGCATACTTAAAGACCTTAATATTAGTCACTTATATAGATAATAAAAGATTGTTTAGCCAGGACACACAGTTTCTTAAAATCCACTTTAAAATATAAGAATGGCCACAAGTTTAGAATCAATTTCTGCACTTCTTAAGGCTAGAGACATTACATTGAATTAAGCCCATGCAAAGGGTCATACCTAGGGATACGTAATTTTTGTATTTATGATATAGATGCGAATAAATGCAAAATTTGCCGATGAGCAAATAAATTAAAAACTATACTTTTCTTAACTACATTTCAGTGAAAACTCGGTGATAAACTTTTTAAAGGGAAATTAGGTAATAACAGTAATAATTTATTAACATAATTGCTTAACTAAGACCATCCGAGGTCTATAACTGAGAAATCTCACTCTCCTTTGGATTTGCTCTGAATTTCACCCGGACAGTTTGTCCGTACCGGAGTCAAACCTAAAAATCTAACTGTAAAAATCAACCATGAAGTTTTGTAGGGCAATTTAGTAAATTTAAGAACGTCTCTTGAGCACTGAATTCAAGGGTATTTCACCTACTTAAGTAGTCAACCAAGAGACTTCTGTTGATGTTATACAGATTTTAATTGCAACGAAATGCTGCTACCTTAACTTTGCAAAGACAGCTATACAAATCTTCTGTAGTTCCATTAACAGAGTAGATGCTGAGATATTTTAGTATGTACAACATAGTAATTAATGAAAGAAGGCAAAGACTTAAGTAACATAATGTGGAGACTACTACAATGCTAGCTTTTAACTAAGAATTTTGATACTAACCTATCAAAGTAAGTAAAATTGTAATTTCTTTTAATAAACGGGAAATTTTTGAATTTTTGTGAATAAATGGAAAATTTTATATACTGTATTTCTTTTGTTGTGAGATTTTGATATTTTTTATGGAAAATTTACATATCCCTAGTCATACCCTAAAATAAAATAAAAGAAGTGGTATGGAAAGAAAAGGTGGGATTATAGAACTCAAAAGATGGAATTATTAGGTCAAATGAAAAAATGAAAAAATATTAAAGATAGAAGAAAGTGGAGGAATGAAATAATTTCCTCTACCCGTATGATCTTATCCCTTTATTTCTCAATCTTTACTCTGACTCTTGTTCCCTTGACAGAAAAACGTCTTTTATATTTATTTCTGCCACCAACATCCATGATGTTCATCTGGAAAATTCTGTCACTGGAGTTTAATGATCTTTAAATTTGCAGATTGCCTATACAGATAATAACACTTAATGCTCCCCAGCCTGGTGAAGAATTAGTCTGATTCTGGTTGCCATTTTTTTTTTATTGTGGATTTTAAGATAATCTGTGTTCCTGTTATGCATTTTGCAAGTTTCTTGTTAGTAATATTTCACATAGTTGTTTGTCTTTTCTTAGTCTGTCACTAGTTCATCTTTTCTGTTAAAAGTATTGAGAAAAAATCACTTTTTAAGTCATTACTGAATTTATTTTGTAAATTTATAAAGCTAGTTATTTTTTATTTAAACAGCCACCTTAAGTGCACGAACAAATCCAAATAGCTTATTGCTAAGTCGGCACCAAATTACTAAAATTGCTTATTTAATATCATATTTTATTCGACTTGAATGAAAGATATGGTATTTTGTTGTTATTAATTCTTAATTTTATTCAAACGAAGAGTTAGAGATTAACATTTTTTTCTTTTTTAATCATGTAGTTCAACTGTACTGCCTCTTGTCCTGCTGAGAAGCCTTACAAAGTGTTTGATGATAACATGGAAGATCCATATTGCTCTGATATGGATCCCATCGCACTAGCTTATCACGGAATGTAAGTAGATTCTTAATGTACTGTTTTATTAATTATTATTACTCAAGGTCAAAAATATTAATTTTTCTAGGCAGTTGCAGTTTTCACTTTTAAACACATTTTAATAATAATCTCACTTTTTCAGAGATGATGACATTCCAGCTATACTTGGAGGTGTTGTTGGTTGCATTGCTCTGTTAGCAGTATTTTTCGGTGTTTTTGGATATCAGTGGATGCAGAGGGTTAAAACCAAAGAAAATACTATGATGATGACTATGGTGAGTATTAAGATACACGTGTTATATCTTAATCAGAACATCTGTTGTTCACAAAAGTCATGAGGTACCTAAAAAACCTCAAAATCAGAAAATAGGCCCTGAAAATATCACAAAATTGAAGATTGGTCTCTTTTAAAAAAATCTAATCATGCCTGGTTAACCCCTTAATTGCATCATTCTAAAGAAAACGGTAATAAAAGTGCCTATTTTTTTCGGAGGATTCCATTTATTTCTTGATCTGCCACATCTAGTTTTAAAAAAACCATCCCTGATTACATTATAAATCGTCTGGTGCTGCCATCTGGTGTGTAAAATAAGAAATAAAAAAATTTCAGGGTAAATGAAATGGATTGTTTTAATTGTTTTGGTGGGTTATTTTTAAACACTCCACCCCGATATATCACGGGCACAAGAAAGAGAAGGCAAAAGTTCACCCCATGATTTTGACAGGAGCGAGAAGGAAGGGATTAAAGGTGGTGATTTTCCCTTTGTGTAATATCAAAGCAAAATCTCACCTTTTAAGTATTTCATAATTTTTCCCCCTAATATAATCAAATGCTTTTGCTTTTATCCTCAAGTTCCTGCCATGAGGAATTTTGTTTTAATATTATGTTGTGCTGTTGTTTTTATACTTTGCATGAAAAGCAAAAAACAAATACAGTTTAAAGTATGTTTCAGTTGCTCTTATTATCCATCACTTAAAAAAAAAAATAATATCGGATTATATTTTTTTAGTTAGCACTAGGATAGTTGTTTTGTGAAGCTTATAATCTTTGTTTATTTCAGCGGATGAGTGGTTTTGAAGATAATGAACCTCTAAAACCAACAAATGTCAAACCAAATTTAGCAAAACTAAGAATAGTTAAAGAAGCTGATTTGAGAAAAGGTGGCATTTTGGGCTATGGAGCGTTTGGTACTGTATATAAGGTAAGTTATCCTTTAAACTTATTTCTTGCACTTAATTTTTATGATCCCAAACTTTTTCTTTCCTGCCAAGTCATAAATATATATATAAGTACTCACGTATGTATAATATATATTGAAGAGATTTGGCTGTATGCTCTTATACCAATGGAATATATAGGGTAATTTTATTATTATTATTATTATTATTTGTTGATTGTTTTATTAAATTGCATTTATGATTGTCGTGTTTTATTAAATTGCATTTATGATTGTCGTGTACTGTATTTATATCAAAAAGACAAGTTTGGATGTATTTTTATTAATGTTTATATGACTCTTTTCTTCCTTTCCAGGGTGTCTGGGTTCCTGAGGGAGAAAATGTGAAAATTCCTGTGGCTATCAAAGTTCTCCGAGATGGCACCTGTCCAAATAACAATAAAGAAATATTAGAGGTAAATTTTTTTTTTTGTGTGTGACTTTACAAGCCATAATATTTGAAGGCACTGCAACAGATGATCTCAGTGATATTTAATCCTCATGTTTAGCTATTAGGAATTTTTCTATAAGAATATTTTTTGTTACTCATGAATAAATGCTTATTTTAAATTCTGCTCATTGTAGATATTTAAATTAAGAGTGTGTTGTTTTTAAAATTAAGAATTTGTCTGTTTTTCATTTTTTGTAGGGTGTTAGGTTATTGACATATATAATACAAAATTAAAAACTTTTTTTTAAATGTCTTTGATGTGAAAAGATTTTCAAAAAACATTTGTATGGTAATTTTATTTTTATTTAATTCTTTTTTAAAGAAATTGAAGAATTTTTCTAACAATTGAAATCCATAATCGCTTGTTCAGCAAAAAAATTTCATTTTTTTAAAAACTATGCTCACTTTATTTAAAGGTCTATGCACAATACAGAATCAATTTTTTTTTCTTCGAATCTTGACATACTCAAGAATTTCAAAAAAGGAATCTCAAATCTCGAGAAATAGATTAATTGCTTACTTGGGAATTCCCAAATTTGCAATTAATCTCATGAAAAAAAAAGTTTGGGAAAACATAATCACTACCTGCAACAGTAGTTTTAAAAATTTCAGTATTAATACTTAAATATTTTTAAGCACTTTTTAAAATATTTAAGACTTTAGAAATAAAATTTTCAAAATGCTACAACAAGCCCTTAAGATGTTGTTAACCTTTAAGGTCGTGATCCGACAAATCATTATCTTGTAGAAGTAATCATAACTGTAGAACCAACTCTTATTTACATCTGGTTTATTGACACATTAAAATCTTGGTTAAATAAATCATTTACAAAGGTTCGTTTTGACGAACGTAAAATACACTCATGAGAGCAGGGCTCATTATTCAAAGTCCTTACGAGACCCTCTCTCTCCCTCCGTACGCATGGCGACCCTTCCACAGCCCAAGTCTATTCTCCCCTCCATTTGCAACACCGTCTTTATTTATGCATTCTTCTCAGCGCTTTCTCGAACCATCCGGACCATCTCGTATCCCCGACCTTTTTCGGTTCCGCCCTCTGCAGATCACCTATGATGAATTTTCTTTCCTGCCAACTTTTCCAAGGGCAACTTTTCCAAGTGTGCCGCTAATGGGTTTCACAAATCATTCTAAATGATTCGCGTACTTTTACCTATTGTCTCACCTCTCCAAAGGTGTATATCGTTCGACACCTGTTTGCATTTCTTTTGGGCTAACTGAAGATGCTATTATTCACGTTCATCAATTCCACTTAAGAATGGGAGACGAGAGTCTGACAGATGTTCTTAGGAACTTATTTCTGATTTCTGAAAATGAGTGTGAACCCTGATTTATTAAATAGTTTATTTTGGTTGTATGTTGATGATTTTCATTTCATTTTAGGAAGCCTACTTCATGGCCAGTGTCGATCACCCCAACCTGTTAAAACTCTTAGCAGTTTGCATGGCATCACAGCTTATGCTTGTGACACAACTCATGCCACTGGGTTGTCTCCTAGACTATGTCCGATCTAACAAAGACAAGATTGGGTCAAAACCACTATTGAGTTGGTGTTCTCAAATTGCAAGAGTAAGTATCGATTAATTAAACTATTAGCTGTAGGTAACATCAGGCCAGTTAATACCATAGTGTATTTAAAAGTAGCTCTAATTTTTATTTTGAGACTAATTCTTTTTTTTCTCATATGGTGCCTGTTTTTAATCCTTTGCTCTTCATTTTTATGCTTGGAATAAAAACTTTGTCTTGAATGTAATTTTTTTTTTTTAAGGGGATGGCTTACTTGGAAGAAAGACGTATGGTTCATAGAGATTTAGCTTTAAGAAATGTTTTATGTAAGTATATCTTAGAATACATAAATGCAGTAGAACCTCAATATATCAAACCTCAACATAATTGAATTTCTTGATAAATCGAAGTTTTTCCATTCTCCTTGAACCTGCCTAACACTATAAATTGAATCTCGGTATATCGAAATTCTCAATAATTTGAAGTTTTCTTGTTCTTCTTGAGATTCAATATATCAAGGTTCCACTGTGTGTGAATGTATATATAAATATATCTTACTTAACATAGGGCTTTATTTTTTCCATGTTCTAATGATTATGTCTACAGAATTGAAATTTTATATAATTTTTTTATTTTAATTTAGTACAAACTCCTGGATGTATCAAGATAACTGATTTTGGGTTGGCTAAGTTCTTAGACATAAATGAAGAAGAATATAAAGCTGAAGGCGGAAAGGTATACTATAAAGAAATTAAAATTATTAGAATAGTAGCTACCCATGTTATAAGAATTTGAATTATTTATTTTATAATATTACTAGAACCACTTGTCAATAATGTTTTCTATTTCTTTGGTAGATGCCAATAAAATGGCTAGCTTTGGAGTGCATTCAACATAGAATATTTACCCATAAAAGTGATGTCTGGGCTTTTGGTAAGTTTCTTGTTTAAACATTAATGTCAATTACAAATGCTTATATATTGCTATTTCTTGTTTGTACATAAGTGTTTACAATAATTTTTTTATACATCAATGTTTATTATAATTTTTGAATTTTAATTATAATTGTTTATAATCCATGCAATCTTATGATTTTCTACTAAGAAGTTGATCAATTCCCATTTTTTTTTAGTGTATTTATAATTTATCACTGTCATTCTTTGTATTTTCAGGTGTTACTGTCTGGGAATTGCTTACCTATGGTGGAAGACCATATGAAAATACTCCTGCAAGAGAAGTTCCAGACTTGCTTGAGAAAGGAGAAAGGCTACCACAACCTTCTATCTGTACCATTGATGTGTACATGCTCATGATCAAATGTAAGTATAACTAAGAAAGAGAAATTCTGGATATCTTGACTAACATATTTAATTTTTTATACCTTTTAATTTGATAATAGGTTAAAAATTGCTTGTACATGTTAAGAAATAACATAGTATGATATGAATGCTGTCCACTATCATTTCGATTCAATAAATTCTAATGTTTGCAGAAAATTGAAATTTTTTTAGTATGCATGTTTTCAAAACAGCTTCAAATATAATTTTTCTAAAAATTGAGAAAAAGGTTAATTTAAAAATTAAATATACACCATGACAGCATTTAATCTAAATACAAATTTTAACTCAAGAAACATGAAAAAAATATGAAAAATTTGAATTTTAGTTAGCAATAATTAGACATGGATCAACAGTTAATTAATACTGTTAAAGATTAGTGATTTGGAATCATATTAATTATAGACTACTGTAGATTTGCATCTTGTTGAAATTCTTAGTCTGTCAACCTTTAAAGATTGCTGCAACTTGTACTTTTTCTAATCCTCAGTAATTTAATTTCCTAGTAGTAGTAACTGTTTCTTTATGTAAAATAGAATACTTCAGTCCAGCCAGAAGCCATGGCTATTTATTATATATATATATATATTAATATATATATATATATATATATATATATATATATATATATCTTTTTGATGCACATTATTAATATCTTTTTTAAAATTTGTGATCAGGTTGGATGCTTGATGCAGAATCACGACCAACATTCAAAGAACTTGCTGACCAGTTCTCGAAGATGGCTCGAGATCCTGGTCGTTTTCTAGTCGTTAAGGGTGATAAACTCATGCAGCTGCCAGCCTTTTCAGCTTGTGATGTCAGAGACTTGATACGAACTATTGGGATGTCTGTTGATGCTCCAGGTGTTATTATGGATGCTGAACAGTATCTTCACCCTAGTTTAGATGAAAATCAGAAAACAGAAACAGATTCAGTTGATAAAAGCAAGGTATTATAATGTTTTTCTTCATTCTAAATTGTGGATACTTTTACTCATTTTTGTTGGATGTCAATATTTTATAAATTTTGTTGTGGGTGGCAGATTCCTATGTATGATATTCCAAAGCTCAAAAAAAAAAAAATTATAGTTTTAACCCCAAATTTTGTAAAAATTGAAGAATATTGACATTTCTTATCTCTCAAGTGAATTATTTGTAGAAATGCAATTTCTTAGTCATTTATCAAGAAAACCACTCTTCTTCCAACTTTTATCTGTCTCAGAGAATAGTCATATTGCAGAGATGCCAAATACTCCAGATATTCCACAGATGTTTTGGACTTTAAAGACAAAACAAGCAAGTTTTGGCTCAACACATAAAATTATTTAGTAATTAGCAGAAAGGGTAAAAAAATATGGATATCTTCACTTAGAACAAATTTACAAGAAACAATATTAAAAATAAGAGAAATACAGAAATATACTTTATACTTTTTTTATGTACATGCACTTGGATGCCATTGTAGCAAAATCCAAAATAAAGTAAAAAACCTTATGGAATTTTTGCCAACATAATCTGACATGAGAAGGCTATATATGTATGTCTATATATAATAAGTGCTTAAATTATGGTGTCTATGTTGTTTCTTGGGGGAAAAAAAAAAAACTTGATATGTGGTTTTATAATCATGGCATCGGCATGAACCCTTCAGACAGCAAAATTAAATTTTATCTGCCTAGACTTTACAGCCAAAATAGTACAGTAAAATACACATGTTAATCAGCATGTAATTATACTTACTGTTTTTAAGTATGTATATATGAGGAGGATGGTAACTATCTGCAACCCCTTTTGAAGAAAAAAAATGTTGAATAACATAACTCCTGGAAAAGCATAACTCTTTCAGGGATGCCGTTCGCACAGTGTGAAAACCTAAATCTAGTCTTCTTTTCATTTGCATTCAATGTACTCCAGTGAAATGAGCATAAAATGACTAGTATTGCCATCTGCTATCAGTTTAAAGAAGTAAAAATATTGTGCAAACTTTAATTTGAAATTTTTTCAAGATTTTTTTGGTTAAAAAAATTTGGAAAAAAAAATTCTGCACCATGCATATGGTGGAGGTTGTATTCCCTGAAAGGGTTTTAAATGAGGTTCACATTTCTGTTTTTGACCCAATGAGCTTGGAATAACAGAGAAAGACAAAAAACTTTAGTAATGTTGCTGGCATATAATTTATAAAATTAAATAAAGTAAAATATTAAAATCATTCATGTTTTACAAATTATTTAAGGACCCAGATTTTAAAGCATGGGGCCTAAGTATTTAATATAGAAGGACCCTATGATTCATAAATTTTTAATATCTGTTTAATACCTGACTTAAAGTTTACTTTGATGCATATTTATAACTGCATTGTCCTAATTTGCAATGAAACAATGCTAGGCTTCTATGAGTGGTGTATCTTGATGCTCAGTATTTTTTAACTTCCAGACTGGATCTGAAAATCTACACACTCCAACCCAATTGTTCCCCAATAATAATTTTCAGCAGTGCTCCGAGCTGATGCCTGTCATACCTTTGCAGGGCAACTCATCAGTCTGGTATAATGGGGATGCACATTCAGATCAACCACCTGTGCCAAGATATTGTCCAGATCCACTCAATGTTGTTGGAAAAGGTAAGTACCTTGGATTACTTTGAGGTTAATTCTGGTAATTTTGCATTGCATTACTTGTGAAATTTATGTAGTTTTTGAGACATGCTTTTGTATATAGTGCACTTTTCCATAGCATTCAAAAGCACTACTCCTATTTTTTTCTGTATGTTTTTCTCCTTTTTGTAATGCAGTCAAACCCCGTTATAATGAATGTCAAAGGATCATAGGTTTTGTTCGCTTTATCCGAACCATTAAGAAAAATGCTAGAGTTCACAAAATGCATAACTCATTAGTTGCAATGTGTATTCAATAATGATGTATTAAAAAAATGATAAAATCCATTAAAAAAGTATCATTAATGAATTAAATCGACTGAAATCGATTACATTAAACTGACACAATACTAATTAAATTACGTACAATATGAAAATGGCGGGACCAAAATTTTCATTCGTTATATACCAGGTTTGCTATAATGGGGTTGGACTGTACTTTTTCAAGTATTATGTAAACACATTTTTAGTCAATTTAGACTCCCCTCCCTTCCTTTGTAAACAAAAATAAGTAAATGTCGCCCCACAATCTTTTTCTATCCTATGAGTCTTCTATGTCTATAATTATTTTTTCATCCATCATATTTAATCATTATGTTCAAAATATGAGTAAAAAGAAAACCTGATTATTCTATTTATAAATATAGAAAATCTTTGTTTCCAAGTTATGGTTTTTATTAAGTTTTTTAATTTCATATTCCTTTTAAGAAATGGTCACTATAATAATTATACTGGTTTTGGGGTCTGGTATCAGTCAGAATTGGGACGATTAATAAAAATTAATTGGTGTGTCACTAATTACTGAATTGTGCTGGGAACAACTAGATTATAACTATTTTACATATCTCTATACATATTTTTTCATCTGTGTTGCTAATTTCGCATCATTTTATCAATACATATTCATAGCAGTCATACTAAATACTTTAGACTTGCAAGAACTTTTTGAAATGTATTTAATTTTATTATAATATTTGGATGGTGGAGGAAACTTGCTAAGCTCTCGTGATTTATATTATGTGCTTTTAGAATGTGTATCAACATATTAGTTAATGTAATAAGAACAAAAACTTTTTATTATTGAACACACAATGCATTTGCACATGCTATGGAAGGGCTAGTATGTGCGAATTTAGATTGTGTGCATACAGTCTTCATTAATGGTTGCTGTTTGTTGTAGGCGATATGTACAAATTAGACTCTGAGAAGTACTTAAGTCATCAGCCATCTTTGCCAGTTGATGAGGAAGACTATTTAATGCCAGCCTCTTGCTCACGAGGTCCTTCTGTTCGATACATGGACCTCATTGGGGACACACATTTGCCAGGTACCTATGCATTTTGCTCTTTTCAAAAAATATTAAAAGATAGAAAAGTTTCACATAGATGGAGAACTTTTTTTTTAAAGTTAAAATTGAATTAGCAGCAGGGAAAACAGCTCAGTTCAGTGATTGCAGCTCAATTTCAGCCGCTAAACATGTATAGTAATATTTTAAAAATTATTAAGCCCTTCATTAAATTATTAATACCTCATTAATAAGTTTAAATTATTAATGGGATATTAATAATTTCAAATTGTCAATACCTCATGCATTTTGATGCAGCTGTATAAATTTTTAATTTAAATGAATTCGCTAAATGTTTCTTCATAATTGACTGAATGTTAAATAACATTACTATATATTTTTTTAAAATAAGAAACAAGAATGTTAAAAATAATCAGTGGTTTAGAGGAAACTTAACACCATAATTAGTGAAAAAAGTCATGGGTTTAGAAAAACCTTAAAATATTTGCTTTAAATAACTGAAAACTTGGCCCAATTTCTGAATTGGGTTTAATTTTCAGTTATTTACAGTTAATATTTTACGGTTTATCAGCAGTATGTACATCAGTGTTTCTTGCAGATCTTTAATTGAAGATTGTAATATTTTTCTTTTGTCTCATAATTTGTTAGAAAATATGGGAGGGACTACACAGTATTTGTTTTCATCAGTACTTTTTATTCTAGAAAGCTGAATGTAATTTATCAGATTAGTAGACTGCATTCTGACACACTATTTAAAAGGCTTTGAAGTATTAAAATGAGGTCTATTCCCCAGAAGTAACTTCATGGTGTTTATTATTATGTTTATTTGGTGTTCATTTTGATAGATCAAGACTAAAATATCTTTTTCTTCACTTTTCTTTTAAGTCATCGTAAGCTGTTACCTAAAAGTAACAATATGTAAAGGCCCACGGAATTCTTATTGAAGTTTGTAACAGGTTCTCACTTATAGAAAACAGAGTATGATTAGGGATACGAAATTTTCGTATTTACGAAATAGACGCGAATAAATGCGAAATTTGCCTATATGAGCGAATAAATGTGAAAATTATTTTTTTAATACTTTTCGGCAAAAACTCAGTGATAAACGTCTTTTTATGCGAAATTAGGTATTAATAGTAATAATTTATTAACATAATTGTTTATCTATGACCTTCCACAGTCTTTAACTGAGAGATCTCACTCTCGAAATTTGCTTATTACTTATTGCTAAAAACTTAAGGAAGAGAATGTAGAGACTACTACAATGTTAGCTTTTAAGCAAGAATTTTGATACTTACCTAACCAAGTAAAATTGTGATTTCTTATAATAAATGCAAAATTTTATATATGTATATATATATTTATTTATTTATTTGCGAATAAATGCGAAATTTTATAGTTTTTTTTTTTTTTCCCCTTCTGCGAAATTTCTGTATTTTTTATGCAAAATTTACATACCCCTAAGTATGATATATTGAATTCTTCGACTAAATTTTAACCTACTATTTTAATGTTTTGATGCAAATAAAATAACTTTTAAGGATATGTTTTATTTCTGCATTTATCAGTTATATATTTATAGAAGCCCATATGTTAAATTTCTTATTCTTTGTGTTTAGTGTATATTTATTATCAGTCATATCATGGAATACAAACAATTTCTTTTCATTCCCTAGAATCTGTGGATGTGCGACCAATCAGTTACTACCACTACATCCCTGACTTCATCCCTGTTCATAGGCATGCAATGGACAATTTAGAGTACCTCATGATGAATGATAGTAGTGCCAACATACAGCCACCACCATTACCACATTTTCAACGGCTTCCTAGCACTGAAGATGAATCAGATTATATCAGTGCGAAACGGGAACCACTATCTGTGCCCCACCATAGAAATGAAACGACTGTATAATTATCCTTTAAAAAATGTGTAAATTATTTTACAGCCTCAGATACTTTTCAGTGGAAAAGTTAAGAGTGGCTAAAACTTGTCCGAGTAACCAACTGTGCTTAGTGAAGTGAAGTTATAGTTACTAATATATTTTATATTTTACTGTTTATACAGAACTTTTTTGTACTTGACTCAAATGGTGAGAAAATATTTTAGAGAGAAGTACTTTTTTTTATCGAACTTTTTTTTCATTTCTTCATCCAAAGTGAAATCATTTATACGCCCAATCGTAGGTGCATTTGGTTCCAGACTAAGAGACTGTTTCTGGAAACAGATCAAACTGTAACTTACTTGCCAGCCATCCTCGCAGATATCTTGTACAGTTGTGGTGCGATAGTGTCTCATCTACATTACCATGCATTTGGTATAATAATCAAGACTGAGATAGAAGCTGAGTGATCTATGTTCTGATGTGTACTTTTTAAAATAGACTTTTATTTTTGTAAATATTATACAGTATACATAGTGGTGCTTCTGCATTCCAGAACTTAAGGGTCAAAATGTGTTTTAAAATGCCAAATTTGTGCCTTAGTTTTTTTATGCAAGCAGGGAATGGCAGTGATTAATATAGCTTCTTTATTTTTGTAAAATTTGTATAATTGCAATGTTTGTAAATTTCAAACAAAGTTGTATAAGTGAAGTTTTGATTTTAGTTCAAAGAAGGGGAACATTAAAAAATCAGAAATTATATATTTTCCCTTTCAAATTGTTTAATCATTATCTCATGTTAAAAAAATTAGCAGTTTACTTCAACATATAATGTTATGTATTTCAGAATAATCAAAAAATACCTTATTAATTACATAATTTTTAATTAAATATTATCAAATATATCCATAATCAGAGCTTCAGGAAAAGAGTGATGTTTGGGTTAAATGCTGAAAAAAAAGAGAGATTTTCATATTACATGAATTATATAATACTAGTTATGCTATTTTTTTTCAAAATAATGAATTTAGATGCTTAAATGTGGTCAACAAATTCTTAGTTATTTATTGACTATAATTTAAAAATTTAAGTGCCTTGGAACATTCTTATTAAACTTTCATTTTCCCTTCCATATCACAGATACCAAGTCTTATAAATATTTTTCCTGACTAAAGCTTTTATGTTATTAAAAAGCTTAATTGTATAAAGTTTTTGTACAGAAATAATGCTTGTTTTTTCCTTGGTAAAAGAAGGAATTCTTATCAAAGTTTTGTTGAAAATTAGTTTTTATAGTCATGTACTTAAAAAAAAGAAAAACGTCCCCTCCTCTGTTCAAACTCTCTTAAAATAAAGAAACAAAAATAGTTCATTTAAAGTTAACTTAGTCTAGAATTTTTTAATAGTGTTATCAATAGATAAGCTATCTGAATAGGCTATTGTAAATACTGATTATTCCTAGATTCCAAGGAGACTAACAAATTTCAAAGCAGTATCTTAACCCTTAAAAAAAGGTATTTCCCAAATTTTAAGAAATCTTTTATCATAATGATATGATTTTTTGACTTTTGGGGAAAATTTGGAAACTCTTTTGAGGTAGTGCATCAGTTAACATACCAGATCTACCTTTGTATGTTAAAATCAGAATTAAAAAATATGCATTTACTAAGCCATTATTAAGAAAATCCCCTGTAGTTTATTTAACATTGGGATCGACAATCTGCAGTGTCAACTGATGTACTACCTTCAATTTCCTAAGTACTTTATTCTAGTGTTGACTAGTATGAGATAAAAAATTTATCTTCTTCAAGTTTCTAACATTACAGATATCCCCTACATTACAAACAAACTGCATTACTGATGTAGCAATACAGTTTTCAAAGCTAAATTTGATATTCTTCACTTACAAGAGGCTCTATTCATTAACACTTTCCTTACGGGGTGGGATAGCATGTATCCCAAGAGGAATATATATATATATATATATATATATATATTAAACCCTTAATGACCCACAAAGGAGGTATGAAATTTCCCGTTCTAAAGAAGTAATCGGAGAAATGGACCCCATAAGGTAAAGGTTAAGACTAATTTCAAATCAAGCCTGCAATGTGTGGCCTTGTTAATTTTGTGATACTATAATCATGTAGCCATTCCCTGGATTGTTGCAACACTGGTGTCTTAAGCCTCAAGCATCGATGTTCTGTATCTTCAATGGACTTTATTGTAAAATACTTTGATTACTGCACTGGTTATGCTACACTATTCTTACAAAGGTTGTTTCTATCTGACAGTGATTTGTTTCTGTCCCTGTTTTGACTTGAATATCATTTCTGAGTTACGGTGACTGAATAGTTAAGCTATTCTGTTGCTTCAGTTTTAAGTGCCATATGGCTGTGTTGATATTATGTTGTGTTTTAGTCATATATGTCTGATGAAGAGAAATGAATATTCTTCACTGTAATGTGTGAGCTGCCGTGTCTTTTATTTTAACATATCTGCCTTTTAGTTGTGTTTTGTATACTGAGAAGAAAAAGTCTTTTTAATTGTGTTTAATATTTCCAGAGTCTGTACTTTTCCTTATTTTACTATTTTTCCTATTTTTGAAACTTACTGCTCATTTTCCTTATTTTTCCTCTTTTTACAAATCTTTTTTCCTCATTAGCATGATATGAGGGTCAATATATAGCAAATATATGCCTTTTGTAACAGGCACATCTGTTTAGCAACATATACAGCAAAATTGCGCATTGACCAGTAAATTTTTTTATCCATATAATCAAATTTCATTTCCATTTTAGAGTAAAACACAACCTTTTTTATAATAAGGAAAATTCCTTACTTTTTAATTTAAAAAATTAATAAAAATTTAATTACAAAATTCTTTTTTATTAAAAAAATCACCCCTTTTCCTACTTATTTCCTGTTGCAGGGAGAAAATTTTTTATGGTCCCTGTATTCCTGTCTTTTTTTAATATATAGCTTGCTAATAGCCATTTAAAAAAATTGCTGATGAGAATTATTGAAGTATTTTGATTTTCATTCACGTATCAAGTCATTAGATGATCTAATATTCTGGTGTCTGATTAAGCAATATTAAAAATGTTTTCCCTTAATAAAGTTTTATATTGCATATAAAAAGATAACCACAAGTTCTAAATGTTAAAAAAATTCGCAGTTTTTGCAATTCTTCTAAATTGACATTAGAAGAATTTTATGTGAAGTCTTTATGTGCATCAGAAATAAGCATCCCTCAGAAAATAAGCATCAATCAGAAATAATGTCACTTGTATTTAATATCAAATAGAAAATTTTGATTTCAGGCAAGTTGATTCCTTTAAGAAAGAATATTTGATATGAAAAGTGCCAAAATTCAAACGTTTTAAAATACTTTTCCTTGATATTTTAGCTGTAAAAGTAAAAGCATATATTCCTCTTCTTTATAATAATTTTTTATAGAATATTTTACAGCAGTGTATGGAGATGTATTGAGTGTTTGTACATACAGAAGTTTTTCCATAATTTGAGATAATTATTGAGTGGCATCAATTAAAAACAAGTTTTATAGCTTTATTGCTGAGGTGTGGTATTTCTAAAAAAATTTTTTAATTTTAAGCTTGTATTTTAATTTTCCATACCTAAAATACATTTTATCAGACTGGTATTCAACAGTGTGTTTCTGAAAGCTTTATATGAATATATATATATATATATATATATGGTGTGTGTGTGTGTGTGTGTGTGTGTATATATATATATATGGTGCAACTTTTTATACTGCTTATAACTGATAATATATATATATATATATACTAGCTGAAAACCCGCACTTCGCTACGGAGT
Source organism: Dolomedes plantarius (assembly GCA_907164885.2). NCBI lineage: Eukaryota > Metazoa > Arthropoda > Arachnida > Araneae > Dolomedidae > Dolomedes > Dolomedes plantarius. The sequence goes on along the minus strand of OU015496.1, from coordinate 156,567,477 downwards.
ATATTCAAATTAAATACAATGGTCAATGTATGCAATTAATGCCAAAAAAAATAAATATATATATTTATAATAAACGCGATGATCAGTGTATACAATTGATATAAAAAATATATCTATATATTTATAAAAAAATCGTAAGGGATATTTTTTTTTTTTGGATAATATCCAATCGTCTATTGCATTAGAAAGAGAAAAAATATTTTTTTTTCCTATTTAGTTGTTATGCATGTGACGATAAATTTATTTAAAGTACCAGAAAAGGAAATCACATGATCAGCATTTAATAAATTAAATTCTAAAAATTAATCTTTAAAAATTTACCAAAAATCAGAAAATCAAGGTAAAGGTTCAAAAACGATTTCATTTTAAAGGAATTTTTATGATCTTTCTCGTGATATAAATTTTATAATCATGAAATTATTATTTTAAATGCAAACTTAAAAAAAGTTACAAAACATCTTAAAAATTTAATTTAAAAAAATCTAGGAAGAATTTTTCAAAAATCTTTCTTAGTGCACCCCTACACCATAAGAAGAATTGCCATGCAAAATTTCAGACCTTTAGGTCCAGCGGTTTGGTCTGTGCGTTGTACGTCAGTGAGTCAGTCAGTTACAGAATGTTTTATATATATATATATATATATATATATATATATATATATATATATATATATATATAGTTAGTTTTAGAAGTTTCAAAGTTTTTTAATTGAAGTATGGTCCCAGTTTTTTTTTTTTACACTTTTTTATCACCCTTTTCTTCAGTGATATAATTTTTCTACATACATTTTAGCAAAAAATGTTAGGTAATAAAGATGTTATGTTTAATGTTATGATGAATATTGTGCTATATAAATTCCAGATTTTAAAAAAAATTTCAGTTGAGGGTTTTCAGCTTCTTGTATTAAATATTCCATATATTTTTATATCTTTATTTTTCTATTTTTACTGAGCTATTAGAATATATTTTTAATTGCAAGTTTTTGAGTACATTATTTTAGCATCTTCCCCAATTACAATCTTCATCCTAGACTTACATATCTTTTTTCATAAAAAACGTTTTAAAGTTGTTTCTCATTTCTTGTTTCATTTGTTGAATCACTTGTGTAATAGAATCTCTGAGTCAAGTGGACAAAGTACTCAAATTTGTTAATTTATTTGCGTGTTATTGATTATGGAGGTTTATTCTTAAAAGCTGACTTTTCTTAACCACAGCTAAACTGTTTCCATCCACAAATAAAACTCGAACAGTATTTTTGTTAGAATTTTTTATATTGTTTGATTGAATCTGTTAATTGGTCTTTAAGTAAAACTACTAACTACCTACTCATTTTATAGCATTCCTTAAAAAAAAATTTCAGACTTTATAAACTAATTAATAATCTAAGTGTAAATTTTAGGTGATAAATCTTAAGCTAGTTCATCATTTTCTATATTACTATGTACAGAATTGTAATTGATAAACATTTTACAATAATTTCTTGTTTAAGAATCAATGTAACAATTTTGTTGGATCAACTTAAAAAAAAATTTAAACATAAGTATTATAGGTATGTAGTCTTGAAAATCTGTTATGGGAAAAAAGTACAATAATTCTCTCCTTCCCTCTAGTATGTTGTAGGTTATAGGAACATTTAAATATATATATATATATATATATATATATATATATACTATTTAAAATCACTTTTCATTTATTTTTGTTAGTGTATATGAGTTATAGTGGTCCCTAAAAAAATTTATTAAATTTTCATTCTTTAAAACCCAATAGTAATCATATTTTCTTTATATCTTACTTTCCTTTGTTCTTCACTAGTTTTTTTTATGATCTTTACAAATAAAAACTAATTAATTTATTAAATATTTCTTCTAAATTATACTAGTACATCAGTAGTTTTTTATTTATACTTACAGTGGATACTTTAACTGTTGTTAAGAATGATTGTTATGAAGTTTGAATTATTTAAAAAAATTGGTATTTCTACAGGATTTTGTGTATTATAATAATATTGGCCTCTATGCTAGCCTTATAAAATATAAGTGTCAATGAAATTTTTAGTACTTTCCAGATATGTATAAATAATGGTGTATATTGTTATAATAGTGTAAATTTTGTTAGTTGTTATAGAGTACTTCTGTGATGTTGGCAGAGATTCTGTTACATCCTTTAATGTATGTGCCTTGGAAGAAAAATGATAGGGCTTTTCAAAGCATCTAAATTTTTTATCATCTTTCTATTTTTTTAATATCTACTCTTGAGATGTTTCGCTGTGCTTGGAGGGAAGAAATCGTCGAAACATGTGGCAATCTTTATGAATGTGATAGTTAGACAATCAGAATTTAAGTTTGTGATTTTATTCCACGCATTTATGAAAGTTTTATCATGTTGGACCAAAATGGCTCAATAATTTAAAGCTATTGTTTGTGTTAATTGTGTTTTTTGTTAAGTGAATTCTTTATAGCTTCTTTACTTGTTCTTTTATTAGGATTTAATGAAGTTTTTTAATGCACTTGTTTTAGCCATAAATTTTTTTTTTCTTTTGGATTCAACCTTGTAAATTTTTTGTACATTCTTTTTTACAGCATTTAAGCCTGACCAATTTTTATGACTGTTTTCACTGTTTTTAAAAAGGTTCAAATGAGACAAAAATTTTTATCCTTTTTTATTGTAAAGTTTGTACAAAATCCTCATAGTGGGATAAAGTGATTAGAATTCAGTGTTATGTTGCAATAAATATTTTATATAAAATATTTAGATTTTCTTATTTGTGTAGTTTTGAATACATGTTAGTGAAATGCTTTACTACTTTCGTACTACAACAAAAGAAATTTGTAGCCATTATAATCTATTACATTCATATATCAAGATTTACATTTCATATTGAATAAGGTAAGGGGTATAACTGTTTGAGGGTTGTTCACATTGTTATTGTTTGCCATTGTGGGGCACTTGTCAATGAAGACATTCACACTAAACCCACGAGAATCGTAGGTTGCTTTTGATGAGGGTACTGTATAGGTGAATCAAAATCACCCCTTGGTGCCATCTTAATATTGACTGAGCACTCCCAGGGGTAAAAACTAGAGGGCTTGCATCTTATCCCACCCACTGACCTCATAGAAGGACTTTCTGATCAATGGATTTAATGTGTCCATATCTGGTCTAGATGCAAGGATAATTAATGTTTATTGGGATTCAAACTATACACCCACCCCCCAGTCTGATGCCCAATGTGCTACCACTAGGACACCTCGGATCCTCAAAGATCATTGTCCCATTACTAATATGGAAAAATTTCAGCCAATCGGACAGCTTAACAAGTTGTTGACCTCTGTGATTGGTTCATAATTTTTCAGTCTGAGTAATGCCAGTTCTGTAAAATATAATAATGCTGACTATTACAGTTGCTATGTGAATGACCCCTTACAGAGTTTTGTACCATTCTTTGGGACGAAAAATTAATTTTTCTTAATTATCTTATTTGTGATATTTTTCACAAAAACATTCTTAATAGTATATCTCAGGGGAGGGCAATTGTCTTGGCCCAGGGGCCACTTTGTGTAAGCGGAGATTAGCAGAGGGCCACACCTTTTAAAATTATTGCATTTATTAGTTAACTTTGCATTTCAGAAAAGGCATAAATTGTATCATAAAAATCAATAAAAATAAATTAAATGTTGGCAGTTTTTATGGGTGTCTTGGCAGACCACAAAAAAACTGTAACGGGCGGCTATTTGCCCACCCCCTTGTATATCTTATCCTTGGTGAATCCACTGCATTTTTTTTTCCAGGCATGGTTTCACTGGTTGCTTGTTGGTATCCTGTAAGAAATATTTTTCTATGGCAATGCAATCATTTCCCTCTCAAATCTTTAATCCCCATGTTAAATAGTGAGGAATTTTTCTCTTGCTACTCTTCTGGTGTTGCAAAAGCAAAAGAAGATTTTTTAAAATTTTGTTTTCTGCACTTCAAAGTAAAAATTTGAATTAAGGGTGCTTGCTTTTAAAAATTTCCAAATTTCTAGTGATTAATGTTTTTTAGGAAATTAAACTTGATTTCTATTACTATAAAATTAAAATATTTTAATGACAACATTGAAATTTTGAATGTTACGAGAAAAACATGCATCTGTATTTAAAGAACTACTTTGGATGCTAACAACTGGAATATATTCTATGCATTAATTCACGTATAATTAGGAATATCCAGTATTAAAATTCCCCATAGCTTAGCATGAGAATTAAAGGTTTGCAAGAGCAACAGATTTGCTTCATTAGGTAATACATTGCTCGCACCCCAGAATTTTCCTTAACACCTCAAAACACATTAATTCCATTTTACTACAGTTGGTCCATTTTTTAAGTTAACTGTGTACAAACTAAAATTAAAAGTCATTTGATCATTCATGTGAAATGTCATCAACTGTAAATAATATAATAAACAAATATTTGAATATTTAAAAAATATATATAAAATACTTGCATATTCTTTGCATATTACTTAGCCCTGTGGTTAACAGCAAAACTGTATATATATATAGTAAATATATATATATATATATACACTGAAGTGCCACTGAATTAGGGATACCTACCTAGTAACGAGTTGGGCCTCCCCTGGCCTTGATAACGGCTGCCACACGACGAGGCATAGATTCAACAAGTTTCTGGAAACGTTCCACGGGAATGGCTTGCCAAATATTGGCTAAAGCTGTCCATAATGCAGTAAGGTTCTTTGGTGCTGTGTGATGGCCTTTCACGCCTTGTTCCAAAACATCCCAAAGATGCTCAATAGGATTTAAGTCTGGGCTTCTAGGTGGCCAATTCATGACAGAGAAGTCAGAGGAATGCTCATCCAAAAAACCAGTAGCCAACCGGGACTTGTGAGAGGTACAGTTGTCTTGCTGGAAAACTCCATTACCGTGCGGATAACAGAACAGCGTAAACGGATGGAGGTGATCACCCAGCAACTCTACGTACCGAATTGCATTGAGGGAGGTTGGTACACGCACCAAAGATCCCAAACTGTGCCACGAAAAAACACCCCAGACCATGATTGAGCCACCATGCCCTTGTACAGTTCCAGCCAGGCATGCAGGATCCATAGCTTCATGAGCCTGACGCCATATTCTCAGCCTCCCGTCGGCGTTAAGTAGTCGGAATCGAGACTCATCACTCTATGCTACTCGTTTCCAGTCCTCTACACTCCAGTCTCTGTGTTCTCTTGCCCAGGCAAGACGTGCAGCCCGATGGCGAGTATAGAGCAATGGTACTCTCGTAGGTCGACGGCTCCCGAAACCCATACGGTGAAGCGAATGTTGCACAGTCCGTTTACTGACTGTACGACTGGCACCGTCATTAAATTGGGTGGTAATTTGAGCTAATGTTTGGCTTCGCTGGCTACGTACAATACGCCTGAGCCGTCTCTCACCATGCACTGTCAAGGCTAATTGTCCTTTGCAGTTTGCCCGATCGCTAGTTTTTTTTTCCACCATCCATGTATTCTTGGTATACTCTTGACACTGTCGACCTTGAAAATCCTAGCTGTCTGACGATTTCGGAAATTGAATGGCTCATGCGTCGCGCACCTACGATTTGTCCGCGATCGAAGGCGTCTAAATCAGACAGTTTACTCATACTGGCAATTTCAACAACTAATTCAGAACAACCACAGTACGCGCCATATATGCAGTTACCACAGCGCCCTCACTTGCGCATATATGATGCGCAGCGCTACACAATTTGCATAGGCTTTGCTATCCCTAATTCAGTGGCACTTCAGTGTATATATGTATATATATATATATTCAAATTTGACTAAAGAAATTTGGTCTATAGGCCAAATTTCTTTAGGGAGCATTCCCGATTCATTTGGAGTGAATAACAAAAGTATGTTATCACCTAGATTCTATGTGATAACCCATTAATCATGTACGTTTTACCGTTTATTTGAAAATAATTGTTTATTAATTTTTAGATATTAGTATAAAAAAATATTTTAGATAAGAAAATCACATTGTAAAATAATTTTCAATTCACAGACTTGCTCCCGATAGGCCGCGGCCTTGTTGGCGTAGTTCGCTGTAAATCCGCCACTGTATATATATATATATATATATATATATATATATATATATATATATATATATATATAAAAGTAGTCCAGCATCTCTGTTTCTTTTCCTGTACATGAATGGGATCAAGAATTTAACTGAGCAAGAGTGAAGAGAACAGAGATCGGGAACAGAGCAGTGCCTTTGCTCTGTTCCCGATGACACTTGCTTATATGTAGGTCAGTTATGAAGGAGATATCCAGACACACCCATAATTAATTCAGTAGGTCTAGGTATTGCGTTCTTTTTCATAGCAGATTGTAGCTTTTCTATTCATACTGACTTGGTTGTAAAACCCTAATAAAAAGATTGTAACGTCACAGTATCCCCATCTCTTTTTTAATTCGTTTTTAAGTTGTGGTGGTTTGTGTTTGGTGACCCCTTTTGGTACTACTCTGGCCCATCTCCTACACGAGCAAAGAGATCGAGTTGGTGGTAGTCGATCTGACTTTCAAAGATATCAGGCGTGAAAAGAACCTATATGAATACATCAAGCTTTCCGTTTATTTTCTCCATCTGGAATGACAGAGCAATCTATATAATTCCTGTAAATATCGTTAATTTAGGAATAAGAGTCAATTTTATAACACTTTTGAAGTTGACTGACTTGAGAAAGACCATCTATCTATCTATCTATCTCTGAGAAATATCAATCCTATGAGATTTTCCTAGTTTTCGATCATATCATTTATACGCATATATATATATATATATATATATACAGAGGCTGTTCACACATCTTTTAGACGATGTATATTGTATTCACAAAACTAAATTACATAAAATTCTTGTGCTTTAAATGTTCTATTTGACATCCCTTATTCTGAACTATCTTTCGACACCGCATTTTCCAGGATAATAATGCCATTTGAAGTGTCAGAAGAGGTATTCTATCCCATTCCTCCTGAACAGCTTTCCATAGTAAGGGCTTTGGGACGACGTTTGGATAATGCAGATTTTAAAACTCCGAAAGCACAAAAATCCATAGGTGATACATCGGGAGATTTAGTAGGGATATCAGTGAAGGGTATGGCCTTGATACCAAGGTTTTGTTCCATTTCTTTTAGGAAATTTACAGTGGATTTTGATGTGTGACTGCTAGCTTTGTCCTGATGGAGTCTCACAGATTGATGGCACTGTGGGTAAAGCGATGGCATTTCATTCAGAAAAATTGGCGATAAAATATGTTCCTGATAGTATTTGGAGTTAATCTTGACATTTTTTCCCACTCTCTTTATTTTTAACTTGCCATTATAAGAAAAACCAGCAACAATCACGAATCCCTTAGAAAAACTTTATTTCGATTCTTTGAACCATGTACTTAAATTTTTTTTCTCCCCTTTTATGATAATAAATGGCTCTTTTTTTGTTGCAATCATTTAAATACACCCATGATTCATCTATTGTGACAATTGTTTTCCATTTTTCTTTGGATAAGTGTTTCTCATATAGAATTCTGCAGCGTGTCCTGCGTTCAGCGATATGATTTGGAAAAAGACGATGCACATTGCGTTTTTTCGCTTTTTTAAGATTTAAATCAACGTTTATCATTTTGTTTACAGTGGACATCGAGTATTTTAATGATTTTGCAACTGTCCTTTGACTAGGGAGATTTTCTTTTAACATTAAACAACATACCTTTGCAATAGTCGAAGATGTCCGTTTTTTCCTTGGATACTTGTTTGTACTTTTTGTCCCACTTGAGGCTCCAATTTGACGTTTTATTCCTTTCTTGTTGACGATATTACCTATCGACGCTTTAGATATCACAAAACCATGACTCTCACATCGTTTTTGGATAACGGAGTATGCATATTTCTCTGCGGAAAGAGCATAAATGTAGCCTTCGAACCACTGCTTTGTTAAGAACGCCATTTTGAATAAAAACAAAACTTTCAAGCCGCAGGCGATAATTTTGACTTTTAAAAACATAGTACAATTGCAATTATTTCTTTTGTAGCAAACGATTTTTTATTACCGCTTACCAAAATCGTCTAAAAAATGTGCGAACAGCCTCTGTATATATATATATATATATATATATATATATGTAAGGCGCGGGGTTGGAGTAAAACATCCACAGCAAAAACTAATTAGCAACCATCGTAAAGAACAAATAACAATTAATGTTTATTTACATTTAGAATTGAAAAAAACGTAGTCCGTCTACGACGGAATCCAAAGCGGGAGTCTTAATGTTCTCCCCAAACAGAGTAGAGGGGTCGTGATAATGTTCGTGCTAGCGGCGCCCTCTTGCGCCAGACATTATATGCGTTTACAAATAACATTTTATGAAGTTTACAGTTCATAGTTAAAAGTTCAGTTCTGCTTGCTATAGATCGGCCATCCTAGCTGTCATGCGGCCTCGGATGACATTAAGCAATAGGCACTGACAGTCTCTGAAAAAGAAATAAAATGGAACACACTTACAATACACGGGACCATGATGGGGATGCGCTGGTGCTGACATCGAGTACACGGGACCATGCAGGGGGTGCTCTTGTGCTGACATCGGATAGCGGGATGACTCATCAGTCGTCCGAATCGGGATAGTGGGGATGCCATGGCTTCATGTAGTCGGCAGCAGTGGACGTGATGTTGGGACCAGGATTGCCGAATAAAAACACCGAAAATAAGGGACGGGTTTTGATAACTATACTACTGGGGAGTATGGAAAGCCCCCCCCCCCCCCCGGGAAAGGGGGTCCGGGGGTACTCCTCCGGAAATTTTCAAATTTTTAACCTTTCAAATAGCCATTTTCAATGGATTTTTCGTTCAGTTTTCAACTTATGTAGAGTTTAGGTTAAGTAAACAATAATGTAATTACATAGAAAATTTGCAAATCAAAAACAATTTAAAGTTGGTTTAGGCATATAATACAAAATTGATTATTATTTTTTTTTAGTTTACTACAACTAAGTAAGTGCCCTTATAAAGTGTTAGGGACGTTTATGTAAAATTTGGAATTCTATTTTTGTACAATGTACATAATATAACGGGCGCAGGAAATCTTTGGGGCGACTTTTGAGTTATAGAAAAGTTTTCGAATGAGCGTGTTTTTTTCGGCCCATCACTATTGGATTTGAACGTTTACCATTACCAGTGTTCATATTCAGGGATTAGTTTTATAACAAACACTTAATTCAAACGCCACTATCTATCAACACGATCACACACAAATCTACATTCGTATTTAACACTAGACTGAGACTGTTGTCGTTGTAACGTTCGCATCCCGGTGCATACAGAGAACCTTCTCGCCAAGGGCCTGTTCACACATGAGTCCGGTAGCGGAAGCGTTAAAGTATTGAAATATATTTAACTAATGACAAACCTCCAAACGATTAGCAACGAAATTTTTAACGCCTATGATTGGTTTATTTCCGTCTCAGCGCCATCTTTCCTTTTACGCTTCCGGACCGGATGTGAACAGGCCCTTGTATGCTCCCAACTCGTATGCAATAAATTTCTCATTTCGGAGAAAAACGGGACATTTGCCGTCCCGCATCAAAGTTCCCCGGGACGCGGGACAAAATTTACAAATAAGGGACCCTTAAAATCCGGGACAACCCTGGTTGGGACCTTCGTGTTGTCCGACTCTGGCGACATCGTACCGGGCATGGGGTTTGACACTGGTCACTTGGTAGGGACCTAGGAATTTCGGTCGTAACTTCATTCCAGTTCCGTACTGCGTACGCTTGATTGCACACAATTCTCCTACTTTGTACTTGTACGATATTTTCCTCTTCTTATTATAGGACTTCTGATTTTCTTCTTGAATTTTAAGAATATTTTGCCTGGCTTCTTCCTTCATTTTATCTCTCTCTTTCATCATCGCGTTAAGGTACTCTTCTTCTAAGACTTCTTTCACTCATATGTCTGTTATGCCTTTTAGTTTTACGCCTGTCAACAGTTCGAATGGTGTGAATTTAGTACTTCGAGAAGCGGTACTGTTCATTATTTGTTGAACCATAGACACGTATTTGTACCATTTCGTTAGATCGGAAATTGAAAGTTTAGAGAGTATAGGAATTAAAGTTTCATGCATCCTTTCAACCTGACCGTTACCACGGGGAATTCCTGCTGTAATTTTAATATGTTCTATTTCTTCTTCTACGCAATAGATCTCAAAATCCTTCGAAGTAAATGCACTTCCTCTGTCACTGATGATTCGGGAAGGATTTCCAAAGATAGTTTGTTGTAGCTTTAATTTTTCTATTGCGTCGCGTGACGATGTCGATTTTACTGGGTATAACGATACAAATTTCGTAAAGGCATCGACGACAGTGAAAATATGTTGATAATTCTTGTTCGTAGAAGGCATAGGACCTATAAAGTCAACGTGATACGTGCTCAACGATGAATTTTCTTTTGGGATAGGATTAAGTAAACCTTCTCCTTTGCCACGTTTTCTGTTACATAGGATACATTCTATGCAGTTGGCAATGACGTTATCAATTTGTTTTCTGGCATTACGTAAGTAATAATTTTGATTTAAAACGTCTTGGATAATGCAAAATGATTTTTACTATGAATTCGTTTGATTACTTCTTTTTCCATTTATTGAGGCACCATTAAAAGTTCTCTTCCATTTTTATACTTATATAAAATTCCATTTTTGACAAAATGTTCTTCATCATTTCCCTTTTCTATCAAGGTTTTAATCGTTTCAATGCTTTCGTCTCGTTTTTGGGCAGCCTTAATTTTGGCGGTTATATCGTCGTCTGTATTTGAAATGATTAGCACAGTCTTGTGAATTAGCGCATCAACATGTTTTATCTGTGCTCCTGCCCGATGGATAACTTTATAGTCAAATTCTCCCAATAATGACCATCTTGCAATTTTCGGTGAAAGGTCTTTCTTGCCCATTGTCATCTGGAAAGCGGCACAGTCCGTTACAATTGTAAATTTGGAACCAAGCAAGTAATTCCTAAATTTCTTTAATGCTTCTATGACTGCGAGAACTTCTAATTCGTACGAGCAATACTTCTCTTCAGCTTGTGACGTCTTCTTGCTCATGTAATGGATGGGGTGATATTTTCCATTTTCATCTTCTTGCAATAATACAGCTCCGTATCAATGGTTGCTAGCGTCAGTATGCACTTCCAGTTTTCTGCCTTGCGTAAATATGCTCAAAACGGTTTCAGTAGCGAGATATTGTTTTAATCGCAAAAATGCTTCTTGTTGGTTTGGACCAAAAATAAACTTCTCTGGTTTTCTGAGCAAGTCGCTCAAAGGTTTTGCGATAGTAGAGTAACCAGGGATAAATTTTCGAACATATCCCGTGAGGCCTAGAAAGCTTTGGACCTGCTTAATTGTTGCTAGCCGAGGAAATTTCTGCACTGCAGCTGTTTTTGACGGAGATGGTTTAACAGTTCCGTTTTCTATGACATGACCTAAGAATTCTACTTTTCGCATTAAAAACTGGCATTTCTTCAATTTAATTTCTAGTCCGTAGCGAGAGGCTACTTCTAAAGCTTGACGTAATCGTTGAATACCTTCTTCTTCATCTACTGACGGAATAATTATATCATCCATATACAATACAACAATACCTTCATTAATGAGATTTTGAAACACGTGAAAGATATATCTTTGAAAAACACTGGGGCTCTTAGAGAGACCAAAGGGTACTTTCAAAAATTCATATTGTCCATAAGGGGTTATAAAACAGGTAAATTTGCGACTATTTTCTTCTACATCGACATGAAAAAAGCCATTTCGGAGATCAATCGCTGTGAATATTTTTGCACCCTGTAATTTATCCAGAACGTCTTCAATTAACGGTAAGGGGAAACGATCCTTTATTGTTTTCTTATTTAACGCTCGGTAATCAACACAGTCGCGTAGATCCGTCTTTTTTCTTAACCAAAACAATCGGACTTGCATAATCAGAGCAACTAGGTCTAATTATTCCGGCTTCTAACCATTCTTTAATTTGTTGATCTAGAAATGATTTCTCGGGGATTGCTAAACGTCGAGGTCGTTGATATACAGGAATATCGTCAGTTAAAATTATCTTCATAGAAATACCTACGGTTTCGGTTTTCTTTGGCGTATACGCAGACACAAGTTTAAAAATAGTGTCTCTTTGTTGCTTATCTTTAATGTGGTTTAAATCTATTTCATTAGAAACAGACTTCGGTAAATTTTCCATCAACAATAAAAAGTTGTTCGTGTTTTAGAGCTTCTGAATGATTAAAGAATCTTTCTTCAAAATAACGTCAGCGAAATCTGACAGAGGGGTGCCAACAATAAGGTCAAAAGTTATCGCTTCGTTCGGGACTACTTGAAACAGCAATTCGAAGGAGTGATCGTTGATTTCCACGCTATGCATAAAAGAACCCTTGGTAAACACATTCTTAGAGCGTAGTCCTACTAGATTTATGGCGGGGGGAGAGACAGCTGGTAGACACAGCCTTTCATAGCACGCAGATTGAATTACATTCAAATTCGCACTACTGTCAAAAATACCCGTCAGCTCATTATCGTTCAACTTGACTCTTATCTGTACAAGATAATTTTTCTCTGCGGGAACACTGCTACTGATATTCACGGCTTGACTCGGGGTTTTATTACTTTTCACCGGACAGTTAGCATAAACGTGGTCATTCGTAAACTGGTTACAGTTGAAACATTTTCTTCCGCGATCTTTAAATGGGCAAACACTATGATTTTTATCACCGCAATTTCTACAGCGCTGAAAGGAGGGGAGACATGGCAGGAGGGGTGAAAGGTTTCTTCTTTTTTGTCATTTCTGGTTCAGTTGGAATCGTAGTATGATTTCGTATTTTTTCGTAAAAACCTAATTTTTCCTTAAACTCTTTTAAATATTTCGTACCATAAAGAATTACTTTGTTAGACGGTTTATCGGGAATACCATCTATTACATATTGAATTAGGGATTCTATTTCGATGTTACCTCTGCTTGTTAGTTCTTTCATGACCAGAAAATATTCTTGCAGAGATTCTTCGTTGTTTAAACGACGTTTCGTGAACATTTTATGGAGTTGGCAGCTTGTGCACTTCGAGGCAAATTCTTGTTCAGGAGCTAATTTAAGCCTAGCCCACGAAGTTAAGCCAGATTCACCTTGAATAAAGAGTTTCGCTAATCCAGTTAATGATCTTTTCGCGAATATTAATTTTTGAAGATCATTCCATCCGCAAATACCCGCCATTTCTTCAGAATCAGCTATCCACTTTTCGATGGAATAATTATCTTTCCCGTCAAACTTTCTCAAACTGTCTTTGATATCATGATAGGAAATAGTAATTTTAGAAAGTTTATCTACTGTTGGTTCTAAACGGGTTAATTCACTAACTTCGCTACGAATTTCTTCATTCACGTGTTCTTTGTCAGAATCATCGCTATCAGATTCAAAATTATCCGTTTTAAGTGTTTTAATATCTAAAAAACTATCGAGAATTCGAGTAGCGAGAACAGTTTCATCTCCTTAATAATCAATACATAAAATATTGCAAATTGTAATTAAATTTGCAAGCCTAACGTGTTTCACAGCAAAAGTTAATTTTTTTTCATAATGTTCGTCATTTTTCTGGTAGTCAAAGCCAGAAAATTCTCGTAACCGTTTCCGGTTTAATCGGTCACCTTCTGTTTCATAAACAAAATTATGCAAACATCTTATAGATTTAACAGAAGCAGACTTCAAGTTTGCTTTGATTCGAGGAATATCAGGTAATTTCATTTCTTCCATTTAGAATCGTTTATCGTAGCAAAAATAGTAATTATTCGTAAACATAAAATAATGCTCGTAAATCGTATAAATAGAATTATCGTAATTAGCCGTAATTCGAAGAAACAAAACAGATACTATCGTAAATCGTATAAATAGAATTATCGTAATTAGCCGAAATTCGAAGAAACAAAACAGTTACTATCGTATTTCATAAAAATAGAACGATCTTACTTCTTTTCGGAGTCCGTTGCGTCGTAATGCGTCGCTGGGGATTCACGTGGTATATTCGTTGATACTTTTCAATTCATATCTTATCTAAGGTGACCAGATTTTAACATTGGTAAAGCGGGTCACCGTTGACCCATAACATTGGTAAAGCGGGACACCATTGACCCATAACATTGGTAAAGCGGGACACCATTGACCCATAACATTGGTAAAGCGGGACACCATTCTTTCTAAATAATAACAATACTAACTTGTATTATTTTTCCTCTGAATTTGTCGTAACGTAAGTTGTAAGTGTCACTTTCAAGGCCGGTGCTTGACTTGTTGCCGCCACTATAAAATATAAATAATACGAGTACTGTCTGCTAAATTCAAGAAAATTTATGTATTTATGAAATAAATATATAAATAAATTACCTAAATTATCTGAATAGCTGATTTGTAATAACATAACTTGTTTAACTAGCTTACTAGCACGCAGTACGATGTGTATCGTCTGAGAGACAGTTTCAAAATGTTTTCGTCGTTGCCAATGCCAAAAATTGCCATTGTTCATGAAGTCCAAACAATGGTGGTCGAATTTTAACAACTGATCAACAATGCGAACTTTGATAATCAGTTCTAAACAATTATTTGTTATTATTAAAGTTTTTCATTATAAAATTAACAAAAATAATATAGAATTCATATCCTGGCTAAATAGTCGCATGGCCGCCGAAACCGTATATTCCCTTCCCGTTCTCCCGCCGTTCCCTAGTTTGTCGTGGACTCTTTCCTAAAATCGGGACTTTTTCAAAACTCCGCGGAACGCGGGACAAATTGTTAAAAATCGGGAATGTCCCGCCAAAATCGAGACGTCTGGTCACCTTAATCTTATCCCGTTCTCTGACACCACGTTGTAAGGCGCGGGGTTGGAGTAAAACATCCACAGTAAAAACTAATTAGCAACCATCGTAAAGAACAAATAACAATTAAAGTTTATTTACATTTAGAACTGAAAAAAAAACGTAGTCCGTCTACGACGGAATCCAAAGCGGGAGTCTTAATGTTCTCCCCAAAAAGAGTAGAGGGGTCATGATAATGTTCGTGCTAGCGGCGCCCTCTTGCGCCAGACATTATATGCGTTTACAAATGACATTTTATGAAATTTACAGTTTATAGTTAAAAGTTCAGTTCTGCTTTATATATATATATATATATATATATATATATATATATAATCAGGAGAGCGAAGATTAAGGGGACAGTGGACTTTCAAAATTGTGAAATTTGTCCAAAAATTCGATTTTTTAATTTTATTGAATTTTGAAACTACGGACGAATAGGAATGTGTTGCAAAAAGAAATTTTAATTTCTGTGATTACTTTCCTAGTTATAGGCATTTGTATTTAATTTAGATATTATGTGGTTACTAATAGCAATAACTTTAAATGTGTTTTTCTCAAAATAAAAATTTTCATATCATACGAATATTCAAACTGCTCCAGGCGCATTTCTAACTATCGTATTGCTTTGAAATTTAAGTTTTATATACTTAACACTATATCAAATAAATATAATTGAAAAAAATTATGCTTCGTAGCTCAGAATTTTTAAATTTTGTAATTGAAAAGATGATTTATAGGTATTTTGTGTAATAAAAAGGGTGTTTCACTATTATGTTTTTTCTCTTTATATTTTTAATGAATGATTAAAATAAGCCACAAGTTTCATTGTTAGTTCTATAAGGTATCCTGTAAATAAAAATTACCGTAATATATGCAAAAGAAATGCGTATGGAATATTTTTAATTAGGCCAATTTTTGATATAATTAATAATTCCTAATTCGTAAATTATTAAAATTTGATCATTAAATTTTAACCACTTTTACATATATATGGTACTAATCACATATTCAAATTTCAAGCAAATCCATTCAAAACAAAAAAAAAG
Organism: Dolomedes plantarius; assembly: GCA_907164885.2. Lineage (NCBI taxonomy): Eukaryota > Metazoa > Arthropoda > Arachnida > Araneae > Dolomedidae > Dolomedes > Dolomedes plantarius. The sequence continues at coordinate 156,551,507 of OU015496.1, read as the reverse complement.
TTAGGTTTGAAGGTCCACTGTCCCCTTAAAATGTTCCACCATGGTATAAGCTTATAAAAAATGCGGATGATGAGACCTAAGGGGCTCTCCTTTGAGATAAGGCTTTATAGCTTGAGGTTTTTTTTTAGCGGAGAGTGAATACGACTGACTGAAGAGATCTTTTCTCTCGGAATTTATTTTATTTAGGCTCTAAGTTGCAAAACTTTCACTTAGAAGACCAGAGAGCCGATGGCTCTAGTTAGGTATAACGATACCTCGATACCTAACGCTAGATTGTTCGACTGATATATCTAGTGGATATTTACGAACTTTATTCAGCTTTACGTGGTCTGATTCTGATCTCCGAGACTCGACTAATTCCTAGAGTGGTTGTGACTTTACCCCTTTTCCTGGACCGTAGCTGTAGTGTGCGACCCCGACTCATCTTTACGTAGACTGAAGCCGTAGTGCACATTGCGACTCATCGCAATTTTCAAGTGTTCCTGTATTAATAACTTTGTTTTACTCCCATTTAACCCAGAACACGGAATAAAGTGCATATTCTTTAATTTCTTAAATCTGTTATTTGGCTGTTAATTTCATTTCACGTGACCTGTGATAGACGTTACCTTGAGAGTTGAGTTTGACACTATGTCACAGGTAAAACACGTTACAATATCAATATATATATATATATATATATATATATATATATATATATATATATATATATATATACAGTGGACGCTCGTTAATTCGAACTCAAAGGTTCTCGGAAAAAAGTTCGAATTATCTGATGTTAAGAGAAAATATATAACTTTAAATGTGTATCACTGAAGAAGAATCCTCCTAGTATGTATAACCCCAGAAAATATATTATACTATGTTATCTAAAGTTAAACATATTAAAAAGCAATACAGACTTACCTTAATCATAAAATGAAGCAGAAGATATGCAGTATAAACTTTTATTAAAAATATGAATTACACTTTGGGGAAAAACTGTAAAATGGATGGTTGGTTCTGTTTATGATGCCTACATTGTTCAGCCATCTTCTCGATCTGAAGTGAACATTTCAATTCATTTTCAGAGGAAGGTTCCATCTGAATAAATCCTTTCAGAGTTTTAATAGAGTCCATTATGGCTTTGTCCATTATAGCCGCATTAAAAATATCTTTCGGCAGGTAAGTAGAGAAAAGCCCTGACAGTTTCCTACCGAAATTACTGCATACGTCTTCGTTTACATCAGAGCTTTGGCCATATACAGTTTGATAAGAAATATTGTGCCTTGACTTAAATCGAGAAAGCCATCCATCACTGCATTTAAAATCTTCAAAACCCATTCGAATTGCCAATTCATCAGCCTTCGTCAGCACTAGGGGTCCATTTATCGGAAAATTTCAAGATCTAACATCGTGGAACCATAGCAGTAGAGCTTTTTCTAGAACTTCTTGGGACGCATTTCCCATGCATTTCCTTCCTCTAGCAAATTTTGATTTTTCCCATGAATCTAAAATTGACTCCTTGTTTTTCAAATTAGTGGACAAGGCATTTTTTTAAATTCTATAGTCAGCTGCTAACTTTGTTTTACATTCGCCATTCCCTACTTTCTTTAAAATTTCTACCTTTGTCTAAAAAGTTAGGGATTTGTACTTTCCACGTGTAGACATCCTGAATTTTTACACGTTCACACCACACAATGAGGAAGAAAAACTAGACCACATTAACTTGTCTGCACTGCAGTTATAACTGACGCAGCTCCCTAGAATCTGTAGTAAATACTAGTTTTTCTGAAATTCTAAGAAAATCGATCCAAATAAATGAAAATTGCTTTTTCCGTTTAGCACTAATAAGAAGGACAATAGCTACTAACGTTTAGCGGACATGCAATAGTCTAGGAATGCAGGCATGTGCCTCTTTACACAGAAAAGAAATTTTGACACACAAAATAATAAATACAGTGTGTATTTTCTCCATTAAATGAGGAAAAAGAATTTTTTTTTGTCAAATTTTTAGTTCGAATTAACCGAAGTGATAAAAATTTAGTTCGAATGAATGAGATATTTTTAACATTAACTCCAATACAAGTTTTTTGGGGCCTTTGGATTAGTTCCAATTAACCGAAAGTTCGAATTGACCGAGTTCGAATTAACGAGCGTCTACTGTATATGTATGTGTGAGTGTGTGGGGAAATTTATCCCCACGGCTGAAATATCCAAATGCAATAACACGTATTCTTGACTAATATTTAATTAAGTATAATCTATTTACAACTTATGTTCACTCAGATTATCACAAAAAAAAACCCACATAATATCAGTGCCCGTCTGGCACGACATTACCGCTCGTTTAGTTTGAGGTAGATAAAACAGCGTGCATCCTGCACTCAGCGAAGGCGAAACACAGTGTGCCGTCTGCACTCAGCAAAAATAGAATCAACCAGTGTCCGCTCGATTCGTCTCCGCCCTCTCAGCACCAAATGTTGAGTTGCAACTCGTCTACCCAAGCGGCGCTTCATCCGTGACGTCACAACAGTAGAATTCCCACGTATATATATATATATATATATATATCTATATCTATAAAGGAAGAAGTCCTGACTTATATATACACGTATCAACGCCCAGCAAAAACTATTGGAGATACAGATATCAAATTTTAGGAGCTTATTACTTTTGTGCTGAAGGCGTCATTTAAGAAGCGATTTTTCAAAATTCGCCCCCCAAGGGGGGGAGGGGGGCAAAACGTGTGTTTTGCACATTCCTTCATATCTCAAAGAAGGATATTGATATCCATAACATTCTTGCTTTAAAATGTAAGTAACATGAATACCTAAAAACCAATTTCAGGATTTTTCAAAATTAGGCCCCCAAGGGGGGGAGGGGGGAAAAACGTGTTTTTACGTGTTTTATCACATTTTCCTTCATATCTCGAAGAAGAACACAGATATCCATAAGATTCTTGCTTTAAAATGTAAGGAACATAAATACCTAAAAACCAATTTCAGAATTTTTCAAAATTCACCCCCCAAGGGGGGGAGGGGGGCAAAACGTGTTTTTTACATATGCCTTTATATCTCAAAGAAGAAAATCGATATCCATAAGATTCTTGCTTTAAAATGTAAGAAACATGAATACCTAAAAACCAATTTCAGGATTTTTCAAAATTCGTCTCCCAAGGGGGAGAGGGGGGTTAAACGTGTTCTTACGTGTTTTATCTATATATATAAAGGAATCAACACCCAGCAAAAACTATTGGAGATACAGATATCAAATTTTAAGAGCTTATTACTTTTGGGCTGAAGGCGTCATTTAAGAAGCGATTTTTCAAAAATCGCCCCCCAAGGGGGGGGAGGGGGGCAAAACGTGTTTTTTACATATTCTTTCGTATCTCAAAGAAGGAAATTGATGTCCATAAGATTCTTACTTTAAAATGTAAGGAACACGAATACCTTAAATCCAATTTCAGGATTTTTTAAAATTTGGCCCCAGGGGACGGGGAGGGGGGCTTAACGTGTTTTTCACGTATTCCTTCATATCTCAAAGAAAGAAACAGATATCCATAAGATTCTTGCTTTAAAATGTAAGGAACACGAATACATTAAAACCAATTTCAGGATTTTCAAAATTCGGTCCCCCCCATGGGGGGGAGGGGGCAAAACGTATTTTTTACATATTGCCTCATATCTCAAAGAAAGAAACAGATATCCATAAGATTCTTGCTTTAAAATCTAAGGAATATGAATACCTAAAAACCAATTTAAGGATTTTTCAAAATTTGGCCCTCACGGGGTTAGGGGGGCTAAACGTGTTTTTACGTGTTTTTTACATATTCCGTCATATCTCAAAGAAGGAAACAGATATCCATAAGATTCTTGATTTAAAATGTAAGAAACACGATTAAATGTAACAAACACGATCAATGTCACGATTTTTCGACATTCGCTTTAGATTTTGAAAAAATTGCTAGGAACAATCGAATAATTTATATTTCCTATATATCACCATTTTGAACACCAAATTGGTGGTAGGAGAAAAGAGAGAGATCAATCTTAATTAAATGAAGTGTGGAAAGGTGTGTGTGTGTGTGTGAATTGTATATATTTCGGTTGTTAGTACGTATACATCTAGAGCTCAGGTTAACTCCATTCATTTTTATTATCCTGGGCAACGTCAGGTAATTCTTTGTTTATGAAACCGGCGATTTTCACAAGGGTTTACGGGGAAGCCCTCAAACTCCTCGAAGGGCCGGGATCCAGTGGGTTATCAAAATTGAAAGAAACATTTTAATGCTGACATTAGAATGGGGAGGGGGGGGGATTATTATAATATGCTGATGGGATGATGACCAGTGGAGAGGGGTATAGATTGCCATAAAATACAAATATACATATCATACAAGTAAGCTTTATTAAGGGTTCACCCGTGCAACGCCGGGTATATAAAGCTAGTATATATATATAAATAAAGTAATAGAGCACTTTGTCGAGTCATGTGAGCGTAACGCAATGGCCGACAATCGGCCGATAATCGGTGTATTTTTTTTCTCATGGAAGTACATAAATGTTACATATTTGGAAAGAGCTTTGAAAAATGATAATTTTTTCTGCGTACACTTATTCTGTTAATTCAATAGTTTTAGAGATATTTTAATTCTAAAATCACTCACTGCTGAGAAATCAAATCATCTGGTGCAGTGGTGCAGCCATCTGTCAGCAGCGACGGGAATGAAAATTGACGGGAATTTATTCACTTGAATTTAATACATTTGTAGGCCTTTTTTTTCTTTTGTGGGGACCGAAGTGCATAAATATGTTACACGGATGGCTTGAGCGTAGCTAGGCGAAGCATGCGTATGGTATATATATATATATATATGTGTGTGTGGGGGGGGGGATGGAGTTAGCACTCCATCCTTTAGAAGTGAATTATTAGTCATTAATCATTTTAAATATTTAATGAGACGAGACAATATTTACAGAACAGGACTAACACTTAAGAACATTTGAATGAAATAAAAAGCACACGAAAAGCATCAACAGAACTATTCTGCTCAAAATTGGAAGCTTGCGGAACACATCTGCTCAGTATTCTTCCTCAGTCAACAATATTTGCGCGTAAAGTCCTTCGTGCCGGAGTAGTGATGAATGAAAGTGGAAGTTACAGTTAAGTCCACTGGTGTTGCCAACGCAAACTCACACACACACACACACACACACATATATATATATATATATATATATATATATATATATATATATATATATATATATATATATATATATACAGAGGCTGTTCGCACATTTTTTAGACGATTTTGGTAAGCGGTAATAAAAAATCGTTTGCTGCAAAAGAAATAATTGCAATTGTACTATGTTTTTAAAAGTCAAAATTATCGCCTGCGGCTTGAAAGTTTTGTTTTTATTCAAAATGGCGTTTTTAACAAAGCAGTGGTTCTAAGGTTACATTTATGCTCTTTCCGAAGAGAAATATGCATACTCCGTTATCCAAAAACGATGTGAGAGTCATGGTTTTGTGATATCTAAAGCGTCGATAGGTAATATCGTCAACAAGAAAGGAAAAAAACGTCAAATTGGAGCCTCAAGTGGGACAAAAATTCCAAACAAGTATCCAAGAAAAAAACGGACATCTTCGACTATTGCAAAGGTACGTTGTTTAATGTTAAAAGAAAATCCATAGTAGGAAGAAAGAAAACATGATTAATAAACATGATTGTAGGCAATTTGCGGGTATACAGGGTCCGAAACTAGTATACACAACTGCTGCCTCTGGCAGCTAAAACGGCTCTAACCCGGTTTGGCATCGAGTCGAACTGGGTTTGGATGATAGATCCGGGCAAGTTATTCCATGCTGCTTCAAGTCTATGCGACATTTAATCAATCGTAGTGATTGGAGAGCAGTGTCAGCCCAGTCTCTCAGAAACCCATGGCCACAGAAGTTTTCAATGGGTGAGAGATCTGGAGAACGTGCTAGCCAGGGCAACAGTCGAACACCCTTTGTGTCGAGGTACGTCAGGACACGACTGGCAACATGCGGTCTTGCGTTATCTTGTTGAAAGAGGACGTCTCAAGCCTCGAAGATAGGGCACAGCCACCGGCCTTGAGATCTGAGAAATGTAACTCTGGAAGTTCAGATTACCGACGACGCGAACAAGAGGTTTTCGTGTCGTGTACTCAATGGCTGCCCATACCATCACACCAGGTGCAGGGCCCGTATGACGATATTGAATGCAAGCAGGCCACGTGCGTTCTCCTCGGTACCTCCAGACACGGATACGTTCCTCATGATGCTGCACTCAGAACCTGGACTCGTCTGAAAAGACGACGTGGTGCCACTACTGTATCCAGTTTTGTCGTTGGGCGCACCACTGTCGCCGCGCGTCTCTATGCTACAGTGTCAAGGTCGCCGTGCAGACAGTCCGTGCTGCTCCAGACGTCGTCGTACTGTCCGTGCTAATACTTGTCGTGCTGCAAACAAGCCCATTTCCTGACTCAAGGTCCGTGATGTGGCTGTATGATCCTGCAAGACCAACCTGACAACATGTCTGTCCTCCCAAGCGTTAGTGGCAGGAGGCCGTTGAGATTCTGTATGGCGTTCAGTATGACCCTTCTGAACCCATCGATTCCATATTCGCATGACAGTCGTTGGATTCCGATCAATGCGAGTAGCAATATCGCGGAAAGATAAACCGCCCTCTCGATAGGCCACGATCCTGCTGTGATCGAATTCCGACACGTGTTGGTAGCCGTTTCTCCTTCTAATATGAGGCATAACACGATCTTCTCACAAACAACCAACATTCAAATGCGATTTCCGAATGAGAAACCCGCTGCGTAACTTTCCTTTTATACAGAGTTTGAGATGCCGTTTCTCCCTCCTGCGTCGTTCGATTGCGCTTAAATTCTATTCATTTGCACATCCCAGCATCTTCCTTTCATGCGAATTCGACTTTTGTATCATCCCTCCTTCATGGTGTTCCAATTTTATACATACACACACTATCTACCAATAACTATATGGACACCCATGCAAATGACGATATGTGCGGTCGTGATATACATCCCTCCGCGGTTAAATATCGTGTAGGAAACAACATTGGCATTAGTCGCATGCAAGATGCCAATTTGAAAAGAATTTATGACCTGGTATCAAAATTTCGCCTCTTTAATATCCTGCCAGTTGCGCAGTTAAGATGCGCTGTAGCGTCACATGTTCACTTATTGGACGCCAAACTTTAAAATTTTGCATTTCCATCAAAACCTGTATGCATATCAATTTGTGTCCAATTTGCATTACCCCTTCTTGGTGCGCAGTTTTTTTTTGTGTCTAAGAATGTTTATATATGTATATTACTTTTGAGAACGTTCTTCATTTCATATTTAATACATCACTTTTGCAACCATTAATTTGTGTAGTAGGAATTAAAAGTTAGGGGAATTAAAATTGGCTAAATACTTTAGATTGGCATTTTGGTAATAGTATATATATATATATATATATATATATATATATATATATATATATATATATATATATATATATACATATATATATATATATATATATATATATATATATACTAGCTGTACCCGTCCCGGCGTTGCTCGGGTAATGTAATTACCAAATTTTAGTAGCCTTAACCCTTTGTTAATGGGCGTCGCTTTCATCCTTTTCCTCACCACGATACATTATTTTACCCATATAAATTTAATCCTTTCTGGCACATATTGGCAAAATTTTTGACATAGGATTACTTAAAACGTACAAATTCCTGTTCAATAAAATAAAATTATTAAACAAATCAAAACTACTAAACAAATGAAGTCATTGTTTAAATTCTTCACACATTTTTTCAAACAACAAAGCGCAAGTTATATGAGAATAAGTAACTGTTGCCAAAAAAAATAAGGCATTAGGAAATTGGATTTTTTAATCGAATATCACTGCAATAGTAATCGATTTCCTTGAAAGCGAATATGTCACATCCTCCACATGCTGAAATTCTTTGAAATCTTCATAGATTTTTTCCACAAACACACCACAAATTATATGATATTAACTAAGTATTGGCCAAAAAAATTACGGCATTACTAAATGCGATTTTTTAATCGATTATCACTGCAATAGTAATCGATTTCCTTTAACTATCCAATCCCTCATAGAAAACAAACGCCCCAACACATCACGTGCTTGACGTCGAAAAAGACACGCCCATTTTCCCCCTCTGTACCTTCGTCCGGAAATGAAGAACGAAATCTCCAAAATGAGATTTCTCGCAAGAGTTTCCGAATCATAAAATAAATTATTAAAAAATAACTACAATTTGTAAATTAATTTTGATTCTGGCTTTCGAAACTGTGATGTCTAGGGTCTCTGAGATAAAAATTTCGTAAAAATGTAATGACATTTACGTATCGATTCGACAATTTGGAAAAAAGGGTCGCGGCCAAAATCCCGTTTTTTTCCGAAAAACGGGTGCGTACAGGCGATCGAAAAAAAATCACAATTAATCGATAAATTAAGACAGACAATTTTAATTGTGATTTCCGTATAGTGTCATCTTTCCCGTATAGGCTCGTCCGAAAAAAATTTTTTTTGGATGGATACGTTAGGATTTACGGAGTTTTTACTCGTCCGGGAGCTCCAAATCGCGACTAAATATTTAATTACGGAAAATCTAATTAAAAAATCGAAAAAAGGGCTTCGAGGTGCATAATGAGACTTCGGGGGGCATCTTCGTGTCGAATCTCAAGACTGTCCGACCTGCCGGCTTTGCGCCGTGCCGCGAGCAGACAAAAACTTGGTCACACACACACAGACTTTGCCTTTTATATATAAAGATATATATATATATATATATATATATATATATATATATATATACAGTACAACCCCCCAAATCCGGACGTCTTAAATCCGGAAACCCCCCAAATCCGGAATGTTTTAATAAATGGCCAATTTTACTTTTCTATTTTACCGATAGATGTAGCTACCAAAATGATCGGAAAAAAATGCGCTTCCTTTAAAGGAAGCGACAGCAGCGATTTTGAGGGCTTTCAAGTGTCTGGGAAAGAAGCTGAAATAGCAGAATTAGTAGAATGTGCGCATAAAGGCAACATTAACTTGGATAAATTTGGACATACAGGAAGTTTTAGACATCGACGAAAATGTGCGATTGTCTGTTCTCTTATGCCGCATTTACACATTCGCGATCGCGCCACCCGCAAGACATTCTCGAGACATTAGTCACGTTCCTGCATCGTCGCGAGAGACCATTCTCACATTCCCGCCTCTTGCTGTGAACAAGACTTCCCCTCACAACTTCCCGGCGCCATTCGCCCCTTTGACTCGTGCCAGAAACCGCTCCCGAAGAGAGCGCCACGACTGGAGAGGAGAAACGGGGAGAAAGCCGTTTACACATTCTCCCCCCCGCTATCGCGACTGTGTAAATGCGGGGTGAGAACGGGCACTCGCGTCGATGCAGGAACGTGATTAATGTCTCGCGAATGTGTTGCGGTCTGAAATTATATTATTGATAGTGTGGTAAATAACAAAGGCTATGATGACAGCGATCGTGAAATTGATTCAGAATGCCCCGAAAACTAAAGAATTCAAACGGAAGACTTCATAAGATCATTAGATAAAACAATATTAGGCTTAGAACACCGGAATTTTATCTCGGAACATGAAATTATGGCACTATATAGGATTCGAGAAAAAAATTCTAATAAGCTGGAACTAAAGCAACATACATTATTGACTGAAATGTTTAAATTATAATGTAATTATATGTTCTGCATTTAGGTTTATTTAATAATCAAACCATATTACTTTTCTTTTTAAGTGTGTTTATTTTTTCTCCTAAAATCTTGTAGTGTTATTTAAAAACCTCTCAAATCCCGAAAATTCCCAAATCCGGAATTGCCGTGTCCTAAACAATTCCGGATTTGGGAGGTTGTACGTACTCTCTCTCTCTCTCTCTCTCTCTCTCTCTATATATATATATATATATATATATATATATATATATATATATATATACAGTAACCACCGCTTATAGTGATCAGTGGTTATAAGAATCAACCGTTTATAAGAATCAATATCGCAAAAACAAAAACAAATGTATTATTTCCATGTTAAAATTTTCGCTTTAAAGAATCAATCCACCGGTTATAAGAATCAGTTTACACTCTTCGCTTTTCTTTCATTTTTCCAAAAAAGCCACTTAAACCCTCCAAAGGTACGAAGTTTTTTCTTTATTCTTTTTAAAAGAAAGTGATAAAATGGGATGGAATTCAGTCGTAAAATGCATCCCTTTCTTTGTTAGACATAACATAATAGTTTCCCCTTAAACGCTTTAGCTAAACACTGTCCTATTAGCTTGACCCAGGGGCATCTTACCCTTGCCGATCCGATTTCACTTTTCTCCACTGACAAACAAAGACAGGGACTCTTTTTTTCCCACCTCCCACATCCTGGTTGCGGCTTCCTGAACCCTGAAACTCATAAATCTTCGGGGAAGTGTCCACTATCACTTAGGAAAACGTGACATTATTAGATTCAGCACGTTATCAAACCGTGAAACGTAATCTAGAAGGTGAATCTTTGCCTGAGGCTATATTTATTGAAAGAGGTATAAACAGCCTCCTGTAAACTTCATTACGTCAAACTACCATAGATAACTTCTTGCACTCTTCCTGTAGTGGAAATGTTAAAATGTTAAGCAGGTATGTTGTAACAAATATTGGATTTTTTTCTTCTCTTACTATAATCATGTGTATCTACTTATAGGTTAATTAAGTTGTATTTTTAAAATTATAAAAATAATTTTAATAAAAGATAATTAACGTAAATTAAAGAGTATTTTATTGCAAATTATCTAATTTATGTATATATAGGTGTGTGTGTGTTCCTGTCCAAAAACCTAAATTTCGGCTATAAGAATCAACCGCTTATAAGAATCAAAAACAGTAATAACAAACGTGATTCTTATAAGCGGAAATCACTGTATATATATACACCAATAAGTATTTGGACACCCATGCAGATGTCAATATATGCGGTCTTGATATTCGTCACGCCCTCCGCCATTAAATATCATGTAGGAAACAACATTGGCATTTGTCGCATGCAAGCCGCATTCAACCGATGGCTCACATACTCCAGGAGTTTCAGCATCCGGATGAATACCATCCGTAAGGAGGCACATCCGCTTGGTTTTCATGGTCGTGCTGCTGCCCATAAGCCTTTGATCACAAAGTCCAACCGCGCTGCTTGGTTAATGTGATGCAAAGCACGTCGAAAGAGGACCTTAGATCAGTGGAAAAGGGTTCTCCGGAGTGACGAATCCAGGTTCACTCTCTATCGTTCGTATGGCAGGGTCTGAGTCCGGCGTCTGCCTGGAGAACGCCTCCTGCCAAAATGCATTATGCCCACAGTAAAATTCGGCGGAGGTGGAATTATGGTCTGGGGTTGTTTATCCTGGTATGAACAGGGACCCTTGGTCCCAATTCACGGTAAGCTCAACGCCGACGTCTACTCCACTATTTTGGATGACAGTGTGCTTCCTACGTTGTGGCAGTTTTACGGGTTGGACGTATGTTATCTCCAGGACGACAATGCTAGCTGTCCTGTTGCTAGGTCCATCATGGATTGGTATGGTGACAATGGGGTTAAACAAATGGACTGGCCTGCCCAGATCCCAGACCTGAACTCTATCTAGAACCTCTGGGACGAGTTGTATCGCCGAATTAAGGGGTGAAACAACCGTCCATAATCGGTGAAGGAACTTACATGTCTTTTCTAAGCCGAGTGGAAGAAAATACCACTAGCCGTCATACAAGGACTTGTGGAAAAGCATATCCCTGAGGATTGAGGCTGTAGTTGCCTCTCGTGGAGGCTCTACCAACTATTGAATATGAATAAATTTTGTTTTTCTTTTTTATCACAGGTGTCCAAATACTTATTGGTAGATAGTGCATATATATATATATATATATATATATATATGTATATATAAGCATAGCTCTCAGATTCGAGAGCAGCTCTTCAGGCTATTAACTTCCCATGTTTCTCTCGATCCAAAGATATTGATGACTGTGTTAACCTTCTGGAACGGTTCTCGGATCATAATGAAACAGTTGTCTTGCAGTGGATCCCGGCCCACTGCGGAATCGAGGGTAACGAGGCTGCTGACTTCCTGGCGAAAAAGGGGACTTCTGTTTTACAGCTTAACAACTAGGATTTGTTGCGACCATTCCATGAAGACGATAGTCAAAAAGACCCCCAAGTGTTCCTTCTCACAGGTTGTTGCCGCTAGAAGCGGTCACAAGCACTGGTATGTCCATGTCCATGCTATTCCTGAGTGGCCTAGAGGTAAATTTGTGTCAATGCTACGGAATTTTTCTGTCCATGATTGCCCCCGCAAGCACCTCCACAGAATTAACTTGGCTCCCGATCCTCTTTGTCTCCTGTGTGATAACCTGGAAGAAATGGACATGCCTCACCTTGCTTCCTGTCCTGCTCTACCTCCCGTTTCTTTATGGGAGCGCTATTGGATTGCCAGACATAAATTGGTGGATTAAGTGATGTCATTTTTCTATCTTGTATTTTTGTCCCTTTGATATCTGTAGGGATTTGATTTGATAGGGACTGCAGTGCTGCCCACACAGTGGCTCCTTTCCTTCCGCCAGAAACGCTCTAAAAATATAACAGGTGAACTACGGCAGTGATTCCTTTATAACTAGTTTAATTCAGGCCGTTCTGTGCGTGCCATGTAATAAATGCATGATGGAAATGCTCTAATGTTCTTAGGGCAGGTTTTAAAGTCACTGAGAACTTCCTTCATTATTCTGGATTATTCGCCTCTATCTATCTCGTGTGATTCGTATTTGAGGAAAAAAAATGATTGACATTTCAGAAAGCTATTGAGGTGTCGCCGCTTTGTTTGTCGAGGAAAAGTGCTATGCTTCAGTTTCAAGGAAACAAAAAACTCTAAGAATTCCATTAGCACCGAGACGAAGTATATCGCTGTGTAGTGCGAGTTATTATCGAGCAGTCGAAGTCGAAATACACGATAAAATTATCGCACTCCGCTGCTAAATGCATTTTCGCCTAATGACGCACTGTTGCGACAGTAAAAGTTTGGATTTTGTTATTAACCTTCTCCCACTCCCGTTTTTTTTTTCTAATTTTTGTTTAGAGAAAAAATAGTAAAAAAATAGACGATCTTTGACTATATCAAAAGTTTATTTGGGAAAAAAGATTTTTTGAAAATCGTATCTTGAAGTAGGGAATTTTTTTTACCTTTTTTTCATCCTTTTTTTTAACCTTCTTTAAGACATGATTTAAGGCATGAAAGAGAATTTTTTTCACCGTTTATCAGAAAACTAGCTGAATACCCGTGCTTCGCTACGGTGTACATTAAAATTAAAAACAACGGTCAATGTAAGCAATTAATGCCAATATATATATATATATATATATATATATATATATATATATATATATATATATATATATATATATATTTATAAAAAAAATCGTAACGGATATTTTTATAGATAAAATAATGTAGAAGAAAATATTCAAATTAAATACAACGGTCAAGGTATGCAATTAATTTGTATATAATTTGAATTAAATTCTTAAAAAACTTCCATCTCAATTAGTCTAGTGGTTAAATTTTATCTTGTACCGAATTTTAATATTTTTTTTTGTCAATTTATTTCGTTGTTATGTACGTGACGTAAAATTAATTTAAAGTATTACAAAAAGAAAAGAAAATCACGTGATCAGCATTTAATAAATTAAATTCTGAAAATTAATTTTTAAAAATTCACCAAAAATTCAGAAAATGGAGGTAAAGATTCGAAAAAGATTTCATTTTAATGAAATTTTTATGATCTTTCTCTTGATATAAATTTTATAACCCTCAGATTATTATTTTAAAGGCAAACTTTAAAGAATGTTACAAAAACAGCTTAAAAATTTAATTTAAAAAATCTAAGAAGAATTTTTTTTAAATCTTTCTTAGTGCATCCCTTTACTATAAGAATCGCCATGCAAAATTTCAGCCGTTTAAGTCCAGCGGTTTTAGACTGTGCGTTATCTGTCAGTCAGTTACTAAACTGTTTTCTATATACAGTGGCTCCCAAAAGTGTTCGTACACTTACGATTTTCAATGAAATAGGGGTCTATCCATTAATTAAAATGAATATTTCAGAATGGATATTTAATAATAAGATCTATAATCTATTCTTAACAAAACTACATGAAATAATTTGAAAACATAGTAAAACTTTATTTTTAAGAAACCAGTAATCAAAAAGTAACAAAAACTTTATCTCACAAAAGTCATCGTACACTGAAATATTTTCGGATAAATTCATAATTAAAATTATCATTTGGCGCTTTATTTTTATTTTTAAATTGTTGTGGCATTTAAAATATCGTTTGGCTTTAATTTTTGCTTGCCTACTCCGTAATATTCTATTTATTATTTTAAAATGGCTCGTAGTCGTAAAGAAACAACAAACAGCATTCGAAAATTGATTATTTTTCATCATAGTAGTGGTAAATCAGTTCGGAATATTGCTAAATTACTTAATTTATCCCATTCTACTGTGCAGTATGTGAAAAAAACGCTTTAAAGAATAAAATTGGATCGAAAACAAGGTAAGAAAAGGCCGTCCGGCAAAGTTAACAAAACGTGATCAGAGATTTATAATTAGAAAATTTGTGAAAAATCCACGTTTGAGTGCTGTAAAAATTTCTGCAGAATTCAATGAAACATTTTCTACTTCAATTTCACCTGAAACTGTTCGACGAGTTCTCAGAGCAGCTGGATTACATGGGTGTTCTGTCCGTAGAACATTTTTTGTGAGTGAGAACGCTTAGGCTTTCCTCCGCACTATCAATGATAAATAAGCCCCAAACGTATTAGAATAATGTCTTTATTTGCCGATGAAAGCAAGTTTAACATTTTTGGTTCCGATGGGCGTATAATTGTATGGAGAAGAAAAAATGAGGAACTTAATCCCAAGAACTTAGTAGGAACAGTTAAGCGGTGGAGGTGTCCTTGTGTGGGGGTGCATGTCAGCATCAGGACTAGGTAATTTCGTATTTATTGATGGCATAATGAATCATGCTGTTTATATAAATATTTTAAGAGACAATTTAAAATTATCAGCCCAAAATTTTGGTATTGGAAACAACTTTGTTTTTTATCAAGATAACGATCCTAAGCACACGGCTCTCAACGTTCGCCTCTGATGTCTCTATAAATGTCCATAAGTTTTGAAAACACCACCTCAATCGCCAGATTTAAACCCAATAGGACATATTTGGAGAGAACTAGAGGTTCGAGTACGAAAACACGACATTCACATGAAAAGCGAACTAAAAACAGTTATGATGCAAGAATGGATGAACATTGTTACAGAAATTACAAAAGAACTAGTGCAATCTATTCCCAGACGTTTAAAAGCTGTTGTGGATGCTAAAGGATATCCTACAAAATATTAATTTAACGAAAAATTAGAATATTTACTAATATGTAGAGATTTTTTACAAGTGTACGATGACTTTTGTGAGATAAAGTTTTTGTTACTTTTTGATTATATATATATATATATATATATATATATATATATATATATATATATATATATATATATATATATATATATATATATGTAAATGTTCGTTTGTACAAAACCTCAAATCTCCGAAAGTTCTTTACCGATTTCTTTGAAATTTTGACACAACGTTGCATTCGAATACGTGAGTGTTTTTATATACCTATTATATAGATGCCACACCTGTGACAGGTATAAACATGCATTTTTTAATCCCCCGCTATACTAAATGTTTTACAGCAAACGAGAAATGTCTTTCCCTTCCCCCTCAGAACAGAAATTTGTCACGGTAGGGTGTGACCCCACTATCAACAGTCCCCACAGGTCATAAAGTACGCAGGGATCGTTCTAGACCAGGGGTCGGCAAGCTATTGAAAGGAAGAGCGAAAAGTTACAATTTACAAAATTTCCCAGTTTTTAAAGAGCCACTAAAAATTTTCGTTTCAATATTATAGTATTTGCTTATATATATATTTGATTTTTGATTTAAAATAAACGGCTTTAAATACGAAATAATATTTATTCATATAAAAACACAAATATAGATAGTTACATCAATGGGAGCATTGGCTTTGCATGCCTTTTGAAAGTTTGATTAAATCTGGCTTATAACTTGTTGTTTTAAGTTTCAAGGATGACTCTAGATTTTTATTTGTTAGTTGACTTTACTTTTTAATATATTCATGCATGAGAACGCTTGCTCGCACGAATATGTCGACCCGAAGAGTGTCAGCACTCCATATGCCAACTTCTTCACCTCACTGCAGCATTCTGGAAGACTATTATATGCGCCGAATATGAGGGCCTCATCTCGGAATTTCTTTTAGAGCTGTCCACTTGTGCTGCGCGATGTGCATGCATTTCTGGACCTCCAACTCTTCCAACTTGCTCTTGAGTTCTGTGAACTTTCCACTCCACAAGTCTTTGGTTTTCAAATCTAGCAATTGCATTTGAAGCGTTCCAGCATCAATTTCAAATGGCTCAATAGTTGATTTCATTTGTATTTGTGTTGAGAGGATTTACTATGAATGTGAGAGTACTTTTGTTTGTTTTGAATTGCTAGAATCTCTCAGTGAATCCATCCTTCATGTTTTTTAAAGCTATGCTGAAGTAATTCGTGTCAATAGTTGCATTGGTCTCATCGCGATATTGCTTCAGATTTTTTTAAATGAAGTAATTTACCGCTCTCCATGTCTTCAACAAAAAAAAAATAATTTTTTTTCGAAACAAACTACTTCTTCAAGCAAGGCGTAGGCTGGATTGCCCTTTCCTTGCAGTTTTAGATTTCGTTCATTTAGCTTCATTGTGGTATCTACCATGAAGTTGAATTTTTGCAGCCATTTGTCTTCTTCCAATTCGGGATGGTCAATGCTTTTTTCATTGAGGAATGTTTTTATTTCACTCAAGCACAAAGCAAAACGTTGCAATACGTTACCCCCTAGAAAGCCATCACACTTTATTGTGCAGAACTAGGTCAGAAAACTGGCTATCTATTTCTTCAAGGAAATTTTTAAACTGGCGATGGTAGAGTGCTTTTGCCAAGATGCTGTTAATAATCTTTGTTAGATCTTGGGCTCTATTCCACAAGAAATTTCACACACAATAATTAACTCTCATAGTATTTAATCTCTTTATTCCTTTCTCTAATGAATAAAGCTAGCTCTCTTACTCTGTCTCTCTCAGAGCTAATTAAAAATTTCAAAATTAGAGTAGTGCCAAAAGTGATAGATATTTCACATGTGTTTAAGCATACATTAAAATTTGGCATGGGTAATTCAATTTTAGTAAATGTATCTTGCAGAGAATTTGCATATACATCAGGCCTTTTTAAATATGAATTTTAAAAATTATGCTCAGTAACAAGTTTGCTGCTTGTAAACTTCCTCAATCAGCATACAGATATATCAGAAAATTTTGCGCAATTTTTTTTTAAAAATATGTCCACTTTACTCTTAATGAATACTAGGTTGAAGTACATAATGTTTCTGGCCTCAATTGGGTATTACAGTCAACCTACTTTTATTTGCTAATGGGTAAAGCTTATGTAAAGAAACAGTCAGTATAACTTATATAAAATACAACATGCTTGTGCAAATTTTAAAAATTTGTTAGTAAACATATCTGGAGTTTTAAGTAAGCCAAACTATTTATATATACTCTGAAATTCTATAAGTTGATTATGGCAGTAATAATTAGTAATAATATTTTAAATACTCCCACTGAAAAACTGTAAATTTAATGAAATTTCTAATAGTGTTACTGCAGTAATTGATCTACTTCTAACCAAGATTATCCTAAATATTAAATAAATAGTCTCAATTTAAAGGCAGTTTTCAAATGAGGATTTCAAGTCTTTTCTATACAAGTTATATTTCTTTTGTTATTAAGCTAGTTAATTCATTGGTTGATTAAAGATAACTGTATCGAAAAGTCTGAATTGTAATAAAAGAGATTGCAAAGTTAAATACATAAATACATATCTAAAGAACCTATTTAAGCCAAAGAGACAGGAGTCCCTTTCATAAATAAAATAGTTTTGACAGATCAGTAATTGCCAAACCACTAACAACACAATATACTTCTATTGTTCAGAAATAGTGGAGCGAGTAAGAATTTCATAGGTATAATGTGCTTGTAGCCAATGATTGTGTGTACATGTAGTATAACTTGATAAACTACCATTTGTACTTTTTTATTTTTTGAAAAGAACTAATACAACAACCCCAAAAGGGACTTGTAGCCTAGATTATTCAATGCCTAATATTCAACAGGATTTAAGAAAAAAATCATGATACTGATAGTATTTTCAGTGTCATATACCCTATGATCCTATTATCACCTTGTACTTATCAATAATTTAACTGCCAAGGAACATAAATATAGTTCTTTAGAGGCTTTCAGATATCAAAAGCCTCTAAAGAGATTTAAATATAAAAGTTTTCTTTAGGTGATAAAATTTTTCTAGATGATAGTATCACTATTCACATAGCTAAATGTGCATAAAAGTTATTTGAGTAACGTGAAATTGAAGTTAATCATTTTTAAGTCAAGTCCAGAACCTACAGATCTATACACTATTAACTTTTCAGGAAACACATAATATTCTCCGTAAAAGTACTTTAAAAGCCATTTAGAAGCTGTAAGAGCCTATTCCCTAAATTAAATGTCATTTTAAAATTAAGTAATGTCTCAAGACCATACAAGAGAAGAATTTTCTTACTTTCAAAGATTCCTTTATTCCTTTATTTAATTTATTTCCCTTACACACACACACACACACACACACACACACACATATATATATATATATATATATATGTGTGTGTGTGTATGCATATATATTTTGGCCAATGCTTCAATTTTTAAAAAAATGTATAAGAACTCATCTCTCCTCTATCTCATGGATACAAAAATACAGAAGACATATCCCTCAGGTACTGACTCAGCAGTCATGGACCAGTTTCAATCAAATTTATTAAGAAGACTATATTAGTTCTTATGCCTATAGTCTTTAAGACTGTAAAACTCTCTAAAACCTTCATAGACAATGCAAAATTACCAAAGTATTGTTTTACATATATGAATTTTACATATACAGTAATTAGAGACCCCATACTGCTTAGTACTTAAGTTATCACCTCCATAACTGCAAGCTAAATAAGTCAAACAGTAAATTCTACTAGAATAATTTGTTGGAATAATGATTTTCTATTACCAGATAATGGATTTAGTGCAAACTGATCTGTAATCCTAAGATGTCACTTTGTAAAGGTCTGATATTTTTAACTATCCAAATGTTATAGAGATGATATACACTAAACATGACAACTAAAACCCTCAGTAATATTTTGTTGAAATTTCTATCGACTATATATCAAGAATATCATGCTATTTTTGTTGAATCGTTTAGTTATCGTGCTATTTTTGTTTTTGTATAATATCAAATACATTAGTGCATGTTTTTATTTCTTGAAGTGTATGCACTACCCATCAAAATATAAAATTGCTGATTGAAAATACTAAACTTGATGCACTAACTCAGAGGTGGCCAACCGTTTTGGGAAGAGTGCCACTATCTGAAGAAAAAATAATATGTGTGTCACTTCCAACTTTTCCAACATACTAAAAATTATAAAAAAGTAAAAAATGTTATTTATAGGTTGATTATGGGATTTTTACTCAAGTAGCATATTTTTTTCATATAAGGCTGAGTAGTGGAGATTTAAAAAATAATAAATAAATCAAACAAATAAACAAACTTATATAAGCATTTTTAATAATCATTAATAAGCATTTTTAAAGGCTCAGTCAGTTAGGTTATGTACAAAATAAAAATGGATAATTTGAAACATTTAATTCTAAATAACTATTAAACAGGGAGTACTTAATTAATGTGGCTTTTGAGTCATATATATTAGGATTAGTTCTTGAAGATGCTAACAAAATTAGGTGTTTTAGGTGCATATCAGTTAATCTTGAACAATATTTTGATTTTATTATGTTCATAATAGAAAACATATGTTGATCCAAACCTACAACAATATCTGACAGCCAAATTGTGTAAATTTGAAAAATTGCTTGTTGGTACAAATTTCTAAAATTCAATTTAATTAGGATCACTTGCAGTTGAAATAAGTTCCTTATATTTGCTGTTCAGTGTAGTATGGTACTGTAGGTCAATAATTTCGATTTGGATTTCAGGGGGTAACAATTAACGTCTTGCAGAGAAATTAAAAAAGGATTTGTGAAAAGATCAGCATTTTTTTTATCATCTTGAAAATCATCAAACTTAGCACTAATTGCTTAATGTGTAATGTATGTAATACTTGGTTTAATCAACAAAATGTATTCGCTGTCTTTTTCATTTTTATTTTTATTCAAGTGATGGATCAGTATTAAATCGAAGTCTTCATCCGAAGACGAATCTTTGAGCTCAGGCCATCCAGACATCGTGTTCTCTACAATTGAATATGGCGCTACCACATGCTTGCGATAGCGCGTTTGTTTACCTTGTACGGCGCATGCGTGTGTCAAAAAGTACGTTTCTCCGGTGTGCGGATACTTTCGACATTTATCTCACGTGTCGCATTGCTGACGCTTGTGGAGGTAGCAGCGAGCGGCTGTCTGAAACATCTGCTTTTTCGGTGTGAGGCCTGCCTACAACAACACTGACTCCCCCCTCTCTGGGCAGGGAGCGTCCCTCATAGGGTTGCTACATTTTTGGTATGGCGCTTTCGTAGAAGGGTTGCTACATTTTTGGCATCCGCCAGAACAATCTTAATTACCAAGTTCATGACCTGAACTATTTCGGCTGGAAATGTTTGGGCACAAAGAGCTTCTTGATGAATTATGCAGTGAAACGTTAGAATTTCATGGTTTATTTTTTTCTGAAGAATTGATATTACCCCTCTATGTATTTCTGTCATACTTCTGGCTCCATCAGTTGCTATAGAAACGATTTTATTTATATCGATTCCATTGTCTCGTAGGCATTTTTGCACAGCATTTGCTATATCTTCTCCACGAGTTTGCCCTGAGAGCGGTAGCAATCCTAGCAGTTCTTCTTTTGGACCTTGGGACGACATATACCTGATGAAAAGGGTAACACAGCGACGATTAACACAAGGGTAACACAGGGGCGATTCAGCGTACACAGTATGGAAGCGGACTCAAGCTAAGACCCAAGTTCTATGGCCCATGCCAAATTACAACCGCCAAGCCAAATGATCGGTATGAAATGTAGAAAGTTGGTCAGCACGAAGGACCTAATACCACGACTACAGCAGCTGACTTTATGAAGCCGTGGAAGGACTAGCTCCCTCAGTTGATGAGGATCCTTTGAAAAAATGTTGTACATAGTTTTATAATCTTTGTTATTTTTAGTTTTTTCCAGGTTATATCCCAGTATGGTAGCAGACACTGGGGTAACTGTACTATCAGGAAGGGCCGAGAATGTAGACTCGGACCCTGATGCCCTGCGCACGAGCCATCCGCATCGGGCCCAGATCGACCCCCTCAACCTCCTGGCTGCAGGAGGGAGGGAATAGGTCGTTGAACGGGGAGAACGGACTCTGCCATCGGAGTGGAAAGTCGTCTCGGGATCTCTCTTATAGCTCGCTTGTGTGCGGGTTCTGTAACGTTTTTCAGACTATAATTGTTGTTTTGTTTTAAGCCTAGTGTCTAGGATTTTCTTTCATTGTCTGCGTCTTTTTCTGCATTTGCCCTGTGGTAAATTTGTTACCATATACATATATATATATATATATACACACACACACACACATATATATATATATATATATATATATATATATATATATATATATATATATTTATACACTCGTGTCCATAAATTAAGGATAATTCAGAATCACACGGAAATCGAACTCTAAAGTAAAACTTTCACCTGTAGAATTATCACACACATCTTCAAGAATAATATGCAAATTACAGACAGCCACCAGATGACGCCGATAGTACGTCACAATGATGAGAGTGTAAGAGAGGGGTATATAAGGAATGGTAACAAAGAAGTAAAATTTTTCACAAGCGTTCTGTAAGCCATTCAGTGCCATAACCGAATAGTTATGACGCATGTGGATGATTTTTTTACGTGGTAGAATTATCGGCCTCCTGGAATGTGGGCGTACTCAGATGGAAGTATCCGAGGAACTTGGAATTGCCTAAAATGTCATCTCTAGACTTTGGCAACTATTCCAAGATGATGGAAATGTCAGCAGACGTTACAGTACAGGTCGCCCCCGAGTTACAACGCCGAATGAAGACCGGCATTTGGAAGTAACTGCCAAAAGAAGCAGACGGAGCACAGCATCCGACCTGTCTCGTCAGCTATCTGCAGCTACGGGTACCACAGTTTCAAGGGAAACCGTGTACAGACGTTTTGGAAATATTGGTCTATATGCTCACAGACCTGTCAGATGTGTTCCGCTCACGGCCACTCACTGTTGGCAGATATTAGCCTGGAGTAGAGAACATGCAATGTGGACATCGTCACAGTGGGCATGTGTGATGTTTTCCGACGAGTCCAGGTTTAGCTTGCAGTGTGATTCACGTCGGATTTTCATATGGAGAACACCAGGTACCCGTTACCACCAAGACAACATTATTGAACTACACCGTTACGGTGGTGCAGGATTGCTCGTTTGGGGTGGAATTATACTGGGCTCCAGAACAGGTCTGCATGTTCAAATCGGAACCATGAAAGACAACATTTATCGGGACATCATTCTGGAACAACATGTACGTTTGTTTACGGGTGTCATAGGCGCAGAATTTGTGTTTATGGATGACAAAGCCCGTTCCCACCGAGAAAACATCGTAAACGGATGTCTTCAATCTGAGGATATCACCCGTATGGAATGGCTAGAATTCTCACCTGACTTGAATCCGATAGAACATGTGTGGTACATGCTTGGCCCACGAGTTGCAGCCCGTCAACCACCTCCTACGTGTGTACCGGAACTTGGGAGAGCATTGCTTGCTGAGTGGTGTAATCTTCCCCAAGATCAGCTCGATAATTTGATACTCAGCATGCCTAGGCGTTGTACGGACTGCATTTCATCTCATGAGAGGCATACAATGTATTAACCATCATACCAATCATGTAATATTAAGTTTTTGTAAAGGAGATTCTTTTTTACAATTGCTCCAGGGAGCAAAAATCGTAGTTTTTATGAATGGTATCATACATACACCATCTTTTTTGTTCTTTACCTTTTGTTTAATAAATGGGCTTTATGAATAAGTCACGTTTGTTTTGCTTCTGAACCTTTATTTGCCGGAGCTGGCATTATCCCAAATTTATGGACATGAGTGTATATATATATATATATATATATATATATATATATATATATATATATATATATATATATATATATATATATATATATATATATATATATATATATATATATATATATATGTGTGTGTGTGTGTGTGTGCGTGTGTGTGCGTGTGTGTGTGTGTGTGTGTGTGTGTCAAAGTTAGCAGACAATACATTTTCATCAACCGTCAATTTAGATCTGATTAACCAGTCAGTTGAATGAGTTAATTATTTGATCAATGCGCAGACGGTTATGAAAATCTAATTTTTCTCGACGTCTTCAATACCTTAAGATATCAATTCAGGTCTCTGTTGTATATTTTCTCCCCAGGGTAGTTATGTATTTTTTTATCTGTTTAGTTCCATATGTTTAGTTTCATGTGTTCATTCGAGAAGTGTGCCGGTGTCGTCACAGTTCTAAACTGAATATATTTAAGGCTTCTGTACACAAACCCTATTGGATTCACTCACCTCAACGTTAACCTATGGAGAAAATGTGTCCAAGCATTGCCCACTTGGATTGAAAGATTATTTTTCTCTCCAAAATTGAACACCGTAATAGAGAAAGAATTTTCACACCTTGGGACACTTTTCGGTTTCTTTTTAAATCTAAAGAATATTTTAAAATTTAAATTATTCGAGGCACAAAATCTGGTATAGTGTGTTTTAAACCCTCATTAATTCCTTTGGTGGACGACATTTATAAAATGAATCCTGTTGCAAGGTGCAGAAAAGTTCAGGCTATCTGAAAATACCATTTTTATTGGATTTTCAGCATTTATGTAGCTGTAAATAGTAGACACATTTCCGCCATAGAATAACATTAAAGTGCAAATCCAATAGGGTCAGTGCATAGCAGCCTTAAGCAGTGGGAGGACGTAGAAAGGGTGAATAAAAATTTAGGGTGCTGGGGAAATTGATAACAATTTAAACAACTTTTAATATTCTTTATCAATACAACAGTCGAAAATTCTATCAAGTTCACAGATTCAAGGAACACTTAACACAAGCTAGACAACGAAAGAAAATCACTACATTTTCTTCTTCTTTCTTTTGGGTGTGTGTGTCCAAAATGTCAGGCATTTATCCTGAAAACATTCTGCCCCATTCAAGCACACACTCTTAACCCATTTAAGACTGGCGTTGCGAAAACGCAACATAAATTTCTGTATTTTTGAAAGACATGTTCTAAGTTTTGTACGTCTGAAGTAACATTTTTATTTTATTCTCTATACTTTAATTGATCATAATAAATTTTTTGTTTCCACATTTTCTCGCTTTTAGCACTTGCAAAAAATTGTTTTTTTCTGCTGTTTTAAAAGGGAAAAAAATGACTAATTTCAAATAATAACCTTAGATAGCAGCACATGTTAAATTTCTGATTTGATGCTTGTTCCGAGTTTACCAGAGACTAAAGAACAAAATGGCTTCAACGGGTAAGGCATAATTTTTGTTTTTATGTTTCTCAGTTCATATTTTTAAAAATGTTGCGAAAACGCAACATCAGTCCAATGTGCATTACTTAATTCCAATGGGTATTATTAGTGCTACCTAGTTTTTTATGCAGTAAATTGGTATTGTTTGCATTTCTGATAAGTTTGTCTCTAGAAAAAGCGATTTTTGACATTAGAAGAGACATTGCGAGTATTTTCATGGGCTAGATGATGATGATATTTCAGAATCGTCCTCAACACAAGCTAATGATGAACCATAATTCGTCATTATCCCTCCAGATCCGAATGATTTGAAGGATGAAGAAGCTATTGATGATAATATTTTATGTGAAAATGTCGAATCCCCTAAAGACATTGCAGGTGAAATCGACAATTTTTTTCTAATAAATGTAAAAGTAAGCAGTATAGTAAGAAAAAGGAGTATATTGTATGGGAAAAATGGAGACTCTACATGGATGTAAGAAATTCTAAAATAAGTTTATTAGAGTTTCAGAGATCTATATCTTTGAGAGAGCCATATCTTTGATAAAAAGGCTTGAAGAAATGCAGATGAATTCTGTTTTACCTGAAACTTCACATATTGGAAGACCATCTTCAATTCAAAATCTAATTCTCAATGAAACTCGGAAAAACCGTATGGGCCATATTATTACTAAAAATAGTAAAAATAAACAAAAAAAATTTAAACACTGCAAAAGTCAAACAATTACTATATGTAATAAGTGTAATGTACCTCTTCATGCGAAAAGTTTCAAAGATTTAAAAAATTTTAAAAAAATTTTTATAATTTTAAAATTTTTATACCGCTTTGGACTGATTTTGCGAAAACGCAACATTTTGTAACTCTCGTAAAAATAAATTTAATTTTATGGAAACAGCTTATTTGTGTAATTCTTGTTCTAAGAAGTGTTAAAAAACTGTTTGGTGTATTTCCAATAAAGGAAACACGGAGCGGTCCTAAACGGGTTAAAGGAGAAAAAAATGATGGTAAATGAATACCGATATTGCAGTAGCGGATCATCACACAGGCGCAAGAAGCACTCGCTTGGGACCTGCGAAAGTTAGCAGCTTCAAAGAGTGATACATTCTTGGGGGCCTCAAAACTTAGTTGCGCTTGGGGCTCTCCAGTTGCTTGATTCGCGATACTGGTAATAACCGTAGTATCGGAAATTTCCGTCATTTAATCGCGGCTCTTTTTATGTGAATTTCGACAACATTTCTGAACGTTATCTAACATGGATATTTACTAACTGACAGGGCCCGATTTAGAAAATTCTTGACTATAGATATATTTCTTAACTCGGGATGCCCCCCCCCCTAACACTGATGTAGGCGTAACATTTCCAAAATTGACACACACAAAAAATAATCATGAACCATTGTGAAAGTACCATTTTACCACGAATTGGCTATTTGAAACGTAGAAGCCTATAACATTATCAAATAACAAAAAGCAATACAACGTATTAACTTCATCAATAAAAGACCAATACAATGCAACCAGAAAAACTTATTAATCCCTTATATACACTATAACATATATATGATGAACTATACATATAACTATACATATGATGAGCCAATCAATCAAATTTGAAAGGATATTATAAAAAAAATCCTATTAAAAAAGGTTAAATAAAAAAAATTTTGAACTGGGAATTTTCTTTTTTTTTCTTTTCTTTGAAAATAAAAAATTTTGCGGAGACCCCTAGGCCCGGGCCTAATGGAAAATCAGGGTCTGCTAACTGAATAATAATAATAATAGTTATGAAATCCACAAACAGTCAAATGTCACTTTTCTAGGTCATTCAATTCCGTGAGCACTAATATACTGGCCCCACATGTGCAAATATTAAACATATGGTTATTTTTGTCGGAAGTTCCATGCATGATTCAGTAATACCGTAGTTTCTGGTTTCAAAATGAAAACTATGTAGAGTGAAATGTAACCAAAATGGTCGTTTTTTTTCTCCCATTTACAACAAGAACAGAATACGGGGATCTCACATTAGAATGTTTATCTATAAATGGATTGTTATCTTCGATTCAGATGTCCTTTTCCCAAACGCTATCTATCGCGAGAATATTTCCTGGAAAACGCATCAATTGCCATTAGTCGTCAAATTGTGTCGCTCTTGTAGTAAGTTAAACTGTTTCATTTTCCTAGTTTCAGAATTATCTCTTGCTACTTTATTCTAATATTTTACCGTTTGCAAAATGCGATAGGTCAAAAATATTCTAACTATACATATTTTTATGTGTGCTTGGAAAAATACTTAAAATCAAAGTTTTAAAAGAAATCTTGCATATATATTATAAGTATATATATATATATATATTTTAAAGTTTTTCGCTTCCCAAAGTTCGCAAAATTTGTTGATTAAAGTTTTTTAATTCTCAGATTTGTCTTAACCATTCTTTTTGAAAATGATCCTGAATAATCTCAAATCAAGTTATTTTCATATTAATAGACTAGTGGCTTCGCCCCTAGGCTCGCTATGCTCGCTCCTCTGTTATGGCTAATAGCGAGATACATAGGGGTGATTCTCGGGCAATGTAACAGCTTCCATCCATTTACTGTTGTCACCCTTAATGCGAAGGGCGTTTCATCACTGTTGAATTATGAGCTTTAAAATTCAATTAAGAATGGAAAATTTAAGATATAGACTTGAAATGAGGTTTATGTAAATAAGAAAACTTTCAGCTTCCAGATGATGTAAATATTTTCTTTGTAAGATAAAAACTCGAGGAGAATCGATATTGCATCCACATAGGGGACGATATTTCTTGAAAAACTGTGTTTCATTTTTTGATGAAAATATTAGTCTGTTTTAAAATATTTTTAAACAAATAAGGTCTAGTTTGAAAGAAAAATGTTTGTAGTCTTAGATTGTAAAAAGATCAAAATTCTACGATCATATTTTGGCGAGTTATCGTGATCTGAAGAAGAAAAAGTCAATATTTTCCCACAAAATATAAATTTAAAAAAAACGTAAAGTCCGACGAAGATGAGACATGTCTTACTTTGTTCCCCCCCCCCATTTTTCTGCATCCATTGGTGTCGCTCTCGACCCCATACCCCCAGCGGTTTCGGAGGAGATAGCGTGACAACCTTTTAACAGCGGCAGCGGGAGTTACTTTTTTTTAGAATAAAGAGAAACGAGAACCTTCATACTAAATGTAAATGTTTATATTTTCTTTTAGATCTCTAAGATCGACCACCTTCCTTTACGAGGATATTTACTAATCTCTCCCATTTAAAATTAAGATATTTGGCTGTTTAGGCTCCTTATTCACCTTTCACGCAAAATTCTTCATAAATTGTGGCCGCTAACGCTTGAAAGTCTTTCAGTTTTGCTTTGAGTCTAAACTTCAAACTGAGAAGTCTTTCGCGTTGAGCTCTATTCACTGGAAAGATCTCAGTGATTACCATTAAAGTAAATCTATCTAGATACATCCCCCTGTGGTTTGTCGAAATTTCTTTCAAAAGCAGTCAAGGAATTAGTAAAACACTTCGCTGTTAAAAATTCATTTCAGTGAGTGAAATTTAAAATCAAACGAAAGCTGATTTAATTATCATGCAATTCAGTGATTCCCAACCTTTTTACGCAGGGCCGCCCAGAGACTTTACGGGTCCTGGGGCAAACTTCTGTTGGGGGCCCCAAGAAATATGATTAATCAAATAATTTTATTTATTTATTTTTTTTTGGGGGGGGGCCCTTTTTTCAGGAGATTATTTTGAATTCTGAAGTACGGTATAAATTTCATAATTTTCTTTCAGAGGAAATCTAATAAATAAATTGTTTAAAATTTTTTGGGGCCCCTCCGGCAGTTGGGAGCCTGGGGCAAAGTGCCCCAGTTGCCCCCCCCCCCTCCTTGTGGGCGGCCCTGTTTTTACGGTTGCGGCACTCTTCGGAATGAGATTAGAAACTCGGGGCACCCTTGTTAAAATTTTTAGTTTATTCCCTTTTTTTTAAATATTAAATCAAAGGGGACTTTATATCATGATCATATCAAATTTAAGTTTAAATAAATACTGATCCCATTGCTTATTTTTTTTTTTCATTTATTGAAAGATAACAAACACCAGAATAGAATATATATATACAGTTTCAAAATTATCCATGGGATTCAGCGTAGTATTACACTAGAAGACAACAATAGAAATCACTTGGAATGGGTTTGATTTATTAATGTGAGACTTACGATTGGTGCTTAGAGAACAAATGTTTGATAGCAACTTAATATTTATTTTAAGAGGGCCCTACTAATATATTTTTGTTTATACCCAAAAGAATCTCGCGGCACACTGGTTGGAAATCATTGATGTAATTTATATATGTCTTTGTATTCGAAAGTCTGTCTGCGAACATTTCCTTTCTGAATGCAGGTGGCATTTTGCTCGCAAGCAAGTGTAAACAAACAGCAAAGCGAAAAAAAGACACTTGTTTGTCACGTTGTCTCTTGTTCTATCCATAAATATAAATATTTATGAGAACACAGTTTTTATATAGGGAGCTCTCAGTAGCTGTACCATTAACCCGTATTTTAAGTTAATAAATTAGATGTCATTCTCTTGTTTTATTTATAGGAACAAAAAAATTTATCTGGTGATCTCTCTCTAACTTTATCGTTATATTTAAAGTTTAATACAATTATCGCATTCTTGCATGCAGGTTTTTTTTTAATATGAGTATGTAGATGATATTCAGTTTGTTAAATACATTTAAATATTTCAAAACCAAATCTTGTATTTCTTATTTTAAAATGACAAAAGATGAAAAGAGCCAAAATATACCGGGTGGTCATAAAGAAACTTTGCCGATATATGGACCTCTAGCGGCCACTCCGTTCAACCTATCGAGATGAGATTTCAGATATAGTTATTCAAAGGTATGAGCTCGGGATTCTCAGAACGGCAACACAGTGACGCTCACGGTTACGGTTATAGGTATAGAAACTCGAAATTTTCAAATAGCAACGCCCACTTTTTCCTGTCGCAAAATGCTCAGCGCATGCGATAACCCTAAAAAGCGTTGAAACTGTACATGTATCACAAAAAACGGACGAGTTATGCACGCACAAAAAACAGCTCTGCGAACGGCCAACAAAGACACGGAGGAAATTTACATATGAGAGGCTATAAACCAATCACAGAACGCCGTTCGTCAGATATTCAGCGTAGAAAACCGATAAAAAGCTCTCTGATCGTGTTTTTGTCAGCCATTCGCAGAGCTGTTTTTTTGTGCGGGCATAACGCTTCCGTTTTTTGTGATACACGTACCGTTCCAACGCTTTTTAGGATTTTCGCATGCGCTGAGCATTTTGCGACGGGAAAAAGTGAGCGTTGCCATTCGAAAATTTCGAGTTTCTATACCTATAACCGTGACCGTGAGCGTCACTGTGTTGCCGTTCTCAGGATCCCGAGCTCATACATCTGAATAACTATATCTGAAATCTCATCTCGATAGGTTGAACGGAACGGCCGCTAGAGGTCCATATATCGTTTTTGTAGGCCGTTCGCAGAGTTGATTTTTGTGCGTGCATAATGCGTCCGTTTTTTGTGATACACGTACCGTTCCAACGCTCTTTAGGGTTTTCGATGCGTTGAGACTTTTGCGATGGGAAAAAATGGGTGTTGCCATTTGAAAATTTCAAGTTTCTCTACCTATAACCGCAACCATGAGCGCCACTTGGTTGCCGTTTCCAGAATCCCTAGCTCATACCTCTGAATAACTATATCTGAAATTTCATCTCGATCGGTTGAACGAAATGGCCGCTAGATGTCCATATGTCGGCAAAGTTTCTTTATGACCACCCGGTACTATGACATCGATGTCAAACTCTAAAGAGGTAAAGACATAACTGGATTATATTTTATATCATAAACTAAGCAAATATTAATTTGTTCTACGACACACATGCATAAGCGAGAATGAGTATTCAGAAGCGTGGTAATACAAACTACATAATTTTCAGCTAAATGATTATTTAGGAAAATATTTAAAAACAGCAAAATGCGCAACTGCAATTTTTATGCTTCTGTCTGGAAATTTTTTTAATCTAAAATCAGCAATCACGGAGTTCCTGTATTCAGTAAAAGAAAAAGAAAACTGAAGATAAATAGATTAAATAAATTTAGCATTAATTGAATGAAATTAGAGAATTTTATGCAACATGTATATTTATTGTGACTGATTTTGTTTTCATATTTGTTGCTCTTTTTTATAGTATATTCATGCAAAAAAAGATCAAATAATTTCAGTTTCTGTTTTCAAGAGGCGTGAAATTCTTTCTTAATTTGATGGTTTTTAAAGGAAACACAATTTACAACTGAATGAAGACAATCTTAAATGTCATTATATTGCCTATAAAATTTAGCTATTTTTCATCCCTTATACTTAAAAAAATTCGAAATTTTACATCAGCAAAATGACGATTTCTTTTTTATTAATTTACGAAACTTTTGTCCGGAGGTAGCCTAGTGGTAGCGCGTCGGCTTTCGGTATTGAGGGTGCTCGGATCGAATCCCAACAAGCGCCATTAAATACCTTCGTGTCTAGGCATGATATGGGCCCGTTAAATCAGTAGGCCGGAAAGTCTTATGAGGTCAGAGAGTGTGGGAGAAGGTACGATTCCCCAGATGTCACCCCCTAGGGTTGCTCGGTCAAAATTTAGGTGGTACCTGGTTAAGTCGGACTCTGACACTTGTGGTGCCATCATACACTGGAGACGTACAAAACATCGTATCATACACTGGAGACATCCCTTATACCTTACGTATCATACACTGGAGACATCCCTTATCCCTTACGTATCATACACTGGAGACATCCCTTATACTTTAAAAAATTCGAAATTTTACATCAGCAAAATGACGATTTCTTTTTTATTAATTTACGAAACTTTTGTCCGGAGGTAGCCTAGTGGTAGCGCGTCGGCTTTCGGTATTGAGGGTGCTCGGATCGAATCCCGACAAGCGCCATTAAATACCTTCGTGTCTAGGCATGATAGGGGCCCGTTAAATCCGTAGACCGGAAAGTCCTATGAGGTCAGAGAGTGTGGGAGAAGGTACGATTCCCCAGATGTCACCCCCTAGGGTTGCTCGATCAAAATTTAGGTGGTACCTGGTTAAGTCGGAATCTGACACTTGTGGTGCCATCATGCACTGGAGACGCATCCTTCAGCCCGCAAGCCTGTATGCCCCTGGTCTGGAATACTTCCGGCCAGCGGGCGTAAGCAACAACAACAACAACTGAAATTTTACTTTTCTGAAAGTAAAAAACGAACAAAAATTATGAATTTGTGTCCATAGGGTTCTAAATTATTTCGTTTCAAACCTCAAATATCTTACATGTTTAATTTATACTGACAGCTTCTCAAAATGATATCCTTCCATATTCTCCTGCTCCTCTTCTCGTTGTTGCTTTCTGTGGACTTGTGTTTTTCCCACTCTGAAGGGAGTCGCCACGGCGGACATAACCACTATCAACCAAAGAGAGATGGAGGAGCCCAGAATGTTCTCAAGGATAAGCAATACCTTAGAGACTATGAGTGAGTTTATAGATAAATCATTTCTTTTTTCATTCACCACTTAAAAGAAAGTTCATACACTTAGATCAATAAATGCTTAATCCCCCCCCCCCCACACACATATATATATATATATATATATATATATATATATATATATATATATATATATATATATACTAGAAGGTAACCCGTCATTTTGACGTCATAATACTAATAGTATATGAAAGTTAAAAATTATCCCGAATTATCTAACAATATTGCATTTAATCCACACCTTGTAAAAGCAAACCCTTTCATTATTTTTTATTTATTTAGTTTTTCATGCGATTGGAGTAGTAGACTGCCATCCAGTTTTTTACAGCTCACTACGCTTTATGAATACTTGAGCTACTTGATTCATTCACATTCAAGTTTGTTTACTTTCAGAATTCATCGCAAAAGTAAACAGATTTTTAAAAACTGTTAAATATACAGCTAAAAGCATCCAATTTTTTTTAGTTCTGAATGTTTTATAGAAAAATAGGCTGAACAAACGTGATTTGATGGAGAAGATATTAGTTTTTAGGTAAGAAAAAATTATGATCCACATCTGAAATTGAAATTAAGCCTAACCGACCGTTTGTTTACTGAGGGCTTCAATTGAAAGATGAGTACAGCCCGGAAGTGTTATACAGAGACAACGGCTATTATATTATATATATACGGCTATTATATATATATATATATATATATATATATATAGATATATATAGATACACAGGTGGTTATCAAAATAATGGAAACACCTATCAATATTAGTGGTGTTTATGAATGTGCTTCGTATTCCTTAAAAAACAACTATGGCCACCGGTATTTTTTTAGATAATATAGCGTATGTATCATTCTACTGTCAGATAGCAGTAATGAAGCTAAAGGCATCGTGCTTTTTTGGGGAACAGCGTAAAATATCAAACCTTGCAGACCTTGCGAAAAGGGCAAATTTTTGGAGCGCGTTTAAATTGAAGTTACTGTTACTGCAACCCCCAGGTTAATGGGTGTCTTTCGAGCTATGGTATCGAAAGTCATGATAGCATACAGAGTGCACGGAGAAACATCCTTTGCCAAACAGAATTGTGGACGAAAGGGAGAGCTGAGTGAAAGAGACGGACGAGGTATTGAAGCGGATTGCGACAGGAAGAAAGAAAACAACTGAAGCCAAAATGATCGAAGAGCTCAATCTGCATCTGCATGTTCCGGTATGAACCATTAGATGTAGAAGGGAACTTCACAAACAAAGCATTTACGGAAGAGTAGCTATTCCCCATCCACTTGTAATAGATACCAATACAAAATATCGCCCACAATGGTGCCACGAGCGCAAATCCTGGTCGAGTAATATGTCGAAAAACGGCATTTGGTCCGACGAATCATTGTTCACATTGTCCCTTGCAACAGGAGGGCGTATGTCTGGAGAATACCTACACAAGCGTAAGATTCTGGCTGTCTCATCTCAACTGTCAATCATGGAGATAAATCTATCAGGGCTTGGGATGACATCTCATGGTTTTTCTTCAGGCCCTATTGTAACTCTAAAAGGGAGATAGAATGGGAAGGACTATGTCAAAATTTTAGCTCACTAGTCCATCCTTTGGTGAAAACACTGATTCTTTCAGGAGATGTCTTTCTCCAGGATGATAACCCCCCCCCCCCCCCTATACATACAGCTAAATCTATCAAGTATTGGTTTGAAGAGCATGAAAAAGAAATCAAATATCTTAACTTGCCCTGTACAATTCCCCCGACTATATATCATCCAACACTGTGATCTGTATAAGCGGATAGATAAAGGTATCGATATCCTCCACAGCATCGCTACAGGAACTTTCATGATTTTCCCCTGAAAAATGGTTTTATATATTCTTAACCACTATTCATGACTTGTATAATCCAATTCCAAGGAGAATCAGGTGGTATTACATGACAAAAGTGATCCTGCAACCTATTAATAGAGGTTTTCATAACGTTTCTTAGTGTTTCCACTATTTTGATAACCACCTGTATATATATATATATATATATATATATATATATATATATATATATATATATATATATATATATATACATATCTATATATGTATGTATGTGTATGTATGATGCTGTCGAATTTTATCACTAATTCATACTTCTCTTGCAGGCATATAAAAGAAGATGTGCAGGAATTGTATAATAAAGACTTTGCTGAACAGTTGGATGACGCAGAGATGGAAATTTTCTATTTCCAGTAAGGGATTTTATTATTTATTTAAATTTACATTTTCCGAATGAAAGTACTCACGGATATCACTAACGTTATATGAGTTCCCAGGCTGTATTTAATACAAAATGAATGTTAGTCAACATCTAGCAGCTACATAGAATTCGGATGAAAACTATTAATGCGCCTATCCATGCTGATGACTCCCGTAGCCCAAAATTCCACAACCCGACAAATCCTCTATCCACCTCGATAGGAACATTGAAATCAACAATACGCTGAATCACCTTAATATTTTCCAAATTTCTCAATTAACTTTTTAGATAACTTGAAAATCATAATCTTTGAACCTCTTCTGTTATGACTCAAATAAGGCTACAAAATGGAAAAAGTTAGCTACACATAAAGAATAACTATACAGAAAGAATACAGAAAGAATTTATTTATCTTGAAATGGAATTTTTTACGATTTTGCATCGTTGAAGTGATAAATACTTAAAATTCCTCGCTATGTATCTCTAGGAAATTTTGTGTTGTGTTCTGTTGCTCTATTTTTTTATTGAACTGTATTCTGAATTTTTGGATTAGAAAAATGCTAAAAAATTTTCTCCGAAGGTAATAACCCAGATTTTTTTTTTCTCTTTCGAGTGCTTAAAATTTTATAAGTAAACTTTCTGAAAATTCTGAAAACAAATTATTTTGAAACCTCTAACGTGCAAAATATTGGAACAGTATTATTGTCTATCTCAGAAACTAAACAAGCTTTAAATTCTAAATTTAAAGTTTCAAAATATTCATGAATTTTTAACGTATAGTTATCTTTATATAAATACCCTTTAGATATTAAGAAAAATCATTATAAAATGGTGTGTAAATAATAGCTAAAGTTTTTTGTCTCGAGCCCTCTTAAATAATTATAAATTATAAAAGGTTGAAAAAAAGAAATTCACTAATTTTATCTATGATAAAAAAATTCTTTAAAAATTAAAAATCAATACGTAAAATTCCTGTGGTAAAAAATCAAGTAATTGTGCACCGTCTTTTTTTTTCCTAGTCTTCTTTCTAGCAAAATGACAGTGGAAATCTGAAGTCAGTAGTTTTTTCTTCGAGGATAAATGCGTCGTCCAGTAGAAACTTTCCGATTCCTTCAACCAGTTACAGGTAGCCCTCCTACAGCACGGTATCTTACAACACTGTTTCGCTCTAACACGATAGGATAGATTGCGGGAACCCTCGTATAACACTGCAACCTGTAATAAGGTTTCGCTCTAACACGATAAAAAAATTCCGAAAACTTTTCTAAAACATTCTACGTATACAGCACTAGATAGCATGATTTTTGTTTAACACATTAAAAACTAAATTGTCTTAAAATAATGACGGGAAGGAATAATGAACTGTAGTGGCTTTACATGAAAATGTAAAAACAAATTATAATTTATTCATTTATAACTCTAAAATTGTCCATCTCTATACCGTGAAATCTACAATGACCTTGAAACAACCAGAAAACAAACCAAAATTACAGCTTTTTTAAAGAGTATAGAAGGTGCAAAACATTTAAATGAAGAAAAGGGTTCTGAAAGTGAAGGTGATAACGTTCAACCGAAAAAACGTTCTCGTTTGATTGTACTGAGCAGTGATGAGGAAGGAAATTATTAAATTAAGGTCGCAATTAAATAAGGTCGTATTAAATGGAAATAATATTTTTTGTTTCTTTTAATTTTGTATTATACATACATTTATATTTTTAATAAAAATTAAGTTGCTTATATGGAATTTATTAAAAAAAAGTTTGTTTTTAATAAGTTTTTCGAACGTAACCCCCCTTTTTGTACTGGCTCTGGGTCTCATATAACACGGTTTCACACAACACGACCTTTTATAGGAACCTATCTATCGTGCTATAGGAGGGTTACCTGTATATTGATTTCCCCAATAATACGATAATCTCTGCACATCATCAGAGAGCTTTGGGTTCTGATGATGCGCAAACGACACCGCTCCCCATAATTCTGTGCTCAGATGGCAAAATGTTATAAGAAACAGTTCTTAAAAAATTGAGTTTTTCACGTTCCGGATTCTCATTCGCCGGTATTTTCTATTTACTGTAACTACTATAAGTAATAGCCTACTATTTTTCTGACACATTGGTACCACGTTTGCTCATGTAAAAATAAATTACTGAATTTTCATGAAATCTTGAATCTTAGAATTGCTGTCACGTAAATTTCTTATAGCATTTTACCATCTGAGCATAGGGATGCGACATCGATAACAAAACATCGATGTTTTGAAACATCGATATTCAATATTAAAACATCGATGCTAATAAAACATCGCCCAAAAACCATCGATATTTTAGAACATCCATTTTTTAAAACTGGTTTAGTAACCTTTAACATTAATGTTACTTCGGTTAGTTGTTAGTTCGGTTAGTTGGGGGGGGGGGGGATTTAACTTTACTCTCTGATTGGGCTGACACAAATGACAAAAACTTGGTTGTTTTTGTCTCGGGCTACATTGATGACTCAAAATTCTCGTTGTAAATATCGCCATGTTTTGCCTTCAAATGTCCATATAAATTCGTGGTATTGCCAGAAGTTTTGAGGAACTTAAGGCAACTATTGCATTTTGCCAATTTGTCAGAGGTTTTGCAAAAATATTTCCAAACGGTACTTTTGGGAGGCATCTTACTAATAATATTAACGTCAAATTATATAAAACCAGGACGAAACAAAAACTTAAATGGATGCACTCGTGTATATACTATTTGTAAAATAAAACCCCATGGAAGGTTCTGGAGTGTCAGGAACATTCCAAGCGCTCTGATTGGTTCATTGGTTGTTAATTGCCATTTGTCTGTTTGCTAAGGAATCATTCCCCCTTTTGTATTCGTCCTTTTCAGAATTCAGACTTAACATTTACTGAGTTTGAAAATTATGCTACGTGGTAATTTTTTTTATTACGATACTTTTTCGTTAAAAAAAACACCGAGACAACGTAAAACATCGAGCACAAAACATCGATGTTAAAAGACATCGGCATCAATAAATCGATGTTTAAAACATCGATTTATCAAAACATCGATGTTCTGAAAACATCGACATCGATGTCGCATCCCTATCTGAGCACAGAATTTTCCCGATGTGTCTAGCAGTCGAAATGGAAGGAAAATGGTACAGTCTTGTACTCAAGTGTCCCCACGAAATATAAGAGAAATTTTCCGTCAGAAGTTTCATTGAATTACGAAAATGCAAGAAATTTATGAAAAGAGGGAATAGAGGAGTATCGAGGGTTATAATTGTGGGACTAGTGGAAAGGAACAGTGTTAACTTCAATCTGATATACACTCCTGTCTCTGAATTTCCAAGATTAGAAATTTTCTGAAACCGTACACGTGATATACGAATGAACCATAAGCTTCAGAAATTAAACCAAGCGTTCTTCAAATCCTTTAAATTTGAAGTAAATATATATCATTGAATTATTTAATTAAAAAAAGTATGCTTTAAATTTTCTATAACACATTTATAATTTTTTATTTATATTTTCTTATATGATACAATATTGTTATATAAAATTATGTAATATGATATTATTATATAAGGTGTGAAACAGTCTTGTAATGCTACATTTACATTGTTTACATTCGCTTCTAGCTGTGTGAGAATGGCTTTTCAAAATGAGTTGCTGTAAATCATGACTTAACCCGGAAGATGATGCAACAGTAGCACTCTAAAATATTTCAACTAATATTGACCAAATATTATTCAAATATTATAAAGGCTCACCCTTCTCATATATTTCTATTTTAGTTTTTAATAAATAAATGCAGTTTATAATTTTCAATGTTTTAATGTGAAGCATATAATTATGAAATCATGCTCTTTTACCTAAATGAAACACAAATACATATTGATATCTCAATATAAAGTTTTGTTTACATGAGATGTGGCAAAAACAACTGTAGAAAGTAAGCGAGACCTTTTTTATTGTTATTAGGCAAATTGAATATACACCCACAATCTACAGTTCATTGATTTTTAAAATAGTTTGTCAAAACCTGCTGATTTCTTTTTCTATTTTTTGTTAACATTTTCCTAACTAAAAAAAAAACCAAAAAACTTCTACTACCCAAAAATGTTCATTGGGGGTCGCGTGATTTTTTATTGAATGAAAGTGCGTCACGGTCGGAAAGAGTTTGCGCACCACTGCTCTAAGC
The DNA here is from genome assembly GCA_907164885.2 of Dolomedes plantarius. Lineage (NCBI taxonomy): Eukaryota > Metazoa > Arthropoda > Arachnida > Araneae > Dolomedidae > Dolomedes > Dolomedes plantarius. The sequence continues at coordinate 156,512,572 of OU015496.1, read as the reverse complement.
CATTAGTTTCTCCAATCTGGGAGCCGCGACCCCAACCCCCAGGGGCAGTTGCGGATCATCGCACAGGAGGCGCAAGAAGCGCGCGCTTGGGGCTTCCGAAAGTTGACAGCTTCAAAAAGAGAAACATTCTGCGAACCTCAGGCAAAGATGTCATCTTCATCTAGACAATTTGCCGTTAGTCGTACGACAAACGGGGTAGTTTAAGTTTTTACTACTTAATAACTGACCAATAAAATTTTTCTTTTCGACGCGAGGAAATATCTTAAATTGATATACACCTCCAGAATAAAAATTAAATGTAGGTGTATAGTGCAAAGTAAAAACGCAATGCAATATGGAGCTCATTAAATAAACTTTTATTTAAGTCGGCAAAAATATAAATCCTATATACATGACAAAAATACAACATAAAAACATAAGTCTCATCTGGACTAATTACGAAGAATAACTGCCTAACATAGTTAAAAAAAAAAATACTCTTATGACGAGCACCGACTGATAGACACCCACGTACCGACTGCCTTGCATGTTCCATCAACCGCTAATATAACTTGCTTTGCCATCCAATATTTACATATTTCCTCAGCAATCTACGTTGCTAAATTAGCTCGTCTTCGACTTTTGAGGATTTAATGTTTATATTCTGCTTCTTATTTTATCTTATATAGGAACATTTTATTTTGACAAGTCTTGCTAATTTAATTTTTGTGTGTTAACTTTGACTTACTCAATTCTAATGTTTTTATTTTTATTTTTGTAACTTCTTTAATTAATTTTGTAACTTAACTTTACCCCCTTTTTTTAATAAACTTAATTAATTTTTTCTTGGACCATGCATGAAAAGCTTCAGTGCTTTCCATATCCATATCGAGGGTAAAGGGCTTTCTTAGTCCCATTTGGAACCTCATGAAAACTTTATGTCCATGTCCATGTCCATTTCTATTGGTCTAAAGAGGTTGAGAACCCCTGTTCTAAGCATTTAGGTGGATTTTTCCAGAACTTAATTTCAGCTTAAAAATCATTTGCGAGGGGGTTATTCCATCTTCTAGTTCTAGAATAAAAAAAAACTGTCCATCTCAGACGTTTTTTAATACCAAACTAAGGGATGGAATTATACGTCGCAATCGGGCTGGACGATGGCTGAATGGCTAGGGCGTTGACATTCAGTTCCAGAGTCTGTGGTTTCGAATCACACTGTTGGCATGGATGTTTGTAGCCGTTCGGATTCGGCTTTAAGCAGTAGGCCCCAGTCTAATTAGCCCTCCTGTAGCAAAAGTTGATCGTAGCGCTCCAAACCAAACCAAACCATAATACGTCGCAATTGCTTTTCAAGCTGAAATTAGGTATCGGAAAAATCCGTCCGATACCCCCGGACGGATTTTTCGAACGACTTTACCTACGGATCGGAAAAATCCGTCCGATCGAAAAGGGTTCAATTTCGATCCGCTCAGAGGATCGAAATTGAACCCTTTTAAGTGCCTTTTTAATCGATTTCCCGTTTATCTTTCCAGACTTCACGACTTAGATAATGATAAGCAACTGGACGGATTAGAGTTATTGGCCGCGATGAACCACGTGATGAATCGGGAGAGCGAGATTCCGACAGAAGAGCTCGCAAAAGCACCTGAAGTCAGACAGTCCCTACAAAACTGGTGGAACGATAAGTTTGAAGAAGATGCACGTACGTAACAGCTGAGTCAAATTCACTCTCGATACTGCCGGTTCCCGTCTTTCACTAAAATTATTCTTCCCAAGTTACTGTAACTGCCATTGTTTCCAATTCAATCATTTTCCGTGAAATTAGATGACTTGTAAAGCCTATTAACCAACAGCGCATGCAATTTGCTTAAGGCGTTGCATAATCCTAAATTTCAATCTTAAGCGACAGGTAATTTATATACGGTTATTTATAACTTATCTTTCTAATCACAGCTTTCTTGGACTTTTTGATAGCCCGCTTTTCGAAAAAGAAAAGGAAAAAAAAGATAAAGTTTCGTGTACAGCGCGATAATTTGAAAGCGATAGGCTTAAAGTCGTGCGTCAGTTAACTTGTCTGAATTCTGTTTTTTATAATTTTTTTCCACGCATATGGATGTGGATGTTTATAAACAATAAACTCGTTGATTTTAAAATTTAAAATTTTTTCACCAATTAATTTTATACAAGTCATTTAATGACTGACAGTCTATAGCTACCAAAAAGGAAAACTTAAAAAATATTTTTAATTAAGTAACAGGACTTTTGAAAAACACTATTTCCAAAAGCAGAGAGCAGAATTAAAAAATGAGCAATAGCCAATATCGCTCATTCCTTTCAACAACGTCATATCTCAAAAAACGTGATTTTTCAGGAGAGTGATTTTAAAGTTTAAAAGTAGAGTAAAATGTATTAAAAATAAATATTAATTCTGCTCTATAGCCGCTAAATATTGAGCGGTGAGATATGGCGATCTTGCAGGGATATACTACTCTTTCAGGGCATTCTGAAAACAGGCATAACTAAAAATCGGCGATTTTTGAGATATGACGTTGTTGAAAGGAGTGAGCTATATGTGATTACAATATATAGAGAAGAAAATTTGCTGTAGAAAGTTCCACAGGATATTCAAAATCTGCAATGTCAACTGATGCACCGCCTTTAGTTGGGACATATAATTTCTTTTGTTTCCATACGTGGACGATCTTATGAGATTTAAATCGAACCGCAGATGCAGGGTACCGATATTTTACGGTTGTTTTGTGTACTTGCCACGTTTAGGCTTGAAGAAGAAGAAAAAAAAAGTTCAAAATTTTTCTGAGGTGCAAAGTTTTGAAATTATCGTAGTGCGGAACTGATCAGTTATGGGTTCTACAGCTCTTTATCCGGCCTTGTTTTCGCGAGACCTTATAAACTGCTGAACCCATATTTCCCCCTAGTAATTTGAACTTGTTGCTTTTCTCAATATAAAGATTTTATAACAACACTTCATTCCAATGATTCCAATATTACGTAGAAGTACAACTTATTATGCTAATGTTTCATTCGTTTAATGTGGAGAATTAACTAAAAAGTGTCGTGCCAACTTTCTAAATTCTAATGTTCTAGACAACCTGTCACCCCTTAAGTTACCCCTATTGATAGGTTACGAAGAATTTAAGATAACTTAAATATTTTACCGAAAAGAAGTTTTTCTTTCTAAATTAATTAATTAAATATTTCGATCCATTAATGTCATTTACTATTCTAGAGGTTCGAGGTAGCCTAGCGGTAGCGCGTCGGCTTTCGGTGCTCAGGGTGCTCAGATCGAATTCCGACAAGCACCGTTAAACACCTCCGTGTATGGGCACGTTAAATCCGTAGACCGGAAAGTCCCTCTATGAGGTCAGAGAGGGTGGGAGAGAGTACGATCGCCCCAGATGTAGCCCCTAGGGGTGCTCGGTCAAAATCGGACTCCAACCTTTGTGGTGCCTTTATAAACCGGTGCCGGCCGGATGATGACCGAATGGCTAGGGCGCTGGCATTCAGTACCGGAGTCTGTGGGTTCGAGTCCCACTCTTGGCATGGATGTTTGTAGCCGTTCGGATCGGCTTTAAGCTGTAGGTCCCGGTCTAATTAGCCCTCGTGTAGCAAAAAATGACCGTAGCGCTCCAAACCAAACCAAACCAAACCTATAAACCGGAGCCGCACCGCTCAGCCCTTTAGCCTATATGGAAATGGTCTGGAATAAATTCCGGCAGGGGGCTTTAGAAATAACAACACGATTCAAGAATCGAAATTAAATATTCCTTATACTTTTGAGGAGTAACTTCTATGCGTTCTTCAAAGAATACATTTGCTGACTGTACTTTTAGGTGATTTTCCATCTTTCAGAAATAGTTACAAAATCTTCTTGCTATCTTTTCGACTTAGATCTATATAAACGAATTAATACAGTACCTTTTCTTGAAAATAAAATGTTTCTACCGAAAACAAAACATTTCTCTGAAAGAGAAATGCTTGATGTCATCATAGGAATCTAAAATGAAGTGCCATGTTCTGTTTTAACTAAATAATAAATACATTATGAAACATAATTAGAAATACCGATAGCTTGGTTACCTGTGGCTCGATTTAAACGGAACTCTTTTAATTCTCTCGCTTTTCATTTCAGAAATACTGTATTTTGACAAGTGTAGCACCATTGGACGTCATATTTGTTGCATTAAATTGCGTACAAATTCGGGGTTTTAGCTTTATGTAGGTGTGATCATATCAAAGTACACAGTTACACGCTTTCTATAAGCATACTATTTCATCAACCTAACATGTTTTCTGTCGCTTTCCGTACATTTAAAATTTTAAGGCGGTGCTTCAGCTAACATTGAAAATCTTCAATACTCGTGTTAAGTTATGGGGGAATATTTGTATTGCTAACATTGCTAACCATGATTAAGAAAATAACGTGGTAAAAATTCACTGTAGCTTAACTTTGAGATGAAAGTTATGGTGCATCACCTTAACATGGGGATTGAAAGTTTATGAGGTCAACAAATGCACTTAAAACATACGAAACAAAGTCATAATTAGATTATCTCTGCACTTTGCTACCAGAATCCAGTGTACTCTATTCGGGTTAGGCAGCCACCTTGGAACCAACTGGAGATAAAAAAGTAAGAAACTCTATGGAATTTTACTACGGTGTTTATTTTGCGGATTCTAGAGCTTAATGAGTGACGTACTGATCTAGCACTGAGTTTCATAACTTAGATCACAACAGCTCCCTCTTACTGGTTCACTGAAAACGATAAATCATAAGAGTGACTGTGATCGAAGGTTTGATTCGTTTCGTTTCATTAGTACGTGATTCTTGAATGGAAAGAGTGTGAAAGGTAATTATCTTCACGGTAATAAAGCATAGGCTGAACTATAAACAACAACCTTAGCAGTTTACGTATACATGCAGGGGGCCAATGATACGGGTTGTTAGAATGAGCCTTTGGCAAATAACACCGTCTCTCCAATTGGCTGCTGAAAATGACGTCAAAGAATATAGTAAAATGATTATTTTCTTCCTTTAGTTCGAAACATCAAACTGGGCCAGAGGTAGCCTAGTGGTAGCGCGTTGGGTTCTGGACTGGGGATGCTCGGTTCGAATCCCTACGAACGCCATTAAATACCTCGTGTATAGACAGGATATGGGCACGTTAAGTCTGTAGACGAAATGTCCTTCTGTGTTGTCAGAGAAGGTGGCAGAAGGTATGAGCTCCCTAACTCCACTCGCCCCTTAGGGGCGACCTTTGTGGTGCCATTGTAAACTATAGCCGCATTTCTCTGACCGCTCCCATCTACGGAGCTGGTCTCGAGTTGTTCCGGACAGAGGACATAATAATTTTTTTTAAAAACCCATCAAACTAAATTGTTGCTAAATTAGCGAGAAACTAAGTACCAAATTAATGCATTTTCCGGTTTCGACGTAAAATATCCCAAGGAAGAAAAACATATGATTGACACCTCAAATTGCATCACCGTTTGTCTTGTCTGAATGAGAGTTATTTTAACCGAACGGCAGATAGTAACTATTTGTATGTTTGCCAGTCCGTGATGTTAGTATCCCATACCTCATTGGTAACTGCCTCAGTTCCCATTCCGGTAGAATTTGATGATATCTGCTTCCCATATCCATTTGGAAACAGTGGATTTTCAAGTATTCTTGTAGAGAAATCGGAGACAACAAACTTTATAACTCTCTAAACTTTAGAATGAGCTGATGATGTTGACGAAAATTCGTATTAATATCTTTTTTTCTTGAACACTAATAAACAAAGAATAAAAACATACGAGTTGACATTTCAGAAAATTTCCTAATCTATTTTTTTTCGTGAAACTTATTATGATGAATATTATTAGTTACTATTAAATCGAAGCTATTGACGAAATCACTACAGGTTTTGTCGAGGAAAAACGAAATGATTGTTCAATTATCGCTTTCAAAATAAATAAATAAATAAATAAATAATATAAAATAAAATTGCAGAGTAGTAGTGTATCTCATAATATTTAAGATTTACAAGGGTAAAAATATTTTCATTCATTTTTATTTCAGAGTTTATTGATGAAATATTGAAAGAAGAAGATGTAGACCATGATGGATATCTAAATTTTTTTGAATTTGCGCTTTTTAGACATAGGTGAAGAGAAATATGAGTAAAAGAAGTCTTGCATTTTGAGTCATCCATTTCCTCTCAATTAAAGTTGAAAATAACTTTTGTTCATCGCTTGGGGGTGAATATTTTTCATTTTCACTGCTCCAAATAAAATAAAATTTCATTAGCACTTATTATCTGTGTTTTTTGTTTGTCATTTAGTGTAGGACACACGTGAAACAGTTTTAGGGCCTGTTCACATAGGAGTACGGTAGCGGAAGCTTTAAAGTATTGAAATATATTTAACCAATGACAAACCTCTAAACGATTAGCAACGAAATTTGTAACGCCTATGATTGGTTTATTTTCGTCTCACAGAGCCATCTTTCCTTTTTCGCATCCGCTACCGGACTCCTATGTGAACAGGGCCTTAGATTAAGGTGACCAGAAGTCCCGCTTTTGGCGGGACAGTCCCAATTTTTAACAATTTGTCCCGCGTCCTGCGACGTTTTAAAAAAGTCCCGATGTTTGGAAAGAATACACGACAAGCTAGGGAACAGCGGAGAGCGTGAAGGGAATATACGGTTTTCGGCGGCAATGTGGCTATTTAGCCAGGATATGAGTTTTATATTATTTTTGTTAATTTTATAATGTTAAACTTTAATAATAACAAATAATTGTTGAGATCTGATTATCGAGAACTGCTTATCAAAGTTCGCATTGTTGATGAGTTGTTAGAATTCGAATTTTGAAACAAACCATGTTCCATACAATAATGCACTAAAAATTGTGGAATAAGCGCTATCTTTACCAGGAACTAATGCTGCGAATGAGCGCGTTTTTTTTACGGTAAATAAAGTGTGGACATCAGAAAAATCACAATTAAGTGTTGAGACTTTGAAAGGCATTTTATGTGTGAAATATAATTTAACAAATTCTTGTGAAAAATTTTATGGTCTTTTAAACAACGGCTGCAATCTACTAAAAAAAATTCACGCAAACGAGAAATATGCCAAAGAATAAAAATAATACTATACATAATTTTTTTGAATTTATTATATTTATAAATTGTACTTATGTTGAAATTTAAAAATATATATTGCAATACTATTTTTGCGATCTATGAAAATTTCTGTTTCTCCATATAGACCAAATTTTTATTCAAGAGCTCCCCCCCCCCCCCACCGGTCAATGGTGTCCCGCTTTACCAATGTTAAAATCTGGCCACCTTACCTTAGATACAAAGGAATACAAGAGAAAGTCTTTAATGACTTTGAATATTAATGTTTATTATGAATACAGATGGTTATTGCCGGTGAGCACAGGCATATAATGCGGTGCACTACGAATATCAGCTACAAACATAGGTGTAGCGTCGGGAGGGAGGGGGGGCACGGCGGCACGTCCTCCCCCAACTTAACTTGAAATAAATTAAAACGTTAATAGAAGTTCAGTTAAAATCGGAAAATTGGAGAAAACTTTTAATAAAGTTGGTTTTTCCTCGCTTTTTCAAACTGTGAAACTGAAGATTCCGAATATGTCTTTAGGCTTAACATAGTTTTTAACAATGAAATGACCCATAACAAAAATTCGATGCTTTTTTTTTCATTTTATTTATATTGTATTTATTTTTCTCATTGAATAACTTTTTAATACCACTCAAACATCAATTCTATTGTTATTCCATTTAGAAAAAATTATAATATTTCATATTTTAAGGACCGCCAGGCAGTGAATGCGCGGAGGAGGGCTCTAACTGAATTCAATTCATGTTCCCCCCCCCCCCCCCCCCCGCAAAAAAAAAAAAATTGAAGCACGCTACGCCTATGGCTACAAACCAGTAGTAGAGATAACCGATGAGGAATTAATGTGCAGATTGTCGTGACTCGCAGACAGCGCCGGTCTCGTAAATAAGGCGGCGACCTGACAGCCTCAGACTCCGATTTGAAATAGGCACCAAATTGAGACATAGTAAAAATACGAAATTTGAAACGAATAACGAAAAAGTATTTAATTGTTTAATTAAATGTATGAAAAAATCTTAATAATATACAAATATAAGCGAATATTTAGATTATTTTTTATTTTCAATGCATATTTCCAAACGTTATTGTAGCTCGAAGAATTCTGCTAATATTACCTGCAACTGTAACGGCATCTGAGCGCAATTTTTCTAAATTGAAAATTAAGAAGGCAAAATATTAAGAATAATGTGTGAACAAGAATAACTCGAGCGATTAAATGATCTAGCAATAATTTCTACGGAGAAGAAAATTTGCTGCAATAGAGGCTCGAAGAATGATTTAAAAAGTTATTTTTTTTAACATAACAAATCATGTTCAAATTTAATTACTTTTTCTCCTTTTGTTCTAGTTTTGTAATTTTTAACATTTTTATGTTTTTTTTTTTAAAAATACATATTTTCCCCAAAATATACGTTATTCTATTAAGCAGACTATTTCTAATAGAGATAACAATCATTGCTAAGAGTCTCTCCAATAATTTGTAAAGGCGCCGTTTTTAAAACTTGCCTCAGGCACCACAATTGATCGGCTCGGCTCTGCTCGCAGAAGGATATGATCATTGAAGTTGGGCTTGGGCTTGCGGGTGCTTCTGTAAATAAAGCAGCAAAAATTGTCTGTGTATCACGAGGCATAGTCTCAAAGAATATGATAGGATACAAAAACTAATGAGATGTTGTCTCTAAACGCAAAATGTGTGAATGTCATACGAAGATATCAGTTAAGCTAGGGAAAGACGGAATTTTGTACTGAATGTACGACGAGAAACTAAATCTACAGTACAGCAAATATCTTCAGAGGTGAACTTGAGTCGTTATGATCTTGTTTCAGTAATAGGATTTCTTCGGGAACTACATAAAGCAGGTACTTGTTGTCGTGCTGCTATCCATCAGCCATTCATTACTGACACCAATGTAAGGAAACGCATCATATAGTGCCATAGACATAAAAACTTCAAATGATTCACATGAGTTCAAACGATTCACAATGCGTTATCTTGTCGGATTAATAGAGCATCGCGTTGTTCCTTCCCACTGGTAGATTGTACGTACGGCGAACACCTTCCGAAGTATAGCATCCCGACTGCTTGGTACCCATTGGCAAGCCCAGCGGTGGTTCTCTGATGCTGTGGGCTGCTATTTCTTTGGCATCCTTTAGATCCTGCAATTATTTTTCAGCTTCCTGTGACACCAGGAGTTTTCGAAACTATTCTGCTGGACCACATGCATCCTATTCAAGCGTAAACTTAATCCCATTTTAGCGACAAATATTTATATAAAACGTACATCTTCACAATAATCCTTTAATGCTATTGACATGAACAATGTATAAAAAGACTCGTAGCAATACCAAAAACCATGAAGCTGTAAGGAATAAGTTCAAATATATGATGTGGTAGAAAGTTTGATTTAAAGTCTAAAAGTTTGTCATTTTAATAATTCATTTATTACAATTATTTAATAATAATAATAATAAACTAAACTCATGGCACAACAGTCCGATGTGGACCAAGGCCGGTGGTGCCCATCTACGCTTTCTTGACCATGGGCTAGGGGTGCCATATAGCATATGTCTCGGTCAAGTGGTCAACCTGACGCGGGACCCCCAGAGTTAGTTCCCAACCAAGCTTGGTCCTCATTTTATCGACCCACTCAAGGGATGAAAGGCTGAGTCGACCTTGCCCAGTCGTAGGATCGAACCCTGGACCTGTGGTGTGGCAACTTGAAGGTTTTAAGCACTACGCCGCTGGGCGTCAATAATAATAATACAATTGTTAAATAATTATAATCGAAAAAATTCAAACAATGATGATTGTTGTGCAGTTTTTGAATTGCTTCTTTTTAACCAAACTCTTAACACATTCATATGTTCTCTAAAGGGAATATTTAAGTAACAATCTCTTTATCTCTCATTTTTAATAGACATTTACTACTTTAGGCTTATTGTAATAAGCCTGGATGAAACCAGGTTGTTTGAGCTAACTGTTGCGAATTTTCTAACTAGCCTAAAGGTGTATGGGCTCGTAACAATAAACCTTAAAAAATATCAGGTTAATTAGAAAGTTGTCGATTATTTTCCAATTAGCCAGGCACATTGCAAAAAATAACGGCGCTCTTTGCAATAAGTCAGATTTGTCAATCCGTCCATGACATCTCGACCCTTGAGCTTCTTCCCATCTTTCTGAATTGGATTAGCCTTTGGATTTATTAAATTTTTCTATAGAGGTTTACTCCTACTGATTTTTTATGTACTCTAGTAATAGAGAATAAGAAAATCTACGTAATATTTAGACCCCAACTCTCTCTCCCCTCCCCCTAAAAAGTAACAAAAAAAAAAGAAAAATATAATGAAAATTTGAAATAAATGTAAAAATCCTAAATTCATATTCATATTTTGAAAGAGCGACATATATTGTACCGGACCAAATTAATATCTACAAGTCCATCACATCTAACTTACAAATTCTTAAATTATCATCAACTCTTTATACTTTAAATAAGTCTAAAAACTATTTTAGAAGATCTTCATTTCTTTTATTATTTCTTTTACGAACAAGCCCTTTTATTTAAGTAAAGCAAATAAAATAAAATAAAACATTAATTAAAAATAAATAAATAAATAAAAATCAAGATAAAAATTATAAAAATATAAATAATATAGAATTGAAAAAAATGTTGGAATTGAAATATTTGCTGTGTTTTCTAACTTTTTGTGTTTCTCTAACTTTTAATTGCCTACTCCTAGTTAATAGTTTATTTAAATTTAACTTCTCTTAACTCAGCACAGTAATCCATTGTAAAATAATTTTATTGTAAAAACCTCTTCTAACTAATTTCATGAGCACCTTTATTCAAATTAATCACAGTCATCATCAGGGCCTTTATATCGCATGGGCAAATCGGGACTTTGCCCAGGGCCCCCTGCTGCTAGGGGGCCCCAAAACGCCCTTGGTGTATGCACCTAGTACTTCTAATAGTATGTATTTTTACAAATGTCCGTAAGGGGGGGGGGGCAAATAGCATCTGCCCAGGGGCCCCCAGCGTTCATAATCGGGCCCTGGTCATCATAGAGTTAAAGTCTTTTGCCCAGGTACTCCTAAAAGGGACATAACGGCCGTCTCTCTCAAGCATTTCAGAGGCTTTTAAGTATGAAATCTTGACGCTTGGTTGAAAAAATACTTCTAAAGATTCTTTTAAGGGAAAAAATATAGATAGATATTTTACTTTGAACACATTTCATTTATCATGTTTTTTAAACAGACGACATGAAGACGAACGACCATCATGACAGACACATTTTTGTCCTGCAAAAGTTGAGTAACAGGAAAACGCTTCATATCCGATCTTGCTTGTAACTGTGACTGAAAATCGAAGTTACGTTGACAAGTCGTAACCAAAAGATAGAGGAAAACATATGTTTAGCAGTCGAAGTCGGAATTGCTCTTTCTAGTTCTGTGTGTTGGAGTAAAAGCAGCTGAAAATGCTTGATCTATTTACTATTTTCAGTAAAAGTGGGATTGTTTTGTGGTGCTTCCAAGGCACTTCACAAATATTTACCTCGCCCGTTAATGCTCTAATTCGTAGTGTTATTTTACAGGTAAATTTATTTTGCAATAGTACATTAGTCATTATAATGAGATTAAATTTGTGAAACTACTTGCTGTCCGTATGTCTTCCATATCATGATGGGAAATTTTTGTTTGAATATTTTCACTCTGAATATGGATCTTGTTAGCGTATTTAAAGTTCCTTTGGGTTATCACAGCAATATACTTGTGTTTTTACGGTATTGTTTACGGTTGTGTTTTTACAGCAATATACTTGTGTTTATACTTAACAAAATGTTTATGAAAAATGATTGCATCGTGAAGGAAGTGAAGCAATACGATTAAAACGTGAGAAAGTATAAAGTGTAATCACTTGTGAATTTATTAAAATATTTTCTAAGCTAAAAGCTTTTAAGAAATGTCTGGTGTCGCATAGAAATATTCCAAGTTACTTATTTGAAATATTTCTTGGATAAAATGTGAATTTTCACAAGTTAGTTTTATTCTCTTAAAACCTAGCTTTTTCAAAGTACTTTACAAACATGTTTGCAAGAAAATATATTGGAAACGGTAAACACATCTAGCTTAACAAAAATGTTATATTCAGATGAGAATTAAGTTTTATTTATTGCATCTCTAGAATGAGCAGAAAAAATGGGTAAACCTGTTCATACATGTTGCCAAAATTATCGATGAGAATTTCAATAGAAACATAATTGTTTGCAGGAGTAAAAAAATGACAATATAGGATCCAATACAGTAACTGGACTTGAAACGTCTTATTTAATTCTATCGGAAAAAAAAAACAACTATGTCCTAGGAAATTTTTAATCATTTTTGTGGAATTTCTGTTTAAGGCGTATCTGAATCTATATCTACTATGGATTTTATCTACTATTTTGTTGGCTATTTTGATTCCTTTCATCTTGGAGCATTGTCTTCTGTAATGATATATTTTGTTATTTTCCAGTTTAAAGTCTTCATTCCAGCTGCTAAATAATTTATTTTGTGAGGTTTGAATCTGGGGATTGGAGTGAAATTTGTATTAATATTTTATTATTAAGAAAATTATTTTTGATTGAAAGTATATGAATATATTTTGGTTACTTTTGAAATATTTTCTATGGTTTTCAGTATTTTTCATGTAAATTATCTTGTTTCAGATCTAAATTTGTAAATTTGTTTCTTTTGTTTCATGTAGTTCTAGTTGATTTCTAATAATGTTTTAAAAATTATGTTCTGTCAACTAAGTTATTTTATAAATCCTGTACTTACCTTAAAAAAAAAAAAAAAAATGTAAATTTACATTGTTATGCTTTTTTGTATTGGAATTTTTTTTTTATCCCTCAATTTAGGAGCGAGGTGGAAATGAAAGCTTTTCCCATGATGGCTTGACTCTTAGGTTTAAATTAGATAATGAATTTGAGCTTGTCTATGTTGTAAGTAGATGAATTTCATCTGTTTATAAATGTATATTTTGTTAAAATAAATCATAGCAATGAGGGATCATTGTTTTCATGCGGATAAAACCTCTTTCATCAATAGGTTTTAAAAAGAAATTCTGTATAAATTCTTGTAATTCAGTATTGTCTGCTGGAAGCAGTTCATAGCATTTACTATATCTATGAGTAGAGGAAGGGAAAAAAATAGAGTGAAGTTTTATATCTTTATGCTTAAGAACTAAATTCTTTTGATTTGTTCCCATGTTTCATTTATTATATGTTGCTTACTTTAAACTAAAAGTTTTTTAACAACTAATTCGGATGGCTGATATACCTTGAGTATTCATTTTTCATGTTTTTTAGTACAGAGTAAAAATGGGCAAGGTTATTAATTATAGGAGGACTCTCAAGTTGAATGTAAAAAGAGGCAACTTAAATGTGAATAGCTATTTTAATTTTTTCATTTTTTAAGCTCTATCCATTTTAACAAATTATTTTAAACAAATGAAGACTTATAATAAAACAATCATTTTATATAAGGAAAAAATAACAAACTTTATATAGCTATATATATATATATATATAAATAAAGAATTGCACTCGTGAAATATCTAAAAGAGTACTTGTCTTGCAGTTGAAACGTTATCCTAATTTGATATATTTCAAAGGGCAAAAAGAAGCTTATACCTGTGGCTAAATTTGTACATAGTCTACTTTAATCTGGATTCACTGCTTATATTTATTTATGTATTTTTTTGCTTGGTGACAATGCTAATAATAGTATATATGCCTTCATACTGATAGGAATTCATTAAAATACTTTACATTAAGAAAGACAATTTGTACTGTGTAAATGTCATTATATAACAGTGCTAAAATTACTGTCCATTTGCCTATGTCTGCCATTTTTCAAAACCATTTGATGAAACAATATATCAGCTGATTAACTATCAGCTTTCAGATTTTTCTATTGTAGTATTTTCTAAATGTATAAACAATTGTGTTCCTAAAGTTTTAACATAATTTTATTCTGATAAAGTTTGATTTTGTTGTTTTAGCTATCAAAATTTTGACTAAGTTTTTGAACTTTTATGATTTTTATGAAGAATATTAAATGATGTATCACTTTAATTTAGGTGGCCTACCAGAAAATTTTACAGTTGTCATATATAGATAAATTTTTAGATGATGTACAGCTGGAATTCAGAGATAAGTATATGAAGCAGTTGGAAGCTAGTGATTTTTTCTCCAATTATGACTTTAGTAAAGAGTTTCATAAAGTAAGTAGTTATCTTAACAATTTATTCTGATGCAAAAATATATATATATTTCAGAGTATTAATATTCTTTCAGTCAGTGGTGCCCAGGATTTTTTCTTGGGGAGGGGCGAGATGAACGGATAAAAATATTTATAATGCAAAATCAATATTCATAATGCAATTTCTATTTCTTTGGGGGGGGGGCAGTAGTATCTGTTCTTAATTTTTATGGTGAATTTTTAGAACATTGTTTAGTTTTATTTTCATTTATATCAAAATATTAAAATTTACCCTGATTGAAGAAATAAAGTAAAATACTTTTAATTATCCTACTTATTTGTGCATATCATTGTCAATTTCAGAAATTATGAAATTTATGTTTAAAGTTGATAGCATGTCATAGCTGACTTGTTTTAGCTTAGGTAGTTAAGTCATTAATTTTCGTATTTTAATATTAAGTTATCAATTGTATATTTCTTAAAGAGTTTAAAGCACTCCAAATTTACTTGTAAATTGTCTTGAGCCTTCTAAGATATATGGCCATAACTTCCTTTTCATCTGATTGTACAAAACTTTAAAAAAGACTACAGATGCTGCTAAAATCTGCTTGTTGTGTTTTAGATTATTAATGAGGATTTTCCTGTTGATAATGTTTATGCAGTATATATAAAGTGAATACTGTATAAATTCTTGTAGATGTGTTTTGTGCTTAAAAGGTTTTTCTAACTGATTGTTTTTCAAAGTATTAAAGGTTGTTTTTTTTTTGGATAGATCCTAAGAAGATGTGAGGAATATGGACGTAAAATTGCTGATCAACCAAGAAAAATGAGGACTTTTGATGAATCTTTAAAGTCTAAGAAAACGGTTGCTTCCATGATCGAAAATAAAAATGAACCTAAACCTAAAGGAAAAGAAAGCAAGCACTTAGGTTTGTCGTAGTTTTAAATATGTTTATTTTCCTTTTCTGTTGTTAGGGCAGAAAGTTGTTTTTTCAGAATGCAATGTATTTTTTCTGAAATGGTTTTGATTTTTAATTTATAGGAGGTGTGTGATAAAATTCACATAAAATAACATTACGGTATAAAGGTCTTTGTGACGGGTAAAGACTGTTATTGTGCAATCTGTTTTAGATAATTGGGGGTGTGATTGTCACGAGGAAAAGTTCACTAGTGCCAAATGTTTGTGAACTGTTTCATAATGCTCCTCGGCCTGAAGATGATGTGTAAAATAGATCAAAAGAATTGTCAATTTCTTATTTCATTGTTAATTTCAAGAAACTGTTTTCTACCTATCATGTTGTTCCAATTTTTAATGTCCCAGACAGGGTCCGACATAGCAACTAAAGCCTTCCAGGATTGAATCCCTGCTTGTAAATAGGCTACCACCACAATTTAGACTGAGCATCCTCAGGGGTGATATCTAGTGGGTTCATACCTTCTCCAACCCTCTCTGACTCATAGGACCTTTCCAGTCTTCAAATTTAATGTGCCCATATCTGGCCTAGACTCAAAGGTATTAAATGGTGGTGTCGGGATTCAAACTGAGCACCCCCATCCATAGCCCAATGTGCTACTACTAGGCTCCTTCAGGCCTCTATCATGTTGTTCATACAACTATTAGGATATTGCTATTTCAATAGAGCTTGAATGTGTTTGATCCTTTTACCTTCTAAGCATAGTCTATTTGTTTGCATAATTCAATTAATGGTATTGTTTTTCTGCAGTTATTTATGATAACATTTGCAGAAATATTGAAATTCAGAATTTTAAAGCCATAATCTGAACTTTTATTATATAAATAAATTTTAGACTTTTGTTCAATATTCAGACTAATATTGAGATCTAAGTATTTCTATTATATACAATATTACTTCCAGGAAGTGATTCTAATGATTTAGGGTAAAAGGCTGGATCTGTATTTGAGTTATTTTTATTATATGATTAATATACCAGTATAAATAAAATTCTTTATTATTAGTGTTACCAATCTCATATGAATACAATTATAAGTAGGCCAACATGCTAGAAACATTACCACCTTGAGGTGCACCTTTGATTTGTTGATAAGTTCAATTATTTTGTAAAATATAATTATTTTGGATGGCATAATTTAATAATTTGGCAAAGCGATTTATGTTGAAATCTGTGCTAAGATGTATCGTATTTTGTTTTACTAAATTGATAATTTCTTTGATAAAGTCTATAATATCTATGTTATTGAATAAATCCTTGAAATCAAAGGGTTTTTACGGATTTAAATTATGGTTCTTTTTTATATATATCAGTCACATATGAATTTATATATATCTTTATATATAAAAGGCAAAGTCTGTGTGTGTGTGACCGAGTTTTTGTCTGCTCGCGGCGCAGCGCAAAGACGGTAGGTCGGACAGTCTTGAGATTCGACACGAAGATGCCTCCCGAGGTCTCATTATGCACCTCGAAGCCCTTTTTTCGATTTTTTAATTAGATTTTCCGTAATTAAATATTTAGTCACGATTTGGAGCTTCCGGACGAGTAAAAGCTCCTTAAATCCTAACGTATCCGTCCAAGAATTTTTTTTTTTCAGACGAGCCTATACGGGAAAGATGACACTATACGGAAATCACAATTAAAATTGTCTGTCTTAATTTATCGATTAATTGTGATTCTTTTCGATCGCCTGTACGCACCCGTTTTTCGGAAAAAAACGCGATTTTGTCCGTGACCCTTTTTTCCAAATTGTCGAATCGATACGTAAATATCGTTACATTTTTACGAAATTTTTATCTCAGAGACCCTAGACATCACAGTTTCGAAAGCCAGAACCAAAATTAATTTACAAATTGTAGTTATTTTTTAATAATTTATTTTATGATTCGGAAACTCTTGCGAGAAATCTCATTTTGGAGATTTCGTTCTTCATTTCCGGACGAAGGTACAGCGGGTGAAACTAGGAGAAAAACCAGTTTTTCGACGTAATGCACGTGATGAGTTGGGGCGTTTGTTTTCTATGAGGGATTGAGTGGTTAAAGGAAATCGATTACTATTGCATTGATAATCGATTAAAAAATCGCATTTAGTAATGCCGTAATTTTTTTGGCCAGCACTTAGTTAATATCATATAATTTGTGGTGTATTTGTGGAAAAAATCTATGAAGATTTCAAAGAATTTCAGCATGTGGAGGATGTGATATATTCGCTTTCAAGGAAATCGATTACTATTGCAGTGATATTCGATTAGTAATCCTATGTCAAAAATTTTGCCAAAATGTGCCAGAAAGGATTAAATTTATATGGGTAAAATAATGTATCGTGGTGAGGAAAAGGATGACAGCGACGCCCATTAACAAAGGGTTAAGGCTACTAAAAAATTGGTAATTACATTACCCGAGCAACGCTGGGACGGGTACAGCTAGTATATATATATATATATATATATATATATATATATTCATTAATCAGATATGAATTGTTTACTGATTATTAAAAAACAATCATTAGGCATTTCTATTTATTTAAAATAAAGTGAAAACCTTTTTATAGATGTACAAAATGACTATAAATATATACATTTAAAAGATCTGCATCAAATATCTTATTCAGGTTCAAAAGTAGAGGAACAGAAGCCTGTAGAAATAGAAGAAGACTGTGAGAAGGAGAATGACAAGAATGAAGCTATTTTAAAATTGCAATCTAGGTTTCGACCAGGTAAAGGAAAGAAGGCAGATAATAAGTAAGTATCTCTACTTTTTAATTTAAAAAAATTGCTTATTTGTTTACTTTATTGAAGATGTCAATGAATAGGTTTTTTATATGTATTAACAAAGTAATGAACATTTTGAAAGATGTTATATGTAAATCTATTTTGTTTTTGTGAGTATTTAATTAAATTCAGTTAGATTTATATGTGTGTGTGTGTGTATATATATATATATATATATATATATATATATATATATATATATATATATATTAAAATCCTTAAATTATTCAACAAAAACCTCATAGGAGAGGCTGGCAAAATATAATTTAAGATTTGTGTAAAGAAATTAAGTATAATTCAAGATTATATGCATAAAGAAATTTGTTGTAATTATGTAATTATAATAAATGAAATGAATGTTTAATTTGATAATTCATAAATTCATTATGTAGGAAATCAAAACTTCACAAAGTCATTTAATATTAATTGTAATGTAGTTTATGGTTTCATTACCTATACATAAGCAAAATATATACAGTGGCTCCCAAAAGTGTTCGTACACTTACGATTTTCAATGAAATAGGGGTCTATCCATTGATTAAAATGAATATTTCAGAATGGGTATTTAATAAGATCTATAATCTATTCTTAACAAAATTACATGAAATATTTTGAAAACATAGTAAAACTTTATTTTTAAGAAACTAATAATCCAAAAGTAACAAAAACTTTATCTTACAAAAGTCATCGTAAACTTGTAAAAAATCTCTACATATTAGTAAATATTCTAATTTTTCGTTAAATTAAAATTTAGTAAGATATCCTTTAGCATCCACAACAGCTTTTAAATGTCTGGGAATAGATTGCACTAGTTCTTTTGTAATTTTTGCATCAATGTTCATTCATTCTTCCATCATAATTGTTTTTAAGTTCGCTTGTTGTGTGAATGTCGTGTTTTCGTACTCGAATCTCCAGTTCTCTCCAAATATGTTCTGTTGGGTTTAAATCTGGTGATTGAGGTGGTGTTTTCAAAACTTGTGGACAATTATAGAGACACCAGATGCGAACGTTGAGAGCCGTGTGCTTAGGATCGTTATCTTTATAAAAAACAAAGTTGTTTTCAATACCCAAATTTTGAGCTGATAATTTTAAATTGTCTCTTAAAATATTCATAAAATCAGCATGATTCATTATGCCATCAATAAATACCAAATTTCCTAGTCCTGATGCTGACATGCACCCCCACACAAGGATACCTCCACCGGCATGCTTAACTGTTCCTACTAAGTTCTTGGGATTAAGTTCCTCATTTTTTTTCTTCTCCATACAATTATATGCCCATCAGCACCAAAAATGTTCATCGGCAAATAAGACATTATTCCAATAGTTTTGGGGCTTATTTATCATTGATAGTGTGAAGGGAAGCCTAAACTTTCTGTTTTTCTCACTCACAAAAAATTTTCTATGAGCAGAACGCCCATGTAATCCAGCTGTTCTGAGAACTCGTCAAAAAATTTCAGGTGGAAATGAAGTAGAAGATGCTTCATTGAATTCTGCAGAAACTTTTACAGCACTCAAACGTGAATTTTTCAAATTTTCTAATTATAAATCTCTGATCACGTTTTGTTAACTTTGCCGGACTGTCTTTTCTTACCTTGTTTTCGATCCAATTTTCTTCTTTAAAGCATTTTTTCACATACTGCACAGTAGAATGGGATAAATTAAGTAATTTAGCAATATTCCGAACTGATTTACCACTACTATGATGAAAAATAATCAATTTTCGAATGCTGTTTGTTATTTCTTTATGACTACGAGCCATTTTTAAATAATGAATAGAATATTATGGAGTAGGCAAGCAAAAATTAAAGCCAAATGATATTTTAAATGCCACCACAATTCAAAAATAAAAATAAAGCGCCAGACGATAATTTTAATTATGAATTTATCCGAAAATATTTCAGTGTACAATAACTTTTGTGAGATAAAGTTTTTGTTACTTTTTGATTACTGGTTTCTTAAAAATAAAGTTTTACTATGTTTTCAAAGTATTTCATGTAGTTTTGTTAAGAATAGATTATAGATCTTAGTATTAAATGCCCATTCTGAAATATTCATTTTAATTAATGGATAGACCCCTATTTCATTGAAATTCGTGAGTGTACAAACACTTTTGTGAGCCACTGTATGTTAAAGAATTTAGGCCTAATCCTTTTTAAAAAAAATCAAATTGTGATGTATGGTATGATCCTTAGAAGCTCCATTTTAGTTCTTTTGAGGGCCTACAAAAGGTTTTCAGTGTCATTATTTTTGCCCCTGTAGACTTGTTCTTAATTTATGAATTGAAACCATTTGTGCGTTCTTCAGAAGTATATTACTGAACCCAGTCAAACTAAAATCCAAAGAGCATTTTGTTAGAAATAATTGTCCAGAATACTCGTGGAGTGTTGTGATTGAGTTTTAATCATTTTCCTGCATTAGTAATATGCTAGAATTAGTTACCTTTTTTACCTGAACCATTTTCAACCTATATTTAACTTGTACTACTTTTTTATGTACACACTTCTGTTTATTGAGGGATTTTTTCTATTAATAAAATTTCTAAGAGTAGAAATTTTACATGAAATTTACATATTTTAGTGATAAACAACAAAACATTATACAACGTATTTAGTGACAACATATTTAGTGACATTCACAACAAAAATATCTCTGTAATATCTGTACTATGCTAACAAGTCTGTCAATAGATTTTGATAGTAATTTATAAAATTTTTAACCATTTTACCTGAAACTTTAATGAGATTTTAATTGAATATTTATAAAAATTTTATTCTAATATTCATTTGAAACTTTTACCTATAATACATATTTATCTAATATTTTCCTTAACTATGGAATTTAAAGTTTTAAGCACTACCATGATTTTATAATAAATCTTTAAAAACTCTTATTTTTGTAATTCTAAAAAAAGAGTAGACTTTCAGAATTTTTTTTTCAAAGTACTTATTTAGTAATTGTTTAGCCTTGCACTTATTTTAACAAATGTAAATTTAATTTCAAATATTGTTGCTTTCTTTTTTTTTAAAGCTTACTTACGTTTAATTGTCCATACTTTTCCTATTTCTTAAAACTCCAAATCTCATTTTACTACTTTTTCATGGTTTGTTTTCTTTCTTAAACAAGGTGTATGGGCCAGTATATAAATAACCAAGATATAAACTGTATATGAGGCACATGTTATATATATTTATCAATTTTTGTGGTTAAATTATATATAAGACTAACATATTTTCTACTTTTAAAATTTCTTGTTTCTTTATTTGTATGATTCATTTTATAATTTCCTACTTTTTTGTTAATTTTCTACAAGAAAACTAGTTTTCTGACCCCCCTTCCCACACAAACTGTACTTTTCCCCAGTTTTTAGCAAAGTTTTGCATATGGTTCTGAATGTTATTGTATGAAGAAAATTCCACTTTTTTAATATCTGTATTTTTATTATCAGAAAAAGTCCAGCTCCAAAACCAGCCAAACAAGATAAATCTAAGAAGCCTCGTGTTTGGGACTATTCTGGTTCTGCCAGGGAAGCTACCACACTTGATTTTAGCAAGAGTGGTGAAAATGATTCTGCAGTATTGAATGGTCATGAAATAACCGATGAAACATTTTGTGATAGAATGGTTTGTATTTCTTTAATTTGAAACTGTTTTTGTACGAATAAAAAAAAGGTATTTCTTAAGTCAGATTTTATTATATGAGGACTCCATTAGAGCAAAGTGATACTTTTTATTTAGTGATTCCAAATTTCTGTACTGACGTGAATGAGTTTTTTTTCTGAAGGGAACAGGTAGAGGTATATAACAATGTATATCTCCAATGCATTCAGTCATAGACTTAGGATTTGCTTGTATTATTAACTTCGTAAGGATGACTCAGCCTCTGAAGAAGTACTGTTACGCATGGTGAATTTACCATGAATTTCTGCCCCTAGTCAACAACCATAAGTTTTGTTGATGAAAATTTTCTCCTATAGCTGACAACAATGCATTTACTGAGGATTATGCCTGTATACTCATACCTTTTAATAATAGTGCCTTTCATGAGATTTAAATGTTTAAATTTTATTTAGAACAAACCTTAGAACTAGATACTAAATCTAATTATTGTTAGTTTACTTTGCAATAGTTGCATGAACAGTAATGATTTTTCCAATTACAAAATAGTCAAATGGTATTCATGTGTGTATGGTCTATCAGAGGGTAGATGTAGGCCCTCTGTGAGCTTGATTTTATGCCCTTTCTTCAAATGTTACAAAATACTGGTGAAGTCATCAGGTGTGATTTAGATCACTGCCATCAAAATGGACTTGCAACAGTAAAGGTGTTTCCCCATGCAATATTTCTGGTTATTATTCTGTGACAAAATACAGATTTTCTCCCACTCATAGCACCATCTGTTATTAATGGAGAAACATATTTTAGATACTCATTTTCAAAAGCATAAACATTACTTGGCAGGTCTTTAAGGGGAAAAAAAAGGCAATGGGAATAACATGAAGCAGCCTATATCCTGCATCAAAAAATTTAAAAGCTTTTAAAGTATAATCTTGGAATCATATGCAGGAAATTATGATATATAATTTTATTGGGGATGGAATTTATTCCCATCACTAAATCAGACCACTTTGGACTGATTGGCTGTGATGCAATTTAATGATGTTTTTTATTTAAGCTGATAGAATTCGTATATGAATTTATGATGTATAAAATGCATCTTAGTCAGTAAAGAAGTGTATACATTGCTCAAATAAATGAAATCTTAGGTTTGGAATACTTTTAAGTAGGATATAGCCTGTGTGTTGTCCAAATTCTCCCTTCCCTTATAACCTTTTAGGTTCTCTTCATTGGATCAGTCCTTCACATCAGTAAATTGAAAATCTTTTTTACAGAAGGAACATATTCAATAATAAATGCTCAAACAAGCAAAATCATAGATTTGGGATATTATAAAGTAGGGTATAGCCTGTGTGTTAACATGTCCAAATTCTCTTACTCCTATAACTCTTGTAGATTCACCTAATTTGATCAAACCTTGATATCTGCATAGTGAAATCAATCAAATTAAGTGAAGGATTGATCCAGTTATTTAAATGAATCAAACCATCACATCTACAAAGTGAAAATATGTGTTTAACTTTGCATGATATTTTTTCTATGTAATCTAAAATGTTAACTTCTTTTAGGAGGTCGGACGATATAGGGGAAATGTCAAGAGGATTGAAACTTCTGAGAGTGAGGAGGAATCTGAAGAAGAAGAAGTACAAACTACTAATAAAAAAGGGTAGGTTATACTCAACTATCTGTTTTTCTCTATCCTAAAGTAAACTCGTAAAATTGTTCAGTTTTTAAAGTTTCAGTCTTTTTATTTTAATTTCAGACAATCAAAGGGCTATGGAATGTTAAACATGTTCAAAGGATTAGTTGGCCAGAAGAATGTGACTCGTGAAAATATGCAACCCATCCTGGACAAATTGAAAGATCATATGATTGGTAATCTTCTTTATAATGATTGCAAATATATATATGAACTGAATAATAATAATAATAAATTATTGAGTACCTTTGAAAATCTGCTTATTTTTACTATTTGCATCATAAACAGGATTTTTTCTTGGGGGGGGGGGGCAAGATGAATGGATAAAAATATTTATAATGCATGGGGGGGGGGCGAGATGAACGAATAAAAATATTTATAATGCAAAATCAATATTTCTACTTCTTTGGGGTGGGGGGCAGGGCCCCCTGGGTGCACCACTGGTTGTAAATTTAGTCACCATTAAGAAATATTAGCAAGGAGTAGGTATTCAGTTTTCAAGTTTGATTTACATTCTTAGATATGTTAAGCCATTAATGATGTCATCAACATTTGATATTGAAGAGAGCAGAATGCTATGTAATCCAATGGGAAATGTTTTTGTGATTTGATACAAACAACTATTTAAATTTTTATCAGTATATGTTGTGAAGCATAGTTATTCATACTTGTATATTTCCTAGTAATTAAATGTTATATTTGTCAATTTTTTTAAAAGAAAAACATATTTTATTTTGTCTTGGAAAAGTTTTAAATTTTTTTAAAGAAATCTGGATTACTTATGAACCACAACGTTTTGTAATAAACTTTAAAACACAATTTTAGTGATTTTCTGTTTTCTAACTCAAAATATTTTTTGTTAGGCTAACATGGAATTTAGACTTTCTCCTTTCATATTATTGATGTCATTTTAAGGAGATTGATCTTTATTTTCAATATCTTAAGCTATTCAAGAGAAAAACCCTTAGTACTGTGTTGCATGTATGAATATAATTGTATTAAAGTTCCATTGTTCTTAAATTTTTAGATGTGCCAGAAATAGTTTGTTTTGAATATTTATGAAACTGCTATTCCATATAAAAATTGTAGCTTATTAGTTTTGAAATCTTATTTTGTGATGGGTTTCTAATGTTCGGAATGACACTATCATTGAAAAATTACTTATATTTAACGTGATAGTGAGCATACTGTTACAAAAATTAAAAATGTAATGCTAGTTGTTATGACTTGTGAAAGGTAAAATTTAAGCTCTGGTTCTTGTTCTTTAATAGATATCACTGCAATAGACTTAAACTTTAGGAAAGATATGTTGGTCATTGCCAAATGGCTCTAGAGCCAGAGTCTGTCCAAATTAACGTGTCCAAAGTTCTATGGTTTTAATACTTCAGTAAACATGGGTGTGTGTAGCCATTTAGTATGGGCTTTATGCTTTAGATCCTGGTCAGTTTACCCCTTGTGATGCAAAAGATGACCATAATGCAGCAATTAATAAATCACAAAAAATCCCATAAAGTGGTGAAAAAAAAACTAAAGTGTAATACAACTTCTGGATTTAAAAAAAACTGACTTTGTTTTTAAATTTTTAGTTTGTAGTCAGGTTGTTCTTAATTTTTTTAAAGCAGAGATTGGAAATTTTGATACTCTGAAATAATTAAGCATTTTTATTTTACCTTAATGTTTTCTTTTTTTTTTCATTAATGCTAACACATTATGCTATTTAAGTGCATAAAATATCAACTAAAAATTGCGTAATCTGAGACTGTTTTGTTCCTCTAGCCAAAAATGTTGCTGCTGATATTGCAGACAAATTGTGTGAATCTGTAGCAAACAAGCTAGAAGGAAAAGTGTTGGGAACCTTTACTGGTATAACATCTACAGTGAAAAGTACTCTCATTGATGCCCTTGTGCAATTGCTATCTCCAAAACGAAGAATTGACATTCTACGTGATGTTATGGAAGCTCAAAAATCTCAACGGCCATATGCAATTGTGTTCTGTGGTGTGAATGGAGTAGGAAAATCAACTAATCTTGCAAAGGTAATAAGTTTTTGAGTGTTACTTATAATTGTTGTTTATGCTAAAACCCTTTATTTGATGAGATATTGGTGAAACACAATGAATTGCTAAAATCTCTGTCAACACTTTTTTTCATTCAAACAAATTTATCTGTAGATAATGCAGTGAGAGATTTCTGTAAAACTTATGGCTAAGCCAATGAAGGTGGTCTACCAAAATGCTTAGCTGTATGAAATATTTGCAAATGTATTTAGTAGGATGCTCCCATGTTGAAGAATGACTTACAGTGCTATGTCAATACAGTGAACCAACTGCATTATTTTATTATTTTGCAATATATTTTTATCAAATTTGATTGTTCCTAGGGAATTTTTGTAAAAAATTCTTGCACAGTGTTGTGTTTATCCCTATTTACACAGGTATAATATTATCCAGTCTGAAATAGGCATAATGGCTTATTATTAGGGGTACGTAAATTTTGCATAAAATAATCAAAATTTTGCAACAAAAAAAAAATTACAATACATAAAATTTTGCATTTATTTGCAAAAAATAATATATATATTGTGGCGTCACGACAAGTAGTAAGGCTATTCTATCTGAGGCATTTTGCATTAATTCCATTTCACAACTATTGATCCATACCAAAGAAAGACAGAGTTCTAATTAAAAACAAAAACCAAATTTTTAAAACAAACTTAACAATTTTTTTACAAGAAAAAAATTAAACATTAGACGTTTCGACAAATTCACTTAAGTTGGGTGCAGATTTACAGATACGCGCTCCCGGGCCCATTTTCTGCCCAACAACACAGGAGCCTAGTAAAAACACGTCTACACCGTGCGGGATCTATGAAGCGTCTCCCCTCAATGTCTGGATTTTTCAGAAGGGGTGGAGGAGCCGCCAGATTATCGGCTGACAGTTCTTCTGGAGAAGCCGAACTTTATTACCTTTCGAAACGTTAAGTTGACAGCTTTAGTGGTTTGTCTTGTGAGGGAAACGGTCTTTAATTCCCCCACGGGTTCCGAAACTGGTGGAACCGAACAACACATTCCTTGAAAACACGCAGCTGTGTTTTCCAAGAGCTTGTGGGGTTTCGGGAAAAATAACCTCTATTTCCAGTACGCTGATATATATATATATATATATATATATATATATATATATATATATATATAAATTAAAAAATTTTGCATTTATTAAAAAAAATCACATTTTTAATTGGTTAGGTAAGTATCAAAATTCTTAGTTATAAGCTAACATTGTAGTAGTCTCCACATTCTCTTTCTTAAGTCTTTAGCAATAAGTAATAAGCAAATTTTGAGAGGGAGATCTCTCAGTTAAAGACCGTGGATGGTCTTAAAAAGGCAATTATGTTAATAAGTTATTACTATTATTACCTGATTTCCCTTAAAAAGCTCTTTATCACCGAGTTTTCGCCAAAAAGTAGTAAAAATAAAATTTTTGCATTTATTTGCTCATATCGACAAATTTCGCATTTATTCGCATCTATTTTGTAAATACAAAAGTTACGTATCCCTACTTATTATTCATTGCTATTATAATTTGTTTTGTTATTGCTCTTGTTGAATGAATCCAAACTAAAATCTGTGTTTTTTTTGTTTATGGTTTGTGTTCTGATTATTTTATGATTATTTCAAGTTGGTTGGGGTCTCAGTTTCTATGGAAGATTTTAAGTTTTATGTTCTTGCATATTTGTTACCAATGGTCACTGACAATTTGCTTGTGGGGGAAAATATGCTCATGCATTGTCAGCACTATTATTTTTTAAATTTTTCAAAAAATGTCATTATTGGAGAATTTATTTTGCTATCAAATACTTTAACTATTGATATTGAATATGTGAATTTGAATATTGAATACGTGAACGATAAAACATTGTAAAATTTCTGAATATAATTTTAGATAGCTTTTTGGCTGATTGAGAATGATTTGCGTGTCCTTATTGCTGCCTGTGATACTTTTCGAGCGGGTGCAGTGGAACAGTTACGTACCCACACTCGCCATCTCAATGCTCTACATCCTCCTGAGGCACATGATGGTTTTCAGATGGTTCAACTGTATGAGAAAGGCTATGGGAAAGATGCTGCTGGAATTGCCATGGAAGCCATAAACTATGGTTCGTTGCTTCAGTGACTTTAATCAGTATAAGCATTTCAGTGACTTTAGTCAGTAGCAAAGGTGCTTTGATACTCTTGAAATAATTAATTAGTAGGGATTTGCAGTTTGTGCAGTCTTTAAAAATCCTTAAGATTTTTATGTTCAGTTTATATTTTTCAAGGTCCTTAAAAGTTTAAAAAAATACTTATTTTCACATTGTAGATCCTTATTTTTTTATCGTTTACTTTAGGGTCATTGGAAATTATTTTTGAGTTGGAAATACAAGAATTTTCAGTTTATGACAGTCTAGGATCAGATTACAAAAAATGCATATAATACACTTTGTGTGTGTGTGGAGAAGCAATTGCTTATTGCATTATTGATTTTTAGTATGAGAATGGGTTTTTTTACTATCCCACTTCACTTCAAATATAAATATTTTTCCCAATGTGACAGGCACTTGTCTTGACATTTGCCTGACAACTTCGTGAAATCTTGTAGACAAATATATTATGAGAGGACCCTGTAATGTTTATTTTTTATTTATTATAAATGCCTGGAAGATTGGCTGACACCATTCATTCTCAGTAAATGGCGAGACTGCTGGCCATTCATTTAAGGGGACACCATATAGGTGGCCAGCATTACCCCCTACAAGCCGGTCCTGCAATTTTGAACCCAGTTAAGTGACGAGACCAGAGCACTTGAACCCACACCTCCAGAGGTAAATTTGAGAACTTGGAGGACATTGCAGCCATGACAGATTTTACCTGCACTGGCCACCATTAGTGAACATTGCGGTGGATTTTGTCAGCTACCGGCATTGAACCCACAACCCTCAGATCACTGGCTTGACACCTTTGCCAACTGGGCCACTGTGCCCTTATAAAAATAAGCAGAGGCACTTGTTGTCAAACATTCGCCTATACTACACCACAGTTTACTGCCTATTTTATTATGTGGGCACCATATAGGCAGACAGCATTACCCCCTATGAAGGGATTACACAAACGGAGGTATTTTTTGTGGTGCGATGCTGAAATTCAATCCAAGCACCCTGTAATGTCAATGAACACACGAGAAAACAGTTAATATTGACAGCTTTTTTACAGAATTATTATACAGTTTATATACAATTCTACACATATGCCTAAAAGACCACTTTTTTATCTTAACCTTAGAGATTCAACTCTTGATAATTATAACCAGGGTAGCGTGTTCTGCCCACACCAGAGTCGCCCTCCGAAAACAAAACACTGAACAGCACGGTTTTCTTACAACCTCCCTATCAAGTGTCAGTTCCATCTCTCTCACCCCCACATTGGAACTCCCCCTGGGGTCTAGGGATTAGAGCGCATGTGTGTCCATGGGGGTTGCCAGCTAGCCCTTTCTAAGATTCAGTTGATCAGTTGCCCTTTCTAAGATTCAGTTGATTACAACCTTTTAGGTGAGCCAACATCACTCCAATTATGAAAAACCTAAGGTTTGCAGTAATGACTCACTATGATATTGCTTACTGGTGTAAATTTATCAAGTTAAAATGAGGGGGAAAACCTAGCAGATTGCAATATGTAAAGAATAGTTTTGAAAGATGATTATTACTATCACAAATTCTTAAAGCTGATATTTCAGGAACAAATTACATTGTTGTGAGCTTAATACTCAAATGTATTTAAGTGTTAAAACTAGTTTATTAAAAATGTGATGTGATAATGAGGTTTAGTTTGGAAATGTTTTTGTAAAATATTACTGAGGAAAGAGTTTTAAAATGTCTTATTTCAAAACATGTGCTATTTCCTATTTTGTTAGATAATTTAGAAATAAATTGTGTTATTTTTAAGTGTAGAATTTAGAATTTATAAAGTACCCCCTATTTATTGATAGTAAAAAATTCTAAAAAACTTTTCCACTAAATAGACATATGTCCCCCCCCTCCCCTCCCCACACACACACATGAGTACTGGAGGAAGAAAAAAAAGTTTTCTTTAAAACCTGAATTGTACAGCCTAATCTCTGGGTTTTTTTTTAAAAAAAATTTATATACATATATATATATATATATATATATATATATACAGTGGAATCTCGATCTGTCATTTTTCAAGGGACCGACTGAACTGAACGATAAATACAGGAAAACGATAGATCTGGGAACATAACAAAGCAATATGATCATCGGGACTGGGTGAAATAAACGACACATACGGGAAAATGATGATTCGGAAAATGATCAATCAAGATTCCACTGTATATACTTTAGTGCCATGTCTTACATCTAAAGCTTTTGCAAGTTAGAATCTCTCCTGTGTTCTATGAAACGATAATATCAGATGGATTGGCATCCAGCACCAGTTTGAAGGGAATTTTTTTTTTGCTGTTTCACTATCTCTTATTTTTGAGGTATTTCTGAGGTTTTCAAGGCATACTTATCGATTTCCCTGAAATATTTTATAATAATTTATTTTTTAAACCTGAATTGTATAGTCTAACCTAAGTTTATTGAAATAAAATTTTAAAAAAAAATTTAACTTCAGTGCTGTGACTTGTATATAAAGCTCTTGCAGATAAATAACAAAGCATGCACATATTCTTCTTTTATGTAGCAAGAGACATGAAGATCGATGTTGTCCTTATTGATACTGCTGGTAGAATGCAAGATAACGAACCCCTTATGCGAGCTTTAGCTAAGGTAAATGAATGCATTTATTAGTTCCATTTCTTCTTTTCTTTTGAATGCTTATTAATTTGGTTTTATCTTTGGACCAAAATATGTAGCCTCTCAGAATGTGGTGGGTACCAAAAATTCTGACAAAATGCCTGCATTATATTCAAATATTTGAAGAGTGATATTTAATTTATTGATACCTATCCCTACTTTATATCTTGTAGGATCAGCCCTTAGTGTTGGTAATCATTGCCCAACAGAGATATTGAATATCACTGAAAGAGGAGACCTCTGTTTGCTCCTTACTAAAATCGAACCAAATATTAAATATTAGCCTTACAGCATCAGTCTCATTAGTCATTAATTAAAGGAAATTTCAATAAACTTTTTTGTTTTTAACTACTGTTTCTTTTTTAAATTTAAGCAGCTCCCACATTAGTAGGTACAAAGTTTAAATAAAAATGAATTTAGTCTATAGTTATGTATTTTTTAGGAAACCTTGCCTCTAAAAATTACTTCGCACTTGTGCTAAATTAAATTACTATGGCAAGGAAATTTTACCATCAGCAGAAATAAAAAAGTGGGCTGTTCACAACCCTTGCTTAAAACCAACAAACACCCTATGAGGATGTGTATTTTTTTGTGAAATTGGTATGATGTTTGAGACAGAACTAAAATAAAAATAATTATTTATTTAGTAAAGTGAATCTAAAACAATTTCATTTCAGTTAATCAAAGTTAATACTCCTGACCTGGTTGCCTTTGTTGGTGAAGCCTTAGTGGGGAACGAAGCTGTTGACCAGTTAGTGAAATTCAATCGTGCTCTGGCTGACCACTCAAGTCAGGATAACCCCCATCTCATTGATGGAATTGTCCTCACAAAATTTGACACCATTGATGATAAGGTAGGTAAAAAAAAAAAAAAATGTTTTAAGTTCTGAACATATATTAGTGTGCTGCCATATTTTGAGTTTATTGAATTCCACAGCTTTGTTACTCATTTCATTGTTCTCTCTGTAGGTTGGAGCTGCTATATCGATGACCTACATCACTGGTCAGCCAATAATCTTTGTGGGTACTGGTCAAACTTACACTGACCTCAAGAGCCTTAATCCCAAAGCTGTTGTTAATGCTCTCATGAAATAATTATTGAACTTTAAATAATCAAAGTTTTATCAGCTATGCATGCAGAATGGCTTATTAATATTGTTTTAAAATACTATAAATGTACAAATCACATCCTATATTAGCTTCATTTTTTTTTATGTAAATGTATTGCTCAGAAAACCTATCGTAAATCAATTTTAAAGATATTTTAAGCAAAACTATGTCGCACTTTATGTAAGGAAATAAAAATCATACAGTATTTGTTGGTAAATATACTCATATATATTTCCTTCTTTTCAATTTTTCGTTCCTTTTTTAGAGTGTTTTAGTACACAAAATCTGTCAGTGAAATCATATATAATCAAAATCAGCTAAAATATAGATAATTTTTAAATGCAAAATCCAAGAAAATGAATAGCCTTAAGCCTTCCAAATAAATGTGTAAGTGTTTTAAACATCTCTAGTATTCATATCAGAAGTTTTGTGTAAATATCTTTGTTGGACATTTTTAAATTTTGTAATAATTGCAGTAGATGAAATTTTATACTTGTGTAGCAAATTTCATCTACAATTAGGCTAAGGCAGATGCTCAAAAGACAAAGATAAACGGCAAATAAGATTCAGTTTTAGAACAGTTTTATTGGTGGATTTAGATATATTTTTATATTGAAAGCAATTTCAAAGGGATATTTTTTTTAATATATATATTATGTTTGTTCTTTTTGTAGAGTGCTTGATGATTTTGAAAGAAAGTTAGCCTTATGTTTCACCTCTGAATGTTACTATCTTGTTGTAACTATTTATTTCACTCAATCTATATTATTTTTCTTGAAGAGATTTAAGCTAGTTTTTTATGTTTTAACTCCCAAAGCATTTGAGAGGTATTTTTCCTTCACATTCTTTCAGCTCGAGATGTATTAGCGATGGATTGTTCAATTAGGGTATCTACTGGGGCAAGAGTCCCCAAATTATGAAATCATAAAATAGGTCATGAAAATGTGGCAAAATTAGATATTGATCAGGAAATTTTTCAGGGAGTCCCAGGGAAAAAGTCTCAAAATTAGCTTTCAGATTTTCACCAGACATCCTGGAACATTTTTGATGCTTTTAATTACCAAACTAGAGCATGCAATATATGATAGCAAATGCCTTTCTCAAGTGATGGAAAAATGTCTCAAATGTGTTGAGCGTTAAAGAATGCTCAGGGTCCATACTTTTCCTTATTTCACTACTTTACCTACTTTTTAACTGCATTACTCATTTTCCTATGTTTTAGAAGTATCTCTTCATTTTCAACAAGATATAGGGGTCAATATATAGGTTGCATGTATATAATATATTTGATGATTTTTGCAGTAAGATTGTACATTGATCAATATAATTGCTGATTTTTAATTTTTTAAAGTTTCCTTATTTTTATAATGAAATTTCCTTTTTTAAAACAATCATTATTTTCCTACTTAAAAAAAATTCTTATTTTTTTAGTAAGGATATTCCTACTTTTCCCCTGTTTTTTTTTAAATTTTCTCTATGGTCCCTGGATCCTGTCAATTACTGTAAAGGAAAAGAATAATGATACTCTTCATTTGCTAATTTTAACTAGTCTTTAGCCAAGCTTTGCTGTTTTAAATGCTGTTATTCCTCTTCTCTAATCTTTATTATAACCTATAGAACATTCATAATGCAACCATGAGGTGCTTAAGAATCATTTAAACTCAAAGAAGCCTTTAAACTTAACCTGTGCCATAATAATTATGAATTTAGCATTCTTTGTAAAACAATATTTAGGAATGAATTTGCATATTTAATGAGAGTTTGTTAATTTTGTGTTTCTGAGGTTAAAATATGATGCTTAATTTATGAGGTGATTATTGTGAGAATATGGTAATTATGTAATGTAAATACAAAAGTTATTTTAAAAATGTACTTATTTTAAACCATGACAGGATATATTGAAATAGTGTGGAAATAAAAGCATGAATTTATAATTATTTGAAATAAAGTGTTAATTTTGATCATTTTAGGTTTCCTGATAACTAGAACTACAGATTTTCTGGTTTTGTTTTTAATATAAAAAAACTCGTGAGTTCCCAATATTTCCCATTTGGCTCATTTTGTTTATGTACAAAAAGCCTGTGTCACAGTTGGATGCATTTTAATAATTTCTGGACAAATTTCTGTTTTTAAAGATCCCTTATATGAATCTTTTACTTGTAATAGCTTTGAAAAAAGAAGGCATTCTCCAAAATAAAAGGGTGTTTACATTTTACTCTTTAGTAGGTGTGTTTTAATTTTTTTAATGTGTAAAATCAGTGTTTATTTATTGTATATAAATATATATATATATATATGTTTGCAGTTTTGAGCAATTTTTTATTCAAGAAAACTTACTACTTGCATAACATAAGCTTAACTGAGTTGGGCATTGTTGACCATTAATTTAAAAATTTTTATGCTGTATTATATAACTTCAAAATTACTTTAGAAGAATATCAGTTATTTCCTATTACAGAGTACCTTTATTGTTAAGAGGCATATTCAATCATGTTTGGAAGATATATTTACTTCTAATAAGAAAATATAGAAGATATAATTGAATTTTAAACATAACTTGAATAACTTCCTTTTAAAAGTTATTTTACATCGGGGAAAATTATCCAATCTTAAAGATTTCAATTATTACCATTTTATAATAAGTTATTTACAGTTACTAAATTTGAGCTAATTTTGAAAACTTGTTGGTGTTTTTAAATTTGTAATTTTTTTTTATCTCTATTGGTGTGATTATTGTAGGAAATGCTTTTTTCGGTATTAGCAAAAGAACAAGTGAATATCAAATTTTTTCTTATATTGGGTTTTTTAATCCAAATATTTGCCATGTCTTAAAAAAAAACAACTTAATTAGTAATATCACATTTGTTAGTGACATTAGTAGTACAAAAAAGGAAAATTGTTATTTGTGGTGAATTTTAAACTTAGTATATACATAATATTAAATATACTCATAAATAATCTTAAGAGTTGTAATCACCCATATTTAAAAGACACATTGTTGAATGAAAATGAAATGCTGCCTATATTTCAAAGTAGTGTATCATTTCATTTTAGAGTACAAAAAATTAATGCTGTTATAAACAATATATTATAAACTTGCCTCACATTTAGAGAATTTTTGGGCTTGTTACTTGTAAAGTCTATACTAATCTTGTTTTAATAAAGGATAAAATTTTAGATTACAGCACTTTATATCTATGTTAATAAAAAACTTTGTAAATACTCAAGAACACCTCCTGATCGGGGATAGTAGTACATTATCAAGGTATAAGTTTAGTTTTAAGTAATTTATAGAATAAAATTGATCTTTAAAAGTTTGAATCGAACAAATCACTAATTAAAAATTTTCCTTCACAAATCAGCATTTATTTGGGTTCTGTGCAACAAATAAAGATAACTTTGATAAGTTTCTATATAAATTATTTGCAGTTGTCAGCCGTTAAAATGTGGTTAATGTTTACTGTACTTAATTTTTAGAGGTGGGAAATCCCCCCCCCCCCCAAAAAAAAATAATAATTTTGTTTTTAATATATAGGTACATTAGTTTACTTAATGTTGCATTAAATATTCTAGTTAACATACATGTCTAAGCAGGCTATTGAAGTTTGTAATTGATATCCCTGTTGATTATATCTGTATTATATTATATTCATTTTAGATTTGTTGGAATTAGAAATATTGTCTATTCACAAAAATATTCATGAAGTAATGGGCAATATTTATTTCATAAAATATTGTCCATTACTCAGTGTTAAACTTCATAAGTTTTGTCATTAATGTTGCATCGTTAACAATACTTTAGTAAAAAAAACCATATCATGCTTAAATATTTCATGGAGTAAAGGATGATGTTTAGAAAAAAAAATTCTTAAAATATTGGTAAAAGCATAATTTATTGTACTCTTGATGTATTTTATGCAATTCTGAAATTTTATTAGCAGGAGTTCTGGCAATATATTTATATTTAGTAAGATCAACACACAGCTTAAAGAGGTACATTTATTGCATTATGAAATGAGGTTCAAAAGGGCTGAAATATTTGGTCTTCATTTTTAAAACATGGGGGGGCATTTGATAATCATATACAGCATGAATGTTTGGAATTTATATCAAATGTTTGACAGGTGACACAAACAGAAATTTAGAGATGTGATGTGAAGTTTTTTTGCATGCCCTGTTCTTTTAATTGATGAGCCTCTGTTTAAAACGTGTGCTTTAAAAAAATACTAAATTGATACAGATTTTATTGGATTAAAAGGCCAATGTCTGTTTCAGGGGCAAAATGAAAAATAACCTGTAGTGAATTTGGAGTATGATGAGGGTGGGGGGGGGGCTACTGTTTGCTTATTTTAAATTAAAAATGTCATAGTGTGTTAAGTTTATTTGCAGTTTACTTCTCAATTTCATTCTTAAACTATTACACAAGATTTTTTTTTGTCCTTTTGAATCCAGTAACCATTGCTCCTTATTTCAATAACTGAGATCATGAGGTCCTTCAATTTCCTTAAGAAACCATATTTTCAATTTGTGTTTTTTAATATTAGCTGTTGCTGAGATCACCTTCCCCACCAAATGGACTGCAAATTCTTTCCAGTATTGGAAAGAACAGTGAGAGGAGAGAAGGATCAGATTCTGCTGTCAGGCATAAGACAAAAGAAAGTTTGTGTCTTTAAGGACCTTTAAAATTAAAAAACAAAACACTTATTTTTGAAATCAAGGTCCTTACTTATTTTGGCCTTTTTCTAGTTGAAATAAAAGAATTTTGAATTTATGACTGTTAACAATTGGCTTTGGAAAAAGCAGTTAATCCTGTGTTGTGCGTGACTGTGTCAGTTGTGTGAAGGTTTAGTCAGTTGTATGTTTCTGTATTACAGTTATTCATGAAATGAATGCTTATTCAATCCCCTCCTGCCTTTCCCAGTTATTGATGAAAAAATGCTTATTTAATCCCCCTATAATATTCAAAACAGTTGGGTGCATTAGTAACTTTTAATGACACTGCTTACCAATGTAAATTCATCGAGTTAAATGCTAGGGAAACCAGACAAATTGCAACCTGTAAAAGGTAATTTTGAAATAAGATTAGGAATTTATGAAGTGGGTATTTTAGAAGAAATCGCAAGGTTGTGAGAAATATCCTACTAATCACTTTTTTTAAAGTCTAAATTTTGAAAAAAAAAAACATTTAAAATCATTTTTAAGGTCCTTGAAAAAGGTAGCATAGGTCCTCAAGAACTCCTTATTTTGAATTTTTGAAAATGAGCCCAAACCCTGGAAACCTTCCAAAGATTTTTTAAAAAGTCCTAAGCCTTTATACATAGTTTTCATGTCAAAAATAATGGATTCAAATTGATTAAAATATTTGATTAAGATTATTGTAATCTTTAAAAGATTTTTTTAATGAAATTTTATACTAAATGTTGATTTTTGTCAATAATTTACATAATTAAGCTTCATAGGTGTTTTCTCAGACCTTAACTTTCTTCTCTTTTTAAGTAAAAAAAAATTTCAATTTAATGCTTCATAACAATTATACTTTGGCTTTAGTTTTGTGAGAAGTCATAGTCTCTATATTCTATGAATATTTATTTTTTTATATGTGAAAATTCACCATAGTTTATACCAATTTAAATTAGTTAAAAATGCTTGCTGGAGAGAATTTCTGTCTCATGCCTCTGAGACTTATTAGGTGCTTTAAAAAATTAAGGTCTGATGTCAAAACAAAATCCCATTAGAGCTGGTCCTTTCATGTTGAATAAATAACACTGTGTAATTGTCACCCATCTAATTCATTGCATATTCTTTTAGCTTCTTATTTTCAGATTAATTTCTTTAACTTTTGAAAAAAAAAATTATACCTGTATCGGAACATTTTTATCAAGTTAAATTCTGTGAAATATTATTTAAGAAATTTATTTAAAATATGCAATGAATTATTTTTTTTTCTTTCGTTATTACTTTTATTGTGAGGTTATTTTAGAAAAGATTTAATTTTCTTGTTTTTACTGAGAATTGGCTTGATGTAAAATTTGTTTTATCGCATGTTTGGACTGAGAGTGAAACATTTTGAATCTCTTAAATAATTTATTGTGTTGAATGATTGTTTATTTTTTTAATGACTCTAAGGAATTTAGTAGCTAGAAGCAGAACCAGTATGTTGTGTCATTTTAAAAATTCTTATAAGTGTATATTTAAGTAAATATTAATTTCTGAAGGATTTAAACTTGAGTCGATAAATTAATTCTTTTGTTGTGCTTCCAATCTCTACCTCATACAGTTATGCAAAAAATGGATTTGTTAATGAGAAAGTGGACTTAGATGTTCCTTTGCACTTTGACTTTAAGACTGATTTCATATTCGAATAAATTAAAGAAGTCTCCCTTTAAAGTAATTATTTATTTTTGAACCTTCTTGCTGCTAAATTCATAGCCTGAGAAACACTCTTGTTTGTCTATTTTTTCTACTACTCCAGCATTCCACTTTTATACTTGTATTTTGTGTTACATCCCATTTTCTTGAGTTCCAGTTTTAAGGTTCGTGAAATCAAAAGATGAAAATATGTTTCTGGAAAGTTATATATTTTGGGGACTTAAATAAAAGCTACTTATAAAATACATTGTGTTTTCTTATTATTATTCAATAATAAACTTTTAAGGACTCGTGTGTAGAAATTTAAATAATAGTTTTTCACGAGAAAACATACCTTGTTAACTCTTCATGACTTGCAACTCTTGATGTCAACTAGCCCTACATAGACAGGCAAGGCGTGTGCATTTACCCTATAATCATATATTCTGGCCGATTCCTGACGAAAGAAACCTGCATCTCTAATGGCAGCTTTAACTACGATACAATCGGTTAATAGTTCCTAAATATCCTGGCTGACTCATGATCCTCAATCTTGGTTCTCTATCTTGCCAAAAAGCATGCTACGCAATACCATTGTCGCTGTTTCAACGTCAGTTTGCGTAACATTGACGTTAAAACTTTCCTATTCGACTACTTTTTAAATTCAATTATCTTTCTGTCGGCCAAAAAGTTACACACATACTTACCGCAGTTTTATTGAAAGTAAGAGGTCTCCCAAGCGAACTATTTGTGCGCCATATACTTTACGGGAGGTATCAGAGGCGTACGCAAGGGGGGGAGGGGTTGACGGGGTTAACCCCCCCCCATTGTTTCTGATTACATATAATATTTAATTAGGTTTAAGCTTTGCACTGATTGGTCAAACCTACTCTTTCATAGTAACCCCCCCCCCCCCCTTTGAAAATTCCTACGTACGCTGCTGGGAGGTATAGTTCGGATTTGAGGATGAGGCACATAGTTTTATAACTTTCCAACGAGCTTAAATAATTCAATGAAATATATTAGTTTCTTCAAATGCTTTTGAAGTAAAGGAACATATACTCTTCATTTTACATGTACATGTGCCACACCAGGCGTGTTCAACCAGCGGAGACGCATGCGGCCCTTGACAGCTAGCAATGCGACCCCACAGGACTTTATAAGATCCATCTTGCCAAAGAAAAATATCCCTCTCTTCACAATGACGCCGTATTCACGTCATCGTTTTTTGGCACTAGCTACATTGGTGAATAACTATTTTCAAAGAGGAAGCACTCGAAGGGCAAAATTAGATTAAAAATTCCTGATGAGAAGACCTTAAGAACTCAAACGAAGAATTGCCACCACTTCCTTCAAACGAGATATTGAAGTATTACTTTCACGAAAACAAGGTCAAATATCCCACTAGTTTTTAGTTTGTTTCTCTCTTTTTTATGCTATAATAAAAAATACGATAAATTTTGTTATTCATATAAATTAACTGTATTATATACTTTAAATGCGGCCCAAGGCTATTCCCGGGCAAGCCTACACCTCTCGCAGGGGCGGCTCCAATCCTGAGATTTGTGTGTGTGGGGGGGGGGGGACAACGTCGGTTCTTAGGGTTATATATGTGTGTATATATATATATATATGCATATATATACATACATATATACATATATGCATATATATACATACATATACATATGCATATACGCATATATATACATATATATGCATATATATACATATATACGCATATATATACATATATATACATATATATGCATATATATACATATATACGCATATATATACATATTTATGCATATATATATACATATATATACATATATACGCATATATATGCATATATATACATATATATACATATATATACATATATATACATATATATATATACATATCTATATATACATATCTATATATATAAAACAGTTTCGTAACTGACTGACTGACATATAACGCACAGACCAAACCGCTGGACCAAAAGGGCTGAAATTTTGCATAGCGATTCTTCTTATAGTGTAGGGGTGCACTAAGAAAGATTTTTGAAAAATTCTTCTTAGATTTTTTTAAATTAAATTTTTAAGCTGTTTTAGTAACTTTTTTAAAGTTTGCATTTAAAATAATAATTTGTAGGTTATAAAATTTATATCACGAGAAAGATCATAAAAATTTCTTTAAAATTAAATCTTTTTCGAATATTTACCTCCATTTTCTGATTTTTGGTGAATTTTTAAAGATTAATTTTTAGAATCTATATATATAAAACGCGTAGGTATGCGGCACAAAAATCGACGATATTTCTACACTCCGAATGGCAACGGCTGCAACTACCAGATGTAAACAGCGGCCGTCCGCAATTTGCAAGTGAAGAAATTTTTCCCAACAATTTATTATTTGATATGATTAAGTGTAGATATTTGAATTGTGATCAATAGTACATACAGAGAGTGATGTAATCCACACTACATTTTAGTACTGGCTGAATTTTTACTCCATTTTTTTACGTGAAAATATTTTTCCCCAACAATTTCTTATTTGATGTAATGATAAAGTGTAGATATCTTAATTTTGAAAAATAGTACATACAGAGAGGGATGTAATTTTTAAAATCATTGGTATTTGGTTTCAAAGTCTTCTCTTTAACTCTGTTCTGAAGTAATGAAA
The DNA here is from genome assembly GCA_907164885.2 of Dolomedes plantarius. Taxonomy (NCBI): domain Eukaryota; kingdom Metazoa; phylum Arthropoda; class Arachnida; order Araneae; family Dolomedidae; genus Dolomedes; species Dolomedes plantarius. Next base: position 156,472,155 of record OU015496.1, on the reverse strand, counting down.
TTTCGCATTTTTTAATCACGATGTTTTAGAATCAGCCGTATAGAGAATACCCCTTAACAACGTATATTTATGATGGCAGGTAATGGTAACATTTCTTACATATGTTACTTTTAGTTGAGTTGTTTTACAAAAGAAAATATAAAACTAAAGGCGACCAAACTGGTCGCGCAGCGGCTAGTTCATCCTAAAAAATCTTAAAATACAGTAAAAGATATGTTCCTCAAGCTGTACTATATTCTTTAGTATGTTCTATTAGATTTAATTTGAATATTTTCTTCTGCATTATTTTGTCTATAAAAATATCCCTTACGATTTTTTATAAATATTTATATATACAGAGGCTGTTCACACATTTTTTAGACGATGTATATTGTATTCACAAAACTAAATTACATAAAATTCTTGTGTTTTAAATGTTCTATTTGACATCCCTTATTCTGAACTATCTTTCGACACCGCAATTTCCAGGATAATAATGCCTTTTGAAGTGTCAGAAGAGGTATTCAATCCCATTCCTCCTGAACAGCTTTCCAGAGTCATGTAAGGGTTTTGGGACGACGTTTGGATAATGCAGATTTTAAAAGTCGGAAAACACAAAAATCCATAGGTGATACATCGGGAGATTTAGTAGGGATATCAGTGAAGGGTATGGCCTTGATACCAGTTTTTTGTTCCATTTCTTTTAGGAAATTTACAGTGGATTTTGATGTGTGAATGCTAGCTTTGTCCTGATGGAGTCTCACAGATTGATTGCACTGTGGGTAAAGCGATGGTATTTCATTCAGAAAAATTGGCGATAAAATATGTTCCTGATAGTATTTGGAGTTAATCTTGACATTTTCCCCCACTCTCTTTATTTTTAACTTGCCATTATAAGAAAAACCAGCAACAATCATGAATCCCTTAGAAAAACTTTCTTTCGATTCTTTCAACCATGTACTTAAATTTGTTTCTCCCCTTTTATGATAATAAATGGCTCTTTTTTGTTGCAATCATTTAAATACACCCATGATTCATCTATTGTGACAATTGCTTTCCATTTTTTCTTTGGATAAGTGTTTCTCATATAGAATTCTGCAGCGTGTCCTGCGTTCAGCGATATGATTTGGAAGAAGACGATGCACATTGCGTTTTTTCGCTTTCTTAAGATTTAAATCAACGTTTATCATTTTGTTTACAGTGGACACCGAGCATTTTAATGATTTTACAACTGTCCTTTGACTAGGGGGATTTTCTTTTAACATTAAACAACGTACCTTTGCAATAGTCGAAGATATCCGTTTTTTCCTTGGATACTTGTTTGGAATTTTTGTCCCACTTGAGGCTCTAATTTGACGTTTTTTTCCTTTCTTGTTGACGATATTACCTATCGACGCTTTAGATATCACAAAACCATGACTCTCACATCGTTTTTGGATAACGGAGTATGCATATTTCTCTTCGGAAAGAGCATAAATGTAGCTTTCGAACCACTGCTTTGATAAAAACGCCATTTTGAATAAAAACAAAACTTTCAAGCCGCAGACGATAATTTTGACTTTTAAAAACATAGTACAATTGCATTTATTTCTTTTGCAGCAAACGATTTTTTATTACCGCTTTCCAAAATCGTCTAAAAAATGTGCGAACAGCCTCTGAAAATAGCCGTTGTCTCTGTATAACACTTCCGGGTTGTACTCATCTTTCAATTGAAACCCTCAGTAAACAAACAGCCGGTTAGGCTTAATTTTAATTTGAGATGTGGATCAGAATTTTTTCTTACCTAAAAACTAATATCTTCTCCATCAAATCACGTTTCTTCAGCCTATTTTTCTATAAAACATTCAGAACTAAAAAAAATTGGATGCTTTTAGCTGTATATTTAACAGTTTTTAAAAATCTGTTTACTTTTGCGATGAATTCTGAAAGTAAACAAACTTGAATGTGAATGAATCAAGTAGCTCAAGTATTCATATCGCGTAGTGAGCTGTAAAAAACTGGATGGCAGTCTACTACTCCAATCGCATGAAAAACTAAATAAATAAAAAATGATGAAAGGGTTTGCTTTTACAAGGTGTGGATTAAATGCAATTTTGTTAGATAATTCGGGATATTTTTTAACTTTCATATACTTTTTCCATTATGACGTCATTATTAGTATTATGACTTCAAAATGACGGGTTGGATGGCAGTCTACTACTTCAATCGCATGAAAAACTAAATAAATAAAAAATATTGAAAGGGTTTGCTTTTAAAAGGTGTGGATAAAATGCAATATTGTTAGATAATTCGGGATATTTTTTAACTTTCAAATACTTTTTCCATTATGACGTCATTATTAGTATTATGACGTCAAAATGATGGGTTAACTTCTAATATATATATATATATATATATATATATATATTTTACATCAATTGCATACATTGATTGTTGTATTTATTAAAATATATTTATTTATTTTTTTGGCATTAATTGCATACATTGACCGTTGTATTTGAATGTACTCCGTAGCGAAGTGCGAGTTTTCAGCTAGTATATATATATATATATATATATATATATATACACTGCTCAAAACAATTAGGGGAGCACATGGTTTTAACGAAATTACGCAAACACTTACACCAATAAGTAACATAAAATAAGTCATCCATAATTTAAAGCCTAGCAGGAAACAGAAGAAGAAACCTCATATGCAAATCAAAGTTCATGACGTCAAAAACCAGAAAAAGAACATAAGTTCGGAAATCGGGATGTTGCAGAAACGTCTGTTTCACTGCCTTAACTGTGAAATTCGATTGCTCAGTTATTCTTTTTGAGAAAAGGTGACTTGAAAATGTCTCAACAACGTGATTTACCGGAATAAATGGCATGGCGTATTATAGGCAGACTTGAATCCGAGCAAACTCAACGTAGTGTCGCGGACGCTGTTGGAGTCGCCAGAAGTGTCGTTGCAAGGCTGTGGAATCGAATCCAAGAAACAGGGAATGTTAGACGTCGACCAGGGCAAGGTCGGCCACGCGCCACTACAGCAACTGATGACCGGTATATACTGTTAACAGCTCGTCGAAACAGAACAGACAATGCTACTCAGCTGCAAAGACAGTTTCTCTTGGCAACAGGACGAAGGGTGTCCTGCCAAACAGTTCGTAATAGGCTTCATCAGGGAGGTCTCTATGCTCGTAGGCCAATGGTCTGCATTCCGTTGACCTCATGCCACCGTGCGGCCCGAAGAAGATGGCCTGCTGAACATCGAGATTGGGAGCAACATGATTGGAGCCAAGTGCTGTTTATAGACAAATCCCGATTCAGTCTGGAGTGTGACACCCGACGTGTTTTGGTATGGAGGGAAAGGGGCACTCGAAATAACCCCACATTCGTTCGTGAAAGGTCACAATACAGACGAGCTGGTTTTATGGTATGGGATGGACGTACGGACATGCATATCATTCGGAATGGTACTTTGACGGACCGAAGGTATGCAGACGAGATACTGAGACCTCATGTCATACCTTACGCTGCAGCCATTGGAGATTCCTTTGTTTTCCACCATGATAATGCCAGACCGCATGCAGCTCGTCTTGTGGAGAAAATGCTTGAAGCTGAAACAATACAGCGTATGGAATGGCCAGCGTGCTCTCCTGACCTGAATCCAATCGAGCATGTTTGGGACATGCTCGGACGGCGCACTGCTGCGACTCCAAGGCCTCCTTTTACTCTCCGAGACTTGGAGATTGCACTTCTTGAGGAGTGGAACAGTATTCCCCAAAGTCTTATCGATAACATCATCGCATCCATGGATAACAGGTGTGCAGCAGTCTTAGCTGTTCGAGGAGACCACACGCCATATTAAAAATCTTGCATTATTTCTAAACAATACTTTTTTTTTATCTTTTACATGTAACCAAATTGTTGCCCTAAATCATCTTTTCATGTTTTTTTTCCATATTTTGTCTTTTTTTCTGTATTGCGCATTGATACGCGTGTACTATCCATTTTATGCTAATACGTGGCTGTCTCGCACGGTTTTCTTAACTTCTTTGCTTGGTCCCTTGATTTTTTTTGAGCAGTGTATATATATACGCATATATATATACATATATACACACACATACATACATACATACATACATACATACATATGTGTATATATATATATATGCATACACACACACACACAGTAGAGTCCCGATAATCCGAAACCAAAAGTCAAAAAGAACAAAGGTTACAATAAAACCACAGTGATATTAAGTAATATAAACTAAGTTTCTGAAAATCACAAGAAAATTGAAAGTTAGACAATGTACTGAACTAATTATTACTGAACTACATTGCTTTGAAATAATCTGCTAAATTTTTTTGCCGAAGAGAAGAATACCTCTCCCTTGAAGCCAAATTACGCCAACGCGTCAGAAAAATGGTGTCCGCTCTGATCCCGATGGAGCTTTGCTCTAGGTAGCGTAGGACTACATCCAATGCTGCCGCGGCGTCTGAGTGGGATACCCTCTGCTCGCTGTCACCGTCTGGTCCACCTTCACTCTCGTCTGACACGTTGACAGATTCTTTCAAAACCATTTCAACAATTTACTGATCGTATAAAATCTTACACTCTACTGTATTGTACTAGGCAGCGTTCCGCTCTCTTATCACCCATTTCGTCCGGAGATATGGTTATGTTTAGACAGACCTTATAAAGTAAACTGTGTAATCACACGTGATATGTAATATTTATGTAATCACGTTTTATTATGCAATTTAAGTATATTTTAAGAATGATTTCGTTTAATCCGAAAAGCGTATGGTCTCAATCAATTCGGATTATAGGGACTCTACTGTACACACACATATATATATATATATATATATATATATATACGAGATAAAGAAAGAAATAAACATCCTCTCATTTTAAACTCATTTAGTATTAGGACTACGATTATATAGTTTTAGGCTATGAAAAAAATACTTTTTCATAGGGCCTTTTTTTGGGGGGGTGGGGGTTATTGCCCCTATTGCCCCCCTTTGGAGCCGCCGTTGATCCCTGGTATACATGGTTATTGTACATATACTAAATTTTTGAAGTATGGGTAAACCTAAACCTGTGAGATATAGATGAAGTTCTCATATACAAGGTACGATCAAAAGGTTCCAGGACTATTTTTTTTTATTTTATAAAATACCACACTTACATATAATTATAGGTCAAACTTTTCAAAATACTGGCCTTGGCTATTTACACATTTATTCCAGAGGCTGTATAATTGTGAAAAAGCGGTTTCCAATCCATTTTTTTGAGATGTCCTTCACAGCAATCGTCGCATTAGCTTTGACCTCTTTTGCCCTTGAAAAGCGGTTCCCTTTCAAGACATTTTTATGTCACGGGAAAAAAAAATCACAAGGTGCAAGATTGGGTGAGTATGGAGGCTGTCTCAGGACAGTTAAAGAATGTTTTGCTAGGTATTTAGCCACAACTGCAGATTGATGTGTTGGGACATTATCATGGAGTAGTTTCCATTTTTTTTTTTTTTTTTTTTTTTTTTTTTTTTTTTTTTTTTTTTTTTGTTTTTTTTTTGTGTTTTTTTTTTTTTTTTTTTTTTTTTTTTTAAATTTATAACATTTCGTCCTTGTAACATTTCGTTATTTAAAATACGTCCGTGAGGTATAACCTCAAAATGAATGACACCTCTGTGATCAAAAAACAATTCCAGCAGAACTTTACCTTTGGACTTGTCTATCCGAATTTTGCATCATCTTCCAGTGAAGCGCGACCATCTTTAAATCGCATAAACCATTCAAAAATAATTCCTTTTGATAATGCTTTGTGACTTATACGCTTTATTTATCGTTTATACAGTCTCTGATGCATTATTTCCTAATAAAAACATAATTTTATGGATGACATCAGTTCAAATTGTGACATTTTCAAACCCCGCCGTTTTAATTTTACTTGCTTGTATAAGTCAATCGATTTTGGGTTATGGGAATGCGCAACAAGAAAGCAATCTAGCTTAAAATATTAATACTATTATCAGGCTACATAATATGTTGATTTTAAAGTTTATTTCATGTTTTATTGTTTTAAATTAATTAGTCCTGGAACTTTTTGATCCTGCCTTGTATATATATATATATACGGGGGCTGTCCGTAAAGTATCCGAATTTAATTTATAACTAAAAAAATATAATGGATATACATACTTCAGTTTAATCCCCTTCAAAGTATCGTCCTTGAGAAGCAACACACTTAGCCCAACGTTGTTGCCACTCTTGGAAGCAGGATTGGAAGTCGTTCTTTGGAATGGCCAACAGCTGTTCGATCGCTTTTTGTTTGATGGTCGTCACATCCTCAAACCGTCGTCCTTTAAGCGTTTTCTTTAGCTTTGGAAATGCGAAAAAGTCGCACGGAGCGAGGTCTGATGAGTAGGGAGTTTGCGGGACTTGAATGGTGCCATGTTTGGTTAAAAATTTTTGAACCACATGTGAGGAGTGAGCAGGGGCATTATCGTGGTGAAGCATCCATTTCCCAGATTTCCACTTTGCTGGTCGTTTCCTTCTCACGGAATCACGAAGTCGCCTGAGAACATCACGGTAGAACTCTTTATTAATGGTTTGTCCATCTCTCGATGGTCTGTCCACCTCCCGCAATCTCGAATTGTCATTCGTCGATCTGATCGCACCACAGTACGAACATGTTCCACTTTGACATCATTTTTCGATGTTGATGGACGCCCTGATCGTGCATCACTTTCCACAGATTCCCTTCCATCATTAAAACGTCTAAACCATTGAAACACTTGAGTTCGGCCCATAACATCATCACCGTATGCTTTCTTAAGCAAATCGAACGTTTCGGTTGCCGTTTTTCTAATTTTATTACAAAATTTGATGCAAACACGTTGCTCAGTAGATTCCGTCATGATCCAACCCGACACGAGACTTCCACTGCGTTCACTTTTCGTTATTGCTACAAGAGAACCGCGCTTCGCAGTGCTTGGATAATTGCGAACATAACAAGTTTACATATGTTTAAACATGCTAATTAGCGTGCGCACGCAGACCGGTGTCTGTATTATGTTTTATACATTCAGTTCGGATACTTTACGGACAGCCCTCGTATATAATAATGCCATTAGACAGCTAGCAATAACACATATTAGCCAAAGAAAAGTGTGATAGCAAAAAACGGAGGGGGGGGGGGACCTGGTAGAAAAGGAAAGGTACATATGCAGGGGAATATTCAAATTTACTGCATTATTTTTTTACATCATTTGTAAAAATTTATTGTAAGTTTTTCATTTTATAATATATTAAATCCTAACATAGACATAGCACATTAGATGTTTTCATTTTATTTTGGCTCTGATATAATCCAGACCAGGCAGCAGGTCTTTTGTCCACCTGTCGAAAAAAAAATTCTATAAGTGTTGACATGCCAGATAGTTTATTGAAAGGAAGGTACAAATTTTTAATAAAATATCAGTATTAATAATAACTGATTTTTATTGAGATATTAATAGAAAAAATTAAGCTCAAAATAAAGGGTATGCTCCTTGGTATGCCAAGAATAAATATCTTGGGCAGTCGACGTCACATGCTGTACGTCTTCGTGTTTCTGTGCCCGTGAATAGTAGAATATAATACAAAAGACGTGTCTGCTGTATTGAATTTTTTTACCGGCGCTCGCATAGTGTAAACACTTTGGCGCTTGGGCTCGTCGCTCGGCTCCACTACTGACACCACGAAAGTGTTTACTATTTTATTTTACGTTGATAACTAAATCATCTATTCGCATCATACTAGTGCACAAACGCTTCTCGAGAATATTTGTCTTTTAACTCTATGGAAAATGGTTGCAAAAATACAAAATTAGCATTTCTAAAAGGCTATTCCTAAGCCTCTTTACACCTCCAGCAAAAAATATCTTCATGTCAGCAGAGTTATATTCCTTAGGACCTCCTATTTCAGTACTTGTGGTATATCCTAGATTCTACATAAACCCTTTCGTACTGGATTAGCTCGATAACAGAGCTTCATAATAGCAAGAGTTCTCAAGTCCTATAGGTAGCAACCACTTTTCTTCAATATACATTATACATTTGCCTACCTCCTCTTGCATGTGGGTTTAGGGTCAGTTTACAAGGTTTGAACTCCGAACGATTTTCTTTTCGAGCCCTGACCTGAACCTCAGTCTGTTGCAGTTTTGTGCATTTAAAAGATATATTAAATGTTTTCAAGTCAATTTCAAATAAACACTTGAATATATATATATATATATATATATATATATATATATATATATATATATATATATATATATATATATATATATATATATATACACTGCTGGCCACCCAAATTGCAACACCAAGAAAGACGAGATATCACAACAAAATTTATTTTGTAGATAACATGTTGACCAAGTGTCAAATGATTAAATTTATAGACTTCTGTGAAGTGTGGTTCCTGCCAAAATCAGTAGCCAGAGTAGCCGCCATTGTTGGAGATCACCGCTGCCACACGCCTCGGCATTGATTCAAAGAGACTTTGGATGAGTTCTTGGGGTACAGCAGACCAAGCAGCTTCCACACGTTGCCAAAGTTGATCTGCTGTGGCAGCTGGGGATGGAATCTGGGTCAATCCTAGAGCAACCATGGACCACATGTTTTCTATCGGCGAAAGATTCGGAGAGCGAGGCGGCCAGGGAAGCAATTCAATCTGGCGATTGACGAAGAACCGTTGGACAATGCGTTCCACGTGTGGTCGCGCATTATCCTGTTGAAATATGGCTGTGGGCAAGCCCTGAAGGTAAGGAAGGACAACTGGCTCCAACACCTCGGAGATGTAGCGCTGGCTGCTTAAAGTACCGGCAATGCGTACTAGAGGTGTGCGAGAGTGATATCCAATACCGCCCCATACCATAATACCCGGTGCAGGACCAGTGTGGCGGTGCATAACGCAGCTGTTCAGCATTCTCTCTTCACAGTGTCTCCAGACTCGAATGCGACCATCGTGGTGTTGCAGACAGAAGCGTGACTCGTCAGTAAAGACAATTTCATTCCATTCTGCCGTCCACATCCTTCTGTCATCGCACCATTGGCGGCGGAGACGTCTGTGGTTCTGCGTCAAGGGTAGACAAAGCAATGGACGTCTAGCGGACAGACCACTCTGCTGTAAACGGCTTCGAATGGTACGCGCAGACACTGGATGATGCGTTACAGACTGCATGTGCTGTGCTATGGTTCGTGATGTGACTGAGCGATCCGTCACTGCCATGCGCACAATTGGCCTGTCAGCACGTGAAGTGGTGCGCTGAGGTGGATGCGATCGAACACGCCGGTCCGTCGTACCCTCCTGCATCCAACGATCACATATCCGCATTGCAGTTGTTTGGCTTCGTCCAACACGACTACCGATTTCCCCGAAAGATAATCCACAATCTCGGTTGGCCACTATCATTCCTCTGTCGAACTCGGATACTTGATCAAAAGATGATCGCTGTTTTCGACGAGGCATAATTGATCGTTTTTTTGAAAAAACCACAAGAAAAACACAATTGCCGAACTTGAAATTGTCGTAATCTCCAAGCCTTAAATAGCGCTTTGAAGTGGCGCCACAGGCGCGCGTGATGTGCGTCTGAAATTCTAATGATTTGCATATCTCACCTCCGCTAATGCATGTTGTAAATTTCATGTTATTTGCATGTTTCCTTCAGGGTGTTGCATTTACAGTGGCCAGCAGTGTATATATCTATATATATATATATGTATATATATATGTATATATATATATATATATATATATATATATATATATATATATATATATATATATATATATATGTATATATATATATATATATATATATATATATATATATATATATATATATATATATATATATATATATATACAGTCGAACCCCGTTATAGCGAACCTGGGATATAACGAACTCCCGGATATAACGAACGAAATTTTTGGTCCCGCCGTTTTCCTATTCTATTTAATGCTAATTTACCCTTTTATAGCGAACCTCCGAAACGTTAAGAATCGGCTATAACGAACTTTTTTTTCAGTCGACTGATTTTTATTTTTTTTTAATTTTTCCGCAGTTGTGAAAACATGACAAAAGTTGTGATTTCATATGGAAATGTATGTCAGCTAGTGAAACACGGAGTAAATAAGCGATAAGTCTGTTTACTCAAGGGTAGAAATATCTGGTACATATACATTGGTGCAGAGTTCTCTGCCTGTGCCTTGGGGAATCCAGTGATTTATGTTCACTCTGTACTCTGTACTATGCGTGGATCGCCTCCTCTGGTGGTCCATCAAAGAAAGGGTGGGGGTCAGCGGGTCAAATGGTGTCGAGCGGTGTCGGGGGAGACACCAGATCACAGAAACCTTGCAGGCGGGAATGGGGGTGGTTCTAAATACCGTGTCTAATGTTACCGTGACTAATGTGATGACAGGAGTCGGGGGTCTGCAGGCAGAGAACTCTGCACCAATCTATATGCGCTATTACGATAGCCACTCTGCAGTTGTAATCCCGCCAGTAATTCGGTAAGCGAAACCACAGTAAGAGGAGGGAGGGGAGGGGAAAGGTTCACCAAACGCTCGAGGAGAACAAGTAAAAGCATGAACAGTATAGCATATGCGCACCCGAGAACAAGGGGAAAGGTCAGCTCAGGGTCGAGCCGGAAGATTCATTTCCACACGTAGGTGGAAGGGAAGTCATTTCATCTAATTCACCTATTTGAGTGTTTATCACAAGTTAAAAATTCACTTTTAAGAAATCATTAGGTACATCATGTCGAGCAAGCGTAAAGCATTCTGCATCGAAGAAAAAGTAAATATCATAAGAGAAATACAAAATGGAGGTAGCCAAGTTGACATTTGCCGAAAAAAAGATTTATCGAAATCTACAGTTGGAACAATATGGAAAAACAGAGAAAGCATACTTTCTGCTTTCGAGAAAAATTTGAACTCCCCAAAAAAATTAAGAAAAGCTGACCATCAAGAAGTGGAAGAAGCTTTATTAAAATGGTTCAGCATTCAAAGAAGCCAAAATGTACCAATTTCTGAGCAAATGCTTCAGTCAAAAGCTGATGAATTTGCCAGTAAATTTGGAATTCCATTTTCGTGTTCTAATGGATGGTTAGACAGATTCAAGAAGCGGAACAACATATCTTCCGGAAAAATTGTCGGAGAATCGGGAGATGTTTCAACATCCAACATCGATACGTGGAAAGAAAATATTTGTAATGACATCTCTAGTGAATATGACGAGAATGACATATTTAATGCTGATGAAGCTGCACTGTTTTACAAGATGACACCAAACCAGACATTGAAATTTAATGGAGAGAAATGTAATGGCGGAAAAATGTCGAAAGACAGAATCACATTTCTTGTGTGTGCCAATATGAGTGGAACTGAACGTAGTAAGCTTCTAGTAATTGGAAAATCTAAACACCCCAGATGCTTCAAAAATATCAAACGGCTTCCTGTTTCTTATGAAGCCAACCTTAAGGCGTGGATGACTAAGGAACTGTTTGAAAAAGAACTTCGAAAGTGGGATCGTGAACTTTCAGCTAAAAAACGGAAAATTCTACTTCTGCTTGACAATTGTAGTGCACACAAAAACGATAAACAGTTACAATGGATTAGAATTGTACTCTTTCCCCCGAATGCAACTTCTGTAGTACAGCCTATGGACCAGGGTGTCATCAGAAGCCTTAAATGTCATTACAGGAAGCAGCTCATTTTACGAATTTTAGAAGGATATGATAAAAATGTAAAATGTGACGTTTCTCTTCTTGATGCACTTATAATGCTCGAAAAATCTTGGCGGCTTGTTACAGATTCTACAATTAGAAAATGTTTTCGACATGCTGGCCTAGCAAAGAATGTTGAAGAAGATGATGATGATTTACCTATCGCGATGTGGATAGAAAAACACAATATTTCCTCATTCTCGTATTGTGACATGCAATTGTTCGAAACATTTGATGATGAAATCATTACATGTGAAAATCCGACTGATGAAGATATTGTGGAAGAAATTAAAATGAATCATTCTGAAATCGAAGATTCTGCATCTGATTCTGATGAAGAGGAGCACATAAATGATGAAATTCCCACCATCTTAGATGCTACAGCAGCAATGCGTGTAATTAATAAGTTTTTTTTCCACACAAACAATGGAAGAAAGAGTGTTGCAGTCATTTGACGTACTGGACAAAGAAATTCATATGTTTTTGAAATCGGTATCACGTCAGCAGAAGATTACCGATTATTTCTGTAACAAAACAGTGAGCAAGAATTACAGGTAAAATGAATTTATATCCATTTGTCTTTCGTTTTTAATTAATTGGTATTGTATCAGTTTAATGTTATCGATTTTAGTCAATTTAATTCATTAATGGTCATTTTTAATAGATTTTATCGTTTTTTAATACATCATTATTGAATACACATAGCAACTCATGAGTTATACATTTTGTGAACATTTTTCTTAACGGTTCGGATATAGCGAACCACCGGATATAGCGAACCAAACCTTTGGTCCCTTGAAGTTCGTTATAACGGGGTTCGACTGTATATATATATATATATATATATGTCTGGCGTTGGCTTTTGCCTGCTATTATTTCGTTTGCAGTCTTCTTGTTTTACAGTCCATGGCATCGAGGGAAGGCATACACTCAAAAAGTACTCAGCATCGTCTAAATTAAGTAGTTTATTCAGTTCCATGTCATAATACCACCTCTCCAGATCTACGCATTTCGTCATTCGCCATTTCTTTTTTAGAGCCGCGGCGAAACACATCTGATAGCATCGACTTCTATTCCACGCTCTCACCAAATTCGCGGGCATCTCCGCGCGCCAACTCTCCTTGGACATGCGCAAAGCCCGAAACAGACATCTTTCAAGGCTAAAATGTAAACGTTCCTCCTCGACCGCAGAACTCAGAGGCGCGTGAAGATTATATAATAAAAAGGGAATTTTCCTTTCCCAATTCGCGTCTTTGAATACGAACAATTAGAGGCGAATTACGCCACGAATATAATTTAATTCCCAAGCCCCCTTTAAATTTAGAATAATAATTCTTTTCCCACTAAATCCTTTACAACTTTCCCCCCCGTCCCCCTGAAGGCGCGCACACAAGGAGTAGCTAATTCCATGTGGCAACGCCTGAGAAGAGCAAAATCATCAAATCAGCCAACTGGAAAACATGCTGAGTAGGGACGTCTCCACACAACAAGGATCCCAATGAACCCCATTCTTAAAACCAAATGCCCCTCGTTATAACACCTGGATAATCTCTTTCTGAGCTGTGAGACCTGGAGCAGTGGTTTTTAAAAAAAATACACAGTTTACAATACTTTACAAGTTACATTAAAAGATTCTTGAGTTGTACAGTATATTATTATATCACTGATGACTTGAAACAAAATAGGAAGATATTACAACATTATATCAAAATATATCACCATAAATATTCAAAATATCACCTTAATTATATCAAAATATCATCTCAATAAGACATCACCTGAAAATAATGTCACTTCAAAATCTCATTTAGGGATCTTTTATTATTATTATTATTATTATTACCATTATTATTAAATTAAATTAATAGAATAAAAATGTTGACCATTAACGTGGACTGTCAGTTGTATTTTACAATTTAAAGTCCATGCTTTAATATTTTCATCAAATTCTTTGAGTGGTAATGTAATTGACAGTCCTGTAAGCTGTCCACTCGCCTTCTATTTTACAACAGTTCCAGTTTACATTGCTACAAATATTGAATTTATTTACACAGATTATGGTAATATGAAAATGGACGTAAAATGAAAAGAACAATTAACTATGAAAAACAAAAGAAACTGCGGTCGACCGTCTTGCTTGGAGGCCTCCTGGAACCAATTATCCCTGTAAGACTCAAAGACAAAATCATATTAGTGGTTGAAAAAGAATATAAACATTTTATCCTTTTTTCCTATGGGAATTTTCTCATTTACCTTTGTTTATTGAATATCACAAAATTTTTACATCGATTCAACTAACTTATTTTTCATTTAGAGCTCTTTTACCTTCGACTTACTTATGAAATACAAACATATGAAATTACACATGAAATTCAAAATACTCTACATATTATTTATACTTCAAAATTTTTCCATAACACAAAACTCTGATTCAAATTTATCACAATTCAAAGTTATCAAACATTTTATAATTTACACTTCATTCACCTTAATATTTCACAATGATAGATTCATTATGTAAAACAATTCACTTCTGGTACTGGTGTACCACTCCTTCATCTGTGTACATTCTGTTTAATTCAAGGTGTATGTTTTTGTTTGTGTGTGTTTGTGTAGTTGAGTGAACAAGTGCATAGTTGGGTCAGAGGAGAGCAGGTTCAACAATTTCCCACCGTCTTAACCACAACCGACAACTCTAAACAAAATTGTTATTTCCTAAGCACAGATGAAATAATTAAAGGACAGTGGGATGATAATATAAATAACATTAAGTATAAAAAATATAATGGAGTCTTAACTATAAAAAAGAAAAACTTAGTCAAAATTGTAGTTCCGCCATCACTAAGAGTAAAGTTAATAAATTCAGCTCATGAAAGGTTCGGTCACCCAGGTGTAAAAAAGATGTTAAAGTTAATTTCCCCAATTTACTATTGGCAAGACATAATTGTAGACATAGCAAATTTTGTTCGTTGTTGTGAAACCTGTCAAAAGAATAAAAAATCAACTCAGAAAAAATTTGGACTGATGGAGCAAGTGTCTGTGGCGAATGAACCATTTGACTTAATTTCAGTCGATACTGTTGGGGGTTTCAATTATTACAATTCAACAAAAAAATATCTTCATCTTGTAATTGATCATGCAACCAGGTACATATGGACATTCCCCTCAAAGAGTGTAACCAGTGAGACTTACACAAACTGCTTGAGACAAGTTTTCAATATAAAGGTTCCAAAACAAATACTCAGTGACAGAAATGCTGCATTCACTTCTTCCAGATTTAAGAAATTTTTAAAGCATCACAATGTACGACAATTATTAACCAGTTCGCATAGCAGCAGACAAACGGCAAGAATGAAAGATGTAATCAAACAATAGTAGCAAAATTAAGATGTAAAGTAAATTCTTCTTCGAAAAAAATTCCCTGGACAAAAATTTTAGAACAGGTAACTTCTGAATACAATAATCAACCCCATTCTGTGACTGGTTTTTCCCCAAACTACCTTTTATTTGGAATACTACCATATGATTCACCTTTGCCCAATACAACTTCATTAAATTACCCACCTGTTGAGGAAGCTAGGAAAATTGCAGTGCAAAGAACTATTCAACACCATAAAATTAATAAACAAAGATATGATAAACATTTTGTTCAGTCAAATTTTAAAATTGGTGACTTAGTGATGTACGAAGAATTTAAATACCCAAATTCAAGAAAACTAGTTCCACCTTATTCAGGCCCCTACACAATTTTAAATCAACTATCTAATGTAAATTTTGAAATTAACAGACCAAATCAATATACTGGAAAAGCCACCGACATTGTACATTCAACAAGATTAAGACATTTTCATCCACAAAATGAGTTTAAATTAAAATAAATTTCAGTTCCTGCAGCATTTCTTGGGGGGAGGGGGGAAAATATGGAAAGTTTTGTACTAATTGCAAATAAAATTGAAATTGTGAATTTTGAATGTTAATAATAAAACTATGAAAATTAAATTGTATTTCTGAAATTAAGGAAAAGCTATAATATGATTTGTATTGATTTTTATTTGACTTTAACTTAAGTATGATATGAGTATATGTATATATGATATGATATATATGTACTTTTAAGTATGATATGAGTTAAAATTTAAATAACTGCTGAAAGAACTTTTTCTAAATTTACAAAATCTGAGTATGTTGAAATGTTTATCACTAATTTATAATGTTTTGAATTGTCTTAAAGCTGAACTGTATGGGATATTTGCCCAATTATGACAAAGAATAAAACTGGATTAAATTGAACTGATGCCTGCTCAATTATTGATTGGATTACTTTTGCTACACCACCGGATATACCATGACTGCCATAATTTGTAAGATGACGGGCGTAGCCCTACGCGTGTCATATATATATATATATATATATATATACTAGATGTATTACCCGGCTTCGCTCGGGATTCAGTTTCTGTTATTATTTTTTTCAATGATTAGCCTCATGTTATGATGTTCTACCGTTTTCGCTAAAATTCTTTTGCGGTAGCAAATAGCATTAGTTTGTTGTCGGTGCTGTCGTTGTTCGTCGCTTTCCTCTCCTTTCGATGTTGAAGCTCGAAGACAATCGTATGTTCGACGTGTTAAAAGTTTCTTCATCAGTCTCACTGCTTCGGATCACTACAATTCGAATTCTGTTACCTTCCAGCTCTTGGGAATGTTTTTTCTTCAGATTCTTGTGTGCGTCTAACTGCATTTCGAATTCTGTTGGCTTCGCGCTCTTCTGTTTTTTTCATCACATTGCTCATTTCTCAACAATCTTTGACATTTTCCCCTTACTTCTGCAGGATTAAAAGTTGCTTTCTTCTTTTTGGGCATTTTAAAGCATTAATTTACAGCCAGTCAATAACGTTTGAATGGATTTATTATTATAGAAAAATAATCAATAATGTTTGAATGGATTGAGATCACATTCAATATTAAAACACGGCAAATCTGGTAATTATTATAGAAAAAGTATATACACGTATTTCATGCTCGGAATTCTTTCTCAAAACTAAATCGTCTGCTACGTTTCAATGCCACTTTCAGACTTTCTTAATTATAATATACACGTATTTCATAATTGTAGTTCTTTCTCAAAACTAAATCATCTGCTATGTTTCAATGTCACTTCAGTTATATAAATCATCGCGCCAAGGCTAAACGCACGTGTTTCTAGCTAAGTCAACGGGTCCTGCAGTATATTTGAGTTTGAACAGGTAGCTTGAGATAGTTTCAATTCATGAAATGGATAGATAACTCATTCATTGAAAACGAAGGACTTTCCATCCTTATATTTTCATTTTTAAAAAGAAACATTCCGGCGTTGCCACGTACATGAAAATAATATATCAAATTCATTCTTGCATGCGTCAATATATGAATAAATCACGTTTTCAATTCATATCTATTTATTTTTACGGAAATGTTATAATTTAATTGTCTACAATGAAATGTTACAATGGCTTTGAACAAAAATATCCGGGGAAATTTGGCGATTTTTTTTTTGGCGATTTTCAATATCCGTTTACACTTCTAACATAATTCGGGAATGGAACATCGTAACGGAATGAAAATAGTCTATCACCATCGCGCAAGTTCAAGCAATAAGTTGACCAAGTTTCATCGCAATCGGATGAACGGTACGGCAGCGTATAAAATACGAACAAACAAACAAACAAACATTCATTTATATATTTATATATATTTCTCCCCTCCATTCTAGCATTTAAATTCCCTTTCCTAAATCCAATCCCCAGTAATATTAATTTATCGCTTTAAAACCCTTAGCCGCAGAACTTCCCATGAATCGCATGCCTTTGTAATTCTACACGGATATATGACCGAACTCAGGAGTGGGTAGCATCGCGAGTCCCTAAATCTGCTGACCCTACAAATAATAGTCACATGTTTTTTTCGCCTTCTCGCGCTTAATGTTGAAAGGTGATATTATTTCCGAGCCGTTCTTCTGGAATGAACGATTCGTCTCGACTGCTTCCAAATTTAATTTTATTCCTTTCAGGCTGAGTCTAGATTCAGCCATGTAAATATGAGCTAGTTTTCCTTTTCAGGTTATTATTTAAAGACGTGATGTAATGGGTATATTACTTACACACACACACATACACATACATACTATATTGTAAAACATTCGCCGAATGGTAGCGTAAATGACGACGATACAATCTAGTAATATATTAAATGAAATGATTTATTCACAAATGAAAAAAGGTTGATGAATTGGGATGATAAACACATTAGATGATGCTCTCGAGATGACGAGCGGGAAACTCAGCTGCAAACCATCAGTATACATCAGAAGTCGCGATGTACTCGGATTCTAACCGCGAAAGTTCTTTGGTTTCTTACACGGGAAATTAGGACGCGCAACAATCACTTCTGCCGGAATCACGTACTCGGCCGATAATCATTTGTCCAGATCCTTCTGGGATCTAAAGAACGAGCTATCTCTAACAGCTATAATGTTTCTTCTTGAAACAAATCGACAGGGAGTCGGGATGCTCTGCCTCGCCCGAGGACTGCCCGAGGCTGCAATGCCGAAGTAGCGACCTTCCAGATGCAGGTCTAGGGGCTATCTGAATTATTTCATTTCGCAACGACGTAACTCGTAATTCTGGCGCTGCGAACACCCGAAATTTAAAAGGGTTTTAATTGGCTCCTTTAAAGTGCCATCACTTTTCGGAGGTCCGATTGGCAAGCGACTTCCCTCGTCATCAGATCAGCTGATCACTTAAGCGGTTTAATTTTCCCCGATCATCATCGATCAAGGGGCGTAACGGAACTAATGTCCTTTCAACTTTAGGCCTCAAGTTTAGACACACTGGCGCCTCGCGTCCAGGTTTGCATTTGTCGGGAGCGCTTTGTCTCGCCGCTTCTGTTGTTCGGCTGTTTCGCCTCGGGAACCCTTTGTTGAGCCTTCTGATGGATCGTGAATTGAATGAGAGGGTTTTGCTCTAAATTGGGCAGAATCAATGGGTTCTTCACAACCCCTCCCATCTCGAAAGGTTTTGTCCTAATGGCAAAACTGTAAGACAATGGCTGGACATGGTTCACACAACAGTTATTAGAGGCAAACAAAATTAATAAAAATGATACACAACAATTAAACACTAAAATATTTACATTTGCGTCATTACTAATTAATTTTCGGATAGCATTCTGCCTATACAATCAGCCCTCGTTTCCCATTCTGACGAACCCCGTGGATCCTAGCAATCATTGCCATTTTTCGAAACTTTCGTACTATCTTTTTTTCTGCAGTCAACATCATTTATCCTGAAGTCTAAGTTTTTACAACAACACGCCCTTAACCGTTTCGGCGGTTCAACCCCTTTCCTGTCATTGTTCGTTATAGAAGGGATAACTGGTTCTTTGTTGTCATTCCCTGCCCGCGTGAGGTACTTGGTCTCCACTAATAACTGGCACGAGTCACTAAACTGTCCGGCCTTTCCTTTCAAAACTGAGATAAGCCAATTTTCATTACCCCTTTTTTGTTGTCAAGTTCCCCATGCGTCTAACGAGCATAATCAGCCGAATCAGGGAAATTTTCAGCCCCTTTCAAAAAGGCGGGGTTGGTGAGTAACCTCCCCCCTAGGTCTTTCTCCTAGATCGGTCAAGGTGTGACACGCCCCCGGTGTCATCCCCAAAGTGATCAATTTCGTCTCAATGGACTCGAGAGCTATTGACTGAATTCTGGGAAGAGAATTTAACTCTCCCGATTGAGAAAATGTCACGAGTTCCGAAAGTAAATCTTCCAAGCTTGGGATCCTTTTATCGGACTCAGATTTTTTAAAAATCCCTCTTTTGTCTTTTTTAACATCATTTCTACGCCTAAGGTCCGACTTTTTGCCAAATCGAAAATTCGCTCTATTTTTTCCGTGTAATCCTTCGGGTTTATTTTTAATCATCTCTATGAGCATTTGCATTGAATTTCCAAGCAAGTAATGGCTCATTTCCACCGATTGGTCGAATATCGCTGCCTTGGTTTCAATGATATCAAATTCCGGGTTCTCTATCTCTATCTTAGCTAGAGGTAACCGTCGGGAATGATTTTCTAGAGGCTGCTTAATCCACACATACTCTCCAGTAAAATCTTCCGGCCTGACTAAATTCGTTGACACCAAATCCGCGCTACTACCGCCGTCGTCTGAAAACTATCGTTTCGACCCCATTAATCTTAGCTTTACTCAGATACGGCTTAATTGAAGGATCAAAATTCGCGTTGGTGGTGAGGTTATTAATTAACTCATTTGACTTGCTTAACTCTGGCCAATTTGGCCTGATGTGCCCTGGCAAATTACAATGATAGCAAACCGGCTCCTTTTTCTTTTCAAATTCCCCAGTCCGCCTGTTGGAATTATTAGCGTTAGGTTTTGAGTTGTTTTTAAAATCGTTATTCTCATTCACGAACTTATCCTCTACCTTAGGTTTGCCCTTTAATTTAGATTTATCTACAAATCTTTTTTCGGGAGATTTCGGATGTAGGGTTTTCTTTATGAAACGCCGGGATTAGAGATGCGACATCGATGTCGATGTTTTCAAAACATCGATGTTTTGATAAAAACATCGATGTTTTAAACATCGATTTATTGAAGCAGATGTTTTTTTAACATCGATGTTTTGTACTCGATGCTTTACGTTGTCTCGATGTTTTTTTTTAATGAAAAAGTACCGTAATAAAAAAAATTTACCACGTAGCATAATTTTCAAATTCAGTAAATGTAAGTCTGAATTCTGAAAAGGACGAATACAAAAGGGGGAACGATTCCTTAGCAAACAGACAAATGGCAATTAACAACCAATGAACCAATCAGAGCGCTTGGAATGTTCCTGACACTCCAAAACCTTCCATGGGGTTTTATTTTACAAATAGTATATACACGAGTGTATCCATTTAAGTTTTTGTTTTGTTCTTGTTTTATATAAGTTGACGTTAATATTATTAGTAAGATGCCTCCCAAAAGTACCATTTAGAAATATTTTTACAAAACCACTGACAAATTAGCGAAATGCAATATTTGCCTTAAGTCCCTCAAAACTTCTGGCAATACCACGAATTTATCTGGACATTTGAAGGCAAAACATGGCGGTAATTACACCGAGAATTTTGAGTCATCAATGTAGCCCAAAGCAACCAAGTTTTTGTCATTTGTGCCTGCCCAATCAGAGAGTAAAATTAAATCACCCCCTCCCCCCACGACTAATGGAAGTAACATTAATGTTAGAGATTACTAAACCAGTTTTAAAAAATGGATGTTCTAAAACATCGATGTTTAAAAACATCGATGGTTTTTGGGCGATGTTTTATTTGCATCGATGTTTTAATATTGAATATCGATGTTTCAAAACATCGATGTTTTGTTATCGATGTCGCATCACTAGCCGGGATGCTTCATATGCGCCTAGTTTTTCCGCTAATTCCCTAGGGTTAACTAGATTCCTCCATTGGTCGATTAAGTGCTCCTTCATCTCGGTTGGAGCGCGTTTTTTCAACTGATCTGCCGTCATCAGATCCTTAAGGGCTTCGAAATTGTTAACTCCGACTCCGAGCCACACGCTTAAATAGCTTTGCAAGTCAAAGACTAGGTCTTGCCACAACATGTCTGTTTTACGCTGATGCGTTTGAAATTTTGTTCTGAAAGCTTCCGGGCTAAGTTTAAAGCGGCTAAGTAGAACAGATTTAATGTGAGTGTAACAATCTCTCTTATCTTCGGGTTGTTTCAGTACTATCTCACATACGTCAATGGGCATTAGGCTCAATAATTGAGATACCCATTCACTCTCATCAATGTTGAGTTTTCTGAAAAAGAGTAAAATATAATGCCATGTCGGTTTTATCGGAGTCATACCTCAACATGACCGATTCAATGTTTTTCGCGGGCCTCACGTTTTCTTGGTTTGCGGATGTGACGCTTAGAGTTTCACTCGCTTGTGTGATTTTAAGCTTCTCTAATTCAAACTCTTTATTGAGAAATTTCTTTCTCTTCCGCCTTTTGTCTGTCCTCTTTTTCCTCTAATTCTGCCCTTTGTCTATCCTCTATTACTCTTAACATACCCGTAGCTCTTTCTTCCTCAACATTTTCGCTCGCAACGATTTTCTCAATCAAATCTCTGATTCTATCTGTATCCTCGAACGGTATTGCATATGGAAACTCCCTTAAATCTGGTTTTCTATGGTTATATAAAAACGTCATTTTAATTCCTACACTTTTGACAAGGAAGTTAACTAATACCAATTCCTGCTCAACGCTCAACCCGATTTACACAAAAACAGTAATATATATACCAACAACACTTACCTCACACAAAATTATCAATTGGATTGTAACTGAACAATTTTAAATTTATACTATGCAATTACTAATCAATTCAAATATTCTTATTGATATTCTATAACATTTACGTTAACAATATACACAATGCAACACTTTTAACATGTAATTTCAATGTAATTTAAAAACACTTTGCTAGTACAACTTCAATAAATACACTTTTCAATAGGCTATTATAAGTTATGAATTTTCAGTTAATGTCTTACATCTATACAATCTATACAAGAAAAATTTAACGGGTTCTTAATTAATTTTAATTTCAACCCAAGGTCATTGACAGAACTCTTTCTATTTGAACCATTAATAACTTGGCTTTTAATCCTCGATTTTAAAACACTCTTGCAATATTAGTTATAATTTTACTAAAATACAACTCTAATTTTAATCCATAATTTACGCATATTTGCAATTTAAATACATGTTCTTAAGAAATTTTAAATTTACTCTTGTTACACATTAACAACACAATTACTAAAATCGCCTCTAATGAAAATAAGCTCACCTCTGTCTGATGACTTGTTCAGCATCCACAAGCCGTTGAGCCTTCTGATGGATCGTGAATTAAATGAGAGAGTTTTGCTCTAAATTGGGAGAATCAATGGATTCTTCACAATATATATATATATATATATATATATATATATATATATATATATATATATATATATATATACATATATGAACGAATAATGCTCTAAGAATAACTTTTCCTTTATTAACTTTGTCCTATTGCAATAAAGCATTATCCCTCAATTTGACCCGAATTAATCTATTAGTTTCCCCCCTAAATCCACGTGCCGACAGGCCTTATGTAACGTCGAAATGTTCGAGAACCGTGACGAAATCAACACCTCATGTGGCGTGATAATCAGGTGTCAATTTTTAACCAATCAGAAAAGTTAACTGCGCCGACCCAAGGGCATCCAACTAGATTTTTGCGGTTTTCTGTCCTCTGCTCTTGTCCTGGTAACATGGCGAAATTTGCGCTGCGGTTTTTTAACCATTTTGTACAGCTCCGGCGGCTTCCGGAGTACTTGACTGTAAAAATGTGATACATCCGTGCCTTACTGTAAGGCAGACACGTGTTAAGTTGTCTAGTGATTGAGTCAAGAATAAAAGACCTTTTAGATGAAAATGTCCATGTGTTTTCCCCAGCAGCACTCCGCGTCTATTTTAAAACCCCCGAAATCCTGAAACGCCGAGAGATCGCCATGCTTGCATCCCCTATGTTACGAAAACTGCCAACCACTCGTTATACAGAACTCAACGACTACACCCCGAGTCCTTCACTTTATATATATATATATATATATATATATATATATATATATATATATATATATATATATATATATGTGTGTGTGTGTGTGTGTGTGTGTGTGTGTGTGTGTGTGTGTGTGTGTGTGTAAGGAAACAACGTAAAACTAAAATATAGGGGGTCATTTATTTGGGAAAAAGGGGAATTGGCAATCAAAATTATTAATTCACGAAAGTTCGGCATAAGAAGAAGAAGGGTTGTTAATAGCAAAAACTGTCAATAGGGGTCGCCACCGGACGGGTATCTTTCAGAAGAGAGATAGTTTCAGGCGAAGCAAGTTACGTAAGGATTTATACGGATGAGGGGTTAACATTACATAAGAGGAAGCTTCGAGAACATACGATTTGAGTCAGCAAAAAGATTGGGAGGGAGTTCAACAAAGGAAATCTAGTTTGTCGACACAGAGATCTGATGGAGAGAGGACGTATGTCTTGAGAAAGAGCATGGATGGAGTGGTTTGCATAATTATGTTTGAGCTCTGGTAATTTAATAATGAAAATAAACGAGTTTAAGTGATCTCTGTCATCTCATCTAATCATTCGGTCCCCGATTGTCTTAATTAATAACGAAATGGATACGAAACATGTCATATATATATATATATATATATATATATATATATATATATATATATATATATATGAGAAACAATATCATTTCACTTTCATCAATTAAACGCCTATTCGAAATTCTTCCATTTTATCTCAATAAAGTATCGCCCCTTAATCCAAATTCTGATCTAAAGATAACCAAAGTAACCGGTTATATTTTCCCCTAGTCCACGTGTAGAGATAGAATTGTTTTTGAAAGCGGTGTGACGTATGTTCCAGAAAATTCGAAGTCGTTCGACACGAGATCACTCCATATAACGTGTGAGGTCAGATGTTTTCCACTGGCCAATTAAAAGTTTTAACGCGCTTGAATCTCGCTCGGGAACCAGGGTCCTTTTTCGCTTTTTTGTGTCTGATCTCGTCCTAACAGGCCGCAGTAATTTGCGCTGCGGGTTTTATTCATTATGTACGGCTCCGGCGGTTTCCGGATGAGCTATTGTGAACTGAAGAATGTAAAAAGATTGACTATGTGTAGCCCAGTGTAAAAGAACTGTATCTGTCTAGTGATTGTGCTACGAATAAATCATCTTTATGGACGAACGAATCGTCTTTTCCTTGACCTGGACTCGTTTTGTGTTGATTCCCCACGACTACCTGAGGTGATATGAGGTCTCCTTCCTGAACTTAGTAGCGGATACAGCGCTATCGCAACAATGGCCTAACCACACCAGAATGCAAGCTTTTGCGAATGACTTCCTCCTAATAATAAAGGGTCCAGATAAGCAATCATTAATCGATAATATTAACCTTTCCCTAGGAAAATTTAACATGTGGGTGGAATCAAACGAATCAAACAAACTTTAAATTAATTGGGACAAAACAAAAATATTATATTACAATAGACCTCGAATCCCAGGGGGTTTAGGTTTAAGAATAAAGGATAAAATTGAAAACATAAAGGTAAAAAATAAAAAATTAATGGCAGTTGACTCAATGAAATATCTTGGTATAACGTTAAACAGTTCCCATAATTGGTATACTCATGTAACTACCCAAACCCATAAGGATAGGGAAACTTTCAACTTTTTAGGTAAACTAACTAATAAGCTCTGGGGTGTCCACCCTAAATTCATAAAAATTTGGTATAAGACGGTTGCAGAAAAGATTCTTACTTATGGAGCCTCAATATGGGGTCTAAAAGCGGAAAAAAGGTGCGAGGAAGAGCTAGGAAAATGTCAACGCCACTTCCTATTGGCGATCACCAGGGCCAACCGCACCTCCCCAACTTCAGCACTGCAGGTACTTGCAGGCCTCACTCCAATAAATTTAATAGTAAAATACGAAGCAGTGCTCGGTCTAGTAAGCAGGTTAGGTGTGAAAGTGGAACTATTCGGAAAAACGTACGATGCTGAAAATTACCTGAAGAACATAAATATTTGGCAAACTCATCCTTCGGAAACTGTTTTTGTTGAGGATACGCCCAAACCCAGGAAATTAGAAATCTTTACTGATGGTTCCAAAACTGATCATGGCACAGGTTCAGCCTTCGTTGCCTACTATGATGGTCAGGAAATTCACACCTGGACTGACCGCCTGGCCAGCGGTAATAGCGTTTATCAAGCAGAGCTTCACGCTATAATATAAGCGACTAAATGGGCTCAGGATCAAAATTATGAATATAGGATATTAACAGATAGTCGCTCATCAATTCAGGCAATAAATACGCCATTCACCAAAAACCCACAGTTGGCGGAGCTCCATAACCTTATTAGACTCTCGGGCAGCAAATTCAGTATTACGTGGGTGAGAGCACACATAGGCATTAAAGGCAACGAACGTGCTGACGAACTGGCCAAACTTTCGGCAAATACCCAAACAATTTCAGGAACAAAAATTCCCTGGCCACGTTCATATCTGAAGAAAAGCCTCAAGGCAGCCATTAAGGAAGAATGGCAATATATTTGGACGAATTGTAAAACCGGGCGCTTAACAAACAACTTCTTCCCATCTGTCCGAGACGATAGGCTGTCATGCAACCGTCTATTAGTACAAATATACGCCGGCCACGGTAGTTTCCCGGTTTACCTACACAGGTTCAAAATTTGGGACACCAACCTTTGCACCTGTGGGGAAGTTGGAGACTGGCAACACTACCTAATAAATTGCCCTCTCCATAATTGTCCACATCTTAGGATCCCAACCGATAGAAACATAAATATTTGGTATCAACAAATAGCCTCTAACAAATGTGTAAAAAGAAAAGTAAAAAATATAATGTGTTGGTTGCACTCAAATATAGATAATATAGCAAATTTTCACACTAATAACGCAGACATAATTAACAACACTTAACGTTCACAAATTATTTCCACAACACTCACATTAACAAATAACACATGACATTATTCGCCTAGCCTTCCTTTTTCAGCTCCCCAGCAATAACAGATTAACAACTAACATTAAGGCTCCCTTAGTTATACTAACAAAACTAATAATTAACGGAAAAAAAGGTAGACTTCCCCCCCTTCTCTCCCCCTTTAGGATGTGCCATGTTGTCAGCTCATCAAACTATTCCGCCTAAGGGCATCCGGTGCACACACCAGTGGACTTGTTAGGAGCGCCAGCTGGGGTCACGGCCGAAGAGGATAGTGTGTTTTTCTTTGCTCTTCTTTTCTTCATCTTCAAATTGCAGTTTGGCAGGGGGCACAAAAATACAGCTTTGGATCGAACTTTCTATAAGATGAAGAAGAAGACGCGACAACAAGCAACCAGCTAGCGAATGCTAGGAAATGTGTTTCAGCAGGTTTATTTCAGTAATTCCTACTTCAACGCCGGGGGTCGTTTGTAAGTATTTTTATTAACATCTCACCCACTTAATTTTCCTCCTGCTGCTAAGTTTAACTTGTAAGCCGTAGTAGAGCCTAACTCTTTCTGACATCACTCCCTTTTCTTCACACCGCTTCTTCTGTCAGAGTAAAAAAATTTTTCCGGGCTTAAGCTTAGTTTAATTAGCTTATTTAGTTGATCTGAATGGTCCAGATATTTAATGTTAGGATTCCCCGAGGAGGAACTACTCGGCACTTGTGTTGAGTAGGGAATCCGGAGGCGAGGTAGGGCTAAGGTTAGGGCCTGCAATGATGAGCGAAAAGGCACGGGGCCTGCGTAAGTCAGGAGATTTGGTCTTATCTTCGGATTCTGACCTATCGACTGCAGCCTTGTTAGGTTAGCTGGGCCTTCCTTGTGTTGGTCCAACCCTAAAGGTCACGGTCCTCGTCATTGGAGTGGTGTCCATGGCGATTACAGGACATGCTGGCTCACGAAGGTTCCGCAGGGTGGGTTGCACAGCAACGATGAGGTTCTTACCATGTTGCTGGTTTTGCGCCCAGGGTTGCGACTGTTCCCTCTCAAAATCGACCATTCCCAATTTAGGCCTAGTCGTCTCCTGTCTGGGATTTGCAACGCTGCCGTCTTTCTGTTTTTCTTATTTCGAGTCACCTTGCCAGTAACTTTCGGTGGCTCCTTAATCTTCTTATCCTTTTGTAGGCTCGCGTTTCGCTCACTCATTAATTATGTGCTGTCGTTCGTTTGGGTTTTCCTTCTTGTTTTGCCTTCCTCACTTTAATTAATTTATCTTCTTGTGAGTTGGCTTGTGTGAGTGTCCTCCGGCAGAGTTATTTTTCTTCAAAATTTTTCTTTTTAATGGCCATTCCGTCTGTTCTGCTTGGAGTCCGCTTGTGCCTTGCTTTGTGGGGCTTGTCCTGGTGTTGACGTGGCGGGGATTGTCTGGGCCGTGCGGGGGGTGGTCGCCTGCTGTGGGTCTGATCGCAGAGCCGGGATTTACCCAGTGGGGCTTTTGGCCAGGTCGGGCCTGGCTTGTTCTTTGTGGGAGGTCTCCTTCCTGACGTCAAACATGTTTTGTGAAATCCTTACACACACACACACACACACACACACACATATATAATTTTTTTCAAAACGCTATGTTTATGTGTATATTAGGAACTTGTGGGTCTATTTTATTTTATGAATTCTACTGATAGGCGGACTCAGGCCTGAAGATTATTCTAAAATGTACAACGCCAGGCCGCGTTGGGTTTCCTCCTAGGATTCAGTGTCGCCTGTAGCATGTACTAGTATAAGGCAATGAATTTCCTTTGTCGCCACCTGTTAGAAGAACCCCTTCTTGAAGGCGTGGTTTATGTACATATTGAATTCACTGCTGATACAACAAAACTGCCTAACTACGTGACATTTGTTCGCAATTCTATCATTCACTCCTTTCTGTGTTGAAAATGAGTTACTCAAATTTGGCTAAGCGCCTAAGGCAACGAACGAATCGCATTCTGCTTCTAAACATCGGCGGACGAATCAAGCCGAGGGTTCGTTTCTCTAAAAGATTTTTTTCCGGCATCAAAATTTACCTTTAGGTTGTTAAATTTTTATTACAAAATTAACGTCTGACTTTCGCGAACGCAGTGCCACACATTCTCTCTCTATTAGTAAAGAATTTAGGTGAAAAGTCAAAATTAATTTTTTCTTAGTAATTATAGAAAATTCTTAGAAAGATTACTTAAGGCTGCTGCATACTATCCCTATTGGATTCGATCACCTCAGTGTTAACCCATCGAGAAAATTCGTCCAAGGATCGCGGAATTTGGATTGAAAGATTTTTTAAAAATAAGTACTCCATAATAGGGAAAGAAATGTTACACCTTGGGGCATTTTTCTTTTTTTTTTTTTCAAATGCAAATAATATTTTTAAATTTAAATAATTCGGGGGGGGGGGATCTGGTATAGTGTGTTGTAAACGCTCATCAATTCATTTGGTGGACGAAATTTATAAAAGGAATTCTGTTGCAAGGTGCAGGAAAGTTAAGGCTATCTGAAAATACTATTTTTATTGGATTATTAGCATTTATGTAGCTGTAAGTAGTAGACAAATTTACCCCCTCCCGCGACAAATTTGTCTACTAGGGCCCGGGGTTGCCTATTTGGATTGTAGATCTGTACTGTCCATCCGGCGCTTATGGCCCAACAATAGGAAAAATGTCACCGAACTTGGGAAATTAACCCTCGGCTGCGTGTTCAGGTATTGCTACGTAGCGACCGGTCGACAGTTCGAACATGGCGTATAGGCGAAAGCCGTGGTCGCTGTAATTTCCAAATACTTACCCCCTCCCCAGTTCGAAGCCCAGCGTGCTACCATTTGGCTACCTCGGGTACTAACCCCCCTCGGCAACTCGGTATTTCTGCAACTCACTGCGTGAAATCGCCCATTGAAGACGTCCCTTTGCCTCCTCCCAAATGAATATCTCTCGATGAAAAAATTTTGTGCTCTGCCCGGGCTTATCCCTGCTTTTCTCATTCGGGCAGGAGGTACCCTGTTATAGGAATGTAGGGATGTCCAGGAAAAGTTTAGAACCGTTAGAACCCGTCGACATCATTTTCCATCTTTAAAGAACCCAAAGAATTATTTTGAAATATCCGCAGCGATATCAACCCGAAAATGATAAGAAATATTGTTTCAGATCAGAAAAGCATGACCATCTGTTTTTCTTTACGGGTGTGGAAAATCAAACGTGTACCATGCCATCTCACATCGATATCGAAACTTTGACAAAAGAGGTCTATTTGCTAAGGAAAGCATCATTATTTATTTTTTGTTTATTGAAAGCGAAAATAAAAATCCATTGTATACGAGAAAATAAAGTGGTTTCTATTGACATCCTAGAGCAGGGGTACTCAAACTGCGGCCCACCAAGCTTTTATGTGCGACCCGAGACACTCGCACTCATTATCAAGCAGGTGCTTTTGTAAACGCAATTTTGAAAATGAGTGCCTGAAATACAGGGCCGGCTCGAGGTTGGTTGGCGCCCTTAGCAAAATTTCTTAAGAGCGCCCTTTCAAATGAAATATTTTTTTAATAAAAGGGAAAAAAATTTGCAACAAAACTATGATTTATTAAAATATAAAATACAACTAAATATGAGCTTTTCGTGCTTTTACAATAGCAAATTTATCAATTTCATCACTTAAATCAATTTCATTTAAAAGTTTGCGCTCAATTGACATCGTTGATAATCCATCCAATCTTTGTTGTGTCATAGATGTTCTTAAATAAGTTTTTATTAGCTTTAACTTTGAAAAACTTCGTTCAGCACTAGCTACTGAAACCGGTAATGTTAATAAAATACGTAATGCAATAAACAAATTAGGAAGTGAGGAAGTTAATTTATTTTTGCATATAAATTCCAAAATTTTTTCTGGCAATTCTTCGTATTGATACAAATTTTGTATATATCTTATTTCTTGAAATAAATCTAATCCACTTATGTCTTTCCCTTCATTATCGGTTAACAGAATTTCCAAATCCATACAATTTTTCATAAGAACTGTGTCATCCCATTCTTTAGATTTTTTAATCATATACAAAATATTAAAATTGTCAGTATGTTTGGAAGATAATTCAAATCGATCTTTTCACGCATTTATAGCAGTGTCTAGAATATTATAAAAAAAATGAATCCTAAAATTCTTTTTCAATAGATCCTATTTCGTCATTGCCTTCATATTCAAAAAGGTTTCTTTTTTTGCGAATACGATTTTTTTCAAAATTTGGGTCGATATCTAAATTAGTTGCAATTTGTTTTGCTTCCAACAAAATAGTTTCAAATTTCTCCTCACTTCTATATTTTTCAAGAAAACAAATTGAACTGTTTATATGGAAATTTGCATTTACTAAATCTAAATTTATGTTCTGAAGAGTTTTACTTGTAATATTTATGTTGTTTAAAATATCATACCATATTATTAATGAACATATAAATTTAAAATTGCCAATAATTTTCAACAGACCCTTTGCATCAGACTTATTTTTTGCAATAGTTACAGTGGTAATTGGTTCTTGTATGTTCAAAAACTTTCCAATGCTTCCATTACTTCTTCAAGCTGATATCTTACTGGTTTTAAAACTTCTAAACGACTAGCCCATCTGGTATCACTAAGATCTTTTAAGGTCAATAATTTGACATGTTTCTTGAGGATATCCCACCTTTGTGTAGATGCAGAAAAAAAACGCGTAAAGGCGCTGTACATTATCAAAAAAGGACACAGCTTCAGTACAACAATTTGCTGCATCATTTACTACAAGATTTAGAGAGTGAGCTGAGCACGGTACAAAAAATGCTCTCGGATATGTGGTCAGTATACGGCTTTGAACTCCATTATGCTTTCCACGCATATTTGCGCCGTTGTCGTATCCTTGTCCTCTTAAATCATTTAAAGATATCTCATTTTTATTCAAAATTTCATATATTTTCTCCTTCATTCCTTTGCCAGTACTGTTGTTAATCTCAATAAATCCTAAAAAATGTTCTGAGATTTCCAAAAAATCTCCATTTTCATTTGCGGAGGGAAGTATTTTAACAAAGCGGACAATTAAAGACATTAGTTCAATGTGTGAAAGATCTGGTGTACAATCAACAATTATAGAATAATACTTGGCTTCTTTTAATTTCTTGACTATACTTTCCTTAATTATATCGTTGAAAAGAAATATAATTTCATTTTGGATATTCTTCCCCAAATAATGGTAATTGACATCTTTATTTAAAAATTTTCTTAAATGCTCTTTCATAAGAGGATCGAATTCCGCGAAAACTTCCATAATTCTCAAAAAAATTCCATTATTATCTATGTACAACTTATCAGATTTACCACGTAAAGGTAAATTTTCTGTTCCATGCAATTTAATAATTGAAAAAATTCTCTTTAAAATACTTCTCCAGTATTTCGTATTTTCATTAATTTGTTTCTGCTGCATTTTATCGATTGTTGAGGTATAATTAATTCTGTTTAAGAAATCCTTCCAGATATTATAGGAATTTAAATGTTCTTTACATGTTTCGTGTATCTTTAATCTATTGATAATATTTTTCCAATCTTTTAAACCCTCCTGGTTTATTGCTACTTGGACCTTGGAAAATAATTTGCAGCAAAAACAATGTACCACATCGAGAGATTTAGAGTATACTAACCAGTCTCGAAGACATTTTTCACCGTTAGGAAGTATTCGAAAATAATTCGTTGACAAAAATTTTCTATTGGTGTTTACGTCCTTCGAAAATTTGTGATTTATTAATTGCACAGGTCCAATTCTTACCAACATGTCTATTATGGACTTTCTATTTTCTGTCTGTGGCCATTTTCCAACATCTTCATAATCTTTCAATAATTGTACAGAAATTTCTTTCTGTGCTTCTTCAATTTTTCCTTCATTTTCAGAATTTTTTTTCATTTTGAGAACTTTCTGAAATAACCTCAGTTTCACAAACTTCCTTTTCAATATTTTCGAGCATATCGTCGTTTTGATCAAGGGCGATTGTTGAGTTAGTTGAGCAACTTTTTGATGTTGATGGTTCGCATTCGATATCGTTTGATTTAGTTAAAAACTTCTGTAAAGCGTTCTTATGTTTTTCTGCAACTGCATCTTTTTTGGCTTTATTTTTTCTATTATCTGAACCACTCAGTTTTTTTCTTTTAAACATGTTGAAATTAGTCAAATTGTCAAATAAGAATCCAAATGAAAATAATTCTAAAACGCAAAACAATAAGTACTTTAGTACATGTAAACAAAAAATGCGTAGCATAATCCATAACTATAAAATAACTTACAACTTACCTTCTATATTTTTACAATAAAAGTCAGAGTGTATTTCACTCGGCCACCGAACTTTCAGCCGAAAAAAAATTCGTAGTGCTCGCAAGGTTAAGGTTTTGTAGGGCCGTAGTCCGTAGTTCAATGCATCGAGATACGGTATGCAGTTCCTGTTTTCTGTAATATGTTACGAATTCGAGTCGAGTATGTATTCAATATTAATTTCCTTCGTGCGTAGACAAAATTGACTGCGAATAACATCTAGTCTACCGCCGCCGCGATGCATTGTATAAAAAAATAAGGCCTCATGCGCAGAAAAAAACACTATTCGTCGGCGAAATACCAACGGGCGAATTTTAATTTTGTACGATTTTTTTTTTATCATGGGATGGCGCCCTTCGAGTTGTGGCGCCCTTAGCAAGAGCCTACTTTGCCTAAGCACAAAACCGGCCCTGCTGAAATATACAAAAATGTGCCACCTGCTGCTCACGTTCTTCGCATCAACGTATCTTTGTAAATCATCCAATTCCATGACATATGAGAAGAATGTATATTGAAATCGGTTTACTCCTCATGTAGCAAGTATAAACCTGATTCGTTTAACAGTTAAAAGTTTGTTCCAACATTATATTAAAAATAGATAAATAAATAAATCACACTCAATTTTAAATAAATGTTTGCATAAATTTAGGTTTTGAGTTTTATTTTTTATAGTATTATATTATGAGGTATAGTGTACTAAGTTGAGGCCCGTTAAACATATGCATGTGGCCCGAGAGAGAAAAGAAAAGGGTTGAGTATGACTGTTTTAGAGTAATTATATATACTCCAATTGGCTCATTGTGGGGAGATAAGTTGCAGTATTTTCAGGTGGTTGTGGGAAAAATCTGAGATGTGTATTGGTTAAGTAGAAAATTTCCCACAACCAGAGACTACTAAGCAATAACTGTTGTAATGCTTAATAATTAAAAGATAAAAAGAACTTTTTATATACCATGTTTTTAAATTCTCTGTTGAATCCAATAAACTTGATAATTTTATGTATTAATAAATACTTTTTAAAAATTTTTTTGATGAATTATCCCATCAACTTGAAAGAAAATGAAACTAATTGGAAGTTAACTTGCATTTAACTTTTCGCTCACGTCCCGGCCGATAGATGGCTGCACCAGTCTACAAAACTGAATTAACTGAAAATGAATTTAATTCTGCTTAAAGATGGTTAAAAGTATTAAAATAATGCATTGGCTCGTGTTCTGAGCTATTCTAAAAGTTTCAAATGTCTAGCTTGTCGGGAAGTTAGTTAAAAATCGATTGCAAGATTTGAACTGGACAAACACACAAACAAGAAAGCGAGTTAATAAAAACATGTAAAAAGAAGTAGCGGTTGCCTGCGTCTCGGAGGCAAGCGTATGTTTGAACCACGAAGCTTATAGCTTCATGGTTTGAACGTAGAATACGCCTTGGAGTTGTGGCAGTTTAGAATTGAAACAAAGGCTACATTCACTGGGGTTGCCGCTAGCCAAAGTTGACGCAGATTTCCTCAGTTTCCTCAGAGTTACCGGTAGATGGCGCTACTGATGTACTGGCCTAGTGATTCCCAACAGGTGTGCCGCTCGACTAGAGGTGCCGTGAGATTTTTGGACAAGCAATATATATATATATATATATATATATATATATATATATATATATATATATATACATGATTAGCGCATGCGAAAACCCTAAATAGCGTTGGAACGGTACGTGCATCAGAAAAAACGGACGCGTTATGCACGCACAAAAAAAAAACAGCTCTGCGAACGACCTACAAAAACACGATCGGGACGCATGGAGGAAATTTGCATGACAGAGGCAACACAAATAACAGATGACAACATAGATCGCTGTGGTACAAAAATTTTTAATAACATTTACTTCATCATCTGTAGTGGATCGTGGGTTCAGTACGGTCACATATCTGTTAACTAAATACAGAAACCGACTGCAAATTGCTAATCGCAGTGATTTAAGAATGCTGCTGACAGTGATGTAGCGAGCATAACTGACGCCCGGGGCACCTTTTTGGCGCCCCCCATGGTCTTGGGTACCAAATGGTCCAATGGTCTTGGGGACCATTTGGTGCCCCTCTGCGAGTAGCGCCCGGGGCATGATAGACCCCCATTCCCCTCTCCTCGCTACGCCACTGGCTGTTGACAAAAACAGAGCCCAATACAAATAAATTGATTGCTGTGCACCAAGTTCATACTTCTCATTAGTTTTACTATTATTTGTAATATTTACTAAACGATTATTATACTTCGTTATCTTAATTTTCTGTGTGTAATATGACTGTAACTATGGTTGATTTTAATACATAATTTTATAATTTCAAGCTTCAAGGTGTCTTATTTACAACAAAATATTTCTTTACTATGTTCTATATAGATCGAAAAATATGTACATAAAAGGTCGAAAATTTGTCATTCTATCTCTGTTTACTCGCATAGGAAGGTAAATTTCCAGGGGGGGTAGTGAGTAATTTTTTCTCTGAAAAGGGGCGGTAGACCAAATATGTTTGGGAACCCCTAGTCCAGGGGTTGGAGCGAAGCCGTGACCAAGGGGAGTCGCCAGCCACCCCACCCGATCTAAGTAAAAGCTCAGAAAAGAGATGGGGATCTTGTAACGTTAGATTACATATATTCACTTACCAATGTAGGAGACGGCTACATACTATCTAACCTCAAACGGTATGTAGGAGACGGCTACATACTATCTAACCTCAAAATCTTCGCATAAGCTTCTTGCGCAGGCAAAACATTGTCATACAACACTCGCGGTCTTAACTTTATAGCTGAGTCATACCCCAGTCAAAAAAAACCCGATTTTGACGAATGGCTAAAAAAAATATGAAAGTTTTGAAATTTGGTGGAGATGTTTGTTTAGGCATGCTAATGAACATACTAAAAGTCCCCACCGATTAAACTTGAGCTTTCACCGCCATCTTGGAAAATGTGTACACTTTTTTGGTTTTTTGGAAATATCTTTTAAAATATTGATTTTATAAAAAATAATTAAATACAAAAATTAAAGACATTTAAATTATGAACAAAAATCATTCATAACATTTTTTTATATGTCTAACAGGTACAGAGATAATTGACTTTGAAAAGAGCACACTATCACACCTGGGACGCGCAAGCGCGGTTCCCCATCGCGGTGGGGGGAAATACCCGCGCATGTGCATACCATAATTAGCCAAATTAGTTTTACACTAAATGGGAAGGTTTTTTGTATTTTTTCAAATAACTAGGGAAATATTAACTTTACGTAAAGAAAGTTTATTTCAAAAATTAAAAAAACATTAAATTATGTACAAAAACGATTTTATACATTTTTGTCGTAAACCTAACAGGAACGAAGATATTGACTATAAAATGCGCGTTGATAATGGAGGTAGCTTCTACAAAAAACAATGCACAAAAATCATGTATTATATTTTTTTATAAGTCTAACACGAACAAAGATAATTGACTTTGGAAAGAGCGCACATCACACCAAGGACGCACATGCGTGGGTGCCCATCGCGATGGCTGGAAGACACGCGCATGTGCATACCGTAAGGCCCCAAATCGGTCTTACCCTAGTATTTTCCTAGCCAGTTAATAGTTAGTCACCGTTCCGTGTGCGTCTGTGAACAATACTGATATGGAACTATGTTTTATATGTAAAAAATTAATGTCAAATGATGATTTCGTGAATGTATGAGAAAAGGAGATCGACGCTTTAAAGAGAGCTAGTGTCCAAAAAAAAGACAATAATCATGAACAGTTGGAACATTTAAAATCTATTTCGGTTCATTGTGTCGGAGAAATTACACCAGACCAGGAAGTATAAAAGTTGATTTAAAAAGAAATGCAGAAATCGCGTCAACATCCCAAAGTGAAGAGCGCGCGGTAAGTTTACAATCTTTTTTACCTCAGTTCGATTTTCGAACAAAATGTTTCTTTTGTAGGGCAGTGATATACGAAGAATTCAAAGCAAGACAAAAGAAAAAAACAACTGACAGGTGAAGAACTATATACGAAGTTAGGAGTCTCGAAGTGAAAAACAAATTTCTTGAAGCTGCAGAGAATAGTCATAACCAGTGGGCAGAGGAAGTTCAGTGTCGTATAATAAACGTTGCTGATTTAGTTGCAGGTGATGCGATTTATCACCAATATTGCTTCATGACTTTTTTTCTACACACTGCACCAATCAGAAAGAGAGGGAGGCCTGAGTCGGATTACGTCTCAGCAGCTGTAGACGAAATATCCATCTTCCTTGATAATAATGACGACTGTCAATTCTCACTACCCGAACTCAAATCTCAAATTACAGGGCTAGTTCCAGACGACATCACTTTGAGAAATAAGTTGAAACAAAAATACGGGGATGGCATTATTTTTGCTTCAAACTCCAAAAACGTTACTGTCATATGTTTACGTAATACTGGAATGAAAGTCTTATCAGACTCTTGGTACGACAAAAGGATACGAAATGATCGTGAGGAGCGTCTACGGATAGTACAAACTGCTGCAGCCATAATAAAAGAAGATATCCAGACACCAGTTTATGATACTCATTGCTACCCTCCAAGTGATAACTTTTTCAGAGATGTGAACAGGGGCATTCCAGAAAGCCTAAAATCTTTTTTGGAGCACTTGATTATTAAAAAAAAGACTGCGGAAAAAAAAGCGGAAAAAAAGTCACTTCAATAGCTCATGTCATTATATTAATCACGTCAGCGCTAAGGCCACGATCATTTATGTCTCCTCTGCTCAATGGTCTTGCTTTATTTTTGTACAAAAAGTTCTGATCCAATAATTTAATAACAATGCTCTCGAATATGGGATTTTGTTCTTCATACTATGAAGCCCAAAGACTTGAGATGTCAGCAATAAATCATCCGCAACCCCAAATGCGTGAGGGATCATTCTGCCAATTCGTGTTTGACAATGCAGATTTCAATGTGTCGACAATCGATGGCCTGAATACGTTTCATAGCATGGGGGGGGGGGGGCACTGCTTGTTTTACTCCAGCGTCAGCAGTGGAACCCGGGACGAAGATAAAAAAATTAACCGAACTTACATCCGCATCGACCGTAGGCAAAATGGGAATCATTCCTCTGGAAACGTTTGAAAATTTTCGAGGGCCTGGGTTAAAAACAATTACTATCGAAGAGTTGAATGTCTTAAATCCTTTAGCGGAAGATTTACCACTGCCTAAGCCATCTGATATCTCCTGTATGTGTGCTAAGTGGTTAGGTCTTCCACAGATACCTGAATGGAAAGGATTTTTCCATTGCATAACCAGAAACCAGCCTTGTGAAAGCAAGTATGACACCATTTTCACTGTGCTGAAATATGCTGCCAGTAGTGTGTTAAAATGCACCAAAAGTCTTGCATACTCACGTTTGACCAACCACTGTATATTAAAGCTCGAGAGATAGTCGCAGCATCATCCAATCCATTATTATCAAGTTGTATTGTGAGGCTTGGTGGATTCCATCTTTTAATGTCATTCTTAGGCTGCATTGGGTACATAATGGCTGGAAGTGGGTTAAAAGAAATACTCACTTTGATTTATGCACCTACATCAGTAGAAAAAATGTTGCCTGGTCATGCATACGCTAGGGCCGTCCGCAGGGCCGCCCAGAGACTTTACGGGGCCTGGGGCAAACTTCTGTTGGGGGCCCCAAGGCTAATTTTCAGAAGATTATTTTGTAGTAAGAGAAATCTGATTAATCGAATAATTTTTTTTTTTTTGGGGGGGGCCCTTTTTTCAGGATATTATTTTAAATTTTGAAGTATGGTACAGGTTTCCGAATTTTCTTTCAGAGGAAATCTAATAAATAATTTTTTTGAAATTTCTTTGGGGCCCCTCCGAGCTCATTTATTGACCCAAACAGCTTTAGCAAAAATAATTTTTGACGGCATGGACATATCGGATTTGGACTGTAAAATTCTTCGCGAGTTGTTTCGAGATTTTGCTACTGAACCACCATCGCAAGAAACCTTAAACGCACACACTCAAATACGAGCCATCGAAATTAAAATGAGGAAGACTTTGGAGCACCTGAAAAAGAAAGGCCCAACTGCCTGTGTGGCTGGAAGCGTCAAGAGAAAATTCTTGTGTCCATCACAACTATGGATGCAGTAGCTCCCGATTCAGTTTTAAACATGGTGTTTTGCAACTGTAAGACTGACTGTGGAGTAAGATTCGGATGTCGGAAAGCAGGCATCAACTGCACAATGGCCTGCAATAATTGCAATGGGGTATGTCAGAATGGCATCAGCCCTGTTGATGATGACGATCGAATGAAAGAAGTTGATGAATGGGCCGATGCTAGCGGATCCATAGACGATCTATACATGCCTGACGAAGGGGAGAATCCTGTACCGAAAAAAGCACGTAAATCCTGAAGTAGGTAAGCTTGAACAATTATTCGCAATGGAAATCTGATAGTGAATACCCCCAAGTTTACTACATTCATGTATAAAATTAATAATGATTAATTACCTACATAGCCAAAAACATTATTAATAGACACAAGTCTATTTTCTTGTGTTTAAAGAATGCCGAAATGTGGGAGAGGTTAGAAATTCAAAGAAGTTCGCCTGCAACAATACTTTGAAGCTACCTCCATTATCAACGCGCATTTTATAGTCAGTATCTTCGTTCCTGTTAGGTTTACGACAAAAATGTATAAAATCGTTTTTGTACATAATTTAATGTTTTTTAATTTTTGAAATAAACTTTTTTTACGTAAAGTTAATATTTCCCTAGTTATTTGAAAAAATACAAAAAAACCTTCCCATTTAGTGTAAAACTAATTTGGCTAATTATGGTATGCACATGCACGGGTTCATTAGCATGCCTAAACAAACATCTCCACCAATTTTCAAAACTTTCATATTTGTTTTAGCCATAAAACCTATTTTGACTGGGCTATCAGTGCACCAGTTGACCACCTGCGTTTTCAATCCCCATGTTACTCTAGGGTGATTTTCCCCTCGGTATCTTTCGAATCACGGATTAGCCGACGCGCCTTTTTCAATTCTGTTCCCTGCTTTCGAAAATTAGATCACTAAATATAATATGAATCGTATCTAATATTTCCCGTTTTTCAGTCGTCACTTTTTTTTGCAAGGAATTAAACGCTCTTTCTCTCTCTCTTTATATATACATATATATATATATATATATATATATATATATATATATATATATATATATATATATATATATATATATATGATAAAAACGTCACACAAGTTTTAATTCTATTCTATTCTAGTCTATCCCCTTTATATAAAACTTCCGCGTTCTTTTTATACGCGCTTTGATGTCGCTTGGGTATATGGCACCACAGGAGGTCACGTGATAAACTGAAACTAAATTTCATATATGCTGGTGTGAGTGTGTGTTCTACGGACAAATAAATTGAATCGGGCATTTAAGGGCGCCAGAATCATTTCTCTCCGCTTGTAAATATGTAAGTAGCTTCTACTCCTTTAAATTTCGTACAATATGTTTAATTGTTGGATAACCATAATGTGTTTAAAGTAATAAGTTTTATTCCGTTTAATTGAATTACCAGATTTGGAGTTTATGTTGACCACCAAGCCAGATGTCCGTTAGGATATTATAGCGGCACGTAAAACCTTGTGGGACAATTACATGCGGCAGGGGATTAAAAAAAACATCCGTCGGGCTAAAGGAAGCGATCAATGAATTTCCCATATAATTTTTCTTCGAGTGGGGGTCCATAAGCTCGTTCTCACAGCGCTTTCACAGAACCCCGACATTGCTGTAAGGGAATTCTCAGCAGGATATGTATCCAGACTCTTTGTTTTTTCGAGAGAGTCCCCCTTAAGATCTGGACCGAGAGGCCATATGAAGTCTTCCCCAATTCGAGTGGAAAAAAATACCACTAGTCGTCATACAAGAATTTGTGGAAAGTTTGTCCCGGAGGGTTGACGCTGTAATTGTCTCTCGTGGAGGCTCTACCAACTATTGAATATGATTAAATTTTGTTTTTCTTTTCTATCACAGATGTCCAAATACTTATTGGTAGATAGTATATATATATATATATATATATATATATATATATATATATATATATATATATAATTATTATTAGGAATTTCCTGAAGCATCCTATTAAGTGTGGGGAGAGTTTACAGAAATA
>OU015496.1:156203782-156426282 GCA_907164885.2 Dolomedes plantarius | reverse complement strand
GTAAAGACAGTTTAAAACAGCTTAAAAAGTGGGCTCAATTTGTACTTATAAGATGACATAACAGAAGACACACACACACATATATATATAGTATACATACATACATTTATATATATATATATATATATATATATATATATATATATATATATATATATATGTATGTATATATATATATGTGTGTATATATATATATATATATGTATGTATATATATATATATATATATATATATATATATATATATATATATATATATATATATATATATATATATATATATATATATATATATATATATATATATATATAAGTTATCAGTAAACTCGACTTCATGAATAATTTTAATTTGGTTTTCCTTCATGTATTTTAAAAAATAAAAAAGTATGTAAACTTTAATTCATCTGTAACAGTATTACAACTCAATTACTTAAACCTTGGTTTTTTGCCGCTATTATTAAGATTTACTGCTGTAAGTGTATTGCATTTACATATGAGTGCTTGCGTATGCGCTGCATTGATTCATTGTTTCCATCAGTTATTGTCGTTACTACATTCCGATGGACTGAGTGTTTCCAAGTGTTACTGCCGTGCCGAACAGAGTCGTATTATCATTTCCGTACAGTATAAATTTCGTCTCATAAAGCGACTTCTACCGTATCGCGACAATGAATCTCTTCCTGAACGAATCACGCTGCGATGCCAAGCTTGGCGACGAAACTTCAGTGAAACAAACAACCCTACCGTCCCGGCAAAAGTTCGCAAAATGCACGGGCCATCTCTTGTACAGTTTGAAAACGAGCGGCCCCGAATGTGAAAAAAGGGGCCGCCGAAGGGGCCCCTTTTTGTTTTATATGCTGTAAATTTTCGCATTTTGTACCTAAAAATTCTTACGCTTTTGTGTTATTTATTAAATCGTGCCAGTGCCGTGGAAAAAAAAAAATATTGCAGTTCTGGAATGTGCCATGCGTGGAAACCAACAGCAAGCCTACTCCATATTTATTTGTTTTTGTGTTTCCGATAATATTAAATGAATTTCACGTGTTGGATTATGCAAGCAAAGTTACAATTACTTCAAAAATCGTTTATTTATCGTGGGAAAAGAAGTGTTTGATATATTTTTTAAAGTGATTGTGTTTACAGTTGATACCATTACAGCTCAAGTGTGTGTGTTTGAAATACCCTTCAGTTTTTCCGATATAATCAAGGAATTACACCGAAAACTTATACGTTTTCTTGAAATCCTGTAGTGAAGTTTGCAGCGAAGTTCCTGACGCTGCACGCATATCATTTTATAAAGATACTTTTTTATTTACAATATTTATAGTCTTACACTAGTCAATTAATTACCGGCAAAGAGATTGTTAAAGTTGTGTTGAAGAAGTTTATCTAGTTTTGTGTAATTTTTTTTCTTAGTTTATCGAAGGTTATCCTTTCAAAGTATAGTTTTCGTTTTTATTTGTTGGTATTCTTTTTTGAAATCTTATAGATCAGTGTCATACTAAATAATATTATTTATGTTCGATGTTGAGAATAAGTGCAATACTGTGCTGATGCCGAGAATAAGTGCAAGATTCAGTCAAGATAGTGCGAGGTAAAATGTTCTATTTTTTATAACCATTCCATTGTGAGAAGTTTCATTTGCAGTTTAAAATAACCGATGGTTTGCTCTTCAAGATTAATTTACGTGCCATAGTGTGAACCTATATAATTTATCTTTCGTGTTGTGAACTTATTGATTCAGGAAGTTGTACAGTGAAAAACAGCCAAAATGAATACAGTGTGCCCCGGATTTATGCCCCACCATGTGAAGCCGAATCGTTGTCGGCGGTGTTTCAAGGATATTCAGGACCATAACTCCAGCAATGAAGTCTCGACTAGCTTCACGCTTCCCTTGCCACGTAGACGAAGGGAATCGGTTGCCATCACGGAAAGTGCAAAAGTGGAAGAAAAACCCAAGACTGACCAGTCGGCCAGCTTCACCATCACCGAAACCACCTCACTGGGCAGACGGACGAGGCCGCGGTCGACTTCCACGTCCAGTTGGTTCCAAGAAAAGAAAGTGAACGAAGAACAGAAGGAGAAGATAGATTCCCTATTCCGAAACGCAGACGACTCCAAAGCCAGTTACAGGGGTACAGACGTCGTAGATGATACTGACAGAAACGTCGACACAGTGGCTGTCATCCGCTTGCCTGACACCAGCAGACGGAGGTACAGGGACAGTAACGACATTTCTGTAAATAGGACTAAAGATGATACATCGAGTTTTACAAGTTTATCCAGACAGAAAAGCTTCGATTCTTCGGGTGATACTAAATACTCAACCTCCAAAACCGATTTTTCTGCGAGCAAAGCCCCAGAATTGCCCCCAAAGACTGCAGAGAAGTTCGACATGATCAAAAAGTTCGAACCTCCGAAAGCCGCCGAAAAGAAGGAGGCTGAATGGAGAAGTGCCGAGAGCAGGTACTCATCGAAATTTGGTTCCACGAAAGATTCCTTGAACAGAAGTAGCAGTTTTAGATCCAAATTCGAAACATCAACGGACACGAAAGAATCTGTTGAGGAATCGAAACCAGAGAAAAAGCCTTTCGAATCAAAGTTCGGGGAGAGAAGACCATCCGAAACTAAAGTAGGAGAGGTCAGATTAAGAGATACAAAATTTAGCGAAATTAGAGCGAGAGCGTCAAAGTTTGACACAACCGATTCCAAGCCAAAAGATTCAGCTTCAAAACTATCTGATTCTAGGTTTTCTAAGTCCTTTGAAACGAAAAGAGATTTAGAGTTATCGAAATCTCCAGATTTTTCATCAAAAGAAGTAAAAAAGACCGAGGAAAAGCCTGCAGAAACGATTAAACCCGTTTTATCTAGGTTTTCAAGTCTCAGAAACACCGAACTTTCACAGGCTTCAAAAACAACAACTGTATCAAAGAAAAAGGTTTCATCGTCATCCAGCAGTGAAGAAGAGTCAGAAAGTGAAGAGGAGTCCGATGAGTCCTCTTCTAAAGACAAAGAGGCAGAAAAAAAAGATTCAAAAGAGGTGGATAAAAAAGCTTCATTCACCATACCTTTAAAAGATACCGAAAAGAAAGAACCAGAAAAGAAATGGGGCTCGTCTGCTGCAACTACCAAAGAACCAGAAAAGAAATGGGGCTCATCTGTTGGAACTACCAAAGAACCTGAAAAGAAATGGGGCTCATCACTTTCAACAACCAAAGAACCGGAAAAGAAATGGGGCTCTTCACTTTCAACCACTAAAGAACCAGAAAAGAAATGGGGCTCTTCGCCTACATCCACCAAAGAACCTGAAAAGAAATGGGGTTCCTCGCTTACATCTACCAAGGAACCTGAAAAGAAATGGGGCTCATCAGTTGCAACAACCAAAGAACCGGAAAAGAAATGGGGCTCTCCGCTTTCAACAACCAAAGAACCAGAAAAGAAATTGGGCTCTACAACTACCAAAGAACCGGAAAGTAAATGGGGCTCTTCAACTACCAAAGA
Source organism: Dolomedes plantarius (assembly GCA_907164885.2). NCBI lineage: Eukaryota > Metazoa > Arthropoda > Arachnida > Araneae > Dolomedidae > Dolomedes > Dolomedes plantarius. Next base: position 156,422,782 of record OU015496.1, on the reverse strand, counting down.
ACCGGAAAGTAAATTGGGCTCTTCGTCGGCAACAACCAAAGAACCAGAAAGTAAATGGGGCTCTTCGGTGACAACAACCAAAGAACCAGAAAAGAAATGGGGCTCCTCTCTCTCCACGAACAAAGAACCAGAAAAGAAAACCCAGGAACCGGAAAAGAAATGGGGTAGTTCAACAACGTCCACAACAACTTCTGGACCCAAATGGAAATCCAAGGTTGAAGCTGAAAAAGAAGAAAAATCTGAAGTGAGTATTCTTTCCAATGTTTTTTTGCATGCATTATTTACTGTATATTTCACCGTGTTATAAAAGAAGTAAAAAGTTCTTTAGGAAATTCCAAAAGTTTTGTTGCAATCAAGAAAATGTGAAATTACTACTTTCTGAAATGTATTTGTAGACACGAATGCAGTGGTTTAATGTACTAGTTCGCAAACTGTGGTACCCTTAGGGGTACGCACAGGATTTTCAGGGGATACGAGGGCAAATCTTTAGAGAACATTGGTCGAGAATAGACTTGGCAGGACATTATTAACATTCACCTACTTAAGTGTTGTTTCTTAAGTGTTATTTTAGTCATACTTAGTTCTATTTTCTATGTTTATTTTCACGGTGAATTTTAAAATAAACCCCCCATAGGTTCAATGCCATAAATCAAGAAGTCCCTCACTCATTAAAACATTAAACTATCCTAATTTCTCAATATAATTATATGGATTGAAAATTTTTCTTCGGAATGTTTATGTTTTGTTCTATTTTTTTACTTTAAACGAATGCCTGAAATTTTTTTTATTTTATTAATTTTAATTAAATTAAATATTTTATTAATTTTAATCTGATCATAAGATTCTGTAGAGGAGGCATCTATACGGCAGTAAAAGGAAATATTTTTTTGATATCTTTATTAAAACTGGAATGTTTTTAAGCACACTTATTTTTCCTTTTAGTACCTTTAGAACCGCCAATAATTTGCTAGGACGTCAAATATTTTATAAAAAAAACTTGGGAAATTTTATAATGTAGGTACCAACATTAGGAATATTTTTTAATTATGTTAAATTTCCTTTCATAAAAAAATTATGCAAAAACGTTAGGAATATTTTTTGATACCTTTATTAAAGTCGGAATGTTTTTAATCACAGTTTCTTCCATTTTAATACCTTTAAAACCGCCAATAATTTTCTAGGAAGTCAAATATAATATTTTATAAAAAAAACTTGGGAAATTTTTATAATGAGGTACCAACATTAGGAATGTTTTTTAATTATGTTAAAAAATTTCCTTTCATAAAAAAATTATGCAAAAAAAGTTAGGAATATTTTTTGATACCTTTATTAAAGTCGGAATGTTTTTAATCACAGTTTCTTCTATTTTAATACCTTTAAAACCGCCAATAATTTTCTAGGAAGTCAAATATAATATTTTATAAAGAAAACTTGGGAAATTTTTATAATGTAGGTACCAACATTAGGATTGTTTTAATTATGTTAAAAAATTTCCTTTCATAAAAAAAATTATGTAAAAAAAGTTAGGAATATTTTTTTATACCTTTATTAAAGTCGGAATGTTTTTAATCACAGTTTCTTCCATTTTAATACCTTTAAAACATCCAATAGTTTTCTAGGAAGTCAAATATAATATTTTATAAAAAAAACTTTGAAAATTTTTATAATGTAGGTACCAACATTAGGAAGTTTTTTAATTGTGTTAAAAAGTTTCCTTTCATTAAAAAATTGTGTAAAAAAATTAGGAATAATTTTTTATACCCTTATTAAAGTTGGGATGTTTTTAAATCACAGTTTTTTCATTTTAATACCTTTAGAACGGCCAATAATTTGCTAGGAAGTCAAATATTTTATAAAAAAACTTGCAGGAAATTTTTATAATGTAGGTACCAACATTAGAAAGTTTTTTTAATTATGTTAAAAAATTTCCTTTCATAAAAAATATATAAAAATATTAGGAATATTTTTTAATACCTTTATTAAAGTTGAAATGTTTTTAATCACAATTTTTTTCATTTTAATACCTTTAAAACCGCCAATAATTTGCCAGGAAGTCAAATATAATATTTTATAAAAAAACTTGGGAAATTTTTATAATGTAGGTACCAACATTAGGAACTTTTTAAATTATGTTAAAAAATTTCCTTTCATAAAATATTGTGTAAAAAAATTAGGTATAATTTTTATAACTTTATTTATGTTGGAATATTTTTAATCACAGTTTTATTTCATTTTAAAACCTTTAAAACCGCCAATAATTTGCTAGGAAGTATAATATTTCATTTAAAAATAACTTGGGAAATTTTTTTAATGTGAGTTCATTAGATTTTTTCTTTTACGACTAGAGGTTATAATTAAAAAAACTGGTTTAATGCACAACTTTTAAAAATCAAGTTCGCAGTTAATTAGTTATATTTTTAATGCACATTAAATGTGCGATATAGGGCATAAATAGGGCATTGTTCTACAGTCTAAATAGTGCATGAGTTATCTTAAAAATTGTGAAGTTTACTTTCATCAGGGTCGTGAGACGTTATTTAGGTGCCAGAATCTGTGGAAAACAAAAAATAAATAAACTGCTCTCTAAGAGTACAACTAAAAGGATCTTACGAATATAAACCTACCTGTTGGGTTTATGCCATATGTCTACCATTCTCGTTAAAACAAACTAAATTTTTTTTATGAGTATAATGTTCCATATTTAGAGTAAGTGCATTTAAGGGCTCAGATGACATAAAAAGGCAGTGACTGGTTTGAAAATTCGATTGTTAAATGTAAACATCAAATTAACTTTATATTTCACAGCTTCGCATCCTTTTAAACGTTACTACCTAAATCATAAAAATGTTTCAGAGAGAAAACAAAAGCATAATAAAGTTTCTATTACGTGAGTTCGCGTGTGATAGGTAGAAATCACATTCCTTTTAAATTTCAACGATATTTTTCCAATTTAAAGAAAAATAATTATATTTTTTTATCAGTTTATGTTAAGTTAATTTAAAAGTAAGATTAGGCTGTGTTAATTTAAAAGTTTCGCTTAAAGATTTTCGAACTATGCATGTAAAAAATGGTCTAATTTGGAATACGAAAGTTATGAATTTGTCATGCATTAATCATGCATTTTTAGTAAAAATTTTAAAACTTTTTTTAATTATCATTTAATTTTAAAGTTTTGCTTCTACGTTTATGTTAAGTGGATTTAAAGGAAGTTTTCTGTTATGTTAATGTAAGAGTCTTACTTAAAAATTTAGCATTAAATATATAATAAATGATCTAGTTTGTAATTCAAAAGCAACTGAATATGTCATGCGGTTACCATGATTTATTAGTAAAAATTTCAAAGAAACTTTTTTCTTCCATGTTTTTTAAATTTAAAAATTTTTCTTAGAAGCTTATGAAATTTTTGGATCAGAAAAGGAATTTGAAAACTGGTCTATAATATTTATGACAACGCATTTTATAAATAGTTATGGTGTCAACACACTGAAATACATTTATTCGTGCTAATTAATCTTCAGAAAATTAGGATACACGAACAATCCAGAAATAGAACTGAACATTGATTTTCGTATGCTGGAAACAAAATTTTTAACTATGTATTGGCTATTCTCCGATGAGAAAAATTCCCGTAGCATAACACGGGGACTGACTAGCTTCGAAGTCAACTGATGCACAGCTTCAAAAAAAGAAAAAAAAGTTAGAAAAATATCCTACTGTACATGAAATTAAGATGCTTTTTCAGATTAAGTTCTTGACAGAAATAATGCAGACATTTTGTTTTAAGGCGGGACATTAGCTGACATCGCAGAGCCGCTATCCCCGTGTTAAGCAAAGAGGGATTTTCCTGCCAGTTTTTTTTCTAAACATAGATTATCAAATGTCTCTTTTGAATTATGTTTTCTGTGCCTGAAAATGGATCTGAAAAGAAATGCACATGCTTTTCGAATATCATGTTGTTTTGCTTTAATTTTTACAGAAAATTTCCATTTTTTAGATATAATTTACTGACCCTGTGGGATTCTTCTATATAATTGATTCGGTGATTCAGTGTTAACAATTTGCTAGGTGGATATCGTGATGAAAAAACTAGTTCTTAGTCTTAACTAACACGCAAAAAATAATATGTACACTCAGAGTGTAATGAGTACACTCTTTTAAGAACCAATGTTTCGTTCGCTGTACATCACATCCATTACTAAAAATTTGTTGCCACTAGTAGATATATAAAAAAAACATTTCAAGAGATGTTGAAAAGAAAAGTTCTAAAAGCCCCATATGAAATAAACTACTGAAAAAAAATTTTAAAAATTATGTGCTCTTTTTTTTATGAATTTCAGTGGCTACTTCATGCAGAAAACACAATTCAAAATATGAATTAGATAATTTATGATTAGTAAAAAAATTATTTCAGGTAGTCTCTTCTAATGAAACTACCGCGGGTTATTAACGTAGGATTACTTATCGTTGCTTACCTCTTTTGTATGTATATATGTATGTATGTGTTATATATATATATATATATATACATATATATATATATATATATATATATATATACAGTGCAACCCCGTTATAGTGAACCCGGTATATATCGAACTCACGGGTATAACGAGCGAAAATTTTGGTCCCGCCGTTTTCCTATTCTACTTAATTTAATTAGTATTGTGTCAGTTTAATGCAATCGTTTTTAGTCGATTTTATTCATTAATGATCGTTTTTAATAGATTTTATCATTATTGAATACACATTGCAACTAATGAGTTATACATTCTGTGAACTCTAGCATTTTTCTTAACGATTCGGATATAGCGAACCACCAGATAGAGCGAACTAAACCTTTGGCCCCTTGAAGTTCGTTATAACGGGGTTCGACTGTATATATATACAGTGATTTCCGCTTATAAGAATCACGTTTGTTATTACTGTTTTTGATTCTTATAAGCGGTTGATTCTTATAACCGAAATTTAGGTTTTAGGACAGGAACACACACACACACACACCTATATATACATATATTAGATTATTTACCATAAAATACTCTTTAATTTACGTTAATTATCTTTTATTAAAATTATTTTTGTAATTTTAAAAATACAACTTAATTTCTAGACCTATAAGTAGATACACATGATTATAGTAAGAGAAGAAAAAAAATCCAATATTTGTTACAGCATACCTGCTTAACAGTTTAATATTTCACCTACAGGAAGGGTTCAAGAAAAAGTTTTCTGTGGTAGTTTGGCGTAATGAAGTTTTCAGGAGGCTGTTTATACCTCTTTCAATACCAATAGTCTCAGACAAAGATTCACCTTCATGGTTACGCTTACGTTTCACGGTTTGATAACGTGCTGAATCTAATAATGTCACGTTTGCCTAAGTGATAGTGGACACTTCCCCGAAGATTTGTGTGTTTCAATGTCCAGGAAGCCAAAACCAGGATGTGGGAGGTGGGGAAAAAACAGTCCCTGTCTTTGTTTGTCAGTGGATAAAAGTGAAATCGGATCCGCAGGGGTATGATGCCCCTGGGTCAAGCTAATAGCACAGTGTTTAGCTAAAGCGTTTAAGGGGAAACTATTATGTTATGTCTAACGAAGAAAGGGGTGCATTTTACGGCTGTATTGCATCACATCTTATCACTCTTTTAAAAAAATTAAGAAAGAACTTCGTACCTTTTGAGGGTTTAAGTGGCTGTTTTGGGAAAATGACAGGAAAGCGAAGAGTGTAAACTGATTCTTAAAACCGGTGGATTGATTCTTTAAGGCGAAAATTTTAACATGGAAATAATACATTTGTTTTTGTTTTTGCGATATTGATTCTTATAAACGGTTGATTCTTATAACCACTTATCAATAAAAGCGGTGGTTACTGTATATGTATATATATATATATATATATATATATATATATATATATATATATATATATATATATATATATTTAAATATATATATATACATATATATGTGTCAAAATTTTGACGCATTTTGGTACTTTTCTGTTTAACTATTTACTGCTTGCCCAAGCGATACAGACTGGATTTGGCATGCTGCCAAAATTATAACTCGCGACGCAGGACATATGAAATTTTGCTTTCCGGAGGACCGGTTATGGAGGAACGTAATCCTACGTTAAAATATGTCGAGGAAAAAATTCTCCGTGGCATTAACACGGGGATTGCTGATCTACGATGTCAAGTGAAGTAAGCGTAGCGTAAGGTGCAAATAAAAGCAGTTCGCGTCATAATGGCTCCCCTCGCATCTCCGATAAAACGTATTTTGCTCTCACGCTTTGCTAGCTAAATATATTGCAGAGCCTTGAATAGTTGGCATTCGTCGGGCGTTTGAAATGTTTCGATCGGGCGCTCTCGACCTTTTCGTATGGATTTATATTTAGACTATATTTCTGATGAGTGTTTACTTTAAACTGATAATAAATATGTTTGGTTCGGATCGAATGCTGGCTTGAGAAATGGGGTACCTTTGTAAAAGATGCGATGCTTTTGTTTCCTCCCCCCCCCCCCACAAGAGGCAAAATAAGTTAATTTAATCTAACAGCTTGTTCTGACAGTTCCATTCTTTTCTGCAAGTCAGCTACGCGTCGTATCTTACCAACTATAGGTTGTGGTCAAAACCTCCCTTCCTAATTTTTTGGACAATTTCTTAATTTCCCTTTGACTAATGTAAACGTGGGAAATTACAACTCTGTTTCTATTCAAAGGAGTTTTACTATATGACTTCACTTTAAAATATATATATATATTAAAAAAAATTCATTACAAAGAAATTAATTGACGTCATTAAAATTGAATCTCATAATGGAAAATGTTGAAAAAAGCAGATTTGAAAACAGTAATTTTAAACAGTACATTTAAATAGTATGATTAATCGGTGATACATCGTTAAAAAAAGGCTACATTCTTAATTCGAAATGCACAAATTAGTTCTACTTGCCATTTCAGAAATGGACGAATTAAAATTAAGTAATCTATATATATATAACACATCCGTAACTGACTGACTGACAGACAACGCACAGACCAAACCGCTGGACCTAAAAAAATTTGCTGCTGTGCTGAAATTTTGCATGGCGATTCTTCTTATAATATAGGGATGCACTAAGATAGATTTTTGAAAAATTCTTCTTAGATTTTTTTAAATTAAACTTTTAAGCTGTTTTGGTAACTTTTTTTAAGTTTGCATTAAGTTAAAATAATAATTTGAGGGTTATAAAATTTCTATCACGAGAAATATCATAAAAATTTCTTTAAAATGAAATCTTTCTCGAATCTTTGCCTCCATTTTCTGATTTTTTGGTGAATTTTTAAAGTTTAATTTTTAGAATTTAATTTATTAAATGCTGATCACGTGATTTCTTTTTCTGGTACTTTAAATAAATGTATCCTCACGTGCATAACAACAAGATAGACTTTTTTTTTTTGGGGGGGGGGGCTAATGCGGCAGACGATTAGAAATTATCCAAAAAAATATCAAAATATAGTAAAAGAAATGTTTCTCAAACTGTACTTTATTAACTGTACTATATTCTTTAGTATGTCCTATTAGATTTAATTATTTCTTCTATTATAATATATTCTATCTATTATAATATTTTCTTTTACATTATTTTGTCTATAAAAATATCCGTTACGATTTTTTTATAAATATATTTTTTCGTTTTTTTTACATCGATTGCATACATTGATCGTTGTATTTATTATAAATATATTTATACATATTTTTGGCATAATTGCATACATTGGCTGTTGTATTTAATTTGAATGTACTCCGTAGCGAAGTACGGGTTTTCAGCTAGTCTTAAAATATGAATTCATAGTTTTGTCAAGCAAACATAAAGTATCATATCACAATGTTTTAGTGCGTAAAAGCATGCCCGTGAGAAATTTTAAAGAAATACCGCTGAGATACAGCTTTCTCGAACAGTTAAACAATGACACATTTTTAGACTCAGCTTTTGTTGTTTTGGTCTCTTATGTCCCTGGGTCTGAAACTACGAGTCACCGGTTCGGTATTTACATGAAGATATGCGAGAAAACAGAAGCATACGCACACAGAAGGTGCATTTCTTTTTATTGACAGTTGATGCACACAGGCGATGGACGGTAGATTGAAACTCCTCTACAAGACTGACGTTTACCATCCACGCCTCATTCGGGATTCGAACCCGTGCCCCCGGCGTGGCAGGATGACGCCCGGCTTGCCTCTAGGCTTTTGTTTTGCAGCAGTACACAATTGCCAAGTGCAACATTCTTTGAAATTATTAATTACGCTAGACTTCTGACAGATGCTGAAGATACAAAACTTCTTAAAATGTTTTTTGACTTTGACTATAAGAATCTGTATCTGTTTCTTGAATGTATGGCGGGGAAATTTCGAAGAAAGGAGTAAAAGAACAGGAAAGTTGAGAATTCATTTTGGGACAGTGGTGAAGAAGGTACTTAATTTAAAGTTTGAGAAAATTTACATACATATGATGAAGAATAGAATTCTTCCCTCCCTCCAACTATTTATATATAAATTTCTAAGTTGTTTTGAAACTTTTTTTCTCAATAATTATGTACTACCATAAGTGTATTATATCACTTTGTTCCTCAAGACAGGTGGAAGTTTCTAACATCTTAGTTTAAAAAAATAGTTTTTAATTAAGGGAAATTTTTAAGGTTTAATTTGAAAACGTAAAACCCGCTAGACTGGGAATCGGTCTTTTCACAGAGGTCAGGGGCCTTACAAAAATTCAGTGCTGCATGGTCAGCCTAACAGTATTGTTGTGTAATTCGCTAATTAATAATTAATTAATTATTTTTTAATTACATAACCTAAACAGCATTTTTCAATACTATTTGCCTTTTCTCTATAATCTGTAAGTTTTCATTTATTTCTTGTAACTAATGCTTACTTAAACAGTCCTTCTCCGTACTGACAAGTTCAATTTTTCATACTATTAAAACCAACGGAATTTGCAATTATTCTTCAACTTTTTTTCGTTATAACTTCAATTCTTTTCCTTATACTCTACCGTTCTTGAAAAACGTTTACTTAAGGTTGTTCGTTTTCTTATTGCCCTTTCGATTTTGTACTTAAGTCCTATTTTTTATTTTAACGTAGGATTGCGTTCCTCCATAACGGTCCTCCGGAAAACATAATTTATGACGCTAAAACCGTCGTCGCGAGTTATAAATCAAGAGTGTCAGAGTAGACATATGTAGCTAATTTTTCTTACCTATTCTGTATAGGGTTATCACTCATCCTTCTCTTCGCATGTAGGAATTTTATTGAAAAAAAAGTGGTAAGCAACGATAAGTAATCTTACGTTAATAATCCGCGGCAGTTTTGTTAGAAGAGACTACCTGAAATTTTTTTTATTCCTCAACTCGTTATCCCATTTATTCGTGTGATTTTTATTATTTCGAGTGAATAACTGTACCACTAAATCAAATTTATTTCCAGATTCATTGGGAAATAGTTACATCGAAGACTCTACTCTAAACCGCTTTCTAAATGTTACTGAAACACAATTCTCATTTCTTTTAGCACTCGGGTTACATTTTCAATGATTTCTTGTCACAGTACTTGGATAGATCATCCTTATATTTGGCCCGTAATTTATTTATTAGTTTATTTATTTATTTATTTATTTTTTTTTTGGGGGGGGGGACAATTTCACAATTTAGTGATTATATAACAAAATGCTGTCTTAGCAGGAGTAGAGGTCAACAAACTTCTGAATAACCAAGGCAATCAACCCATTGTTGTTCGTTTTGTAGTATAGGCCTAAGACTTCGCAGGCTCCTCTTATTTTTTTATGAGTCATACCATTGGGCAACTGAATGTATCACTGTCAATAATAGGGGATCCATCTAATCTTTACATACAATGCTCTAAACATCATGCTACAATTATGGTTTACGAAGAAATTCTGCAAAAGGTTAAAATATGATAACTAAAAACCCTTGAATATGATGACTAAAACACTTGAACCCTTGAGCTCCACCGGGAAGGGCCGGGTATTACAGCTATATATATATATATGTGTGTGTGTGTGTGTGTGTGTATATATATATATATGTATGTATATATATATATATATATATATATATATATGTATGTATATATATATATATATATATATATATATATATATATATGTATGTATATATATATATATATATATATATGTATGTATATATATATATATATATATATATATATATATATATATATATATATATATATATATATATATATATATATATGTATGTATGCATATATATATATATATATATATATATATATATATATGTGTGTGTGTGTGTGTGTGTGTGTGTGTGTGTAAGTAAAATAATTAGTAAAAATCTGTAACTCTTTTTCTTACGTTTTTGCTTCATGTTTGATTTTCTCGCTATTCTTTCATTATTTCTTTCATATGCATAGAAATGAATTGATAGACAGAGGAGTTATCCACCAATAAGAAGGAAATCCTTAGTTTATGTATAAATATAATTATATCATTTGATTATGGTAGGTCAATCACGGGAATCTCCAATTATCAGCGCGGCAGTTGCAAATGAAAAAGTTTAAAGCTGACTAGACAGAATGCTTGCAGATTCAGATTCAAAAAAAAAAAAAAAAAAAAAAAAAAAAAAAACAGCGGGAGTTAGAGGGTTCGGGGGAAAAAATTCTTCTATCTACACTCTGTTAATTACACTATTGTGTCTCTGTAAGATCATTGTGCTCATAAAAAACAAATGAACAATGTGAAAGTTGTTTAGAAAAGTTTAAAATATAAAATGTAAGGCCTTTTTTGTTTTCATTTGCCAGCCGAATCAATGGCTCTTTTGGCTTTTTTTTAAACTTTGTAAGCAGGAATAATTTCTGTTTTTTTAAAATTTTAACTGCTTAGTTTTTTTAAAATAATTTTTATTAGAGGAAATTTTTAAGGTTTAATTTGAAAACGTAAAACCCGCTAGGTACTGTGAGGAAATTTTAACTTAAAATTTCATTTAAAAATTTCATAAAAAATTTTTTATTTAAGACACATACAAAAAATTATTTTCTTGAGAGTAGTTTTTTCTTTAGGAAAAACAGTTTCATAATTTTTAGTTTAAATTAAAAATCCTAAAGACAGGTATAAAGGTAGAGTGATGGAACGCCATGGAAAATTTCGAAGAGATATGAAAAAAATATATATTTCAGGTAGTCTCCTCTAACGAAACTACCGCGGGGTATTAACGTAGGATTTACTTATCGTTACTTACCTCTTTTTTTTTTACGCATTTTGGTACTTTTTCGTTTAACTATTTACTGCTACTGGGTTTGGCGCGCTGCGAAATTATAACTCGCGACGCAGAACAATTTTTTTTCTCTCCGAAGGACCGTTATTGAGGAATGAAATCCTACGTTAAAAATTTGGAATGTAACCTCTCAAAGAAGGCAGTTCTTTCATTCCCAGATGAATTGACTTTTAAGTACGGATGTGCGGTAAAGTACGCATAAACAGCGCACACCGTGAAGATGTTTTGACAGGCAATGTAATCTTAAGAACACGTGGTTGGTGCTATTTGCTTCTTCCCGCTCTTCAAACACAGAATATTTTAAACCAAGATTTTTTCGGGACAGCTTTGGGGCTCGGAGCCTTTTAATACAGTCTAAGAAGATTATTATTTTTTATTGAATTTTAATCGATTTGAAAGAAAAATAGGTTACTTTTGGACATCTAATTTGTAAAAACTTGGTCACAATCAACTATTCGAACGTTGTGAAACAATCTCTAATTCTAAAGGATTCGATGAGCCATGCAGAGTATTTTTCCAGATTTTTCACAATCGAAAAAATAGACCATTGAATGTGTTGCGCATGTTTTTAGAAAAATCCTTTCGTTTTAATTTTTTTTCAAAAAATAATATCAATTTTCTAGTGATGGTTGAATGCAGTTAAAAAATAATTAAAAGTATATAACATAAAAGTTTAACCTTGAAAAAATTAGGAATTTTGAAAGTTACGCGGTCTTTATTTAGAGAGTCGCAACTGATGTGGAGAAATATGGGATCGGAAATTAAGCATTTGCTAATCTGTGATTAACAAAATAAGGACGGAAAAATTCGCCCTAGTCCTTCATTGGCATGGAAGACTTGCGATTGGAATGGAGGTGCCGCCTCCAGCTACATATATAGCCACATATGTCTTCAGTTACTCATGTCACAGCAAATGTTAAATATTACTTGCATTTTAATTAATTCTATTTTTAGATATTTATCAAAAGTAGCGCTTTATAATGCAAATTTTGTATTAAAAAATGTTTTGTATTACATAACATATTTTGTATTATAAATTTTATATGTAGGAATGTCTTTCTGACATAAATGCCCAGTAATTTTCAGGATCCAACGTCACGCGTATGATATTTAAATGTCTATTTCCAAATGTAGAAAACTAAATGTATATAAATAAAAGAAAAACTTTGTCGGTCGGGGAACAATTTCGGGTAGACCGTATCTGGTATGGCATCCGTTAGGAAATTCGGCCATGTTTGAAAATGCCGAAATCGATGTATTTTTTTTTGTTGTTGTTGTTTCGTGAAAGTACATAAATGTTACATATTTTGAAAGAGCTTTAAAAACTGATAATCTTTTCTGCTTACACTTATTCTGTTGCTTTAATAGTTTTAGAGATATTTCAATTCTAAATGCATACTCCACCGATACAAAACATAACCACCATGTTTTAAAAGTTAAAATCGATGTATTATTTTAAAGAAAGTACATAAATTTTACATATTGAGAAAGAGCTTAAAAAGCTGATAATTTTTTCTGTGTACACTTATTCTGTTACTTCAATAGTTTTAGAGATATTTCAATTCTAAATGCATACTCCACCGAACAAAACGTAAGCGCCATGTTTTACGATGTAAACACAGCGTGGTTCATTCACAGCGTGATTCTGACACAAAAATGGATCACCGAAAAAAAATGTTTCATCGTGTGTCTAATTTTTAATTATTTTTCTATTTTTCATACTTTTAATTCAAACTTTTTAATCATAAATAGATCATTTGAATATGTACTAATTTTTTGGGGATTTTTTGGCAATTAAAAGTGAAAAAAATTAAATTCAAGTGAACTGTGATTCGAGTGTCAAGTGATTCGATAGCTGGGCGAAGCCCGGCTAGTAAAAAATAAGGCAATGGCTGATCCGTGATTAGAAAAATTCTGAGAGGAAAATTCTCCGCAGCTTAACATCGTGGATAACAAAATCTGGAATGTCAACCCTCACGGAATTTTTCTAATTTTTCTAATTTAATGAATTTAGTGTCCTGCATTTCAAAATTGACTTTTCAAAGTAATTTGCTCATTTTTCAAACTTTTTAAAATTTAATTAATTAATTTTTTTGGACAGTTTAAGTTTCATAGCGATAGACGTCAATAATTTAAAGCCCTGTCAAAAGTTATTCATAGAAAAATTTTAAATCTTAAAATGCGACGCGGTTTATATTTAATTATCGGCTTTCAAAGTTCAAAATTTGGCATATGCCAATGCATAATTTTGGCAAGATAGTCCGAAATTAGGCATTGGCTAAACCATTATTAGAAAAATACCGAGAGGGAGATTACCAATAGCAGGGGTGGCCAAGATAAAGTGTTTCCAAAGAGTCAAGAATCATTTAGGAATACCTACAAGAGGGCCAAGAATCATTTAGGAATACCTACATACTTAGAACAGCCAAAAATTGAAGAAGATTATATTTGATATGAAAGAAATTACTAGCGCTGTTTTCCTATTGTTTTTATTAAATATATCCCTCTCTAATTGTCAGAATAATTAATATATTTAAATTCTTAAATAGTTTTAATAGCTTTGATAATTATTTTTCATTTAATTGTTTTGGTAAATTATTCATATTTTTAGATATTGAGTTGTTGTAGTTCGTAGCCATTCAGTTAAACGTTAATTTATCAACATTGAGCATTGTTTATTATTTATCTAAATGCTTTTATTCTAAATGCAAAATGCAAGAACTCACAGCTATAGTAAGTTGCACCGAAAATGGAGGTTATTCAACATGTCACTAATATTTATTTTAGGTATTTTGGTTCTAGCAGAGTGCCTCTAAGGGCCTGTTCATATTGCGTCCGTCAGTGTTACTCGTATTGACATATTTTAAACCAATCACAGACCATAACAGTTTCGTGGCTAATCGTTTGAAGGTTTGTAATTGGTTAAATATATTTCAATACGAGTAACGCTGACGCTGGTGGACGCAATGTGAACAGCTCCTTAGAAAGTGATAAAGAGCCTCACGCTTCTCTCGAACCATAGTTTGACCACATCAGCTACCAAAGCAGGGCTCTTAGCCTTTTGTTGAACAGGGGTCACTTGTCAAGTAAAATATTGGTTGGAGTCCTAACCAACCCTTTTAGAGGCAAATATTGTTTTAATATTCCGAAAAATACAGACTATTTGTGATAAACAACTTTAATTAAAAAGTTACAAATAAACTTAATAACAAATGTAACGTAAAAGTAAACTTAATAGCAAACGTTAAAATTTATGAGATTTTTGAGCTTGCATTTTCTTTGCTAGCTGTAAAACGCTGCGACCCAGCGTCACAGAAAATATATCAGGAATGTTTAAGGCTGCTGAGTACTAAGCCTATTGGATTCGCTCACTTCAGTCTTAATCTATGGAGAAAATTTGTCCAAAGGATTGCCGATTTTGACTTAAAGATTTTTTTTTAAAAATCGCATTCCGTAAGAGAGAGAAAGAAGTTTTATAGCTTGGGACATTTTTCGTTTAAAAAAAAATGCAAATGATATTTTTAAATTTGAATTATTCGGGTAAAAAATCTGGTATAGTGTGCTTTAAACCATCATCAATTCCTTTGGTGGACGAAATTTATGAAACGAATCCTGTTGCAAGGTGCAGAAAAGTTCAGGCTATCTGAAAATACCATTTTTATTGGATTATCAGCATTTATGGAGCTGTAAATAGTAGACAAAATTTCTCCATAGGTTGACATTGAGGTTAGCGAATCCAATAGGGTTAGTACACAGCAGCCTTAAGCAGTACAAGAATTTTTTTCGCACTCGAAACGCCAAAAAAAAAAACGGAAAAATACAGAAATTTCAGCGAAAAATCTTTTTGATCTTAATTTTATTAAATTTTTAAATTCGCGGTCGTTTCGAAACGATGACACCAATTTTTTTTTTAATGACTGCTGATTTCTCGGACCACATATTGGGTTCTCCTGGGAATTAGGTAATATATATATATATATATATATATATATATATATATATATATATATATATATATATGTGTGTGTGTGTGTGTGTGTATACGATGGTAAATATACGATATATACGATTACCCTAATGCTTTACATGGCGACTGAAGATCTGCGAGAGCAACGGATGCTGCAGGTACCGGTCAGTTTAGCCCTGGAGTTGGCAGCCGCGTACCAACCACCCCACCGGCGCACACCTAACACCCGGATTAAAGTCGCTCGTCTGCCCTTTATTAGGCCGCATATTTCGAATTTTCCCGTTATCTCGAGCGCGGTAGGTGTGAGGCACCCGACACCTGTATGAGGTGCCTCTCTTATGACGTCCTCAAGATGAATTTGCGGAGATGATTTTGGAAAAGTTCCCAACGCTAACAATGGTCGCTCATGAATGAAGGCGGATAGAATATGGCGTGCGTCACGCAGCTTGCCTGTTTTTTTCCCTCTCTTTGCGGTGACGCCGTCGAGGATTGTGCAATCCCCTTTTACAGACAGTCTCTCCGAGGGCAAAAATTCCACAGTATTCCACGTGCAGGAGACATACCAGCTTCTAAAATTGTTGCTGTTGTTTGCCAATGCGGGGCACTTGTCAATGACGACATTCGCACATAATCCGCGAGAATCGTTGGTTGCTTTCAATGGGGGCACCACCCGCTGATGCCACCTCAATTGTGACCGAGCGTCCCTAGGGGCAACATCTAGAGGACTTGAACCTTCAAATATAAGTAAAAGGTAAATAGTTCAACAGAGAATGATAATTACTAACAGGAAATAATGCAGACAAAATAAAACGAAATCACGCACTTAGGACTCAACGCGCCATAAATGCACCCTTAGTGGTCTGTTGAGCCCTTAATGCAGGATTTCTGTTTATTTTCATTTGATTTGACTATCTGTTTCAAAGAGGATCTCGGGGCCTTGGGATGTCTTTTGGTTAGACCTGTATCCTATTCAGAAAGTTGCCCCTCGAGGTAACTGATTTGGTTAGGCCTTCTGATGAAGAGACCAGTCGGTTGCCTCATTATATGATTCAGTTCTTTTACTGCTACAGAATCTTACATTTATGGTGCGTTGAGCCCTAATTGCGTGATTTCGGTTTATTTTGTCTGCATTCTTTCCTGTTAGTAATTATGTTTCTCTGTTGAATTATTTACCTTTTAGATGTATTTATCTGTTTTCAGTATGAGGATTTGTTGCAACTGCGCACTCTTTTATTGAAAAGTTAAAATTTTCAACGCTAGGGTAGGTTTTTTGTTAATTTGCTCAACTGTCTATGCCTTCTTTATATGTATTATTTCGTGTTGAATTATTTACATTACACGTGTTGTACATTCAACGTTATAGTCAATAATGGCAACTCGTTTCGAGCTAGTCAAGGTAGGGGTAACAAGGAGATGGGCAGCATTAGCCGTGGTTGTTTTCATGGAACATTCCCAATTGCGTAGATCGTGACACTCCCCATAATAATTTGGAATGGCAACTCGTTTCGAACTTATAATTATAGTTATCCATCAGGCCGGGAGGTAGGATTGGGTTGGAATTGTCACTATGCCAGACGAATACGAGGATCTTTCAACTCCTTGACATAATTAAGGAAAAGGACAGAATTTTTCGGCTGGACGTCTCGGGGGTCTGCATAAAGCGGAGACATGAAAGGAGTTCACTGTCAGGCGAACACAGGGGAGAGAGATATTATGACCGCGAGCCCACGACAGTAGACGTGCCCGGAAAATGCAAACAAAGTTAGACGGGATAAAAGTAGCGGGTAAACAGAACCAAGGAAATCAAATGGTAATCGTATGGTCATAAGGCATATATATATATATATATATATATATATATATATATATATATATATATATATATATATATATATATATATATATATATATATATATATATACATATATATATGTGTGTGTGTGTGTGGGAAAGAGAGAAAGAGAGTGATAATGCACATAATAAAATATTGAAAAATGAAGAAAAATCAAAGTTTATCCAAAACATTTATTTAGTTGTATGTCTAAGACAGATTTGCAGGAGTGGCCATCGGCTTTTGCCGGGAGAGTGAAAAGGGAAGACGTGCGTTTCATTGCAATGGATGAAAAGAGAGAAATGGACATAGCCTCCTCGTCGGCCAGAATTGCAAGAGAGCGCGGGAAGGTATATAAAATGAATATTACCCCATTTTATCACTAAGGCTTGGAATTATTTAATTGGTTAGAATCAGTCATATGGCCTATACATGTGAGGTATAATGCCGCGTTTTCCCGGGATCACACTCGTAACATAATATAACGTAATCTTTTTTCAAGCGTATCCATAAAGTTCACTGTAGTCGTTGTTTCACAGGTGGTTCAGGTACCTATCTCGTAAAATAAATAACACTATTTTTATACATGAAAACATTTATTTCAACACAACGTACCTCGTTCGCCGTTTTCATTCTTTAGTAGCCCGAGCGTCATCTTATGGTCTGAAAAATACGGTAGTTAATATAAGGGTAGAGACAATATTAAAAGAAGAGAATTAATGGAATAGAATTGATAACTGGTGGGGCGTTATTATTGCTTATTTACACACACACACACACATATATATATATATATACATATATATAATATATTAAATATATCTATATATCTATCTATCTATCTGTCTCTCTCTCTCTTTCTCTCTCTCTCTCTATATATATACATATATAATATATTAAATATATCTATCTATATATATATATATGTATGTATGTGTGTGTGTGTGTGTGTGTGTGCCTGTGCCTACAGTTGCCACTACATAAGTAAGTGAAAAATTACAAGTAACATGTATGTGACTATAAAGTATGCTGCTTAGAAATAACAGTAAAAAACCGGAAATACACCACGATTTTTAGTAGATATGGAAAATTTGAGCACGTAATGAAACGCCTTGACGATGCTCTCCTGGCGACTTAACTATCGAAACAATACGTGGAGCCAGCTGCAAAACAGCAGAAAAAATAAGAGCACAAATGAAAGTAGGGTAACGAACGAGTGAGGAGTTTTTCATCAGAAAACAAATAGATTTGGAATGGAAGACTGGGCCATCAGGGGATGTGAAGAAAATGTAATTAGGTGTAAATAGACAAAAAAATTTAATAAAAAAATAAAGGTACCGTATTTTTAGGATCATAAAAAAATTGTTACATAAAAAATTTTACATAAAAAAAATCGACTTAAAATTGGGGTTAACATTAAAATAAAATGAATATTTTATTATATATATATATATATATATATATATATATATATATATATATATATATATATATATATATATATATATATATATATATATATATATATATATATATATATTATTTATTATATTTATTTTACATTTTTTTATTATACATTATTTTTATCTGTTTTTATTATACGTTATTTTTATATGTATTAAGAAACTGAAAATATCTTTGTATCCCTAACAAAATACAAAATATTCTTTTCTAAAAATCCTCTCATAAATTTGAGGTGCGTCTTATGGTCCGAAAAATTCGGTACTTAATATGGTATTTTTGAAAATATTGTTGTGTAAGCAAGAAGTATAATGTTGGAATTGATTGATAATGAAAATACAATATTGAGTCCATTTTCATATATATCACTACTTATTGTTTTGTTGTTATTGATTGATATAATCCCTTCCGATGAATAATCGATAACAGGACGGTCATTGTGTCATGCACATCCGATGAATATTTTCTCACTGGCCAGTGGACTTGGACTGTTAGAGTTTCTTCCCACTTCTCGCAATATTTCACTTTACTCAATTTCTCTCTTAGAAAAAGCAAAGAAAAGCTGCCAAAATATTTATTGAAATACACTGAAAACATGTCGACTTAGGTCATTGAAAAGTAGGCCTTGTAATTCCCACGTAACAATTCCAGAGTCAGAACAGTTAAACTGCCGAATGTACGTCTACCCTAATTACCATGCAAGATTTCTACCCTAACTAAAAATAGATAAACTCTGTTGTCTCTCCGAATAGAAACTCTTTGGCGCGCGAAAAGAACTAGAATAGATAACAACTCAGGGGAAACGACTCCAAAGAGATCCGGAAACTCTTGTGGATGCTCAAGCGAATGCACAATAACGACGACCATTTTACATTAAATCGCGTCTTATTGTGGGAGGTCATTTCAGGTGGGCGGTTTCAATTCCTGTTGAGGCAAGGTATATTTTTTGCCTACTGGAGCACCCGGTAACATAGTTGTCACTTTACCTACTATTGATTAACGGTATGGGGGGGGGGGTCTAAACGAGATTTTAAAATCTTGAGAAAATAACGAATAATTCGAAAGAGAGAAACAACAAATTAGCTTCACTTTACTGAACCTCCCACTCACCAGACCCAGTTAACCAGGAGACGTCACTTGGAGGTACTTAGGAAAAAATACCGAATTCCCATAAGATCTATGAATAAATATCATGTAGATGCCAGAAGAGGTCAACGTTCACTCAAGTGAATACGTAAAAGAAACGATCCATTTAAAAAAGCCATGGAAGCCAGAGAGGTAACCCAGAGAGGTAACACAAGAGCAGAGTACAAACCGGAAAAAGAATGGCGGAATCAACTCCAGCACAAAATCTCTATGACAGGCCAAACGGGTAAAAATTCTCCATCCTGGATGTCAAAGTGCTAACGACGGCTACTTTCGATTTGATGCCGTCATTTTGGGGGCAGTGACACGTTCTGACTGTTGCTTCAAAAGCGAATCAGCATCAAGTTATTTAATACTTAGATAACACGAATAGAATATTAAGTATAAATATCAAGTTAATGGTAACATTTCCAGGACCAGAATGAATTTGAATAAGACTTACCTTGGGGCAGGTCCGTATCCATAGATTACATTTTGTGACGATGGCTTCATGGCGCTTTTTCCAGATGGCGGTAAATTATCGGAAAATGTCAACTTATTCACTTGAAAAAAAAAAGTTTTTTCTTGTTTTGTTGTTGCAAGAAGATCCATAATTTGAGATCGCCTCAAGCCAGAAAGGCCAAAAGATTATTAGTGATAAGCAGTTGTTTTGAACCCCTTTCATGTAGATAAATTTTGAATCTTTTATGAAAATTATCCCATAACCCCCGTATAATTAATTGTTTTACCAGACTAAAATATTTGCGAAAAATTTAAGCTGTTATTAGGACATTAACGAATGAAAGATTTGTTTATTTAAATTTTGAATATCCTGTAGAATGTGAAAAAAATGTATTTACCATGACAATTCTCATTAACTTTCAATATGTACCGAAAATGTTTTTTTTTTTCGCCAGATATCAAAACTGCCTTCTTAATAACACAAATTCGATTTCAGAATAATTAATTCACATAAAAGAAGGAATTGAAGAGTATGTAATGAGTCAAGTTAGAGGGTAAGTTAAATGTTGTCTCAAAAACATGGGATTATCAAAATAATTGAAGCACTGATCGTTTCTGCAGAACTTTTATTAAAAAGCTGTAGCCCCCCCCCCCCCCGGATAGTAAAACAGCATAAATTCGACGTGGGATAGAGTCATGTACAAAAAATATTGGAATTTGGAACTATTCATTCTGCAACATATAGTGATTTTAGACCGGTTTGACGTGAGAAAATCTTAGGTGTGCCGCGAAATATTCTTAAGATCCTTAATTAATTTACTTTCGAAAGAAATCTAAAACACAATAAGTGTACATATCAAAATTAAAACTGCAGTGGTTGCGATAACATGGCAGTGTTGGTCGCTTGCCACACCGCGTCTGCGGTATTTTAGCTGTGATGGTACGGTTTGTTTGTGTTAATAAATAAATCAAATAAGACATACTCTTTTTACTACTCTGTTTTTTTTTATTATCCTAATTTTAGAGTACCGCGGAAATTTAACTTTAGGTTCTAGTGTGTCGGGAGATAAAAAAAATCGAACGTCATCGAACTTTCCTCTCCAAATGCTCCCATAAAAGTTAAATGACATTAAGATCAGGTGATTAAGGTGGCCAGGATAGAGGCTATTCCTCAGGCTCGGCTCTTTAAACTACGAGTTGATACGTCTCGCATGATGCACGAGTGCGCTATAGTCTTGGAAACGGACGGTCGTTTCGGAATAAAGTTTGCACCATAGCATGCATTTGGTCCACCTGAATGGTTTAGTAGACTTTCCATATCACAGGACGCGGAAGCAAAATTAAGGGTCCTACGGAATTCCAAGCGCCAGTGGGACTATATGCTTCGGATGGTGTTAGCAAGCGTATACTCTACTAGTGGCAAGGAACAATGTAAAGTGCGATTCAACGACCAGATGACACGGTGCCAATCATTTGAAGTCCAGCTTTTATTTTCGTATCGTTACCCTTTGACACGTTTCCTTCCATTGGTGTTAGTGATAGGTGGAATCTGGATGTAGCGTAACCATGAATATTAGCTTTATGGAGTTCCCAAAGAACGGTTCTTACTGAAACAGGATCACCACGACTTGCATTCACCTCTGCTGTTATCCTCTATACTATAGTCTTAAGTTTTCGGCATGCAATCTGTAACAAGCTCCGTCTTTTCTTTCCTGATATCTTTGTATGACGTCCACACCCTCTGCTTTAGAAGCAACATTTCGTTAGTTTCTGTACCATGTCATTATCTGTGATGCCATGCCTCGTGACACACCGACCATTTCTGCTGTTCTAGCCACAAGTCTTCGGCAAGTTATCTTACCTATTGGCAAGTCCCTCAGGTCCAATATTTTACACATTATTTCCGAACGGCTGACTCTACATCGACTGTACTACTACTGCGGGATAGCTTACGCTCGTACTTCACCGTCTGATGTAACTTTGCTCGCCGATGCCGTCGTTATCGTTAGTTGCATGCACCGCTTTTTAAGCGGTGTTCCCATTATTTTGATAACCTCTTGTATTTAAAGCAAAATTCTTGTAGAAAGCAACTCTTATCTTTACGTGTTACGGCATAACACGGTGAGTGTGAGTACTAAAGTTTTAAGCACGGTCGTTTCCATTATAGCGCTCGAGATTGTCTTAAAGACGCCTTAAGTGGGGTAAGCCAATTTCATGAAAATATCCTTACCTGGCCAAAAATTGAGTTAAGAAGATTTTTATCAATTAGTGTCAAAAACATTCTTTCCTATATATATTCTATATCCTCTCCAGAATGTATGAAATTAACTCCGCATTTGATTTAGGTATTCTAAAAAACTTTGCCATCGATACTTAATTCTCCAGATTTTGCGAATGGCCTTTCTACTTTATCTTTATCACCTGTATTGAAAAAGTATGGCCCATAAATTTGTCTTGTAACATTCCCTTTTTCTGCTTTCTTCTAATCATTTGATCCCCTTTTTTAAGGCTGCTGTATTTGAGACGGCTTTTTTATTACTTCGACTCGGTTTTGGAACCGTCACCCTTTATTAATAACATACCATAGTGGAGCATACACACATACTGAAAGAATATATTATAAGCAGAATATGATCGAAAATCGAAGCTCAGATAAGGATTGTCTGGGTTTCGAATCTTGGTCCTATTCTGGTTATATGTCTGAGTGAATTGAAAGCCAGCAGCCTGTCTTGTTAAATTTAAGTTTATGAATGGTAGAGAGAGTTCCGAGTAAAGCTATCGTAATGACGAATGAAAATAAAAGAAACAGGACCGATCATTGACACGACGTAGTTTGAAGGTTGTCCAGTGTCCCTGGGTCTTTCGACTTTATCTCCTGTGGCAAGATATATTGTTATCACGATACAAGTGCAGTAGGTAAAGTTTAAATTAAATGAAAAATTTAAAAAATCAAAATTTAAAAAAATTAAAAATTAAAATTTTAAAAATTTAAAAATGTGTTTAAAAATAAAAAATGTTAAAATAGATTAAAAAATTTAAAATTTAAGAAAATTAAATTAAAATTAAAAATTTTAAAAATAAGGCAATCATCAGAAATTTAAAAATTAAGAATTCAGAAATTTAAAAGATTAAAAATTTAAAGATGAAACGTGATTGAGAAGGAAGATTTTTATATGAAACTGACAGATATGATTTCATGGTAGATAAGGTAGTTTCCTCTTGGTAAAGAATGTAAAATGGGAACATTTAAACATATAAATAAAAAAAGTATAAATCTAAAAATTCCCCTAGTAATTTTTTGTATAAAAGGATCAGTTATGATGTAATTTAGTCCCGGCGATCCACAAAGTACCGGACTTCCTGAATCGAGGTTCTTTCGGCGTTTATTTGTACGGCTAGGTTTATTCCGGAGAGAGTTTCGGTGGCATAGCGGGCAGAAAATGAAAAATTTTTCCGCCATGTGGCGAATAACGGGTTCGTTGTGTTGTGAACCCAAACGCTGCACTGACTGTTTTGTGAAAGACTGAAGCTTTCATAACACTTTCCCCACCTTTAAAAATTGTGGTTGCAATGTATACTGTTCTAGTGTTACATTTCTGAGATTCTGACATTCTGCTGTGTACTTACCCTGTTGGATTCGCTCACCCCAATGTTAATCTCAGGAGAAAATGTGTTCGTAGATTGCCGACTTGGATTGAAAGATTTTTTTTAATTGTACAAAGTAATAGAGAAAGAAATTTTACAACTAGGGGCATTTTTCATCTTTTTGAAAAATAATGCAAATAATATTTCGAAATTTCAATTATTCGGAGAAAAAAATCTAGTAAAACGCTCCTAAATTCCTTTGGTGGACGAAATTTATAAAATGAATTCTGTTGTAAGGTAAAGAAAAGTTCAGGCTATCTGAAAATATCAATTTTATTGGATTATCAGCATTTATGTAGCTGTCAATAGCAGACACGTTTTCTCCATAGGTTAACATTTAGGTTAGCGAATCCAATAGGGTTAGTACACAGTAGCCTTAACAAAAACTTTATTCCCTTTATCAGTTAGTCCGTTCGAGTCTGAGTTACGATTTTATTAAAACCTTTCTAAAATTACAACATAATAAGGCTTCTTAAATTCCACCATAAAAAAATAAGACTGGCTCCTAGTTTCAAACTAATTAACATTATTCTTAATCCGATTAGGGAGCATTCGGGGGAGTTTTCTCTATGAGCAAAATACAAATGGAGATGAAGGACTTAATTAATTGGTTTGTAACTAGTTGAAAGTCTTATTTTTTATGGGGGATTTTAAGAACACAGCCATATCAAAGTCTAGAAACAGAACTACAAAAGAGAAAAAAGGAAGTTAGAAATTTATCCATTTATCAAATAATCTCCGAATATTATTGAAAAGATATGAAGTTCAAACTTCAAAGGAACATAAAAACAATAAATTTGAGTTTCATCTCTCGATTTGCAACAAAGCATGCCATTATTAATCTTCACTCTTACAAATAATACAAATACAAATCCACCTGTATACTAATCCACCTGTAACAACTAACTTTTGATTTAGGATTTTTTTTTGAAAGTGTTTCATTATTTATGTCCGACCATTAATCCATTTCTGCAGATCTATCTATAACAATTTCCGTATTTTTCAGACCTTAAGACGCACATTTTTACTTAAAAAAAATCGACTTGAAATTGGGGTGCGACTTGTGATCCGAAGGTAACATT
The DNA here is from genome assembly GCA_907164885.2 of Dolomedes plantarius. Classification (NCBI taxonomy): domain Eukaryota; kingdom Metazoa; phylum Arthropoda; class Arachnida; order Araneae; family Dolomedidae; genus Dolomedes; species Dolomedes plantarius. Next base: position 156,397,899 of record OU015496.1, on the reverse strand, counting down.
AAAGTAAAATCAATATTTTATTATATATATATATATATATATATATATATATATATATATATATATATATTATACACATTTATTATATATATTATATAATATATATTATATATATATATATTACTTATTATATTTATTGTATATTTATTTTATCTTTATTAAGTAAGAAATTGAAAATATCTTCCCATACCTAACAAAACATAAAATGTTTTTTTCTAAAAATCCTCCCATAAACTTCAGATGCGTGTTATGGTCCGAAAAATGGTAGTTTTAGATTTTAGCTTTTGATTTGGCTTATAGGGGCTAAGGACGTATAGTTATGGGGAAAAAAAAGCACGTTTTAATTTTTTTGACTTAAAACATACTACAGAGCTTTTGGAATAAATTAGCACAATCCTTATCTTTTTCTAATGATTGCATTGCACGAAACACAATTTTTATGCTGTACTGTTTATGCGTAGCCTGCTGTACATCTGTACTTCAAACCTATTTGTCTCGTATTGAATTTTTTTTTCATAGTTTTCGGTTTTTTAAAAGATATATCTAAAATTCGTCGTGAGGTATCTCTAAGAAATTTTGTACTCCATTCCTATGTGCTATTTTTTTCAAAACTACCTTCGGCATTTTTGATTGAGAGTAAATATCCGAAAAATATTTTCCCTGAATCAAAATACTCAGGAAGTAGATTCCCCCCTTTAAAGTGGTTAAAAATTTTATTAATTAATTAGTTTATTTAAATAGTCCTGAAGACAAATTATTTTGAAGCCTTACCTATGGAGAAGGAAAAAAATTCATGCTTGGGGTCGACAAATCTGTCAAACGCGATAGGCTGTTATCACTGATACGATCTTATGTCTATTCGCCTATACCAGAGTTCTTAACCTTTTTAATAGTCAACAACCTCCTTGAATCTGAAAATAAATCTCGCACCGCCCTTGAAAAATGTGTTTCTATTTTTTATTTAGGAAAAGACTTTTATTACACGATAATTAATTTATTTACTGCATAAAAAATTAATACATTTACAATACATACCATATTATTACATGTAAAACAATGTCTACATCTTTAATGGCGACGTTGCTGTTGTTTGTTCATAATTATCCTTTTAAAACGAGGCTCTTTTTCTGAAAGAGCCACGCGTAAGTCATCATGCATTTAGCGATTTCTGGCTTTTGTTTTGACGTGCAAAAGTGATGAAAAAACTCATTTCACAAAGGTAAGTGGTGGCAAATGGTAAAAGTGTCTCTAATGCTGCTTTTGCTAATTCTGGATAAAGTTCTAACTGCGTACACCAGAACTGTTCGAAGTCCAGTTTTTCCAATTCCATTTCAATACGTGCATTAGCTTGTATTGCGATAAGATCGTCTTTTTATGAAACGTTGTCGTCCATTGGATTTAGGTCAAACAAAAATGGACTGAGTATCCATCTATTAATTTTGCTTATATTTCCAGTGGAAAAGTATCCATCAAATGATTCACTCAATTGGAAATTTTCACTAAAAATTTAGAACCTTCTGTCGCACCCCTAGAAATGCTCTCTCGCACACCCGGTCAAGAACCACTGGCCTATACACTTCGCGAATTTGATCATTACAATATTATGTAAGCACTGTATAGGGCAGAGGTGGGGAACCTTTTTACCATTAGAGGCCACATGTAAATTAGGTAGTAATAAATGAGGCCGCATTAAGTTGATGTACCTATAAATGCGACTTTTATGAAATTATTATAGTTAGGTATAGTTTTTAACAATTTGGTGCATTATATAGAAAAATAACAAAAAAAAAATAAGTCCTTATTTATTTATTATTTGACTTAAAAAGTTACAATATAAAATATTTTTGTATTCACATAAGGGTAAAAACTTGCTATAACATTAATCATTAATTATTTTTTTATAAAATTATTAGATTCATAGATACCACTGTAATTTTTTATATTTCACTGTTGGTATTTATATTTATGTAAGCAAGCACACACACACACACACACACACACACACATATATATATATATATATATATATATATATATATTAATCCAGATTTTTAAATTTTAATAAGCAACTACATATTTAAATACCACTTCAAATAAAAATAATAAAGTAGAAGTATTTTTAAATAATTTCAACATTATAAAGAAATACAATAGAAAAATAATAGTATTAAATTATAAATAACTGAAATTGCAAGAATTCCTAAAATAATTTTAAAATCCGATGGAAAATTTAAGCTAGTGGGATATTTGCATTTGCTTCTTGCTTGAAAGTAATTGAATATTTGGATCAAGCTTCGTAACGCGAAGTACATACATCCATGCCGTTCTATATTTAATTCCATTGATTTCCAAATTTTTGGAATCTATAAAATTAAGTATTAATTAATACAAGTGCTAGCTTTTAAGAACGCCCCACAAGAAGATCACGCAGGCCGCCTCGCGTTCCCCACGTCTGGTATAGGGGATCCAACTTTGTTCCCTTTGAGAGGACAGCACAATTGAGTGCCTAAGCCTTACCCAAGATTCAAACCCAAGCCCACTTTGTGCAAGTTTAACCACTATACGATGTAATCACCGATTCTGTAGGTTTGTAAAGAGCCGCCTATACTGTATCAGCTTCTATAGAGTTGGAAAAAAAATAAAGGATAAAGCATAGGTGTGTTCCCCGCTGTCTCTCAGTATAGAGAGTAGTGCTGGGTCACTTGTATAGTGGTCCCATGATAAAGTAACCAAAGAATTTGCGGTGTGGGAGGGGTAAATGTCCTCAAGATAAAGTACCTGCCGCGTTGGAAAAAAACAAAATAAAAGCTGAATGTGCTCAAGTTTCTTAATTTAAAATTTTTAAATAAAATTTCAACTTGTTCGAGTATTTTTTTACACATAATGATTTTATAAAATGATGCGTTTGATAAAAAATAATAATAATCACTGCAAAAAATGTGTGTCTATTTATACGGATCCAACTATGCTAACTAGCTTTTTGTTATAGCTTTTCGATTTGTTTCAAAGTCTGCCATCATTCATCTCCAGTCTTGGGTTTATTCATAAAGGTCCATCTATAACAGCCAATTTTTTTTATTGAAGCTTTGGATTTACCTATTTAAAAGCCCCCTCCCCATTATTTATCTTCAATCTTGGTTCTATTTATACACATACTCCTATAAAAATTAGCTTTTGATTTTGTCTCTGGATTTGTTTGAAAGTATGCCTATATCTGTCATCAGTCTTAGTCTATATATATAAAACAGTTCCGAAACTGACTAATTGACTGACTGACTGACAGATAATGCACACGCCAAACCGCTGGACCTAAAGGGTTGAAATTTGGCATGGAGATTCTTCTTATAGTGTAGGTGTGCACTAAGAAAGATTTTTGAAAAATTCTTCTTAGATTTTTTAAAATTCAATTTTTAAGCTGTTTTATTAACATTTTTTAAAGTTTGTATTTAAAATAATAATTCGAGGGTTATAAAATTTATATCACGAGAAAGATCATAAAAATTCCTTTAAAATGAAATCTTTTTCGAATATTTACCTCCCTTTTCTGATTTTTGGTGGATTTTTAAAGATTAATTTTAGAATTTAATTTAATAAATGCTGATCACGTGGTTTCTTTTCTTTTCGTGATATCTTAAATTAATTTTGCGTCACGCTCATAACAAAGAAATAAATTGACAATATTTTTTCTTTCTAATGCGGCAGACGATTGAACATTATCCAAAAAAATTTTAAAATACAGTAATAATTCTAAACTCTACGGCCCCCTCCGCTTTCGCGTATCGGCCAAGTTTTAACTGGGAACCAACCTCGCCACAGAAATCCCGCCGGCCCGATAGGACCCGCAGGACAAGGCACACAAGGAAACAAAAAGTAGAAAAATCCTCTAAGACGGAATACAAATTCCAAGTATGAAATAAAACATGGGAGAGTGGACAACGCGTGCAAAAGAAAAACCGCTCCAGGTTCCATTAGGACCTAGCCAGATTTTTTTTTTTTTTTTTTTTTTTTTTTTTTTTTTTTTAATCAAACTTGTTACATAGCAAAACCTAATTATAAATAACCAAACAAACGGTCCATGGTTAACTACCAGGACCTAAATTGATAAAATTAACACAAGAAATGAATTAATTAACCATGGCACTAACACCATCAGTTCATGGCTAACAGCCTGGACCTAAACAAATTATATTAGCATAAAAATTAAAATAGCTAACAATAACAAACTGCCAGTAATACCAGCAGCTATGCCTCAACCAGAAGAGAAACCCATGGCCACAATAGATCCTAGCTTGAACATCATTCACAATTACATTTACACAAAATCAAATAAATAACAATAGTTTACACCATATACATTTAAACATAATATAATTTACACAAATATACATTGTAATAATATATTCACTATTCAAAACAATAAATAACACAATATAGCACTAAATTAGAATATAAAATATATAAAGAAAGAATTGCGTTATTATTTATACAAACTACACAACAAACAGAAAACCCTAAGAAATAGTAAAGTGCACAAACAAGCAAAGTCAAAAGCTTCCAAACTAAGCAATAGGAAGATGTTGATCCATTAAATCAGCTACCACTTTGGAAATAAATTTTTTGCAATAGAAATCACCGAAGAATTTCTCCTTCGACCAGTTCTCGTAGCCCATAGGTAAGTTAACCCTATATTTTGTAAAAATTGGACAATCGAATAAACAATGATCAGGGGTTTGAATAGCCTGGCAAGGACAAATATTAGTTTTATTGTGAAATTTATTCTGATAGCTCCCGAAAGCGCCGTGACCAGTTATAGCTTGATTCAAATAGAAGTCAGCGCTTATTCTATGTATTTTAACTTCTCTAAATATTTCCTGTACCCTTCTGCCTTTGGTACTCGTGTTCCAGATATGCTGCCATTCACTAATCTCTTCTTTATGGAGTAACTTTCTAATTTTATTCTTTGTCCATTTATATGAGAAGTTTATTGTATGTAATTCTGTAGCCTCCTTCGCAGTTCTGTCCGCTTCTTCGTTTTCCATAATACCAATGTGAGCCTTGACCCAGTGGAAGACCACTTCAATGTTATTGTCTTTAATTTTATGTTTAATATCATCGATTATTTCACCTTTAAAATTTAGTGCTTTCAAAGCTTCAAGGGCACTGCGTGAATCAGTGTATATATCACAATGTTTTATATTTTTACTAATCATACAATTGATTGCCACTTGTATCGCCCTGAGTTCGGCAGTATAAGAATTTGCTCTCTCTAATTTTTCCCTGATTTTCTCAATTTCTTTACCATCCTCATAAATAACTACCCCAGCCCCGGTTCTTTCATCCTTTTTAGAACCGTCCGTAAAAATTTTTATATTTGTTTTGGGGTCTAAATCATAAGTCCAATCATAACTTATTAAGTCATCCAAGGTTCTAATTTTCCATTCCCTGGTAATGCTGTTGTTTCCATTATATTTATTTCCATTTATTTCAATTTCTTCCTTATTATCGTATAGCCTGTATAATTGTTTCGCCGATTTGGCCTTCAGGTGTAAAGGAACGCATCCCGCCAAAATGTTAAGAGCGTCAGTCGAAGTAGTTCTATAACATTTCGTCATGAAAAGCATATATGGTCTTTGAATCTGCAAGAGCTTTCTTTTAATACTTTCTAAATCATTATACCAAACCTCGGCAGCATAGAGAATTATTTTTTCAACAACAATTTTGTACAATTCTTTAGTAATTTCCGGCTTTATGCCCCAGGTTTTTTTTAGAAATTCCATTCAGTTTATAGAATAATTTTAATGCTTTCTCATTAACTTTCTCCAGGTGACCTATGAAATTAAGTTTAGTATCGATGTAAACTCCAAGATATTTTATTTCATTTTGATATTTAACATTTTCCTCACCAATTTTAATCGATGGTTTTGTAATAATTTGCCCTTTACAAGGCACAATCGTATAATTACATTTGTCTATACTTATTTTTAGACCATTCTTATGAATCCAATCGCTACAATAGTTTAGTATATCTTTAGCATAGGCGGTAAATTTGTAAGAAACTGGAGATTTTATTAATATTATAATATCGTCTGCGAATGCTTGAAGTTTGATTTTTTCATTGTAACAGTATGAAGTCAGTAAATCATTTATCACGATCAGCCATAGAATGGGCCCCAAAGAAGAGCCCTGCGGGACACCAGTATTATAATCTATTAGTCCTTTATTTGTCTTTATTTTCCTATCGGTGATATAGCTAATTAGAATACCCAATAAATAATTTTCCAGGTTTTTAAAATACAGTAAAATAAATGTTCTTCAAACTGTACTATATTCTTTACTATGTTCTATTAGATTTAATTTCAATATTTTCTTCCACATTATTTTGTATATAAAAATATCCGTTACGATTTTTTATGAATATTTTTTTGTTTTTTTGGCATTAATTGCATACATTGACCGTTGTATTTATTATAATTTTTTTTCTTTTTTCCTTTTGCATTAACTGCATACATTGACCGTTGTATTTAATGTGAATGTACTCCGTAGCGAAGCCTGGGTATTCAGCTACTTTATTTATAAAACAACTTTTAAACAATACAATACTTCAATTTTATAAAACTGTCGAAATGGAATCGGCACGCATACCTAATTATTATTATTAGAATATTATATATTGTGACTTCACGCCTTTACGGGGGTGCGTTATCACACCCCACGGACCAGCTGCATATTTTGGGGGAATACTATTTCTCAGTTCCCACCGTTTTTGAACACGTGGGGGATTAATAAACAATACCAACAAATGCCGCCAGAGTTTTGGACTGAAAGTAAAGCCCATGCCTATCGGGTTCTCAAACAAGCGTCTCCCACCATCGTCGTAAAGCTGTCTTTCTTAGCGACAGCTCTATGCGACTTTGTCACTGGAATGTAATAAAGTTTCGGCGTTAAGAAGAGCTGTCAGCCGATAATCTGCCGACCCCCCGGTTTTCGGAAAGCATTTTCTAAGAAGACGGCCGCCACCGAAGTATTCAAGCCGAGAGATACAGAGACTTTGTGTTTTTGAGGGGGATTGGCATGTAACATCCAGCCCGAGCAGACGTATCTTTTAGGATCTCTTGTTGAGACCATGGGTTTGGGAGCGTACACTGTTAATCTGCACTTAAATGAATAGAATATATTGTAATTGTTTAATGTTTAATTTTTTTGCAAATTAATTTCTCTATTAAGTTTTTGTTTTAAGATTGGCTTTTTCATTATAATTAGGACTCTGTCTTTCTTGGTCATGAATTCAGAAATAGTAATTTTAATAAAGCCTCAGAGATTAGCCTTAACCACCTATCTTGATGCCACAGTATATTTATTCAAGTCAAATTAAATAAATCTATTAAAAAATTCTGTAGTATTATATTTAAGTTTTTTAGACTAAAAATATCGAAAATTTCGCAATTTTAGTTGATGAAACTGTCCCTTTTTTAAAGTTTATTGTTTCTTCTAGGACAATCAGAAATTCCAGAAAGAACAGGATGTGAAGATAAAGGATCTCCAAAACACTCTCGAACAGCTGAGGAAACAATTGAAGACGAGCGAAGACACAGTCCAGAAGTTAGAACGCGAGAAAACCGATCTGCAAAAGAAGCAGCAGACATTGCTGGACAAGGACAAAGAGGCGCTCGAGAAGACTGCCCAAGAGCTGACGAAGATGCGAACCAAGTTGACCGAGATGCAGTCCTCCCAGGACGAGGTCAAGAACGAGAACAAGAAGCTCAAGCAGGACCTGAAGGACAGGCAACAAGAGTTGACCAAAAGCAAGCAGGAGTTGAAAGACAGAAATCTGGAACTGAAAGAGAGAAATCAAGAGCTGAATAAGGCGAAACAAGAAATGGCTAAAAAGGAGAGTGCCCCGGAGAAATCAAAGGCGACTGAACAGCTGAAACAGAAACTTGCTCAATCCGAGGTTTTATGCCAAGAATTGATGGAAGAGAACGAAGAAATTAAAAAGGAAGTAAGTTTCTTCTCTTTCTTTAGAATACTTCTTAATTAGGTCTTTTAATGATATTCACAATAACCAGAAAGTACAAAATCTCCTTTTACATATCATTCTAATTACGTTAACCCTTTCGTGGGCCATTTATTTCTCTTTTGAAGTTCTCCCAGTTTTTTGTGTTTTATTATCAATAAAATAATGGCATTTAAGGAAATATATTTTATTTTATGGAATTTCAAATTTAAATTTAAATTTTAGAGGTGGGAAGCATACTTCCCAAGGAACCATCTACGGACATAAAAAAAATTGAATTTAATGATGATTATTTGCCATGAAAAGATGAGAAGCATGTTGCAATGCACAAGGGTGCATCACCCTCTGCCACATGTAGCGGGTCCTCTTTTCTTGTGCTTTTGTGCTACATTTCCTACATCGTCTATAGTTTGAAACCAACTTTGGCATATGGTTTCCCACACTGGCAATCGCACATCATCTGGAACTGCACACTTCTTCGCTTGGAAGCTAGCAGAACGACCTTTCCTTTTTCTTGAAGAATATCCGCCTATTAGCTGACGAGCTAATGCTATACAGAATGTCAGCTGGTCTAAACTTCTATTCCGTTTATTTACTTGCCATAATATAAAACTATTTACGATGCCAAATATATATCAACAGAGGTGTCAGAGCAGAACAGATTTCACAGAACCGGCTTCCGAACTTTAATAACATATGTACTATTTTTGTTTCAATTGCTGGAAACAAGATGGCAGCACAAAACTGAAGTGGGAATTATTCTTCCCAACATTATAATAGCGAGACCAATATATTATAGTGGGTTTTGCGCTTCCAGCAGGTGTATTTCCTAAGATCGTGTAGGCGGGAAGTCATCTTCCCAAAGCCCACGAAAACTATTCATCTTTACATGAAAGTTATATAAACAGCAAAAGAAAGCAGTTAGGACGAGGATGCACAGCTTCTTAAAATCCACAATAAAAAAATATAACAACTCGTTTCGAACTAATAAATAAATATAGTTTTCCATATGGTTGGTTAGTTGAGAGAGCTAAGGTAATTTTGTTGTTGCACGAGAGATAATTTTACCGGGACCTACTGCTTAAGGCTGCTTTGTGCTAACCCTATTGCATTCGCTCACCTCAATGTTAATGTATGGAGAGAATGTGTCCAACGATTGCCGTCTTAGATTTGAAGTTTTTTTTTTTTTAATTGTACTCCGTAATAGAGAAAAAATTTTACACCTTGGGGCATTTTTCATTTAAAAAAATGCAAATAATATTTCGAAATTTCAATTATTCGGAGAAAAAAATCTAGTATAGTGTGTTTTAAGCGCTTTTATATTTCTTTGGTGGACGAAATTTATAACACGAATCCTGTTGTAAGGTGAAGAATAGTTCAAGCTATCTGAAAATACCATTTTTATTGAATTATCAGTATTTATGTAGCTGTCAAAACAGAAGGTCGTTCGCACTTTATGGAAACGATTTTGTAATTTGTTTCTGGAGTTTACATTTTGAGATAAAAATTTGGCAACTCCAGAATAATTGTCTGCTATTGTTTTGATTTGATTGGAATGTAAAATAAAAGATTTTTTTGAAAATGGCTCCTAAAAATGTTAGATGGCTCGAAGGTTATGTAACTGCTTTTTTCGAGGAGAAATAGTCGTATCAACAAATTATAAAGCGGTGTAAAAATCGCGGTTATGGCATTTCATAAAAAAAGGTATCTACAGTATATTAAATTTGAAATGAAAAAACCTCTACTGAAAGCAAAAATGAAAATATGACCACGAAACCTCATCCTAAGACTGTTCGAACGCAGGTAAATATCAAGAAAGTGAATTTTCTCATCCTAAAAGAACATCCACCGACTCAAAGATCCATTGCATCGAAACTAGGAATGTCTTCTGGCACTGTAAGTAAAATCATTCATACAGATTTGAAGTTAAAAAAGATGTTTAAACCTAAAATTCACCTGCTTTTGCTAAAGCATATTGCTGACAGATAAACAAACTGTGGAAAATTATATGAAAAACATCTAGCTGCTGAAAAATGGAAATTTGTGGTAACACTCGATGAGGCATGGGTGTATTTAAGTGACTATAAATAAAAAAATCAATTTTCTATTGCTCAACTGTCGGGAATGACCGTACGAAATAGCTTCGACGGTGTACAGAAAAGTTTCCAAAGTGATTGATGATAATTGTAGGATTTTGTTACAACAGCAATTAGAAAAAAAATTAAGTAACGCCAAAATTAATTCACTCTACTATCAGCAGAATATTTTAGAACCAATTTGTGATGAAGAAATTCCAGCCTTATATGAAAAGACATTGATAAAGTTGAGCTTCATATGAACAAAGCCTCTAGTCCCGCGTCTAAATCAACTGCCGCTTATATAACAAAGAAAGAATCAGAAGCAGGAATAAAGTGTATCACATTTAATGAAATACCTGTAAAATCACCTGACGCTTCTCCAATGGGCTTTTGCGCTTTCGGTTTATTAAAGCGAGCCTTAGGAAAACGGCATCTAAGAACTCTGAACGTACTTTGGAAAACGCTCCAAGAGGAATGGGGTAAAATTGACATCACAGTACTAAGAAAAAGTTTACTTTCATGAAAAATTCGAGCTAGGGCTATCGTCAAGAACCGTGGCTATCAGACAGAAGCAAATCGCCGCAAAAAAATACGGAATTTTTCCATAAAACGTAACTATCAAAATCCTTTCCTTAAAGTGCGAACGACCTTCTGTAGTAGACACATTTTCTCCATAGGTTAACATTGAGGTGAGCTAATCCAATAGGGTTAGTGCACAGCAGCCTTAAAGCTGATTCCTAGCGGCTACAAAAATCCATGCCAGTTGTGGGACTCAAACCCACAGACTCAACATCAGCACCCTAGCCATTCGGCTCTCGTCCGGCAGTTCATATGGACGTGAAGTGTTAGGATTGATTATTTTTATGAACAATTCACAAATTGCCGGACAATTTACAAATGTCATTTGAGAATTGCCCATAGAGGCATAATAAAGTTCTACATCAGCCCTGTATAGACATACATAATTTTATGTCATAGGGATATGATATAGTTCATCAGACAGGGAGATTTAGAAATGCACTTGTTAATTGTCCATAGAAAAGACAATAACGCCTAATGCCCCGACTGATGAAGAACTGTATTAATTTGTCAAAAAGGAGTTACCATTCTTACTTTTTATTTTGGATTTTATGAAGTTGCGTGCTTCTGTTATGAACATTTCTGATGTTTCACGTATCTGAAAAAAAGTCATTACAAATGTGTGCTCTTTCGGTCTTGAAATTATCTTGTTTTTCTGCAAACAGGTACCAAATCCCGATTTTTTAAAAATGAGAAGTTACAGAATATTTCATAAAATAAAAATGCATTTAAATATTATTTGGTTCATCATTTTTGCTCTTTGAAATTATATTATCTTTGAATGTACCTATGAATGTTGTAGACTCATCTGATATACATTAATAAAGTTCTTGAAAAATCATTTTTATCGTTAAAATTGTTGTTTATAACTCAGATTTTAAGGTAGTTCGAGATTAAATTTTTTTCAATCCGTGACAGTAATTTTCGGACACTAATTTCTCACGAGAAAGGCACATTTTTATTTCCTCAGCTTAAAACATAATACTTTATACTTACATAATACTTTGCTTTAAAAATCATGTAACTGAAATCACGTTTTTACAATGACATGACCCGATATAACATTTTTATGCTGTACTGTGTGTGCGTACCCTAGCGTACACCTATACTGTTGTGTCTATTTATTACCGAGGGTAATTCTTCCCGATTAGCCATTTTTGAAGGGATATATATATATGAAATTTCTGAAGAGGTTTCTCGTATTTTTTATATGTTATGTGATCTTTATACAAAGACGCATTTGTTTGGTTTAAAAAAAACCTTACAAAACGCGGATAAATTAAAAAAAAGAAAAGAAAATAATTAATTTTTTTGTTTTCAGACACAAATAAGTTTTTATAAATAATTTCCATATAGCCATTTAAATTATCAATAAAACTTGGACAGCGTTTGAATTTGTCTCTCTAAAACTATCTGACATTATGTACAAAATGCATCGCCTGCTGGTCGGAGCCTATTGCAAAAAATATACAAAAACCTGTGCATTTTGTTATCCTCTTGCGCTCTAAATATTGCACCCCGTATTCGTGATAGACGATGGTTCTGTCCGAAGTGGGTAGGATGACTGCATTGTGTCAATCACTGGTAAAACTTAGTGATATTCCGCATTTGGAAACCCTTAGTCACCAGCATACTCACCGGCAAGAATGAGATGAAAGATAAATATTACATGTAACAGGATCATCATAGCTGGCTCAGTATAGAAAGTGTTTAGATACTCCCACGGGGTTCTAGAGAGACATGGCATACAGTAGCCACGTTTTTACAAGATTTCGACTAACTCACTCGTTCTTTTTATGAATTTAATTAAAATATAATTTATATATATATATATATATATATATATATATATATATATATATATATAGAGAGAGAGAGAGAGAGAGAGAGATAGATAGAGATATGACGCGTAGTGGTTAAGAGCTTCAAGCTGCCACACCACAGGTCCAGGGTTCAATCCTGCGACTGGGCAAGGTCGACTCAGTTTTTCATCCCTTAAGTGGATCGATATATGAGGACCAAGCATGCTTGGGAACTAAACTCTGGGGGTCCCACGTCAGGTTGACCACCTGACTGAGACATATGCTGTATGGCACCCCAAGTCCACGGCCAAGAAAGTGGAGATGGGCTCCACCGGTCTTGGTCTACAGCGGACAGTTGTGCCATGAGTTTTATATATATACTCGCACACATTCTCATATTTTATGGAAAAATGCAAAACAGATATTCCAGATTCAAGTAGAAAATGGAGAATTAATGGTCTCAGTTCTAGCAAATGCATCTCGAACTGAAGCTCAGTAGACCGAGCATTCAAAATGCTTTGCTGAAGGAGCACTTAACAAAGGCGAAACCTAGTTCGAAGTCTACCTGTACGCTGAAGATATATTTACAATTTTTTTTTAATCCTACATATTATTTACAAATCACACAGACATTCCTGGAAACAATCCTTTTTTTCCTTTCTTGTATTTTTCTTTTGTGATGCCCGGATAATTTGCAAAAGGGATAATTGGTAGTTGATATCAGTGTATGATAGTATCGTGACATAACTTAATGAACCATAGCGGGTTTTCTTCTTCATCTTCTTTTAAAAATCTTTTTAAAGAAAGGCGTGACGTTGGCTTATCGAATGGTAGTTTTTGGTTGTGCGATACTTTGATACTCTCAGGGAAATTTTTTGTCTTAGTACTTTTCTCTAATGACTAGAAATTGCCTATTTTTTATTTCTGATTTCTGCTCATGATGGCAGACGTTTCCACGCAATAAACGTGTTTCTCAAAAATCTGTTTATTTTACTTTTTTACTTCAAATTTTTTTTTTATTTTATGTTGATAGGCATCCATTAATATAATGTCCCATGAACTACCCCAAAACATAAAAAATAATAATAATAATAATAAATTATAAATTTTAAAACGAAGTTGCTCTTTTACTTAAATGTCTATTTTTCATGGGCTAACAACGGAACACAATATTGCAGATTGGTTAATCAGTGATTAGAAAAACATTGAGAGATGGGATTCTTCGTACTTTTTCATTGGGATTTAAGGCTGCTGTGTACTAACCCTATTGGATTCGCTCACCTCAATGTTAACCTGTGGAGAAAACTTGTCTATTATTCACACCTACATAAATGCTGATAATCCAATAAAAAATGGTATTTTCAGATAGCCTGAACTTTTCTGCAACTTGCAACAGAATTTTTTTTATAAATTTCGTCCACCAAAGGAATTTAGGAGCGTTTAAGACACACTATACCAGATTTTCTCACCGAAAAATCAAAATTTAAAGATATTATTTTGCACTTTTTTCTAAACAAACGAAAATTATCCCAAGGACTACAATTTAAAAAGAAAAATCCTTCAATCCAAGTCGGCAATCCTTGGACACATTTTCTCCATAGGTTAAGATTGAGGTGAGAGCATTCAATAGGGTTAGTACACAGCAACCTTAAGATTTTCGATGCCAACTAATGCACCGCTGTAAGTAATACGTCACCCACGTCTCTGAAAATTCCCACAAACCGACTGGAAACACACGAACACCTTCCGTCACAACGTTATGAAATAATCCACTCTACGCACCTCATCCAAATCTCCCTCACTCATTGCAAAACTCCTCAGATTTCATCAAAATGCCCCCGAAGTCTGTATGCTACCGCAATCTCTTTCGCTGAATCTTCCCGCCTAACCCATTTTTCATCGCCACCTGCAGCAAAAGAGCTGTTACATCTTTGTATCTGACAGCTCATCCCGATCTGGAGTTGACCCGCAGCCAGGAAAATTCTCCACTGATGTCAGAATTGCTTCTGCAGACGAGTGCCATCTTGTGGGAGGAGGTGTTAGTCACCTCAGCAGCAGTGTGCAGGGGTGGGTGGGGGTGGAGTGGCGATACACAACGTTCGCTAAAAGAATGAGATGGAAAGAGAAATGTATGTAACAGGATCACTGCAGCTGACTCAGTAAAAGGAAGGTTTTTTGATACTCCCACGGGGTTCTAAAGAGACATGTAATACAATAGCCCCATTTTTACAAGACTTCGACTAACCCAGTCAATGTTTTTTAGGAATGTTTTTTACAAGCTTATATATATATATATATATATATACCGTGGAATCTTGATCAATCATTCTCCGAATCAACATTTTCTAGTATATGTCGTTTAATTCACCCAGTCCCGACGATCATATTGCTTTGTTATGTTCCCACATCTATCGTTTTCCCTTATGTGTCGTTTAATTCCCCCAGTCCTGACGATAATATTGCTTTGTTATGTTTCCGCATCTATCGTTTTCCTGCATTTATAGTTCTGTTCAGTCGGTTCCGATAGATCGAGACTCCACTGTGTAATATATATATATATATATATATATATATATATATATATATATATATATATATATATATATATATATATATATATATATATATATATATATATAAATATATATATATATATATATATATATATAAATATATATATATATATATATATATATATATATATATATATATATATATATATATATATATATATATATACCGGGTGGCCATAATTAAACTGACAGTGCTCACAGTGTTCTGTAGCGCGATCTATTTGCGAGAATGACGCCACATTTTGTAGGAGATTAAACAAGACGGGGGACGAAGGATTCCGCGAAAAAATAAATTAGTTCCAAAAGTCACCGCTAGGGGAATATTTGGCGCTGTGTAATAGAAAATAGAGTGCTAACAAATGCAAATTAATACGGAATAAAATTACCTTTTATTATGCACAATTTCTTATTTAGTTCAAGTGCAATATGGCAACACTTTTAAAAAAGCGTAAAATCTACATAAACACCGATAAAGTCTCGTGATCTGCAATATCACGTACGCTGAGCAGAAGAAGAAGTTCTTTATTCAAATTTCACGTTACATCCATTGGCACAGTGCCAGCTGCTTGGGCAATGTGTTACGGCAATGTGTTAAAGGCAATGTGTTACGTTTCGAATCAATCGGATTGAAAGTTTATGTGCAATGTCTCCTTCTTTAGTCGAGCGTGCGTTACTGGTCAAATTCTTTTACCTCAACCAGTGCAACGCGTCAGTCGCTCTTCGTGCTTTTAGAACGCACAAAAAAATGCGTAAAGGTAACGGTCCTGTGTCAGTTAATGGGCTAAAAGCAATGGTTGCGACGTTTGAGAAAACAGGTTCTCTGAAGGTTCAGTCAGGCAGAGGACGAAAACCTGTATCACAGGATACAATCGAAGCAGTTGCCACGGCGATTGTCGACAGAGGACCAGACAATATTGCTGCCACCTCTAGCGCTCGTGGATTAGCTCGGAATATGGATATGCCTTACAGTACGGTATGGAAAATCTTACGAAAGATTATCAACTTCTATCCTTACAAGATCAGCCGTGTACAGGAGTTACTGTACCCCGACCATGATAAGCGATTGACTTTTGCTAAAGAAATGTGCATAATAAAAGGTAATTTTATTCCGTATTAATTTGCATTTGTTAACACTCTGTTTTCTATTACACAGCGCCAAATATTCCCCTAGCGGTGACTTTTGGAACTAATTTATTTTTTCGCGGAATCCTTCGTCCCCCATCTTGTTTAATCTTCCTACAAAATGTGGCGTCATTCTCGCAAATAGATCGCGCTACAGAATACTGTGAGCACTGTCAGTTTAATTATGGCCACCCGGTATATACAGTGAAATCTCGATCTATCGTTTTTCAAGGGACCGATTGAAATGTACGATAAATGCGGGAAAACGATAGATGCGGAAACATAACTAAGAAATATGATCGTTGGGACTGGATAAAATGAACGACACATACGGAAAAACGATGGATCCGAAAACTATCGATCGAGATTTCACTGTATATACACTGCTGGCCACTGTAAATGCAACACCCTGAAGGAAACATGCAAATAACATGAAATTTACAACATGCATTAGCGGAGGTGAGATATGCAAATGATTAGAATTTCAGCGCAGACGCACATCACGCGCGCCTGTGGTGCCACTTCAAAGCGCTATTTAAGGCTTGGAGATTTCGACGATTTCAAGTTCGGCAATTGTGTTTTTCTTGTGGTTTTTTCAAAAAAACGATCAATTATGCCTCGTCGAAAACAGCGATCATCTTTTGATCAAGTATCCGAGTTCTACAGAGGAAGGATAGTGGCCTACCGAGATTGTGGATTATCTTTCAGGGAAATCGGTAGTCGTGTTGGACGAAACCAAACAACTGTAATGCGGATATGTGATCGTTGGATGCAGGAGGGTACGACGGACCGGCGTGTTCGATCGCATCCACCTCAGCGCACCACTTCACGTGATGACAGGCAAATTGTGCGCATGGCAGTGACGGATCGCTCAGTCACATCACGAACCATAACACAGCACATGCAGTCTGTAACGCATCATCCAGTGTCTGCGCGTACCATTCGACGCCGTTTACAGCAGAGTGGTCTGTCCGCAAGACGTCCATTGCTTTGTCTACCCTTGACGCAGAACCACAGACGTCTCCGCCGCCAATGGTGCGATGACAGAAGGATGTGGACGGCAGAATGGAATGAAATTGTCTTTACTGACGAGTCACGCTTCTGTCTGCAACACCACGATGGTCGCATTCGAGTCTGGAGACACCGTGAAGAGAGGATGCTGAACAGCTGCGTTATGCACTGCCACACTGGTCCTGCACCGGGTATTATGGTATGGGGCGGTATTGGATATCACTCTCGCACACCTCTAGTACGCATTGCCGGTACTTTAAACAGCCGGCGCTACATCTCCGAGGTGTTGGAGCCAGTTGTCCTTCCTTACCTTCAGGGCTTTCCCACAGCCATATTTCAACAGGATAATGCGCGACCACACGTGGCACGCATTGTCCAACGGTTCTTCGTCAATCGCCATATTGAATTGCTTCCCTGGCCGCCTCGCTCTCCGGATCTTTCGCCGATAGAAAACCTGTGGTCCATGGTTGCTCTACGATTGACCCAGATTCCATCCCCAGCTGCCACAGCAGATCAACTTTGGCAACGTGTGGAAGCTGCTTGGTCTGCTGTACCCCAAGAACTCATCCAAAGTCTCTTTGAGTCAATGCCGAGGCGTGTGGCAGCGGTGATCTCCAACAATGGCGGCTACTCTGGCTACTGATTTTGGCAGGAACCACACTTCACAGAAGTCTATAAATTTAATCATTTGATACTTGGTCAACATGTTATCTACAAAATAAATTTTGTTGTGATATCTCTTGTCTTTCTTGGTGTTGCAATTTGGGTGGCCAGCAGTGTATATATATATATATATATATATATATATATATATATATATATATATATATATATATATATATATATATATATATATACAGTGAAATCTCGATCTATCTTTTTTCAAGGGACCGATTGAAATGTACGATAAATGCGGGAAAACGATAGATGCGGAAACATAACTAAGAAATATGATCGTTGGGACTGGATAAAATGAACGACACATACGGAAAAACGATGGATCCGAAAACTATCGATCGAGATTCCACTGTATATATATATATATATATATATATATATATATATATATATATATATATATATATATATATATATATATATATATATATATATATATATATATATATATGCGCGCACATTCATACATTTTATGAAAAAATGTAAAACAGATATTCCAGATTCAAGAAATAAATAGAGAACTAATGGTCTCAGTTCTAGCAAATGCATCGGGATCTGAAGCTCAGATGGTCGAGCATTCAAAATCAACATTCGCATGGGTACACTTGTAATGTAATAATCCCCACTAGCATTGCATCACAAAGTTCCGATGTCACACGCCAATCACCACCTTTAAGGCGGCGACTGACTTGTAACAAAATGCTGTAAATGAATGTATTGTAACACGAGCGTTCGGTAGTCAGTGCCTGAAAGCGAGTCACGAGCCGATCCGCTTAAGTCGAGCAATCGTGCTCCGCTAGTCTGTCGGTTTTTTTTCCCGCGAATCTGCTTGATCGTTTCATTACAAAGTCAATTCAGCTCACACTGAACTGGCTTCAGTGGAGCACCTTTTGAGCCGAGCATTCAAACTGAGTATTCACGATGAAACATGAGTTACAAGTCGTCATCTTTAAAGGCGGCGGCTGACACGTAACAAAACGTTGTGATGTAATGTAATGAGACTCGAGCATTCGGTTGTCAGTGCCTGAAACTGAACGACGAGCCGAGCAGCTCAAGTCAAGCAATTGTGCTTCGTTAGACTGTCGGCTTTTTCGAGAATGTCTTTGATCGTTACTTTACGAAATCAGTGCAGCGCACACTGAACTGACTGAAGTGGTGCACTTTTAAGCCAAGCATTCAAAACAAGCTTTCGAGAAGAAACATGGATACACTTGTAATGTAATGCTTGGCACGAGCATTACATTACAAGTCGGTCACGTTAAAAGTCAGTCAAGTTATGTTAAAAGCCAGTCGCCTCCATTAGATTTAACTCTAAAGAGGAGCTAACAAGAAAAACAAGTTTCATACATCATCCTCAGTAACCTCAAGATGAGTCAATGAAACTAAAGCACAGTGTCTTAAAAGAAATGCTACAAGTAATATCTCTTTTCTATATAAATTAAAAGAATGTGGGAGATATCCACCGCTATTCTAACACATAAAGAAAAGCTGAACGCGGGGAGAAAATCCTTGACGTTGCCACTCCTGGCAAATAAACTGCTGTAACAGTACACGAGGACAGCTGCTGTAGATCATCAAAACAGGGATGTAGGAGACTAAAAACAAATGAGTTTGAAGTTTTATAGTTATAAATGGCTAAAAAATGTAAACAAATTATTCATAACGGAACGCTAAGTCAAATTATATTGCAAAGGATGTACAAAAATAGAACCAAGAGTATAGAAACAATAGGATAAATTTTAAATAATAAAACTTAGTTATAATTAATAAATAAATAAAAACAGTTTTTTTAGGTAATTATTATATTAAGTGAATTAAATAAGTGAGTTATAGAAGTTCAATTATACTTAACAGGTTAGGAGTTTGATTCAAGACCCTTAGTCAAGTGTAGTACATCTTTTTTGTCGACAACTGGGAACATATTAATTCTGATTGATTGATTAACGTTGATATTTTTGAAAATGCATTAAAGTATACAAGAAATGTCTAGTGTTGAATAATGTGCAGTGTTTGATGATTTTAAAGTTGTATTATTCTGATCTTGTGTCATAAATGTCACTAGTAATTGTTATGCTCTATTAGGTGACATTTTAGAATCTAGAAAATTGATCTAACTTTCCATTCCACAGGTGCGCGACCTCGAGCAGGAACTCGAGGAGCTGCACGACAACTTCCGCGAGGACCAGGCCTCGGAGTTCCGGGGCCTGAAGAAGGAGCTGGAGACGGCCAACAAGAACTGCAGGGTGCTCCAGTTCAAGCTAAGGAAGGCCGAGAAGAAATGCGAGCTCCTTGAACTCGACAGGCACAGCCTAGAGGACAAGGTATAAACAAATAAATAAATAAATTATAAATATATAAATTATATATATATATATATATATATATATATATATGTGTGTGTGTGTGTGTGTGTGTGTGTGTGTGTGTATGTATGTATATATATATATATATATATATAATATTACTATTCACGAATATCGAAAGCAGTTTCAGCTGTAACCTTCGTGTGAAGAGTAGGAGAACGCCTACACAAAAAGACATGGCAGTCAAAATGGCCTCCAGAGAGTGCTTCCAGTTCACAACAGCGAAATTCTGAAGGCTGGAACTGTCTGTACGGGAGGCAGAAAAGAGAGACTGCCATGGAGTAAAGAAAGCATGACAAATATAGAAACGGTCCGAGAGTACCAGACAAAAAGAGAACACCCGAGAATGCTAGAACCCCCCTTCCTTTTTTCTACTTTTTGTCCGGTATATTCTGGACCTTCTTGTCCTTTTTCACTTTTTCTTCACTCCTTGATTTTTAATCTTTTTTTCTTTTCGTGTTGTCCGTTTCAACCTTATCAGTTTCGCTGCTGTTAAATGGCTATCCTTTTTTACCGTGTTGGCTTTCTCTTGACACGCTCCAGACGAAAAGAACAGACTTTCCTTTAAAAATTCTAATGGTGCCTTTCATGTTTTGCCGTATTTACAGTTATTTAATTAAGGTTTTTCTGTTTCTTGAACGAAATTATAGTTTAGTAATGAGTTTGAACAAAACCTTAAAACTGAAAGCATTAGACTTTTTGCTCGAGAGTAGACTGAAAATTTTCTAACAACTAGGGACGAAAATGGGCTAAAGAATATTTTATGGTAGAAAGGATCCATAGTAAAAAGTGCCTCTCTAGTCATCTTCAACATAAAAAGAGCCTCGTCAATAATGAAATGATTAGAAACTTAGCTCAGGGCAATGAATTATAAATATTTGATTTCAGAAGAAAACTATGATGTCATCGGAGATAGCTATGTACAACACGGTGCACATATGTTAACGCTAAAATCAGCATTCATGATCGCCATGGTACTACTGATAAAAAACTAGAAACCAAATACTTAACTAATACAAATTTATTATCTCTTACCTATGCTTCTGGAACTGTCTACAGTCTGCGATTGCAGTGATTAGGCATGAAAAGCATGGAGACAAATTGCGAGGTCAACCAATATGCCGCCCTAACGCGGGATGGGAAACATGCGAGGCCAACCGATGTACCACGATAATTCGGGGATGGGTAACCTGCGAGTTCCATTGTTGCACCGCTTTAACACGAAGATGGAAGAAATGCGAGGTTAGCTGCTTCACCGCCTTAACCCGTGTTAATTTACATCTGACTTTCCTTTATTGTTAAATTCTTTGCCCAGCTGATTTATTTATCGTTCTGAACCAATACGGCTTTGGCCGTGTTGGCCAAAGTTTCCCCTCGGTCACGTTTCTGTTGCTTTGCCAATTTTTGTTGATCTGCGTTGCACTGACTTTTGTTCGATTCCCAATCGGCAGGTACGAGAGTATCAGGCAACTGTTCGCCAGGACGTTGACAGAAGCAAGTTCAAGGAGCTTGAGAAGGAACTGAACCTGGCCAGAAACCTGACGAAGAGCCTGAGCAACGAAGTCGACGATCTCAAAGAGGCTTTAGTGAGGGCGGAGGCCGAAAACGAATCTCTTCGACAGCAGCCGGCAGGGGGTGCCAGGAGCGCTACACCCACGTCCCAGGTAATTTCAAAGAGATATTCGGCCACAAAAGCACAAAAGAAACGGTCATCCGTGATATGAAAATTTCGATTTAAGGCTGCTGTGTACTAACCCCACTGGATTCGCTCACCTCAATGTTTGCCTATGGAAAAATGTATCCAAGAATTGCCGACTTGAATTGAAAAGATTAAAAAAAAGAAAAAAAAATGTACCCCGTAATAGAGATAGAAATTTTACAGCTTGGGACATTTTTCTTTTAAAAAAATTAAAATAATATTTTTAAACTGAAATTATTCGGGTGGGGGAAAATCTGGTCTAGTGTGTTTTAAACGCTCATAAATGCCTTTGGTGGACGAAATTTTTAAAATGAAACCTACTGCAAGGTGCAGAAAAAATCAGGCTACCTTAAAATACCATGTTTATTGGATAATCAGCATTTATGTAGCTGTAAACAGCAGACAAAATTTCTCCAGAGGATAACATTGAGGTGAGCGAATACAATAGGGTTAGTACACAGCAGTCTTAATAGGGTATGGGACAGAAAAATTTGATTTTTTTAAAATTTATTTACACACATTTGGGTTTCCTTTTTTCTCTAATGTGTCTTTATATGAAGATCATCAAATATATATGAGAGTCATAAGTTTGAGCATCATAGGTGGTTTAAAAATATTTAAACAGGTATTAAGCCTGATTAATTTTTGATAAATCTACCAAACCAATAACTTTGGTAACTTTGTTTTCATAATTTATTTTATTTTGTGAAAAGGAAAGGGTTTTAAAATTTGATTTATAAAATTAGTTTTCAATGAATTTAAAGAGCAGAACAATATTTTTTCACTATAATTTTTGCCTTAAGGAAAACAATTTCAAAAATTTTACCTTTTACTCTTCAGAACTTTAGTTATGAGATTTTTAATCACTGTAAAGGACCAACCCCCACCTCTTTTTTTCCAGGTAATATTTGCTTTGGGGGAAATATTTTCAGAACCCTTTTTCCTAACCAAAGTAATATATATATATATACACACACACATATATACAGTGATTTCCGCTTATAGGAATCACGTTTGTTATTACTGTTTTTGATTCTTATAAGCGGTTGATTCTTATAGCCGAAATTTAGGCTTTTGGACTGAACACACACACTTATATATACATATATTAGATAATTTACTATAAAATACTCTTCAATTTACGCTAGTTATCTTTTATTAAAATTATTTTTTATAATTTTAAAAATACAACTTAATTTCTATATTTATAAGAAGATACACATGATTATAGTAAGAGAAGAAAAAATTCAATATTTGTTACAACATACCTGCTTAACAGCTTTAAAATTTCAACTACAGGAAGGGTGCAAGAAAAAGTTTTCTATGTTAGTTTGACGTAATGAAGTTTTCAGGAGGTTGTTTATACCTCTTTCAATATCAATAGTCTCAGACGAAGATTCCCCTTCTAGCTTTCGTTTCACGGTTTGATAACGTGCTGAATCTAATAATGTCACGTTTGCCTAAGTGATAGTGGACACTTCCCCGAAGATTTATGTGTTTCAGGGCTCAGGAAGCCGCAACCAGGATGTGGGAGGTTGGAAAAAAAACAGACAGCTTCCCTGTCTTTGTTTGTCAATGGAGAAAAATGAAATAGGGTCCGCACGGGTAGGATGCCCCTGGGTCAAGCTAAAAGGACAGTGTTTAGCTAAACCGTTTAAGGGGAAAATATTATGTTATGTCTAACAAAGAAAGGAATGCATTTCTCGACTGTATTCCAACCCATCTTATCACTCTTTCTTTCAAAAAAAAAGAAAGAAAGAACTTCGTGCCTTTTGAGGGTTCAAGTGGCTTTTTTGGAAAAATGAAAGGAAAGCGAAGAGTGTAAACTGATTCTTAAAACCGGTGGATTGATTCTTTAAAGCGAAAATTTTAACATGGAAATAATACATTTGTTTTTGTTTTCGCGATATTGATTCTTATAACCACTGATCATTATAAGCGGTGGTTACTGTATATATATATATATATATATATATATATATATATATATATATATATATATATATATATATATATATATATATATATATATATGTATGTATGTATGTATGTATATATATATATATATATATATATATATATATATATATATATATATATATGTATATATATATATATATATATATATATATATATATATATATATATATATATATATATATATATATATATATATATATATATATATATATATATATTGTGTGTGTGTGTTATATACTTACTCAGAAATTTTCCTAATAATATCCCCCGTTAACAGTCTAATGAAAATATATTGTAGCATATTTTTTTTTCGCGCTTTAAATCGCTTTCAGATTGACGGATTTGTTTGTTCACGAAAATTTCACGAAATTGCCCTATTATCTTAAGCAAAGTATCCTCTATAGTCTTCGAGTGGCACTTAAAACACTCGTTGTCTAGAAACGAATTTCGTTGCTGGAGTTTCTTTGGGGTGATAAGCCCGCGCCATTCTGTTATCGTTTAACTTCCGACAGACCCTCTCCTACATTATGAAAAAAAAATAATGAAACAGATAAAACGGATGATCGCTTACGACCGCGTGCGTCTGGTTGACCAGCTTCATAATTTGGGTGATGTAATTGAGTGCAAGTGGTCATGGGGGTAAGTTATTTTCGACTTCTTTTACTTTTAGGAGATGTTAAGGTAAAAAGAAGAGTTATATATTTACAGTTTCCCTAAGCACGCGCACACACACACACACACACGCATATATATATATATATATATATACAGGGTGGTCATAAAAACTTTGCCTATATATGGACCTCTAAAGCTGTTCCGTTCAACCGACCGAGCTGATATTTCAGGTATACTTATTCAGAGGTATGAGCTCGGGATTCTGTGAACGGCAAGAAAGTGGCACTCACGGTTACGGTTATAGGTATAGAAACTCGAAACGATCGGGGAGCACGGAGGAAATTTGCATATGACAGAGGCAAGACACCAATCAGTGATGAGAACACAGATTGGACAAAAGAAAACTTTTTTTTGGATCACACATTTTCCACATGGGTGCTATCATCATGTTTTTGTTGGCCGTTCGAGAGCTGTTTTTTGTGCGTGCATAACGCGTCCGTTTTTTGTGATACACGTACCGGTCCAATGTTTTTTAGGGTTTTCGCATGCGATGAGCATTTTGCGGCGAGAAAAAGTGGGTGTTGCCATTGGAAAATTTCGAGTTTCTATACCTATAACCGTAACCGTGAGCGGCACTTTGTGGCCGTTCACAAAATCCCGAGCTCATACCTCTCAATAACTAAATCTGGAATCTCATCTCGATCGGTTGAACGCAACAGCCGCTAGAGGTCCATAAATCTATAAAGTTTTTTATGACCACCCTGTATATATATATATATATATATATATATATTTGAAACAGAAAACCAAAACGTGATTGTAAACCAATCAAAAGAACTTCCTGTGAAACTGCAATTCTTAATAATTTGTAACAGTTGAAATTTTTTCCCTAAGTAGTATATATAACGCGCATGAGCGTAAGTAGTTTTGACAGTTTTATTTTCTGAGACTATAAAGGGGTAAGAAAAAGCAACACGTATATTAAGTATTCTTTTCTCGACAAATAGCCTTGAATAGGCCCTGCTTTACAAGTATGAAGCAGAATACGAATACAGAGTGACAAAAAACGCCGTATGTGTCAAGACAATTGTCGTAGAAACATACGATTGTTGTTATTGGCTTCTGAAAGCTCTGTTGTATGTTTTAAGATAAGAAAAAAAAATGTAGTTTTCTCACACTTTTGTGGCTAGGATTTCACCACTGATATACGAGCTTGCATAGACTTTTCTTTTGTTTGGGCGTTAGTCTTTTTTGTCTGGGGCTCAAAGACCGAAATTCATGATTGTCTTATAGATGAATTACCTGCATTTTAAGGAACATTCGCGGTTTTGGTGAGGCATGCAAAATTTTCTGCTGAGTATGGGTTTACTACTACTCTAAGAATCATACGGATGTGGAAACATGTTTCACTAGCTTAAACTGATTCACTCACGCTGCGGCGCCGAATGTTCCGATGGAAGATGTTGCCAAATCTATAATGACTATGCAATCGCTGAGTGCAACGCTTCCTGCATTACCCAAATGCTGCTCATTAGGGCTGCTGTGAAGTAACATATTGCATTAGCTCAGCTCAGTGTTTAACCGATGAAAGTTAACCGATGAAGAAAAATTTTACAGTGACTGCCGGCTCATCATTAAAGATTTTTTTAACTGTACTCTGTTATAGAGGAAAGGTTTTATTAGTTTAAATACTGCGGTATCTTTTTCAGTATTTGAAAAAACGCAAATAACATTTTAAAATTTGAACTAGCCGAATACCCGTGCTTCGCTACGCAGTACATTTTAGGATAATTACAATGAAAAAATAATGAAATTGCTTTTTAGAGGATTTCCTTATAAACAACTTTTTTTGTTTTTTCATTGGGAGGAACTAATATTACCAGGCTTGTCCGTGAACTTACGCGTGAGCAAGCAAGCGTGAGCCGCTGACCGCGGGAGAAACAATTTTCTCTTACACCAGCGTATTTTAAAGTTTGTTCTTGAGACTTACTTATGGTCATGGCGAAGCATACTTTGAGGGGAAATTGCAGTTTTATATATAGGATTAATTTAATATCCATAAAACATACTTATTTGATTTAAATTCTTAAAAAACTTCCATCTCAATTAGTCTAGTGGTTAAATTTTATCTTTTCTCGTATTTTAATATTTTTTGTCAATTTATTTCGTTGTTATGCACGTGACGCAAAATTAATTTAACGTATCACGAAAAGAAAAGAAACCACGTGATCAGCATTTAATAAATTAAATTCTAAAAATTAATCTTTAAAAATTCACCAAACACAAAAAAATAAAGGTAAAGATTTAAAAAATATTTCATTTTAAAGGAGTTTTTATAATCTTTCTCGTGATATAAGTTTTATAACCCTCGGATTATTACTTTAAATGCAAACTTAAAAAAAGTTACAAAAACAGCCTAAAAATTTAATTTTAAAAAAATCTAAGAAAATTTTTTCAAAAATATTTCTTAGTGCACCCCTACACTATAAGAAGAATCGCCATGCAAAATTTCAGCCCTTTAGGCCCAGCGGTTTGATCTGTGTGTTATCTGTCAGTCAGTCAGTCATTCAGTCAGTTACGGAACTGTTTTATATATATAGATTTATTTAAGGAAAAAATATGGGGTATACTGTGTTTTGAACGCAAATAATTTCGTTGGATGGATGAAATTTTTAAAAAGAATACGATAGCAAGGCAAAAAAAAAATCTTCCTCTGTTACGGTTTAAATACAATTAAAAAATTAAAATAAATAAATAAAATAAAATAAAATAAATAGAAAAATTTTAAAAAATAAACCCGGCCAACAATCTTTGGAAAAATGTTCTCCATGAGTTAATACTTAGGTTATCGAATCCAATAAGGCTGCTATACAGTATTCTTAGTACTAGCAAGTCTGGATGATCCTTTTATCTCTGAAGAAAATATTTACAAGCAATAGAATCACCATCAGTCCAGAAAAACGCTGAGCGCCTGGTCAGGGTAGTAGACAAACCTGCGGCCTGGGCTGAAATTTCGATTATCGACCTGAGTTTGTTTGACCTTTAAATTTATACAGTAATAATGAATATAATCCCTTGACGTCTTCTACTTCGGTTTCGATTATTTCATTTTTTGGTTATAAAACTAAACACGCTTCAAATTTTGAATTTTGAATTTTAAAAAATATTCCTTTTTTATGTATAATCTATATACTATATAAAACAATTCCGTAACTGACTGACTCACTGACTGACGTAAAACGCACAGACCAAACCACTCGACCTAAAGGGCTGAAATTTTGCATGGCGATTCTTCTTATAGTGTAGGGGTGCACTAAGAAAGATTTTTGAAAAATTCTTCTTAGATTTTTTAAAATTAAATTTTTAAGCTGCTTTAGTAACTTTTTTTTAAGTTTGCATTTAAAATAATAACTTGAGGGTTATGAAATTTATATCATGAGAAAGAACATAAAAATTAATTCCTTTAAAATGAAATATTTTTCGAATCTTTACTTCCATTTTCTGATTTTTGGTGAATTTTTAAAGATTAAATTTTAGAATTTAATTTATTAAATGCTGATCACGTGATTTATTTTTCTGGTACTTTAAATAAATTTATCGTCACGTCCATAACAATGAAATAGACAAAAAAAATTTTTTTCCTTGCTAATGAGGCAGGCGATTGGATATTATCCAAAAAAAATAGTAAAATACAGTAAAAGATATGTTCCTCAAACTGTACTATATTTACTATGTCCTATTAGATTTAATTTGAATATTTTCTTCTACATAATTTGTCTATAAAAATATCCCTTACGATTTTTTTATAAATGTATTTTTTTGTTTTTTTTACAGCAATTGTATACATTGATTATCGCATTTATTATACATATATATATATTTTTTTTTTTGGGGGGGGGGGCATTAATTGCATACATTGACCGTTGTATTTAATTTGAATGTATTCCTTAGCGAAGTGCGGGTTTTCAGCTAGTAATCTTTATATAAAGACACATTTGCGAGAAAATAATCCTTGAGACATGAGTGCAAATAAATTAAATAAAAAAAATATTGTGTCCAGGGCCTCTATGGAACTAGTGGAGTACGCATGATCGAAACGCAGAGTTTCTTAAAATCCATAACAGCAATTAAAAAGGAGACAATATTTCCAAAAGAATTGTTGTTGTTGCTGTTGTTTCTAATACCTCTGGCTAGAATTCATTCCAGACCATTTCCATATAGACTAGCAGGCTGAGGGGTTGCGGCTGCGGTTTTATAATGCACCACAAGGGTCAGCGTCCGACTTAGCTTGGTGCCACCTCAATTTTGACCGAGCAGCCCCAGGGGCGACATATGGGGGATCGTGCCCTCTTCCACCCTCTCTGACCTCATAGAGGGACTTTCCGGTCTACGGATTTTACATGCCCATATCCGGCGTAGACACGGAGGTATTTAATGGGACTTGTCGGGATTCGATCCGAGCATCCTCAGTACTGAAAGCCGACGCGCTACCCCTAAGCTACCTCGAGCCCTCAAAAGAATTAATTGAGTCTTTTCCAGGCTGCAGAGCATTAGGCGGGATTGTCTATAAGTGACAAAATCGGATGAAGAACAGTATTTATTAGTTCCCACGGAGCTCTTGTAGAAATTTCTGTAACTTCCCCTATTTATATCAAAGAGTTTAATGGTCCAAGTATTTGCGCAATGTCCTTGGAAAAGACAATAGCACCTGAGGCTCTACGGCCTGATGAAGGACTATATAAATTAGTTGTCTTTCTTAGTTGTTACTGGTAATTTTAAGAAGCTGCGTGTTCATGTTTTGTTCCCTCTACTGGTTTCAAAATTTTCTGAATCGTCCAAGGAGACAATCATGCCTAATACACCTGTCCCGAGGAAGAAGTATACAAACTAGTTCTAAAATAGTTGATTTATTTAATTTTATTGTCAATTTTAATTAACATACCGTAAAATCGTGAGTATAATACACATCTTTTTTTCACATTTTAGTCCTCAAAAATGAGGAAAAAAACGTAGTTTTAAACATTGAATAAAAGACAAACAATAGATGAGCTGTATTCTAGTGGAAGTGATTAAGACTGATAATTTCACAGTATTGTTTGTTTTGAATTAAAAATTTAAGTTTTTTTTTCTACCGAATGTGACGTTTTCGTTTATTTTTATTACAAATTTTATTTATGTAAATAAATATTTGTGCATTTTTAAATAAAATATTGAAAAGTTATGAGTGCGTATTATAGTCAAATTTTAATTTTTTTTCAAAAAATTTCGCGCAAAATCAAGCATGCGTATTATACACGTGTGCGTATTATAGTCAAGATTTTATTGTATATACTTTAGTTCGAAACTATTATGAACTGTAATTAAGTATTTTAAAAGTCTGCGTGTTCCGATTACCCATTAAATTGATTTAAAATTCAGAGAAACTGATATTTTTCGAATAAAGGCTTTACTCTTACCGGCACTGTCAAAGCACTATACAGGTCGAGCTGTCAAACAGTGCATTTTTTTTTCCCTCGCTCTTCTCAGAGAAAAGTTTAAAAAAAAATAGTTTTTTTCCCTCCCAAAGTCGCAAAGCAAAATGAAGGGGGGGAGATGAAAAATCCAAGAACAGTGCTCTAGAAGCGATGATCTTCCCTCTCACAATGGGAAAGCGCAGTTAAAAAAAACGCGTCTGTTCCTCCGAACAATGTCGTTTGAGTGCGTTCCAAGGATGTTGCTTGTTGCCACTAAAAATAACTCAAATAGACCCGGCACTTGCGATCCGGCGACTGAGTGAGGAGGTTTTATTATTATTTATTTTTTTTGCTGATTTTGCTGCCGGTAAGCTGACAGGGAAAACAACTAACAGGGGGGGGGGGGAGCTCGGCTGATATCGGTCAGAGAAAACGCCAGGGGGTGAGGGTCAAAAAAAAAGGTGAGAGCTTAAGAGATGAAGCACATTCTATTCTCCCGAAACGGACTAGGGCAGTGGTTCTCAACCTTCCCGTGAACGAGAGTGCATAGAAGTTTTCGGGGAGCATGACGGACACAACCAATAGGTTTTGTATCACCGATGGTCATTATTTACATCAATGGTTCTCAACCGGTGGTACGCGTACCCCTTGGGGGTACGTGAAAATCTGTAAGGGGTACGCGGTTAACTACCAAAAAGTATGCAAAATTATATTGATATATGCTAGAATTTAATTCTGACAAAAGTTTGAGTAATGATTTAAAACTGAAAACTATCAGTAAAGCAGCAAGCAAACATGTCGCTCGTTACTACTGCATCCAAGCTGGAGCCAAATATTGATGAAATTTGTAAACAAAAACAAGCCCAGCGTTCCCACTTAATATTTCCTGAGACTTATTTTATGTCTGATAATAAAAACTTTGTAATAAAATGTTCATTAAAATAAAATTTCTTGTTTTAAATTAATTTTAAATTAATATTAATTAATTTTAAATTAATATTAATTTAAATTACCTATTCGTAATTAAACTTTAATAATTTAACAGTTAAACTTTAACTAATATAACACATTTTAATAAAAACTAAAGTGTTTTTGTTGGGCGTACGCATAGTTAATGATACACAAAAAGGGGTACATGGGTTGAAAAAGATTGAGAACCCCTGATTTACATAATAGAAATATTTTTATTCAACAGTACTTTACCAACCTCCTGATATTATTACAATGATTATGTTTTGAAAAATAATAAACAAAAGAATGAACATAAATAAAATTTGGATTATTTTATGTTATAAGTAGGTACATTGAAATTTAAAAAAATAAGTAATATAAATAAGTTTATTACTTATAAATACTTTCTTTAAAATTTAACGAGATTTTCGACTCTGAACTGAATAAACTAATTTTCCGTAATTGGGAATATAAGATGATATTCCCGTTCTTAAGCAATCGTCCAGATGTTTACCAGTAAGTTGAAGTTTCTTTTTTGATTTTATAATATTCATTGCTGAAAATAAGGCTTCACCCAGATATGTTGAACCAAAGTATAGGAAGCATTTTTAAGATTAGGAAATTTTTTACGGTGAACGAGACCTAACGCAGTAAATAATAAAATATGTAAAGGAAAATTTCAAAATAAATTCGGAAGCACGTGCACCCGCGGGCACAGGGGTGAGAACCACTGGACTAGGGGGTCCACTACCACAGATGATCCTGAAGTACAATTTTAAATGAAATAGATATATCTATGATGCCCGATTTAAAGGGCTTAAGTCAAGTACAGTGATTTAAATATACCAAATAAGCCAAAAACTTTATTCGCTTTTATACCAGTCGCAAAACAATAATTTCGACCTGAATCTTTTGCACAAAAAAATGTACTTTTGCACATAAAATTGATAGACTTAAGCCTTTTATACAAGTCAAAAGATTTTTTAAAATCAATACTAATAAATATCTAAAAATCACACTTTTTTTTTTACTTAAGCCCTTTATACCGGCCACCATAGATATTTCACCTGCTGTCAGTGGTATGTTTGAATGCCCTCCATTGGGTTTCCCGGCTGGCTGCACATCATTAAGACGGACGTTTCAAACGAAAAGTCGCTTTTGCTTTCGTTTCGGACACCTAAGGAACGGGTCGTTTGGCTGTCGTAGCTATCCTCACGCCAAAGCGAGAGACTGCTTTTCGTGCTGACGCATATTAAATGTAAAATAAACAGGGCGGCGTCAGATCTGATCTGATGTAACTGCGGGCAGCATATATCTGATCTTAACCCACCGACTTTGAAAGAATTGGATCCTGAAATGAGGCTGATGTACTCGATTCATCAAAGTAGAAAAAACGAGAAAAAAAAAAGACCGAAACGAAAGTCTTGGTTGCTTTCTCTAAATGTCATATACCCATCCAAAGAAATTTTCGTGACAACTGAATACTCCGGCGGCGATCATGCAAAAGTTCTGATTTTCTAAATTCTATGGAAGGGGGACCGGAATACAATTTATTTTATATATATCTATCCGCGTATGGTAATGTCCCCCTTCCCTATGTGCATCTTTATCTACAGATTATTATACATATAAAAATACTTGAACAGTTTAAAACTTACTTGAACAATTTTTGGTTAGTATTCCGAAAAAATGCCGCTTTTTTCTTAATTTTTCACTTTTGTACGCACGTAACACAGCATCAGTTTGCTACAGATTCGTTTCTTTTGTAGTTTTAATCTGTCGAGGGATATTGCCACTATTTCTCAATTTGGTTTTCATGACTTTATAACTGGCGATTTAATACCATAAAAGCAAATATAAAGGTAATAAACCATTGATATAAAGGAAAGAAATGCTGTTTTAATTTCTAATAATGGAACTGATGAATATTTCTGTAGTTAAACTGATTTTTACCTACGCAAATTAAACATAAAACTTTTTTTTAAAAAAATGACAATTAGGTATAAAATTTTATAACAAATCAGATAGAATTCAGTGATTCGCTCACGTTGATGAGATAAAATTTATAAGTATTCACATCTTGTTTATACTCAAATTTCAACATCATCTATATTAATGAATACAATTAAGAGAGAAAATTTGAATATAATTAACCAGTGGGTTTAATCCAATCAACGCAAACGTTCCATACAAACGGCACATTCTTTCTCGGTTACATATTTCATATTTAAAACAAAATTCTTGGAAAATTATAACTGAAATTTTCCACTGAAACAGTGGTTGTTTGTGCGAACATTATTATTTTATTAAAACTAAAATCATTTGACCTATTAGATTTTTAGCTGTTTGTTGGTACAATGACCGAATGACAAGGGTGCTGTCATTCGAAGCTGGAGTTCGGTGTTAGAGTCCCACTGTTGGTACAGACAAATGATTGTAACTAATTGCAATCGACTTGTAAGTCCGGATCTAATCAACTCTTGTGTAGCAAAAGAAGACCCTTGTGTCACCAACCAGGGAGGCAGTGGCTGCTTTTCGCCTATTTACCGGGCATGACTGCCTTGCTGCTCATCTGTATCGTATTGACATTCTTACTGAAGCTGCCTGCCCCCTGTGTGATAAAAACGAGCCTATGGACAAACATCACCTGCGTGTCTGTGGAGCTCTCCATGGAGATACTGATGTTTATAGCTACTGGGAAGCGAAAAGACTCTTGGGGCGATAACCTTTGGTTATCTCTTGAACTTTCTGAAGTTACCGTTGCTGCTGTTTCTTTTTTTTTGTTTTTGTATTTACTCCTTGTTGTATACTATGTTCATGTGTCCCAGCCATTGGAAATTAATAAAAAATGATGAGTTTCCTGTAATTTTGTTTTCTCTTTTCCTGTGATCTGATTGTTCCCCTTCCTGTCTTGCAGAGTCGCCTGTCCCCCGTGGTCAAGGAGGCCATCCTGGGCAAAGACTACGAAACCCTCAGCCATGAGCTGTACGACACGATGGAACGCGAAAGCGACCTCCGAGAGCAGTTCAAGTTCAGCGAAGAGGAGGCCAAGCAGTCCCGGAGGAAGATTATTGCCCTGGAGAACGAGAACGAGACACTTGTCATGCAGATCAAGAAGCTGACCAACATCGTGAGGACGCGGTCGGGTGGAAAGAAGGGTAAGTGGTCGGAAGTATTCGCGCGTCGAGGACTTGTAGACGCTTGTAGTCGAGGGATAAAACAAATAATTAGACAGGCCAGTGTAACGTAGAAAATGTATGAAACCCACGCGATCACATGTGATCTTGGGATGTTTGCGTGCATGAAAAAAACATGTCCGGCAATTCGGTGGCTCAGTTGCTGAGCACCGGCTTTATACGCCATAGTACGTTTTGATAAATGTTGACTCTAGCAGCATTGTCCTGTAAAAATTAGTGTGATAGGATCGGTCAAAAGAGAAAATATATCAAAAGTATGATACATAATTCAAGGTGGACCCTGTGTCTAACATTGTGTAGAATAATTCATATTACCCTACCAAGAATTAATTAGAAATGATTCCGTCTAACAGAATTATGATTTTAAGAAAATTGAAAATCTTAACCTCAGACAGGTTTTATTCAGGATGCTTTCGTGGCTGCAAAGGTGTATTTCTGAAGGCAGAAAACGAAATTTGATCTTTGATTAGAAAACACATAGGGAAATTCCTCTCGCTTTAACCCTTTCAGAGGCGCCGCTTGCACAGTGCAAACGCCTAAATCTAGTCTTTTTCTCACTTGCATTTAATGTATTCCAGTTAAATGAGCGGAAAAAATGGCTAGTCCTGCCATCTGTTATCAGTTATGAAGTAAAGATATTTTGCAATCTTTAATTGGAAAATTTTTCAAGATTCTTTAGGTTAAAAAATATCGGGGGAAAAATCTGAACCGTGCAAAGGGTCGAGGTTGTTGGCCCTGAAAGGGTTAACTTGGGGGACATAGATCTGTCGAGTCACCTTGGTTTTAAAACGGACAGTGAGTTCAATAGTTTTTAATCGCAGAATTTTATGGATGCAAAACGTGAGTACAATCGTTTCATTTTACCCCGACAGATGAGGATGCTGAGGAAGAGGAGCTATCCGCAGAAAATCTGAAGATTCAGCTTGACCTGCAGGAGCAAGAGATGGGGGTACTTCGAAGGAAGCTGGAGGAGACTGAAAAAGAGAACGAAAACATGCAGTCGGAAGTGAAGTACCTGCAAGAGAAAGTGATCAATCAACCGCTCATAGAGGTAAAGATATATTTCCTAATTTAGCATTACCCTCAAGTCAGATTTTAACTCTTGAATATCATTCGCAAGAGTTTATTCCATCCTCTTTTTTATGTATGTGTGTTTTTTAAAGCATTTGAGACAGTCTGACATGGACGTTTATGGATTCCAAACTAGAGGATGGAATTATGCTTTCCAAAGGCCTTTTAACATGAAATCAGGTTCCAAAAGAAATGTGTCCCAAATGCCTACACTACAATTTGAAATTTTGCTTTAAGAGATTTCAAATTTACAACTTTTGTACGTTTTATTTGTGATCTGACTTCAAAAATTGTTTATAGACAGTGGTCTTTTTATAAATATTTATTTCTAAATCCTGATTATTTTCTTTCCATTTCTCTCGTCAATGAGTATTATAAATC
Organism: Dolomedes plantarius; assembly: GCA_907164885.2. Lineage (NCBI taxonomy): Eukaryota > Metazoa > Arthropoda > Arachnida > Araneae > Dolomedidae > Dolomedes > Dolomedes plantarius. The sequence goes on along the minus strand of OU015496.1, from coordinate 156,362,332 downwards.
GCTGTACCAATTACCGAGGTGAGATATTCTTTCGCCCTACCCCCTCCACAAATTCTACCGTCGATTCACTTCTGGCTGTATATATATATATATATATATATATATATATGTGTGTGTGTGTGTGTGTGTGTGTGTGTGTGTGTAATAAATTTTAACCACCTCTAATCTTTAATCGCCTGTAATCCGAGTTCTCTCACTATATAGTAACCTTTCCGTCCTTTACCCCTTTCCAATACTAACCTACCTCGCCAATTTCCGGCAACCAGTTTACAGCTACAGTAACCACCGCTTATAGTGATCAGTGGTTATAAGAATCAACCGTTTATAAGAATCAATATCGCAAAAACAAAAACAAATGTATTATTTCTATGTTAAAATTTCCGCTTTAAAGAATCAATCCACCGGTTATAAGAATCAGTTTGCAATTTTCGCCTTCCTTTCATTTTTCCAAAAAATGCCACTTGAACTCTCAAAAGGTACGAAATTCTTTCTTAAGTTTTTGAAAAGAAAGATTGATAAAACTTTGGGGTGGAAAACAGTCGTAAAATACATTCCTTTAGACATAACATAAGAGTTTCTCCTCATACGTTTTTGCTAAACACTGTCTTATTAGCTTTACCCAGGGGCATCTAACCCGCCCGGGTCCGATTTCACTTTTCTCCAGACAGGCACTTCTTTTTTCCCACCACTTACTTCCTGGTTGCGAATTTCTGGACCCTGAAACACATAAATCTTCCGCGAAGTGTCCACCATCACTTACGCAAACGGGACAGTGGATTCAGCACTTCAAACCGTGAAACGTAAACGGATCCATTTTGCTGAATCAGATGAACCAGATGCTGAATCAAACGTTTCATGGTTTGATTCAGAATCAAACCGTGAAACGTAAGCTATAAAGTGAATCTTCGTCTGAGACTGTAATAAGCATACGTCGCTAGTATTCACTTTAGTTTTCTAACAAAATTGCCAGTTAGTGTTAGAACTTTTTGATAGTCGAATTCAAATATGATAAAAACAAGGAAAACTCTTAGTTTTTCTGAAAAACAGAACTTGTTAATTAGATATGATGCTCTTCCAAAGTGTAGTCAAAGAGAAGCTGCCTCTTGTTGATTTTATAATCATGTGTTGTTACTTATAGGTCTAGAAATTGAGTTATAGTATTTGTTTAGAAATTGAGTATTTTTAAAATTATAAAAAATAATTTTAATAAATGATAAATAACGTAAATTAAAGAGTATTTGATGGTAAATTATGTATATATGTGCCTGTGTGTTTATATATATGTACAAGTATATATTTGTGTATGTGTGCCTGTCCAAAGGGAAGTTTCGGTTATAAGAATCAACCGCTTATAAGAATCAAAATCAGTAATAACTAACGTGATTCTTATAAGCGGAAATCACTGTACTTGTACGCTCGCCAGATGAGAGCTCGACGTCGCTTTGTAAGGTCGTTATTGCTGGAGTAAACTACTTTGTTCTTGAATTTGAATCGTATTGTTTTCGGACATGATGTGTGTGCTTATTTCAGGAGATGACCATTCGGGTCATTTTATATATATACACACGGAGAAAGAGACACACGTGTGTGCGTGTGTGTGTGTGCGTAAGGGCATCTGCACCATATCCCATATTTTCGATTACTAACGCCAGCATTCTGTAGTATTTTCCCATGGACCTGCGTTGCGTTATCGCTCCTGAAGGTCTAGGGCAGGGGTTCCCAACCTTTTTCCTACATCGACCCCTGTTAAAAGAATTGTTTTCTTCATCGACCCCCTCGCATTTTTTCTCTATAATATGCAGCATACAACATAATTATAATACTAATAATTCCACATAAAACACTTAAAGATAACAATTTGACTAAGAATATGAACAAAAAATTGGAAAAAGTGGTTGATTACGTTTATGTTTTATTATTTTTGTACATTTTCATTTTTAATTTCACAAATATAAACAAGATTTCAGAAACACAAATTGTAATTGCACAAAAGTTTGATTTCAATTAATGTGGTGGTGTGTGCTTGATGCATCGATACAATTTTTTCAATGTTTGGATTGAAATTTCTTATCATTGTATAGTCACAATAACTAACATAATGAATATAAATATATATTTATACATATTAAAACGGATATTATTATCTAATAATTACATTCCTAAGAAATTAAATTAAATTTTAAAATAGAAAAATTTATCATCAACCCCCAATAGACCCCTGGAATACTGTAGACCCTTTTTAAACTTTCATCGACCCCCAAGGGGTCCACCTGCACCCCGTTGGGAATCCCTGGTCTAGGGCATGGATGTCCACCCTTGTGACTTGCCTGGATCATATTGAAAGGGTAAAGGAATTGTCTAGGGCTGCATATAAGATATGTTATATAGTAACTGCATATAAGTAACAAAACTTCCATTATTCATTTTTGTTTTTTTCTATAACATCAGAAACAGAGGACAACATGAACATAAAACTAGCGGGATATTTGACCTTGTTTTTGTGAAACTATTGCATCAATATCTATATTGCTGAAGATATTGATGCTGAAGGCTTGATGAAGTGGTAGCAATTCTCAGTGAGTTCGTCGGGTGCTCACCAATTTTTTTTTTATCTAACTTTGCTCCTTGTGTGCTTCATCTATAAAATAAAATACTCAAAAATGTACGTAGTGCTAAAAAGCGATGACAGGAGTAAGGCGTGCGTGGGAAGCGAGGGATATTTGTATCAGGGAACAGAAGTCTAACAAAGTTTACGATCTGGTGTTGCCACATTACTAGTTGTCCAGGTCCGCAAGTTGGACATGTCTGGTCTAGAGGGAGGATGCTGGGGTGCCATTTGGTGTAACAGTGGGAGGTGCCTGCTGCGGTTTACCACCGCCTAAGGGGATCAACATGGAATGCCTCCTTGCTATGCCCCATGTGGCACATTCGAATCGAGGTAAGCAATCCCGGCAGCATAACTGGTGTTGTTTGCCAGTATGAGCACTTGTTAACGAAGCCATTCGTCTTTAACCGCGAGAATCGTTTGTTGCTTTCAATTGGGGCACAGTATAGGTGAACCAACAACCCCCCTTTCCTTGGTGCCAGCTCAGTTTTGGACGAGCAACCCCAAGGGAGACATCTAGGGGGCTCGTACTTTTTCCCACTCACTGACCCTGTAGAAAGATTTTCCGGTCTACGGATTTAATGCGCCCATATACAGCTTAGACACGAAGGGATTCATTGGCGTTCGTCGGGATTCGAAATGAACACCCTCAGTCCAACACTAGGCTACCATAGGCCCCCCGGCAGCATAACTTTCCTTGACGGTCTTAGTTTTCCGCCTATCTTTATGTTTCGATCTGATATGAAATGAAGTGATTCGATTTCTGTCTTTTCCTCTGCAGCTTCCCGAGCTTCCCAAGGAGGCGGGCAGCCCAGGCGTGTACTGGGAGCACAAGGTCCGCCTGCAGGAGTATGAGATCCGCGAGACCCGCAAGAGGTTGGTGGAGAGGGACCGGGAGATCGAGCGCCTCAACACAGAGGTCGAGATCTACCGCAAGAAGGCCTCCAAGATGATGGTGAGGAGCCGATCCCTCGACAGCGACATCCAAGTCGACCTCAAGCGGCAGCTGCAACTCGTCGAGCAGGAGGCCAGCATACTCAGGCAGAAGGTAAAATTGCGCTGGTGGCAGGGAAAATGAAATGATTCTATTTATACATTGGTAGAATTTTAATATATATATATATATATATATATATATATATATATATATATATATATATATATATATATATATACAGTATGCCCACTAAAGTCCCTTCCCACTCTCTTAACTTCGGAACGGCTGCTGCTATATTCATAAAAGTGGTGTCTAGGTATAGTAAAGTAGCTATGCGCTACTGAATGAAACCACCTACCGCGCCATCTGGTGGATAACTGCAGAGTTAGCATTCCTATCTCGAAAATGGAACGAGATAGGGAAAAAAAGTGATTTACAAAGTTGTAGAAAATCATTGATTTAGTACGAAAAAATACCTTGTGGACATTATTGCAAATAATAGAACGGTTAAAACGCGCATTTGTTCTTTCTTGATTTCCTACACTGTGACGGCAAGAAACTTGAATGAAAGGAGAAATGATTATCTTTCGGGCAAAACACGACACCGCAATGTGCACAGTGGTATATCGCTTTTGATCCCCAATCAAAAGGACCGCGGTTCAAACCTCGAGGGTTTTATCCTTGTACTGATTGTCTTTATAAACAGAGTAGACAATACGTAGATCGTGTAAAATAGTGTCGCATCATCTCAACGCAACTTACGCTTGGTGTTCGAAAATTTTTCAGTATGCAAATACTTAAGAAACGTCACGCCTGTTCACCTGAGACAGCTATAAAAAAGACACCTTCTTGGGGTTGTAGTATGTTGATGCTCGTGGTCATGGCTGAGTATTCCAAAGCTGAGATCTCCAGTGAAGCAGTACCTCGTCAAGGAATTCGGGGTCCAAATAATTGGATATGGCAGTTTCGAAGAGTAGCCACCATGTTTGCCTGATCTAACTCCACTGGACTTTTCCTGCGGGGATAACTGAAACAGCAGGTGTATGCGACCTCTCCATAAACATTGTAGGACCTTAAACGATGCATTACGGACGCTTGTGCCAACGTGTCACGCTCTATGCTCCAACGTGTGCAACGTGAGATTCAATCGAGGATCCAAATGTGTATTGTAGCTGACGGTGAGAAGTTTAAACATCTCAAATAAAGGTACATTGTTAAAATTAGTTGTTTTTTTCTTTCTCAGATGCTTTTGTCACGTCACAGTGTAGGAAATCACGAAAAAACAAATGCGCGTTTTAACCGTTGTAGTCTTCTCATTAATGTCCACAAGGTATCTTTTCGTACTAAATCGATCATTTTCTACAACTTTGTAAATCACTTTTTTACCCTATCTCGTTCCGTTTTCGAGATAGGAATGCTAACACCGCAGTTTTCCACCAGGTGGCGCGTAGGTGGTTTCATTCAGTAGCTCATGGCTACTTTACTATACCTAGATACCACTTTTATGAATATAGCAGCAGCCGTTCCGAGGTTAAGAGGGTGGGAAGGGACTTTAGTGGGCATACTGTATATACATGCGTGTATTTATATGTATGTATATATAACATTTGATAAAAATTACAAATTTAATTTTTCACTAAAATAAGTAACAATTTGCGTTTAATAAAAATACTGGCATAGTAAGCCGCACAGATCGCTACATTATCTTAAACAAGAGGAGAAATACGTAAAAGTTGAAACTAAATTTCGAGATATTATGGCAAACTGAAACAAGAGGATAAAGAGACCAGAAATGAAACAGTTTTTCTCTGGTCGTTTTGTTCTGTATATAGGTTAGATTCAATTCATGTATATATATATATATATATATATATATATATATATATATATATATATACAGTCGAACCCCGTTATAACGAACTTCAAGGGACCAAAAGTTTTGTTCGCTATATCCGGTGGTTCGTTATATCCGAACCATTAAGAAGTATGTTAGAGTTCACAAAATGCATAACTGATTTGTTGCTATGTATATTCAATAATGCTGTACTGAAAAAATGATAAAATCTATTAAAAATGATCATTAACGAATTATATTCACTAAAATCGATTACATTAAACTGACACAATACTAATTAAATTAACTAAAAATGAAGACAAATGGAAATAAATCGATTTTATCTTTAAGAGTTGTTCACTGTTTTCATGCAGAAATAATCGGTTATCTTCTGCTAACGTGATGCCGATTTCAAAAACCTTTTATGAATTTCTTTGTCCAATACATAGAATGACCCCAACACTCTTTCTTCCGCTGATTGTGTCGACAAAAACTTATTAATGACACTCATCGCTGCTGTAGCATCTAAAATGGTGGGGATTTCGTCATTTATGTGCTCTTCTTCATCAGCTTCAGAATCTTCGATTTCAGAATGATTCGTTTTAATTTCTTCCACAATGTATTCATCAGTCGAATTTTCACATGTAATGACTTCATCATCACAGGTTTCGAACAATTGCACGCCACAATCTGAGAATGATGAGATTTTGTGCTTTTCTATCCACATCGCGAAATGTAAATCTTCATCATCATCTTCTTCTTCAACATTCTTTGCTTCTTCAACATTCGTTGTATCTTCAACATTCTTAAAAAGTTTAAAATTTTTAAAAAATTCAGTAGTCGACTGAAAAAAATGTTCGTTATAGCTGATTCTTAAGATTTCGGGGGTTCGCTATAAAAGGATAAATTAGCATTAAATACAATAGGAAAACGGCGGGACCAAAATTTTTGTTCGTTATATCCGGGAGTTCGTTATATACCAGGTTCGCTATAACGGGGTTCGACTGTATATATATATATATATATATATATATATATAGAGAGAGAGAGAGAGACAGGCAACAATATTATTATTATTATTATTATTATTTGTTTTGATGATTTTTCTCATATCCTCTCTTCAAGTGGCCCCTATCTATGCCGTGTATCCTTAATATTAGACTATTTTTTCTTACTTCCTTGCGCAATCTCGCAAAATAAAATAACATGTGTCACTTCTTTTCGACGTCCCGCAGGTCAACAACCTGGAGACCGAGAACGAGAAGTTGACCACGGAGAACAAACGGATGACCCTGCGCCTGAGCAAGAAGCCCCCTCCGTCTGCGGCCGATGTGTTGCAGATGGACAACATGGAGCTGAAGCAGAAGCTCGAGGACCAGCAAAGGAAGCTCGAGGCCATGAAGGAGGAGCTAGAGAAGGCCACCTCAGACAGCACCGTCCTTATCCAGGTGAGTTGTGGGCGAGCTTTCGAAAGTGAATTGAGAGGCAACCGGGAAATGGTAACGACTAACCATACGTGCCTACATTGTACGGTGCTGCTACATATTTATATGGAAGTTTTGTAGGATATTTGGGTGTCAATGGAATTTAAGTGTTGGATATTGGACACCTTTATACATATGTGAACAGAAATGGAGCGAACACGGATACACACACGCATGCATATATATATATATACATTCATACATATATATATATATATATATATATATATATATATATATATATATATATATATATATATATATATATATATATATATATATATATATATATATATATATATATATATATATATGTCATGATTTGGATTCAAGATAGAAATCAACTCGTTTTAACTGAATAAGTTTATTAATTCCATTAACTTCGAGAAAAACATTTTAACTTAGCGAACAGCACGTATCACGACCACATACCAAGTGTACAAAGCAAATCTTAAAACGCTCATCCCCAACCGTTGCCAACCCGGAATAGCTAAACTTTTCCAGCAGTGCATTTGGCGAGAAAACCGGTTATCCTACAAACTCCTGACTCTGATTCGTCGGGGGTTGTACTCAAAGTGAGAGACGAGTCCTTAAAAATAATAATTACTGGATCTGATTCTTACTTACTTACACTTACTTACTTACTTACACACACACACACACACACACACACACACACACACATATATATATATATATATATATATATATATATATATATATATATATATATATATATATATATATATATATATATATATATATATATATATATATATATATATCCTCAGACTTTTATGTGACATTTAGTTATTTTGGCATGTTTTGTCATATTTTGAGCTTATTTGTTACGGCACCTACGAACTCTGGTTAAGCATTATGCTGTTTAAGGCCAGTCGCTGTTTAGTAGATCTTCGATCATTTCTTAATATACAAGGAATTTTCCTCTCGCTCTCTTTCAAAATTACAAGTAAATGCGTGTTTCTGAATTCTGTTTTCAGCTTATAATGGCAGACGTTTAAATAAAGAGTACGCTGTTTTTTAAATCGTCGAATTTTTCCGGATGAAACTTTTTCCCCCTAATTGAATGCCCCGTGAAAAGTTTGCAATTGACATGTATCACTGTCAAATTAAAATTTTTTTAATTATATTAAATTAACGTAAATACTTCTCTTGTAGCCTCGCAGGTCCAGCCTGACCTCTTTGATATCTGACAGCGAGGGCGACCTGGTCGCTACACTGAAGAAGAAGCTGAAGAGCAAGGACGATGAGTGCCAGGGCCTGCAGGGCAAGGCCATGCAACTGGAGATCGAGAACGGCCGGCTGGGCAGGGAGTACAAGAAGCTAAAGGACTCCCTCGTGGCGAGGAAGCGACCTCCCAAGCCAGTCAGGGAGTCGGCCACACGCACCGAGCTAAGGGAGCTGGTCAGTGAGCTGCAGGACGAGATCAGTGAGTCCTTGCACATTTAGTATCTGTAAAGCCCTTATTGACCGCAAGAGTCCTAGTAGCGTTTCAAATCTGATCTGTGGAGCAGCGGTATTCAACCCGTGGTACTCGTACCTCTCGGGTAACGGGCTGGACTGTTCAGGGGTACGCGGAAAATTTTTTAGTAATGACGGAAAAACCAGATTCTTGTGGTTAAAAAGAAACAAAACCAGTTTCTGAGGGGATAGACGTCATACATGCTGTATATATATATATATATATATATATATATATATATATATATATATATATATATATATATATATATATATATATATATATATAATGTTCTTACTCATGGAATTTGACCGAAACATCGGGTAGGAATAACGGTTTCGTTTTAGGGTGTGTTTCATTGAAGTGGTAAAGTCTGTCTGTCCCTCTTTTGACAGGCAAATCTCTTTCGTTTCTCCAGTTCTTTTGCCGACTTTGAGGATTTTCGTCTGGGAATTTTGTTAATTTCCCCCATTTATGTCAAAGAGCTTAATGACCTCCGCCTTTGTGAATGCTCCCTCGAGACAATCTCACCTAATATTTCCCAGCTAGACGAAAAACTATATTTACTACTTCGAAACTAGTTGCCTTCTTTGAATTTTTTAATTGAAAATTTCAAAAGCTGCATGCTCCCACATTTTACAAGTTTCAAGGGAGTGATATAAAACTTTTTAAGGTTGTCGGGTTCGGATTTCAGGGATATCCCAAATTCAGAGTCATGAGATAACAGGTTTGCTTAAAATCTGCAATCATTATTTAGAAAGGCTACAAGTTTCGGACTAATTGGTGTAGTCTTTAATGGGACTGAAGAGCACTTAGCGGGACGCGCTCTATGGACTGCTTACATCAAACTTACGGGGGACGCAAAAGAAGACCTCATAGCTTCTTGAAATCCACAATGACTAATTAGAATGACAATCTTACTCACGTTTATAGTCTTTTATCGGACCGGAGACTAGTGGGCGGGATTGTCTGTATGAACAAGATTGAGGGACCATATTCATATGAGTTCTCAAAGTGTGTGTACTATTTCGTCCAACGAACGGGGGCTGCTTTAATAAAGCGGGCGACTTACAACTTTCCCGTTCTAAAAGGGTGTATAGCGTAGTAAGTGCCAGACATTGTGGTCGACTGTTAAATTGTACATTCAACATCTTTCTTTTCCGTATTTTGCTTAGGTAAACCTAACAAAAGAGTTAAAATATCATTTACTTTTTTCTTTTATTCGAGGTCAATTTTTTTCTCCTGAGAATGCACAATATATATTTCTCGTGCTTTCAGGTGAACTTCAGGTCAGTCTACGGAGCCGAGAAGTCGTCCAGGAAGGTTTAGAAGACGAGTTGGAAAAGACAAGGAGGGAACTGAGAGACACCGTGAAGGAACTGAAGCAGCGCGAGGAGAAGCTACAGCTGGAGTTGGACCGTGGCAAATACGAGAAGGAGACACTGCAGAAGGACGTGGACAGCCAGAGGTACTGATACTTACCGAGGACTAGCTGCATGGTTGATTGGGTGTCTGAGAACAACACAGTCAGCATTTATATATACAGACAAATGAATAGAACTTGTAAAAATAAACTTTTGTGTAGCTGGTAATCAAGAGGGGGATGCGGTAGGCATACATTATTGATATAAAAGCATTTTAAATAATTATTAGCGGGTGGCAACTAATGACCACTAAACAGATAAAAGCTTTTTTATCCAGGTCTTTGAAGCATTGTTATGCGATTGCCTCAACGGAATAAATCGCAAATGTGACCAGTACATAAGGGGTATCATCAAATATATCTTATGGTAATATATATATATATATATATATATATATATATATATATATATATATATATTTATATATATATATATATATATATATATATATATATATATATATATTTATTTATTTATATATATATATATATATATATATATATATATATATATATATATATATATATATATATATATTGGGACCAATGAGACAGTCGCATGTGTAATATTCCAAAGACTTGGCGAGAGCAATCCTGGCTCAAAATCTCCCCTCGATAGGACACTGATTCATCATAAGTGCACCATTCATAAAGTCAGTCTAAGATGTTTTCTTCACGGGTTTTTCTTCGTTTCGAATATCCAAGAAAATCTGAAAAGAAGGAAAAAAAGATTTAATTTCATCGAATATCAACATGAAAGATATCAGATGTTTCTTTCTCGGTGATTTGCTTATGTATACACCCAAGGCATAGCCAGTGTTTGATGAATAACGCGAAAAGCAGTATGGGTACATTGCGATAATTTTAAGCGGAAATTGTAATTTGAATAAGAAAAAGGAGGTAAAGAATGTGTAGACTTTATGAAGGGTAGATTTGGATTACGGTAACTTATCTCTATCAACTACTTGTGTTGGCTCGCCGATCTCTATGGTTTCCCCTCGACATATTGAGAAGATATATCTAATAAATTATACCAGTTATTTCATTTATCATAAATCTGTATTATGTATAACTGAAAATAGTTATGAACGAAAGTTTTAAAAAAATGACAAACACGGTTAATTAAATTCACTAATAATAAGGAAAATACTTTGGCTACTGTGTTGTAGCTCAGTCTTGCATGGACGGCAGCCGAGGTGAGATGAGTCGTTCGGACAAAAATAAATAAATAAATAAATAAATATATATATATATATATATATATATATATATATATATATATATATATATATATATATATATATATATATATATACATATATATATATATATATATATATATATATATATATATATATATATATATATACATATATATATATATATATATATATATATATATATATATATATATATATATATATATATATATATTGATTGTTGGGAAAGCCTCCAGGAAATATTTCATACTCGCCGATAATAGCTGTAGGATAGAGGTGGTCTACGGTTGTGTTTTTTTTTGGGGGGGGGGCGTGTGTACGTCCCTGAAATATCACAAAATTGTGACTAATTTTTACTCCTTTGAAATCTTTCAGAATTATAAAATAAGCAATACATTTACTACGGAGACATGACAAAAATATTCTGTTGTTATAACTCATGTATTTTCCTCTCTCTCCCTTTCTCATTCCCCTATTTTTCCTCTTTAAGTAAAAGTTGAGGCTATCCTCCCTACTGGTATGGGAAAATCCTGAAATGTGCTGTAAACCTTTTTTCCTAACTCATCTCTCACATTTTTTCCTAGGGCCCGTTTGAGCGCCGCCGAGGAGCAGCTGTCGCAGCTGACGAGGCAGACCGGCACCAGCTCGTCGGACCAGTCCCGTCGCATGGCTGAGCTGAACGCCGAGAAGGAGGACGCCGAGAGGAGGGCCCGGGCGGCCGAGGAGGCCCTCGAGAAGAAGACGCAGCGGCTGAGGGACACACAGGAGAAGCTGAACGCCACCGCCGCACTCAAGGAGGACATGGCGAGATCCAACAGAATCCTCGCGTCGCAGAAGGCGGACCTCGAGAAGGAGGTGGGTGACATATATATATATATATATATATATATATATATATATATATATATATATATATATATATATATATATATATATATATATATATATATATACATATATATATATATATATACATATATATATATATACATATATATATATATATATATACATATATATATATATATATATATATATATATATATATATATATATATACATATATATATATATATACATATATATATATATATATATACATATATATATATATATATATATATATATATATATATATATATATATACAAATATATATATATACATATATATATATATATATATATATATATATATATATATATATATATATATATATATATATATAACAATAATAAATCGTTTATCCGGACTAACTGGAACCATGGGAAATTCGGACAATCCGGGTAATATGGGTAATAAGCAAAACACAATCCTTAACCCAGCAGACATACCGTTTATTACGATAAAAAACTATGTTTTGTAAAAAAAATTACATACTATTGTTTACAAGACATAAAAATTATAGAAATAACTTTTCTGAGTCAATCCACGTCAACGCCCTGTGACACTCTAGTAAAATTTTCTTAAACTCCACGAAAAGCATTTTATTTCCATAATTTATTGTGCAATTTATGAAGGAACTGCACTTTTAATCAAACTAAAAAGCGAATATTTGGCGTACTTGTAGTTGTGCTCTTGCTGTCATAGCTAAAAATTATTATCTAATGTGAACATTAGATAATAATCAGTCGGGCGAAGTCGGTGTTCATCCAAGAAAGCACTGAAGAAATTTAGGAGAGAAAGACACGCATGGAGCCATAGAAGAAATAGGCAAATCCAGAGTCGTATTTTATTCAACTGGACAACTGGAAGCATTACGATGGCACTAGTTGTAGTGGCCAGCGGACTTGACCGGAAACGAACATAATATCTAAGATTCTGCAGTAGCTACATGCAAAGAAGTGGAGCGGCCATACATAATCAGTGGAGATGGAGCGTCCACAGGACTTGCCCGGCGTCTATGCAACAAGACGGGTGCGCGCAAAGACAGCAGCTTACATGTTTACATGCCAACGTTAAGAGAGTGAAAAGGGAAAAGTCTTCCGTTCAAACTAATATGAAATGACTGTTTCCTAATCTTGCCAGTTGGGGGCCGAAATTACTTATTATTTAATTGGCCGAATTCCGTCCCGTGATGTTCAAGCGTCCACGTCGTGGTTCTCCAGGGGATTAACTAATTGCTAGATCACGCGATGATCTGCGTTTTACCAAAAAGAAGAATTTGAAAACAGGACTTATTTATTATATACAAATTTAATGAGGCCTTCGGGCTCGGGAAAGATATGGTGAGGTTATGGAGTTTAGATATTTCAAATGCCTGCTTAATGATCTGCAAGGCCAATATAAATTATAACTCACACCATTTGTAGGTTGAAATTTTGGAAGAGGAGTTGTACTTTATTAAAAAGAGAATATGCTTTAAAAGTAATTTGGGAAGACGCGTTTTCTTGTTACATATATATATATATATATATATATATATATATATATATATATATATATATATATATATACATTCACGACTGTCTTTCCCGTTTAAGCGATATTAATCCAATCTTTTTCCACAACAGGTTGAAGAGCACCGCAGCCTGCTAGCGAAAGCCGAAGCCCGCGCAGCCGAACTGAGGGGGCAAGTGGACAAGACGGACAGAGATCTGACCTCCTTGAGGAAGGAATGCAACCAACTAAGGAACGAGGTGAGGCTGTTTCGATTATTATTCCTTAACTGAGATCCTGTTTGTAATTTACAGGCTGTCACTTTTTTTGCCTTCTTGTGTGAGTCTGTTGTGGTCGTAGACAGCGAAAAAAACATATGGAGTATTTACAAATACATTATTTATCTTAATTGGTAATATAATCATACTGAAATTAATAAATAAAAGGTCTACGTACCTAAATATTTTTAAAAAAGTCCAACATTTATAAAAATAAGGATTAGATCTACTCTTAAGCAGGCCTGACATCGGAAAGTGAAATGGGTCAGACAGAACATATATATTTATAAAACGCGTAGATATGCGGCACAAAAATCGACGATATTTCTACACTCCGAATGACAACGGCTGCAACTACCGGATATAAACATTAGCGGCCGTCCGAAATTTACAACCGCGTGTATGTAGTGACTCGACGATAGCACGTAATTTGGTACAATTCAATTGCTGTATTTTACTCGTGAATAATTTTAATTTATTCATTTGATATGATTAAGTGGGGATATCTGAATTGTGAACAATAGTACATAGAATAGTAAATACAGAGAGTGATGTAATCTACACTATAGTACTTGCTGAATTGTTACTCCATTTTTTTAAGTGAAACTTTTCCCCAACAATATCTTATTTCATGTAATTATAAAGTGTAGATATCTTAATTTTGAAAAATTGTACATACAGAGAGGGATGTAATTTTTAAAATTATTGGTGTTGGGTTTCTCAGTCTTATCTTTAACTCTGTTCTGAAGTAATGGAAATTCACATTTTTTAATCACGATGATTTAGAATCGGACTTATAGTGAAATTAGCAATGATTATGAATTTTTTGGCTGAGCTTCCACTACCCCTTAACAACGTATATTTATGATGACAGGTAAAGGTAACATTCCTTACATATGTTACTTTCAGTTGAGTTGTTTTGCAAAAGAAAATATATAACTAAAAGTGACCATGCTGGTCGCGCAGCGACTAGTTTCCTTATATTCCTTTACAGACACCTAACGAACCAGTCGTTCTAATATCGGTCCTGTTCTCACACCAAAGCGACTAATAACGATTAATGCATCTATCGATCTATAATAACGATAAATGCATCTATCGTTATAAAAATATTTACATGGAACTTTTAGTTCCTTTATAACTCCGACAGAGGACTGGACCTAAATCGGATGGGTGATAAAACTATCTTTAAAAGTTACAATGTGGAGACGCTACTCAAGAGAACACAAAATGACTATGGCCAGTCCGATTTCTTTTCGGTAAACGGACTCGATGGATAAATGTTTCGTTTATTCATATAGATTATTTGAAACACGCGAGTAATCATACATGCGTCTCTCTCTGCTGTACAGCTGACCTTACATGATAAGTTTGCTGACAATTTTCGGACATGACAAACACCTCTCTTTCCGCGATACATTTCCATTTCGTGTTTTTTTTTCCTTTTTGTTTTCGAAGGGTTTAGACTGACTCCTCTTCTTTCCTCCTACAGCTAGAGGACGAACGTGGCCGCATGAAGCAGAGCGCTGACCAGCGCCAGAACGAGTTCAGCCTCAGCTGGAGCAGGGAGCGGGAGGACCTGAGGAGGAACTGCAATGAGCTGAGGAACAGGATTGAGCAGCTGCAGCACCAGATCACCGAGAACGAGAAGATATACATCGAGAAGGTAACGCACGTATAGACTAACTAGATAGTTATACAACGCACCCTCACCAGCGAGTTGGTGCGATATCCCCACAGAAACTTTATACAGTGGTACCTCGACTTACGAGTTTAATTCGTTCCATGTCGGAGCTCGTAACTCGAAATACTCGTATCTCGAATCAATTTTCCCCATTGAAATGAATGGAAATGGGATTAATTCGTTCCGAGCTCCCCGAAAACACCGTAATTTTTTGTTGCATGTTTTTAAATAAGAAAAATGTGTTTATAAACGACGAACGTTGTATAAAACCGCAATACAATAGAATGTACTGCAAAAAATTTGTTTTATTAAGTGTATTGTACAACATTTACCTTGGAGATCCGACTTGAAGATTCTGATGGAAGTCGAGGAGAAAGGCTGAACTGAAAAATTAAATGTTATTCGTAGATTATTAACCTTTTCGCCCCGCTTTCCTCACTTTCGCTTTTATTACCAGATACTCTCTTAAAGTGAACGAGTGAGACATGGAAGCTTGGCGATTGTTGCATTGTTCACTATGGCTGTAATGTCCAGATTCTTCTTTCTGAGAATCCGAAGAACGTTTTCTCAGAATCCGTAGAAGGTGGAGAGCTTGCGATCATAGGACCAAGGTCATCCCATCCCCTAGACCCCATGGAGAGTTCCAGTGTGGGGGTGGGAGTTGAAGCTATCTCTCTGCGACAGAGGTTGGACGCCGTTCGGTTTCAGAGGGCGACTCAAGTTTGGGCAGAGCAAGCTGCCCCGGTTGGTAATTGTTGAGTGTTAATCTCTCGGTTTGAGACTGGATAGGAGTCTCAGAATAATATGTATACAATTGTATAATAATTGTACATAAAGGTTGTAAATATTATATGCTTCTTGTGTTCTCATTTGATGAGCACGTAACATGGCATTCGCTGCTCAAACTAGCGGTGGGATATCTGAAGCTTGCTCGTAACCCGAATTTCAGCTCGTAACTCGAAGCAAAAAATCTACCGAGAGAATGCTCGTATCTCGAAAAACTCGTAAGTCGAGATACTCGTAAGTCGAGGTACCACTGTATATGTATGTGTGTGTGTGTGTGTGCATACATACGACTGCGAATCTTACCAAGGGCGATAAAATCGGTTTCACCGTATCACCTACCCATCGTATGTGTCAGGCATTGGTATAGAGAACCTCTGGAGAGTTGGTCTTTGACTGATCTGCCACTCAATCAGGTTCCATTTTTCGGAATTTCGCCACCAGCCCGTGGACACAGTCCTAAGTGTAATGAAGAGGGTCTGTCGCAGTCTTTTCCAACTCTGTGCTAACCTTTAAGATAAATAGGTATTAAAGTGACGGGTTGTAAAAGTTGTAAAATGTATAGATATCTGAAAACTAAAGAAGAATCGTAAGAAACTCAAAGCTAATTGTAAAACCTAAAGAACGAGCAATGCAGTGGTTACCCTATGTGATGTATATTGTCTTGACATCTTATTTTGACTATTCCCAAAGGATAAACCAAAGAATGTTAGAGAGAAAAGAAAAGAGACAAATCAACAGATTTAAGGAAAGGAGTTTCTAATACTTTATCGACTCAGTAGACATTCACTCACATTCACGACCGATTTTGAAAAGCTCCTGGGAATCGATGCGGATAAGTCCTGTTTCGAACCTCTTGTTTTTAAACGTCATAATCTCATTCCACAAAGAGAAATGTTACGACAAATATGCATTCTGTTTTCGAATATTTTGCATTCACTACACTTACGGATTCCTATTTCTACATCACGAGCGATCTCTGTATACATTAATAATCTCTTAACAACTCTCTGAGACACTTTCTGAATGCAAAATCAAAAATCTAAACCTCAGTAGAGATTTTAACTAAAAGTTTTCTAAAATAATATTTAAAAAAATCTGAAATCTAATTCTAAATCTTGATTACGACTAAAAGCTCTGTAAAATAATCTTTGAAATTAAGAATAAATAAAATCTAAATCTAAATCTTAATTTTGACTAAAAAACTTATATATCTTTCATCTAACTTTAAAATCATTCTTCTCTGAAATCTTCGCGAAAAAAAAAGAAAAAATGAATCCTAAATGTAAATCTAAACGTTGATTTGGCTGAAATCTGTCTAAAGTAATAATTACTTAGAAATTTCCTCTTTGAGTAATTATTATTTAAAGAGAAAATTTTAAACGTAGATGTCGGTCTTGATCTTGACTAAAAAGTTCTAAAAAATAATCACTTTAAAACAACAGTCCTAAATTTAAAACAAAATAACGATTTTGTCTAAAAGACATCTAAAATAATGTCCAAGAAAAAAACCTTAAAGTTCAATCGAAATATTTATCAACAAAATCATTTCTGTGCATGTCTCTCTCTCTCTCTCTCTCTCTCTATATATATATATATATATATATATATATATATATATATATATATATATATATATATATGTGTGTGTGTGTGTGTGTGTGTGTGTGTGTGTGTGTGTGTTTGTGTTTGTTTGTGTGTGTATGTATATACAGTGGCATCTCGATCGATCGTTCCCCGAATCATCGTTTTCCCGTATTTATCGTTCAGTTGAGTCGGTCCCTTGAAAAACGATAGATCGAGATTCCACTGTATACATATACATACATACATACATATATATATATATATATTATATTTATATATAAATAATCTCTGTATTCGTTAAACTGTTTTTCCTTCCAGGAGTCTCGCATGCGAGAGGATTTCAAGCGTAAGAAGGAATCTGCTGTCCGAGAGGCCAGGGAAAAAGGAGAGGCAGCCCTAGAACTCGTGAAGGAGGAAGAAAAGATCCTCAGGAACAAAATCCAGGAACTCACAGACAAGTTGGAAAAGGTAAATTGCTGCTAGTCGAGAGCATCCTCAGTAAATACCAATCATTCGCCGTCTATCTTTGCATATAGGGCAAGGCCGGATTAAGACATCGTAAGTGCCCGAGCTTCTCTTGAGAAAGTCCGCCTGCATTCTATTGGAACACTCTCAGTTCGTTTCAAATCCTTAAAAGGATGTTTTGTTGTAACAACCTTTTTTCAAAGTGCTTGGAGAGCGGCAAAGTTGTAGTTGATTGAGCGTGAACCAGGGTGCACCACGAGGCCTGCTACACTACACCGGTGCCCTGCACTTTTGAATTTCAAGTCTCTTGTTTGGAAGTATTGGGGAGCCCGTAGTCTAATGGCCTAGTGGCCAAATGACCGGCATTTCTAAAATAAATAAATAGTTCCTGTTCTACAGGTACTATGAGACCCCCAGTCATATCGGATTGAGCATAAGTAACTTGTCAAATGTTCCTTTTAGAATAGGTAATACGTCTTTATATTTTCTCATTTTTATAGATATGTAATTATGTACAGTGTGACTCTGTCATCTATCGTTTTTGTTTCTGTTGATATTGTTATTTGTTGACCCCACCACCATTGCGACTTCTCTGGACACCGAAGAGACAAATAATAGCTAGTGTCTCAAGCGATCTTTGCATCAGTCTGTATTTTCAGAAATAGAAAAAGAAAAAAAAATTGATGAAGAAAGTAAATTTATTTGCACGAGTGTAACAGCAATTAAAATTTAAACACTCACTTTGTGTCATTTCTTGGTAACAAATTTCTCTAAAATATTGCTGAATTGTAAGTCCTTTAGATGATCCTTCACAATTGCCATAAGAGCAAGTCTGTTGAGTCTTTCTTGTGACTTTGTCGATCTTTAAGCGTGTTTCATGTGTTTCATCTTAGAAAGAATCTCCTTCCTCCAGTCGTATTAGTCATCATCAAGTACATGTAAATCTGCAAAGCTATTTCAGCATTAGGGAAGGAATAACTTAGTCCATTGAGAGCTACAAGGTTATAGGCCTCAGAAGCTTTTAGAGAATCGAGTTTTCACCTGAATTCATTTTCGAATTTTCCTCTTTCGTCTCGAGGTCCCCGAGTGACCGAGGCTCCTGGGCTGCACACCTTAAAGCCCATGACTTAATCCGGTCTAGATACAGGGTATACCTTAATGGCACCTGACAGAATTCCCGAAATATAGGTTAAATCTGAATCATTCTTCTACATGTTACAAAGTGGTAAAATCCATTTCCTGTAATATTTTTAATAATGATCGACATTTAATTGCTAAAATGTATGACTATGTACATATAGTATATGTTATGCTATATTATTATTTTTCTTGGTGACCCAACATTTTTTTTTTCTAAATTTTTATATTTACCCATAGGCGAACTCTATGTTGGAAATGACCCGTCAGAGAATTGACAGCTTGTGAATAAACAGGAAAACCAACGTAAATAAAGCACAAATAGCAATAAGGTGCAATTTTGCATACGGCCGTTTCGAAGCTGCAAAGGAGCTTCTTCATCATTGCAAAGAACTTAGTGGCAGCTCAAAAAGCCGAAAACTAAGCCACTAAGGCTTAGTTTTCGGCTGCCACTAAGTTCTTTGCACTGATGAGGAAGCTCCTTTGCAGCTTCGGAACGGCCGTATGCAAAATTACACCTTATTGCTATTTGTACTTTATTTACGTTGGTTTTCTTGTTTATTTCTCGAGCACAAAGGTTTTGTCTTTTCTTTTCAATGACAGCTTGTGGTTTTATGGCGATTACCATAATAATGGAATGTGGGGATGGGAAACTTCCCAATGTTAAGTTTGCCCACAGGGAGAGTCCAAGTTTGGATTGTTAGAGTGAAATGTGAAGTATAATTGTGTAGTTTAATGTTATCTGTTTAGTAGACACTAGGAGCGCCTAGTGTAGGCAAGATCTCTGTGCTCTGGCTCAATGAGAATGAAAACGGTGAACGGGGGGGACGAAGTGTCTAATAGATGTTTTTATGCGTTAAATTGTGTGTGTGTATATATATATATATATGAATATGATTTTTATTTATTTATTTATTTATTTATTGTCTTGTTTCTCCACAGCTGGAGATCTCTATCCGCGAGGCCAACGAGAAGTCTCGTCGTGCGGCGGCCGACCACCGTCGCGAGCGTGAGGAGTGGCAGACGGAGCGCGACGGGCTTGAGTCTGAGGTGCGGTCTGAGGTGAAGCGTCGCGAGAAGACGGAGCGCGACTGCGAGCAGCAGCTGAAGCAGAAGGAGGAAGATGTGATGCTGAGCAAGGAGCGCGTCGTTGCCATGGAACGCGAGGTGAAGCGCACGCAGATGCAGCTGGACGAGGTCGAGGAGATGAGGAAGAAGGTGAAGCTCATGGAGCAGGACGCAGACAAACTCAGGGACGAGTACGACCACCTCACGGGAAGGGTGAGGATCTCCATCTTTGCTTTTTTTTCATGTAACTATTGAAGTTAAGCAAAAGATGACAGCTTCCTAAAATGTACCATAAAAATTGAGAATGGTGACTAGTTTAGAACATTTTCTTTTAATAAAATACGGTGGTACTTGTCCTGAGACATTCGAACAAATACGTGCGGAAATTGTCGAGCACTTCTTATCTGGAAGCACCATACAGTTGAGTCAACATTACTACCTTGTGCCACCTGAATTTTAATAGAGCAACACCATGGGGGACATCTGGAGGACTCGTTCCTTCCCCTATCCCGCTGACCAAATGGAAGGATATTTTAGTCTACGGATTTAGCATGCCCATATCCGGCCTAGACGCGGAGGCATTTACTGGCGCTCGTCAGGATTCGAACTCAGCACCCTCCGTCCGAAACCCAACGAGCTACCTCTAGGCTGCCTCGAACCCTTTAATTTAGCACTAGCAAATAAAGTTCTTAATCCGACCGCAGAATGTTAGATTTGATCATCATTATTGATGATTCACAAATGCTTCACGTGAAACCTGTACAGTAGGCAAAACATGAACAAACTGCCTCTTGGAATTCACATTCACAATAGAGAGCGACAGCCAGTTTTGAACATGCGAATTTCGTTCATAATCAGGCCGGAGATCAGATTCGGCGGGATAGTCTCGACGTACTTTTCGCAAATACTTTTCATTGTGAGAGCACCATGTAGGTAAATCAGTATAGGTCTTTATGAAAACAGGTCTAAGCCTTATTCGGGTCTAAGATTATGACTCAAAGTTTATAGTCACAGAAGTATAAACTTAGAGTCATAATCCCGTATTCCCAAATAAGTCTAAGCCTTATTCGGGAATTGAACTCTAGCCCACCGTCTGGAAGTGCACGACACTAACCATTGTCGTACTCTTAAACTATGGTTTTTAGAAGTGAGCGTTAATATTTCACATTGTTTCTGGATTCTTTGGGTCAAATCTCACCAAATCAGGAAAACCCCGTTCCTCTGACAAATGATCTCTCGTGTCTCCACTTCTGTCTCCAACCCTCACGAAGGTCTTTTAGAATATTCTGTTCTTTCCAATATTTATGTTGTTGTTTTTTCTTATGCCTCCTAGACGGAATGTATTCCAGAAGAGGTCCATATATGCTTGCGGACTAATTGGTGCGGCTCCGATTTATAATGGCCCCACAAGGGTCGGAGTCCGACTTGGCCAGGTGACACCTCAATTTTGTCCAAGCACCCTCCCCCCTCAGGGGTGACATCTGGGGGGATCATACTCTCCCACCTTAAAGAAGGACTTCTCTGTATACGGATTTAACTTGCCCATATCCGGCCTAGCCACGAATGTATTTAATGGCGCTTGTCGGGATTCGATCCGACAGTACCGAAAGCTGACATGTACCACTAGGCTACTTTTGGCCTCAATATTTATGTAAAAGGGCTAAATTATCTTCCCATTTGTAAATAGTCTATAGCAGGGTTTCCTAGCCTTTTTCCTACATCGACCCCTTTTAAAAGAATAATTTTCTTCATCAACCCCCCTCACTTTTTTCTCTATAATATACAGCATACGACATAATTATAATACTAATAATTGCACATAAAACACTTAAAGATAACAGTTTGACTAAGAATATGAACAAAAAATTAGAAAAAAAGTGGTTCATTAGTTTTACGTTTTATTATTTTTGTACTATTTTCATTTTTAATTTCACAAGTATAAACAAGATTTCAGAAACACAGATTGTAATTGCACAAACATCGCCAAGAGAAAAAACGAAACTGCTTCTGATTGGTTGAATCGGGAGGACCTACGTACTGTTTAAGATCCAGTGGATTTCCCCATTTCTGCCTAGTGTTGATGCACAAATTAAAGACGACGGCGGTATTCGAGATATATACAAAAACGCCATGACATTCGACTTTAGATGCATGGATCACTCCGCCGTATGCAAATCCTTATTTATACATATTAAAACAGATATTATTACCTAATAATTACATTCCTAAAAAATTAAATTAAATTTTAAAACAAAAATATGTATCATAGACCCCCAATAGACCCCTGGAATACTATAGACCCTTTTTTAACTTCCATCGACCCCCAAAGGGTCCACCTAGACCCTGTTGGAAATCTCTGGTCTATAGGGTCGGTCACTGTTGATGTTCCTCAGAACTATAATTATTAGTTTAAAAATAGTCCCCAGTATTTTTTATACGCTTTGTGAATTTTAAAATAAAAACACACCAGACAATTTTTTTTTTAAATTGCAATTTTTATCTGTCCCTTCCCTTTTCTAATGCAAAATTTGACATGATTTCCCTACGTTATTGCCTGTTAATAAAACATCTGCCTCAAACATCTTTCATTCCTGTGTGATTCCGTTAACTGAAATTATTAATGGAATCACACAATCAATATCAGTTATTCTGATAATTTTTCCGTAAATATTAATTTTAAGGTAAATTATTTCATTATTTTTTTCTGTTCAAAATTCGAGCAAGAATGTTTAAAAATATTCCAAGATAAAATGATTAGATTAAGTGTAAAATTCCCTCCCCGTTCAACAGTACGACCAGCTGGAAGACGACTTCGTGAAGACAAAGGCAAAGCTGGTGCATGAAAAGGAACAGGCAGAGAGCGGCCTCGAAAACGTCCGAAGACAGCTCAACGAGGTCACCTTCGAGTTGAACTCCCTCAAAGAGACATACAATTCCAGGCAAGACAACTGGATCAAAGAAAAACTTGAACTTCAGGTTAGTGTACCAAGGATTATTATCCGGTAACTTTAGCTTTTGGTTAATCTATTTATCTCTTTTTACCACGTTTTTATTAACTCGCTTTCTTGTTTGTTTGTGTGTGTGTGTTTGTTTGTCCGGTACAAATCTTGCAATCGATTTTTAACTAACTTCCCGACTAGCTAGACATTTGAAACTTTTAGAATAGCTCAGAACACGATGACAATGCATTATTTTAGTACTTTTAGCCATCTTTAAGCAGGATTGAATTCATTTCCAGTTAATTTTGTTTTGTAGACTGGTGCAGCCATCTATCGGCAGGAACGGAAACGAAAAGTTAAAAGCAAGTTAATTTCCAATTAACTTCATTTTCTTTCAAGTTGATGGGATAATTCATCAAAAAATTTTTTTAAAGTATTTATTAATACATAGAATTGTCAAGTTTATATGATTCCACAGAAAATTTAAAATCATGGTATATAAAAAGGTCTTTTTATCTTGAAATTATTAATGTTTAATTTAGTTATCAGTATCCGATTCACTTCTACGTGTTACTTAATCAAGAAAATGGATATCTAACGATTATTGTCGTTTTAAGAACTCTTTAGGCTTGAAAAAGTCAGTCCATGCATTCTGGTCCAGTCAGTTAACAGAATTCTGACCAGTCACAGTTAGACACATTGTTTTCCGGTCAGTTAACATGTCCAATCAGTTAAGGCTGCTGTATACTAAACCTATTGGATTTGTTCATCGCATTGTTAACCTATGGAGAAAATGTGCCCAAGGATTGCCGACTTGAAGATAAAGATTATTTTTTTTTTAATTGTATGCCGCAATAGAGAAAGTAATTTTACACCTTGGGACATTTTTCGTTTTTTTAAATATAAATAATATTTTAAAATTGAAATTATTCTTTGAAAAAATCTAGTGTGTTTTAAACGCTCCTAAATTCTTTTGGTGGGCGAAATTTATAAAATGAATCCTGTTGCAAAGTGCAGAAAAGTTCAGCTCTCTGAAAATACCATTTTTATTTGATTATGAGCATTTATGTATCTGTAAATAGTAGACAAATTCTCTCTATTGGTTAACATTGAGGTGAACGAATTCAATAGGGTTAGTACACAACAGCCTTAACTCATTGTTGACAGGTACCGAGCTTTCTAGAGTTTACCCACGCTTATGCAGTTGGTGAATCCCAAAAAAGTGTAGGATTTCATTAGATATTTCCATGTTAAATAGTTGTGTCAGATAGTGTTCGTCTAATAAAAATATTATTTTTTTCTGATTCATCATATTTTAACGCGTTTGGTGAATTGTATGAAGATACCTTGCTTGATATCTCGAGGAGATATAATATCAGACAAAGAGTTCATTGCAAAACAATGGAGGAATTATGGCATGACTTATATTCATCCTCGCTGCTGCCTGTCCATTTAGTAGGCTGTGATTCAAATCACGCCTGAAGTTTTGACCAATAATTTGTGATAAAATCGTATCGGAGAGAGTAAAATCAAGCACATACAGGAAAGGCTCAGGTTTACCCTTTCTTTGATCACACGCATTTGAATTTATTTCTTGTTATCAGAAAAATCGTAACTCCTGGTGATGTTATGGAATATTGTAATAACAATGACTACATTTAGTATGTGCTTATACAATACAGTACTTATGCTTATGCAAGAGTCAAATATCTTATGGATGTGCAAAATGACTACCTAAAAGTACAATTAAAAGCAGGAAGGAGCTATAAGAAGGAAAAATAGGTTGTCTAAAATCATAATATCTTCCACCTCTCGCAATCAGATTATAGAGGCTTTTCGACTTTTGACTCCGGTTGTCCTTCCAAAAGCCTGCATCGATTTGGTATTTTTGCTAGTCCGAATTTCCTACTGTGTAAAAGAGACATCGCCATGGATGCAGACTACCTTCTATTCTGTGAAGCCTTAATCGGGGAAAATATCTATAATAGAAACTAAACTGCCAGGGACTTGACGCATCATATTTTCTTTGCTGTTTGTCGTACTTTGTTTTAGTGTTTGCCTTGTTTGTCATGGTTTTCGTATTTTTATTGTATCTTTTTTGTGTTACTGGTCTAATGGGACGATTTTAGGCTCATTAGAGCTTGTGGATGTATATCTAAGCTCCTTGGCGATAAAAAGAAAGTATGTAGTTGCAGAGTTTTGTTTCAGGTGACTGTTAAGCACATTGATTTCATCATCCAATGGCACGGTTTTTTGGTGCTATGTGATGTATTGATATAAGGCAGGGGTGAGAGGGGGTACAATCCTCACTGAACAACATACCGCTGCAGATTACTGGAGAACACTTTTTTTTTCTATGTCGGCGTAAATTACGGATGCAGACTGTACGCAGCTGCGGGCTCTGGGCAGCAAATTACGGTCCTGCAAATCTGAATTTGGGTTTCTGCGCATTTAAAAAATGAATTTACTGTTCCTACGTTACTAGTAAGCTTTGGAAAACTGAGGCACAACACTAGCTTTCCTCCAAAAATGAAGTCTAGATTGCGAGTCTGTCATTTGGTTGTTTCTAGATATTGTTGCAAATGGAACATGTGAACATTCACCGTGAACGTTTACGAAATTTATATGTACACACACACTCACGTAGATATATAACTAAATATCCGCTTCCTTTCTCCTTCTGCTTTCCAGGAAAGAGCGAAAGAACTGGCCAGAAGGTTGGAGAGGCTGAAGAACGTCGAACAGGAGAGGAGGCGTCTCCAGGATCAGGTAGACGAGAAAGACACCCTCATCGAGTCTTACAAGAAGGAGGAGAAGCACCTGAAGGAGGAAAGGGAGAGACTTAGGAAGAGGGTGAGTCACACATCCAAATTCTTTCGTTTCAAAGCAGTGTCCTCTTCTTTCAGATCCTTTGATTTTCTTTTTAAAAAATTAAAAATTAAGTTTTTAATTTTTTATGGCATGCTAATTAAATATGAGATCATCATGTTAGTTAAACAATCATTTATATAGTAGTTTTAGTATTTCGAAATTAAAATAAGTTTGCAACAAAATTGTATGCACCATCAATTTTAGGAATGTCACCCTAATTTCTTTTAACAAATATAATTCATATATAATCTTTCTGTGAGTGAAATATTTATTTCTTTGGAACTTTAACATTGTTTAATTAAAATAAGTTTGTAACAAAACCACATACATTACGAAGCTTAGAAATACTGACCCGATTAATAATTTGGGGAACATTTTAGAACATGTGTACTCTAATACTCTGCTGAAACACCTTTAAATAGATCAAAATATTATGCAGTGTTTAAAAAAGTGATACTATAAGTAATTAAAATTTTCATACTACTTTCACTCCACTAGTTGGAAAAGGAAAATTAAGTCATACCAGTTTCGCATCCTGGGTCTTAACTTGGCAAACTCATTATTCCTCGTTCGTGTAGATAAACATGGATATTACATTTAAGTCCCTTTTAAGTTTAGCCCTTACAAAGAGGAAACCTCCGGAAAACTTTCGAGTATTCTTTGGAGCTTCTAGAATTCCCAGCTCTTTGCCGAGAACAGTCAGCGTTGCCTTTTTTAGACACGTAACGGGCGATGACTGTTAACAGAATCCCTTCTATAAAATTCGAATTACAGACACAGCTATCTGTCCTCTCCGGAACTGAAACGAGCGCATGGCTGGAGACCAGCTCAGCAACTGCCCTACAATCCAATGCAGTTTTTCATTCCTTAATGTTGATAATGCTTTTAATACGTATTTTTATATATCCAGTTACTACAGGACTGCTCGTCGACTTATGGCCGATAGGCTTGAGACCGGCAAAGGTTAAGAAAATAACTCAGTTTGCTGATCCACCACCTTTCCTTCCTCTTTACAGATCGACGACCTGACCAAAGCCATGGATACCAAGGACCGGCCCATCCCGGCCTGGACTCGCTCCGACCTCGGGGACTCGAAGCTGGGCGAGGAGCTGGAGACGACGCGGCGCGAGTACGAGGGCAGGATGACTATGATGTCCGCCGAGATCGCCAGCATGCAGACCCAGATCGGTAACTTGGCCGCCGAGAGGGACAACCTGAAGTCACAGCTGTCGTCCGCCGAGAGAAATGCCGAGGAGATCAGGACAGGATCCCTCAAGAGGGAGAGGGCCAGGCACAGGGAGGAGGTGAGATCATGACTGTGACCGTCATATTTGCGGACACTTTTAAGTTATTTTCAAATACCTCTAATGTGTTTCACAATGAAGGACACGCAATGTCATATGATATTATGTATAATACACACACACACGTTTATATATATATATATATATATATATATATATATATATATATATATATATATATATATATATATATATATATATATATAAGTTTTTTACGTAGTTTTTCGAGTGAATGTGAAATAAGTCATTTTCATTTAAATGCTAAAACAATAGCCGAATTCTGGGGGGAAAAAATATATTCTCTGACAATCACCCTATACACGAACATAAATAAAGTACGCATAGAACCTCGAAACGCAGTATGCAAGGGCGAATTCTTTGACTATGGAATGTCCGATTGGATGGTAGAAATTGATTTCGTTCATCGATGTAGCAGTAAAAGAAAAGCTAATTCCTTCGAAATTCGGGCAAACCTTGGAAGATATTGTAACAGTACAATGGTACATTCAAGATATTTTAGGACTTTTGACAGTTTTGACAAATTAACCACGGTAATTCTGATCCACTTATCAGCAGGATAACATCGGTGACGTAGCCAGCATAACTGGTGTCCGAGTCATGATACCTTTTTGGCTCCCCCTCCCCCGAAAAATTGAAAATTCCCGGAAAATCTTGTTTGTCTTGGGGACCATATGACACCCCTCTGCGAGTGGCGCCCGCGGTATGATAGACCCCTTTGCCCCCCCCCTTCCTCGCTACGCCACTGGATAACATTTAGCTTTACTCGAACTTCCACAACTATCTTCCAGGTATCGATATCTGAACCTAAGCAGTTCAATCTCTCGACGTTACGTCTATCATATACGTTTCGAATAGGATAGAACCCCAATCATAGCATAGAGTACTTAACTCGATCTGGCGCAACTATTGGATAATATCCGTGATGATATCCCTCAATGATATCAAAAGAATCTATGACTCTTTTTCATACCTTGAAACTATTTGCAATCATACCCTCAGGCCTCAACATATCGGTATCTTCCCTTACTTTAGCTGTGTTTTCTTCATAAATGTATACCTTGCTTTAGACATTGTCTTAATTCATCTTTTCCCCATTACGGGCACATTATACACACCCACACACTCGTATATATGGGAGTGTGTATACTGAAGTGTATACATACGAACGCTGACGGTAGCCGTTTCAAAACATCCGTGGTAGGTACAGACTTAAGCGCTAAGAGTATTTTCGGCCACTTCTCAATTCAACCTCGACAGTACTTTAACGAAGGTTTTTCAAAATTTACCACCCACTTTGTCTTTTCTTGCAGGCTGACGCTGCCAGACGCAAGGTGAACGAGCTTCGCTACCAGATGGAAGACCTGCGAGAACAGCTGGACGACTCTATGCTGGAGAACAAGAACCTCAAGCTGCAGATCGAGACAGACAAGAACGGTTTCGAGATTGAGATCGCCGAGCTCAAGTCCAAGATCAACCAGGTGACTTCAACGGACTGTGTGCAAACTGTGGGTCGCGACCTACAAGGGGGGAGGGGGGAATTGGAGGGGGTCACGGATAATTTGAAGTAAATTTATGTCATATTGAATTATTCATTTTTAAAAAAGGATTTAAATTTTCTAAAATTACATATTTTAAATTTTTATTTTTTTATGTGTTAAAAAATTATATGAGATTGTTAAGACACAAGCGTGAGATAAGGTCGTGGAATTAATCTTTTTTTTTTTTTCAGTCACCCCCACCTTTTTTTGCGTAGTCACAATGGCGGATGAAGCGTTTAGAGCCCCCCAAGCGCAATCTAGTTTTGAGGCCCTTTTGTTATAAATACTAATAATAAATATTATTTATTGCTTAAGATATTTCCTCACGGGTGAAAGGAATTTTTATGGGTTAGTTATTAGCGAGTAAAAACTTGTACTACGCTGTCGATCGTTCGACGAACGGCAAATTGCCTAGATGAAGATGATATCTTTGCCTGAGGTTCGCAAAATATATCTCTTAGTGAAACTGTGCTAATTTTCAGAGACCCCCCAAGAGCGCACTTCTTACACATGCACGATGATCTGCCACTGCGTAATCTCATGAATGAACTTGAATAATAAAGGTACGGCGTGACAAAACTAAGTCGCAATTACGAGTAGATGAGGCTGTGGTATTTAGTCGGCTATGATATTTAGACACTTTTAAAATATGTCCTCGTAACTCCCTCTTCCGCCTTCATGATAATTATTAAGTCTGTGTAATGACCCTACTGGATTCGCTCACCTCAATGTTAACCTATGGAGAAAATGTGTCTACTATTTACAGCGACATGAATGCTGATAATCCAATAAAAATGCTATTTTTCAGATAGCCTGATTTAGTACCTTGCAACAGAATTCATTTTATAAACTTCGCCCACCAAAGGAATTTAGGAGAGAATAAAACACACCATACCAGATTTTTTTCCCCGAATAATTTAAATTAAAAAATATTATTTGCGTTTAAAGAAAAAGAAAATGCCTCAAGGTATAAAATTTCTTTCTCTATTACGGAGTACAATTTTTTTTACGAAAATCTTTATATCCAAGTTTGCAATCCTTGGACACATTTTCTTCATAGGTTAACATTGAGGTGAGTGAATCCAGCAGGGTTAGCACACAGCAGCCTTAATTTACGCTTCTTTTAGTTAACTTATATTTATTTCTCTACTTTCGTCAACTTAGCCATTGGGAATAAACTAAAAATATATATGTATATTTCTTTCGTACAGCTGGAGGAGCAGAAGATCCTAGAGTCGACCCGAGGTCAGTCTCGCAACATCGCCAAGACACGGCTGGAACTCACTTGGGAGAAGGAGCGCGGGGAGCTGCAGCACCTGCTGGGGGACACCCAGAAGATGGTGTCGGACCTCAAGGTCCGTGTGCAACAGCTGGAGGTGGACCGAGAGAAGGAAAAGCAGGCGATGCGCAAGCAGCTGCTCGACATGAGGAGCTCGACCGAAAAGGAACGACAGGACAGCAGGAGGAAGATGAGCGAGGTAACGTCTCGCGGCGCAAATTCCGTACACCTAGTGGATATGGGAAGGAGTTTACAGGGGGTTGTCAAAATAATGAAAACGCTGACAAGGTTCATTCTACAGAATTTCATTTATAAACAGTGATCTCACCTTTGGCTTGCACATAAGCTTAAATTCGACGTGGGACAGATTGTTCATATCTTTTACATAAGATGATAGAGTTTGAAACTATTCATCACGCAAGATATGCCGATACCCGGATCTGTCATCTCTTTTCCGCCGATGATCCTAATCTAGAGGGATGAGGAAGGGCTGCTTTTAACCCCTTGCCCGTTCTGCTTTTCCTGAAAGTCCAGGGGAAATGCAGATTCAGGGTCATGTACGCCCCCACATTTCTTAAGACGCCAAGACCAAGATAGTTGGCTACTGATATTAGGGTTTGGAAAAATTATGAAGACGTTATTAAGTTTACCTATTTTGTGCGTTAGGATTATATTACTATGAATAGCCTTTAGACGACCACTAAGCTAATCAAAACACTTATGGGAGTTTCTTGAGGGAATAGAATGATTTTGGGACTTATAATGCGACTTATATTGATGCAAATATGGGTGGCATAAACCTAAAACTCGTCTTCTGGGAGACGGTGGGACATCCTAATATATTTGAAGAACAAAATCTTCTCGTTATCATGATGATTTGGAGTTTGGAGATATCTTCCAGTTATACAAGAGACGGAACATGTCGTTGGCGACTTGTTTAAGGTTTTTTCTCTTATCTTCAACATCTTACATGGAATAAATTAGGCAATATTGACGTATAATGAGCGAGAGAAAAATATTAAGCGCTTAATTGCCGCCCACATTGCATGGAGATTAGTGTTGCCAGTTTCCTCCATGTGAGCCTGGTTTTGAACCCATATCAAAGCATTGACGTTGCATTACTGTTCCCTAATAGGAAGCAACGTTCGTTCACCTTCCGTGTGCCCCCATAATAAAGAAGGCCCCAAAATTTTCGCAAAATTTTTTAAGGCCCCAAAATTTTTTAAGGCTTCGGCAACAGGCGTCACCCATGAAATCAGTTCCCAAGACTTATACACAGAGATGCCTTATATAAACGGCTTACAGAAGCGGCTAGATTCTGCTATTTATCTCAATCTAATTAGAAATTGATAACACCACTTAAGATACTCATGTCTTTATTGTTCTTTTAACCTATTTTATTCTGAAAATTCCCCACGGAAAAAGCATTAAATTTGTACTTAGTTGATCGATGATTTAAAAGTAGTTTATTTCATGAATTGCAATAAAAATCTAATGGAGTAAAATGACCCTTTTCCTTGTCTTTTGGGGTGTCATTTTGAAATGCTATTGAGAGAGCCAGTGTAACATGCCAAAGGCAAATTCTAACCACCTGTATCATTTACCCCTTTAAAACATGGGCAAAAAGTCTGCCCATGTTAAATGTTTACAGTTTTCCCCGATCCTTATAGTACATCTGTTCCCAGGCCTACCAAATTGGGGTGGGGTGGGGGAAGATTTGTGTATCATGCCTTGAATCTTCGAAAGAGCAAACTGTTAATTGTATCACATAATTTCAGTTATCTTCATGATATTCAATCCGAGGTTCTATTTCCTCTCTCTCTCTCTCCACAGCTGCACAGCAGTCTCCTAGAAATTCGGGAGTCGCATGCCAAGCTGCGTGGCATGTACGACCGTATGAAGAAGGAGCGGGAGATTCTGTTGAAGGAGCGCGAGGAGTGGCGGCAAAGGCTACAGGTCGCCATGCAGCTGCACGCCAAGATCACAGAAATTGCACAGCACGTAAGTTTCGTGGCTGTGTAGCGTCACGCTTTAGCATAATTTAAGATCATCTCACTCAATGTGCATCCATAGAAAAAGTTTTAAACGCAAATTTTCGCTATCAGTTACCCTTTGCGTATATTACACGAATAAAACCTATATGTTGGGCCAATTAGGATTACGTCGTTTAGCTGCTATAATTCCCTAGATTACACCGTCCAAACCCGAAGATATTCGGCAATTGCAAACTGAAGACCGGCCGCCGCAACAGCAACCCAGCTCAGCCGCTATGAAGTGACAAACTAATCGATCTAGACCTAAGCTCCCTCGGATATTACTTCCCAAACGAGTAGCCACTATACTACCTTCCATTGTCCACCAAATGAACATTTATATCCAAAAATCAACAATTCAATAAAAATGAGTTTACAACTGTTCAGAACAAAGAAACAATATAATAATATTACAATAAATTCCAGTAAGTTCGTATTCTACAATCCAATTATACAATAACTGTTTAGCTGCTATAGGTGGTATCGGTTCCACTTTTACCAGCCAAGAGAAAAAATATCTTTTCGTATTGCAACAGCCTATGGAGGTTTATGTAGACGTCGCATCCGACCTCTTATCGGAATGGTGGATGTTTCTGGGTAAACGGCTCTTTTTGATTCCAGTTCAGGCATGGAGGGAGTGCATAGTTTAGATATCGGATTTTTATACGAAGCGACAGATTGCTTCTCACGCGCATGCGAGGCGAGTGTTAAAAAAAACACAGCAACGTCTGAGGGCAGTATACACTAGTGGACCTGAATCCACAAAGAGGACTACTTCAGTTTAGAATACCAGAATGATATTTATCTACTTTATTACTAAGAGGGTAAAAAGACAAAAACTAAATCTTTGAGTGTGTCCTCTAAATGTGACACAACTATCCAAATGAACCTCCTTAACAACTTATTACTTCGTCGACAAAGCCTGTGAAGTTTGAACCATTTTAAGTCTAAGGGAATATATATATATATATATATATATATTCCCTTCATATATATATTTTATATATATAATATATATATATATATATATATGTCGGAAAAAGGTTTAATTGAAACGTTCCGTCAACTTTTTCCCGACAAATGGTTGTACATAAATGAGGCGAAAGACAAAATTAATGTAGATTGTGACCCATTCATATAAAGTCGAAATGAAGATGCCATGTCCTATGTTTTTTCGGTGTGCTCACTTGGAGAAAAAATAAATTTATTTTTCATGCAGTTTATTTTAGATATGCTTTCTACATACATACATCTATCTGATTTTGTGGATCTGATGTAGTATTGCGCATTTCTTTTAGATTAGGTACTTTATGGTCGTCCAACGACGACACAACGAATTCCTCACTCTTTACCATGGAAAGGAGAATTTCAAGCTTTTATAAAATTTATAGACATTGTTAGTCAGTTGTAGATTTGCACGCAGTTGCTTGACGGTCTTCAATATTCAGTAGCTGGATTGAAGAATGAAAATTGACTAGTTCACACTATAATAAAAGTAAAAATATCATTGAAATGTTATCGTCGGGTAAATTATTTTCCTTTTCAATTAATTATGAAATTAATTATGAAATGATATGGGTCGTCCGACAGAGCAGTTGACTACAGTTGTTTCCTATGGTATCGCACGTAATATCTTTATTTTGCCTTTAACGCATAAATCACACACAATATACTTACACCGATTATGACTACGATCTACGAATAACACACAAATTGTAACACGATATTTTATTATAAATTGTAACATATGATCCATACACACAAATTATAGCACATAATCTATACTCATAAATTATGACACAAAATCTAGCACATCATTGCTCATCATCATGAATTGTAACATAAGATCCATACACACAAATTATAGCACATAATCTATGCTCATAAATTATGACACAAAATCTAGCACATCATTGCTCATCATCATGAATTGTAACATATGATCCATACACACAAATTATAGCACATAATCTATACTCATAAATTATGACACAAAATCTAGTGTATCATTGCTCATCATCATGAATTGTAACATATAATCCATACACACAAATTATAGCACATAATCTATACTCATAAATTATGACACAAAATCTAGCGCATCATTGCTCATCATCTATACACAGGCTTTTATGGTTGCAGGTTTTTGCTGCCATATCGCATTCTGTTTGATACCATACTATTAGAACAAAATATAGTAATCAAAGCGCCGTAAAAGGGCTTAAGGTAGCCTAGTGGAGGCTCGTTGATTTTCAGTTCTGAGGGTGCCCGGATCGAATCTCGACAAGCGCCATTCAATACTCCATGTCTAGGTCGGATATAGGCACGTTAAATCCGCAAACCGGAAAGTCCTTTGAAGTCAATGGATAGGAAAGGTACGGTGCTCCTCAGATGTCGTCTTGGGGGTGCTCTGTCAAAATTGAGGTGGCAACTGGCTAAATTGGACTCCGACCCTTAAAGTGCCATTATAAACTGGAGCCGCACCCCTCGGCCTGCTAGCCTATGTGGACCTGGTCTGGAATTGCTTCCGGCCAGGGGGCATTTGAAACAACAACAACAACAACAACAACGAAACGCAGTTAAAGTCTGGACGCAAGTCGATTTTTACAAAAATACCCAAAATTGAGTCACGTGTATTTTTCAAAACAATATCGCGAGATATCTTGAAAAACAAGCCGTTTAAAATACTTATTCTAGATATAGTACGACAATACTTTCTAGTCAGTTGCATCAAGTAAAATAGAACTAATTATTTTTTTAAATTATGCTATACTGGATTAATTATATTTTCTGTTAATACCTAAAATATAATCACGTGTAATAGAATTAATGAAATTCAGTTAAATGTATTTAATTACCCTAGATACAGTTATAAAAATAAATAAATGAGTAACTAGTATATAAACAATGAGTTGATTCTTTAAATTTAATTATGTTTCAAATTTCAGGTGGAGAAGGTTAGTTCTGAAGTGTCAGCCAATTCCGAAAAACAGAACTTAGCTATTACTCCTGAGTTCAGCTCAACAGTTCAAAAGGTTTGTGCATTTGGAACTTCTGTGCATTTGAGTTTTCTTTCTTTCAATCCAATACTAATATGTTATGTAAAAAAACTGTTTTAGTTTCTAGAAATTTTTTAGTATTTTCAAACAAATTTTAAAATTCCCAAGATATTCTATGCAATTGCTTTTTTATAAGGTTTTGGCCCAAATTTATGTATCCTGGATGGAACATTTAAAATTTTTCTGTTATTGTAATTTTTCAGGTGAAAGACAGCTTCGCTGAATTACTGAAATCGGCGGCCATGCTCAAAGAAGACGAACGATTGAAGAGGACA
This sequence comes from Dolomedes plantarius, assembly GCA_907164885.2. NCBI lineage: Eukaryota > Metazoa > Arthropoda > Arachnida > Araneae > Dolomedidae > Dolomedes > Dolomedes plantarius. Next base: position 156,326,647 of record OU015496.1, on the reverse strand, counting down.
ACTTCTTTCAGGAGGTAACGAGCTAATTATAAGCATGTAAAATTATTAGATACGCTCATGAGTAAGACCACTAAAATTTCTCAGCTTTTTGCACAGCTCAGCCTTGGTCTATTGAGGAGAACGAAAACAAATTTAAATTTTTAGGAGTTTTTGTAAAGTAACTGCAATAATCAAGAATATTTAAACATCTGTACAGCCCTTCAAAAATATAAAATGAATCACGAATCCTGATCGGACTTGAATTTTTCGTCACAGAATCATTCCAGATGAAAAATACTTTATTTCAAAGGTAGAAAACAGTTATCTTTATTTTTTACATAGAATTTAAATAATTATTATTTTTTTGGTTGGGGGGGGGGGGGCTCACCAACTTAAAATATTCCAAAACCTACTTGTTTCATCAATACATTGTAAAGCGATAGTGAATAACTGAGCCTCTGAGGCATAAAATTTCCTTCACTGTCCTGCTTTTTGTAGTAAGAGCACACCTTTTCTAACGGCAAGGCGAAATCCCTATTTCCACCAATGAATGAAACAAGCTATTAAATCGGCACCCAGCTGTTTTTATTACGCATTTGGAAAATTTGATTGCACCTATAACGATAATGAATGTAGTTCATTAAGCTTTACGCTGCTTGAATGAATAATGATTATTTGTTGATTTGAATAGCTACTTTTAATACATTTTGTCGACTCTTCAAGTCTAAATTAATAATGCCCATTCATATTTGATATGATTCCATTTATTAGAATAGCTATTTTCAAGAAGAGGAATTTCTTTTCTGATTTTATAAGAGGGATCCATATGATAATGTTGTCAAGCTTCAAATCTATTCGTTCCAGGGCAGGCCTGCACAACATACGGTCCATGGGCACATGCGGCTCTCCAACACTCACTAAGTGAACTTTTTCTGAAGACGCATAACATTATAAATACTAAAATACGGAATAATATTTTTAGATTTTTAATATTACGGAAGGAATATATAAGCAATAAATATTTATATTTACTAAATTTTTTAAATAATCAATATATACATATTTTTTTGTTGTTAAATAAAAATTCTTTCGCTTTCCCATCTATCCCATTTTCTCGAGGCCCGCAACAGCTTTCCATAAATTTTTATGGCCCTCATCACATTTTGAGTTGTGCAGGCCGGCTCTAGAGCAATGGTTCCTAACCCGTAGAAGTCTGCGGACCACTAAACCAGAAACTGAACCATGTGCGGACCCCCCCCCCTCCACACACGCATACACCGACTTAAGGGGGGGGACCTTCCGGGGGGTATGGGGGTATAGAATATACCTCAGGCAAAAGGGATACAGGATTAACGTATTCACTCTTTGTTTCAACCTTGTTTTCAATCTTTAGAATTAGATAGCCTAAATTTCAGCCTGAAACTGAAGCATATTGATTCATGGTTGATTAAGTAAAACAATTTTTTTAAGCACATTATTTATTATTGCTATTGTACAGTGTACAGTACGACATAACCACAAAGTCTTTAATTTTAATACATAAAAATTACATAAAAATACATCAAAATTAATTCAACACCTGATAGTCATCGGATATATTCGGCCCATCTAGTTCAATGAACATTGCTTTCGAAATCCCCATTTATTTGGCAACTTTTTTATATGTGGTGCCGGACCACTCCCGAGGTTCTCGCGGACCACCGGTTGGGAACCACTGATCTAGAGCATAATTCTTAGTGCCGAAATCCCAAGCAAGTGCTACATACTAATTAATGGAGATTTCTTTGCATGGATGGCCCTTATAAGCGTTTGTAGCGCATAAGGACGCAGTAATACGATTCAGAATTATCCGGATGTCTTGTCCTTTTGCCTTTTTGTCCTATCGTGAAACTTGCACGCATTCGTTCTGTTTTCAATTCCGGATGTTGGCATCACATACCCAGTTTTAATTTTGTACTTGTGTTTGAGCTACGTCGACTCGCCGGGTTTGATGACTTTTCTAAATTAATCCTTTTTGTCGCGCATACTCCTGATTGAAGAAGTTATTTAAGTTGTCGTGGTACAGGCAAGACATAATTTTATACACAGATATCACATGAGTTTTTTTTTTTCCCCGAGTAACATCAAGTGCTGCTCTCTAACTGGCTCGGCTGGACAATGAACGGTTCCTTGGAATCAGGCTAAATTTTTGCATCTCACATTCAAAGTTATCCTTTTTCCCGAAATTTCAAATTTTCAACTTCGAAATTCTCGTTTAGATCCCGTTTCCCCTTTCAATGTGAGGTGAAGGGACACTTTTGTTCATAATACTCCAATAAGCAAAATTTTCCCTTAAAGTGGCCTTTGCTACTTTTCTTAAGGCTCCTTTTTAAGTCTCGGATATATATCCGAGCTGACTCATCAGGCATTTTCTAGCCCTTCTTACCGATGATGTCAAAATTTACCTTAATGATTTTCACTGGAATAGGGACGGTATATGACATATTTATTCCCATCCTGCTTCATCAATCGCTCATCCACACAGCTATTTTGTTGGCTACTTTATTATGGGGCACCATAGAGAAGAACCAACACTGCTCTCTCTGAGGGGACAGCACAGGAACGGTTGTGCCTTAGATGGAATTCGAGCCCTAGACCACTTTTTGAAAGCTTGTGAAGCTAAGCACTATATAATACAGACAACCCATCCTGATTCTAACCACCACACCTACCAAAAAATCGTTAATAATGATTCCCAAAAATTGGTCCGTCCTAGACGTAAGAAATGGGGACTTCAGTTGATGAATAATTTTTTGCAACAGACTTATTTATTCATTCTGAAAATAAAAGTATAAAATAAATTAAGACCTGTCTTTATATATACAGTAAAACTTCTCTAGCCCTCAAAACGCCACTTTTTCCGGGACCATGACTGCCCGCCTTAGAGAAGTTTCACTGTATATATACAATTTCTCTGTATATCTGTCAGTAAACAAACAGGGTATATGTTTGTTAAAGTCGGGAAACACATTAATACATAAATATAAAAAGATTTGTGTATTAGTGTGTTATGTTTTAAAGAAAAGGGGGGAGCAAGGGTTTAATGACAGGATTAGAAGATCAGAACAACGCGATCAAACCAACAAGACGAACAGTACAAAAGCAGAGGAAAAAGTCCAGAAATGATCATGCGTAGTCAAGTTCCCTGGTTCAGGTGAAGCAGTTGCTGTTTTCCTTCATTGTCTATTAAACATCAGGATTAAAAATTCATGAATTTTGTGATGACTTGTTATGGATATAATCTTATACTTGGAACGAGGTCCGTGGCGGCTTTGTGGTACAGCGCGCTGGTTTTCGGTGCTGAGGGTGCTCGGATCGAATCCTGGCGAAGCGCCACTAAAATGCCTCCGTTTGTGTCGTCCTTCATAGGGGGCAATGCTGGTCCGCCTATATGGCGCCCCCATAATAAAATGGCCAGCAAAACTGCGGCGAATTATACTCGAATGTCTTCGCGACAAGTGCCTCCGCATTGAAAAAAAAAATACTTGAAATGATGTACGGCTTTGATGGCGATTGTAATACATCCTATACTGGTTGGCCGAATAATTAAAGGCGGCTCATCTGTTGACCGCTCAGATCTTTTATTCTACCTCTAAGCTATGAGGAATTTTCCTCTTCGTAATTTTCTCATCACTGATTAACAGATCGACATTATGGAATCCTAACAAATGAGTCAATGGTTTTTAAATAATTTGAGTACAAAGGTTGCGTTTTTATAAAAAAAGTTAATTTTTTCAGCAGTTAATTTTTAGCAAGACATTAAATAACTGATACCTATCCTTACAAAATTAAAATTGCTTTTTGAACGAATTTAAACAATTTTTGAAAAACACGCGCACTGTGATGATTAAAAAAGAATTTAAAAGGGAGGCATTTTCTAACTTGTCATAGAAAAATACTTAGAGGAAAATTCCTAATAGCTTAACACGAGAAGGAAACATCTGTGAAGTGAACTGACTTCTAAGACTTGAATAGAGTCGGTCTTATGGTGTACACGGTATCCTGTAGTTTCTTATTCAGTGGCTCTTAGACCCTCCCCTTTTAAACTACGCTTGCAGCCAGCAAGGTGCTGGAGAAAATTGTTGCCCAAGTCACATTCACATGCCACGTTCCTCTTTGACTCAAATGTGTGTGTGTCTCTCTCTAGGGCTGTATCAGCTCAGGACATGAGCTTTCAGAGCAACGATCCCATCCAGCGGTGGGACAAGCCTCAGCGCATCACGAACTATCCAGTGGCTCCACCCAGCATGATCATCCGTCCGCCCCCGAGGCAGAAATCCTTGCAGAGGAAGTCCTTGTCCCTCGACCACACGTTGTCGGGTACGACGCACGAGATGAGACTCAAGATTTGGGAGTCTGAAGGAGAGAGCGTCACCTCCACGCCCGCTGGAAGCATGCTCAGTTTGGGCGGATACGGTTACGAGACGGATTCCTCGCTACCCGATTCTGAATACAGGTGAGTGGATTGTAATCATGACTCGTTACAGGACATTACAGAAAATATTGTGTTAACTACAATACGTGGGCTTAGCCTTCAATTGCAGAGAATTCTGACTATAAACACATTGAAACTTCCACGATCATGATAAAAAAGAACAAAGGAAAGAGATTATATGATGGGAAACCGTGGACGTATCGAGTGTTCAAGGAAATAATAATAAAAACAAAATAAGTTTAAAAAATGAATGGAGCAAGAGCACCAACGAAATTGGGAAAGGTCACGTGTACCAATAAGAGAATAGCAAACTGTGAGAGGAAAATCTATACTAATATATAAAGAGAGAGAGAGTGGATTTTGTATGTGGAGGGTAATCTCTGGAACCACTGCACCTATTTGAAAAATTCTTTCACTATTTGAAAGGTACATTATTCCAGGTGGACATAGGCTATATATTATGTATATCTGATCAGTAGAAAGAAAGTTAAGGGCCTAAATGTTGAGCCGATGCTTCATCTTTACAACTTTCCTTTGTCAACCATAGTCAAATAACCATAGCAACACATCAAACGATATTTTCATTTATTTACAGTAAAACATTTAACATCTGAATTTTCTTTGTCGACCATAGTCAAGTAACCATAGCAACACATCAAACTACATTTTCATTTATTATCAATAAAACATTTAATATTTTAAAGATTCAAGTGAAGGAGGTATTGATAAATACAAAAAGGATTTTTGAAATTGGTGCCATTTTTGGTGCTTTTTTCGTGTTTTTGTGTGCGGACTCTGTAGCGGATAGGCTATGGGGTTGAATCGTATCAAAATTTCTTTTGCCATCACCATCAACAAATCCCAAGGTCAAGCATACAAATATATTGGACTTGACTTACGGGAAGATTGCTTTACTCATTGACAATTATATGTTGGTCTCTCTAGGTCAGGAAATTCGGAGAATCAATTTATTTTAAAATCTCAGAAAAACGAAAAATGTGGTATACCATGAAGTTTTAAAATAAATTATACCTACCTAATATCTACTTATGATAGGTGATTGTTCAACCCGGACAAAGTCGAGACGGGCCGCTAGTGGTAATATAAAACAATCGGATCCTGAGATTGGTTTCAAGAACCAATCAAAGTTCAAGAATGCGACCAAGGAAAATCATGCCTCCCTTGATGTTGAACATAAAGTAGTCTAGACGTGGGTAGGTTTAGTGCTTTAACGATCAGAGCAGAATAATCATGAACACAATGACATAGTCAGAAAAAATTATTCCGGTAGGAGAAGGGGGAGAAAGGGTTTTGTTTAGTTTTTTTAATAGAGGTTAATTCAACTGTTTAGTTAATGTAGTATAAAAATGACTCAGATTTCGAGGCGTTTAATCACTGAATTTTCGTCTAAAGAGGAGCATTCGTACCTCAAGCTAGGTGCTACGGCGCAGGGGGTTATACAAAAGTCCCTGATATAAATGTTCGTAATGTTTTGACTCTTGAATTCTCCTTTTATGGATTACTATATACATTAATTCTACATTCATCATGTTATGCAACAAATGATTGCATATTGAATTTTACAGCAGCACTCTTTTTTAAGAAATTTAATTTTCTCGCTTTTTAAAGAGGGGCAAATTTCGAGGAAAAATCGTTTAGGGAAATGCATCTAAATAAAAACAAATAAATTTTAGTCCGCCAGATCCCATTAATAAGATTCCAGATATTTCATGTCGATGCAGCGTTCACAGCCCGTTTTTATCGCAGCTCCACTTCGAGTCCATTTTCATTACCGCTCGCTTCACTGCAATCAGTTTGACTGATATCCTGTCCGCTTTGCAGGTACGGTGCCATCTCCCAGCAGAGGAGGTACCGTGGCATGACGCCCAGTGGCATGACGACAGACAGCGAGGCCATGTCCTCCAGAGAAGGCAGTCTAGATCCCGGTGGGAGCACGGAGAGTGTGCCACTATCCACGCAGCACAAGGGGTCGTCACTGAAGGACAAACTCAAGCTGCTAAGGTAATCCTCATTTCTAACCAACAGCCAAAAAACTATTGTTTACAAATGCAAAGACATTACTTTTTAAGCCTCTACGAGCTCTCCAGCATTTATATTGCAAATATAAATATTTTTTGCATGATATTGCATGAATTTGCATGATATTGCAAAAACTACTAAGTGCAGAACACACGTCAAACCGTTCGCATGTCATAGGCCAGCGGTTTCCAACCTTTATGCTACTATGCCTCCCTAAAAGAGAAATTTTTTTCTCTCGCCTCCCTAAAAAAAATTTTCCACGCCTCCCTATCTTTTAATAGATATAATAATATAGACACGCTTTAAATAATAATAACTTTATTACAAAAAAAAAGAAAGCTACAATTAACAGAATAATAAGATTTTGCTATAACAATACGAACATGCATATTTATTTTTATATTAAATTACTAATTAAACTACATCTGACGCATCAAAATTTAATGCGAGGTTGGTTGTTGTTTATTGGCACAAAGTTTATCATATCTTGGAGGCAATGTGGAGAGTGTCGCTCGTAACTCTTTTTCGACTATTAACCTGGTTCGATATTTGGTTTTCATTGCAGCCAGTGCCGGAAAGCCCGTTTCGCATAAAAAAGACGTTACAAACGGTAGAAGTACTGGCATTGCTTTGCAATACAAAGATTCATACTCTCCACTAAGATTCACTCAAAATTGAATTATGATTTTATTTTGAAACTTTTGTTTGAGTGAGCTATCGCATGACAGTTCTATCAAATTTTCGTTTTCGATGGTTGTCAACTCAAATTCGTCTATTTATAGATATTACGATTTATTCGTTTATTTATAGATATTATGGTATGAACATTGATTTTTTATTAAAAAGTTTTGGCGCCTCCCCTCGCAATAGCCCGCGCCTCCCCTGGGAGTCACGCCTCCCAGGTTGGAAACCTCGGTCATAGGCTGACAAAAGTCACAAAGAGTCTGGGGAACACTGATTCCAGTGCGGAAGAGATAAGATTGCAAACAATCTTGCCCAGTCATCAGCTTAAAGCCTGCTACAGCAGCTTTTCTTCGGGCATCAAGAACGATGGAAGTGTTCTCGTTAAGGATAGCCCATCCTTTATCTTTAGATGGTTGTAACGACTCATATTGGTTAGTAACTTTGAAGTGTAGTATGTAACTGGTCTCATGTGTCTTCGAAGCACTAAAGCCCCCTTTTTAGCAAGACGGTCTGCATGCTCGTTGCCCTGAATGCCACAACGAGCAGGCACCTATTGAAAAGTTAACTGCCAAAATACTAAACTAAACTAATTTTTCAGCTAAAAAATTGGTTGGTCAATAACCCCTCTAGTGTGATTTTTCCAGTCATTCGATCAATGATATTGAACTAAGAGGCTCTTTTTGTATCTCCATAAACAAGTTCCGTTTATTGCGAAGTTTCAGCAACGGTCATATTCATTTATGTCATATTCATCTCGTAGGCGGACCAAGAGTATCGACGTAGCGAGTGGGAGGAAAATCGGAGCCGAGGATTCCAAGGGCAAAGAGGAGAAGGAGCAGAGCCTCCGATCCAAGATCTCCAAGGTGCTGAAGAAGCCACTGGGGCGGAGCTCCAGCATGGAGCCCCAGATATCAGCCCCCGCCCTGCCGCCCAAGAAAGCCGTGCCGGACGTGGTACCGAGCAGACCGACCGCCGAGGTGAGCCATTAAAATATTAGAACACGTTCCTGTTTTCGAGAATCACCGATTCTGCTTGCTGTGGGATGTAAGACTAATTTTTTGTGCCCATAAAGGCAAAAATATATATGGAACTGACAGAAATACAATTAAATAATCTGCGCATATCTTAAAGTAGCAAATGAAATCGGTGCTTAGAATTTGTCTTAGGCATGTAATACCTAACTGCTAAGGAAGTTAAGTAATGTATCACCTTAATACTAAGTGCTTTTATCTTGTCTATATTTTATAAACAATCACGAAGACTATGCATTTTATAAACATTTTATAAACAATCACGATTTGGCAATTATGAGTTTGAGGCTCATATATTTCGCGATCTTTTAAGTCTTTGGAGAAATTCAGCTCAAAAATCTGAAGGGAAAATCAGAGTCTTCATTTAGACTCTTTTTATACTCGGATTTGCCTCTCCTGAATAAAAATCGATATATATTTATGATTTCTGCAGTCCCATCATATTATTCGTCGCGAACTTCCAAATAGAACTGAGAGGTAAGATAAGTAATTTTAGAATAATATAGTCTAACATTATATTACTTATCTGATGATATTGAAATTATATCGATATCATTCACGCAAATTTCTTCGAAAAGGCTTCCATTTCCCACTAAATAGGCCCTATCCACACCAATAAATCCTTTCATTACTAAGATAGTGTAATTCTATTTTATTGTAAGGACGTTTTAAATACTCTTAATAAAATACTCTTTTTTTTTCCTTTTCAGAAACCTTTGTCTGCGAGTAGAGGGAATTTAAGTAGTAGCCACAGCCACAGGTCTTCTTCGTCCGAACAGGGCAGGAAGTCAAAGCCACCGTCAAAACCTGGAGTGGAGACTCCAGTATGAACTGAACCTAATCGATTCCTTGATACATTCAGAAAGACCTCATATAAACAATAAAATTAACCTTTTACTTCTTGTCTCGAAACTTGATCATTATCCTGGACAGCTTGCCGATTCGAATCAATCAATGGATTTTTTATATTTTTTTCAGAGCAAAATATCTGTTAAAAGAGTAAATTGGACAGTTATCATTTATCCCTCAGAATTTCTGATGTATCAAGTTTACAACAGAGGTGGGGGGGGGGGATGTGGACGGGGGAATCTGATTTTTAAAAAATATATTTGTGTAAAGCGTATTAAGTAACGAGAAAGTCCACAGTTTTCGTTATCATCAGGTGCTTTTCTTGTGCATCATTTGCTTTTGACCAATTTATCCTCACTTTCAAGGTCGTATTAAAGCTCCTGAAAACCCGGCCTGACTCATCAGGGTGCATCTCGTTTCCCACCACGCAAAAAAATAAGAAAATAGTACAAGACGCTATACCTTTGTAGCTTCACTTATCGTCAGTTTAACATAACCGTCGATCTTTTTCCGGTTTTCGAATACGACCCACATTCTCTAATCTAAAACGTTGTAAACATAGATGAAAATATAAAATTCATCTAAAAGTATTTTTCAAGCGAGCTGTGATAACCTTTACATTTATTATTCGAATTTAAGAGGCACATAATTTTAAATTTGCCTCTCCAACCAGCTTTAAAAACTCTGTGAAGTATGTTATAGTCTACAAAACAAACCGTTTGAAGGAGAACGACTTCTCAAAAAGAACTAGATGAAGATCATTTATTTTTTTTTTCTCTGGTTTTTTAAAATTTTTATTTATTTATTTATTTATTTTTGTCGTTCAATGCGGTAGGCACTTGTCTCTGACGATAGGTACTTCTCGGATATTGGCCCATGAAGACCCACGAAGTTTTGCTGCTTTATTATGGGAGCATCATTTAGATGAGCCAGCATTGCTCCCTATGAGAGGGACGGCACGGAAACGATCAGGCCGTCTTCGAGATTTGAACCCAGGCCTACGTGGCGGCTCAGAACGCTAACCACCATACTTTGTGGGCGGCAGATAAAGATATCGACTTCACCGAACTGTGATAGGCAGCAAAATACCTGATGCATCAGCTCTAATTACTACGAGTCTTTGCATATGCATTGACGTCATTATTTGTTATCATTGACGTCATTGAGTCTCAGAATCTCTACTACAACGAACGCGTTGAATAACAAAAAAGTTCGCATAAAGGCTGCGAGCTGTGGAAGTACCTAAGTATACTTATTTCTTTCATAACAAATATTTATAGGAAAAACCCGCTCACTTCGAACAAAATATGTAAATATAATCTGTAATTTTTTTCCTCTTGTTGCGAAAATACTAGATGGAACTCAGATTTTATGTGTAATCAATGAGATTTTTTTCTTTCTCATTGTGACGTCTCTTATCTTGAAGTTATCCCTGGTTGTGAAAATTTCAGCTTAAAGAACGCCCTGATCACGTCACTAATCTACACTCAAGAGCCAAAACATTATGACCACCCCTACATTTTGCAATGAATTCGCCTGGATGACGTGGAAGGCACGTGATCAGGTGGAAGTGGTATTTAACTGCTGCTGGAGAGTCTGAAGAATCATTCTTTCACTTACTTCTGTGTGTGATGGGAAAGGTTGCGGATCTAAGCGAATTTGATAGAGGGCAGATTGTAATGGCTCGAAGGCTCGGAACAAGTATTTCCGAAACTGCACGACTCGTGGGTTGTTCGCGACCTACAGTTGTTAGTACTTATGCAAAGTGGATGAATGACGGTGAAACCAGCAGTAGACGACATGATGTTGGACGTCCACACGCTATCAAAGAAAAAGGTCGTCGGAGACTGTCTTGCATGGTGAAGCAAAACCGGAGCCAGACAGTGGCTCAGTTGACAGCCCAATACAATGCAGGGCCAAGTACAATAGTATCGCAGCACACTGTTCAGCGGACACTGTTGGATATGGGGCTACGCAGCAAACGTCCCACTCGTGTGCCTTTGCTGACCAAGCGTCATCGCCAACTGCGCCTGCGCTGGGCCCGGGAACATCGCGACTGGTCCATGGATCAGTGGGAGAGAGTTGTCTGGTCAGATGAATCACGGTTTGTCATTCATCACGCCGATGGCCGTGTCAGGATAGGCCGTCTTCCAGGCGAACTGTTACTCCCTCAATGTACAGTAGGTCATACACAGGCCGGTGGTGGCGGTATTATGCTTTGGGGGACGTTCTCTTGGGCGTCTCTGGGATCCGTGGTTGTGGTAGAGCAGACCATGAATGCTACAGGGTATCTGAACATCATTGCGAACCAGTTGCACCCTTAGATGGCCTCTGTTTTTCCAGCTGGAAATGGAATGTTCCAACAGGACAACGCCCCGTGTCACAAGGCTAAAATTGTGTTGGAATGGTTCCAGGAACATGATGCTGAATTCCAGTTAATGTCCTAGCCGCCTAACTCACCGGATCTCAATCTGATAGAACACATTTGGGATGTCATGGGACGGCAGCTCAGAGTTCAAAGACCACCAATTCGCAATATCTCGGATTTGCGTGACCGTTGCTTAAACATCTGGTACAATCTGTCTCCGGCCATCTACGAAGGACTTGTGGCATCCATGCCAAGGCGGGTTGAAGCTGTGTTGCGCGCCAAAGGTGGGCCAACTCGTTATTGACAGGTGGTTATAATGTTTTGGCTCTTGAGTGTATATAATAACAGCTGAAGGTAAACGAATGTTAGTTAGTCAGAAGACACGGGGAACGGGCTAATCTCGCGAACCGAGCATTGAAGGATATCGCGACTGGTACCGATGGACGCGGACGGTCGATACGCGTGCACTGGTGCCAGCCTCATCTTTCAAAACGTTAAACTTTTTTAATTATTAAATTAAAACCGCTGAACTCAAAAGAAGCGGACAGCAGAAACAGCTGACATTCTGGGTGGGCCAGCTCCTTTCCGTTTCGCAAATTTCCACTATTTTCATGCATGCAAAATTAAACTTTTCCGCCCACCGTTTAGCGCCCGGGGTATGATAGACCTCCTTGCCCCTCCCTCGCTACGCCACTGGTTCAGCTTTCAAAATATATCAAATATATTTAATTAAAAAATGTTATCATTCTAGAAAAACGTACTTACAAAACTCACTTTTAAAATTTCCCGCTCTGATCGACATAGTATCTTAATGTAATTTAATGCCGAGTTCGAAATTTTTCGAATTATTATTTTACTCACTAAAAATTCGAGCAAGTTCGTAAAATTTGTTTCAAATTAATGAGCAACTAATGAGGATTCTTCCTCCACCAATTTTGAATTCATCAGAGTTGTCTTTCTATTTTTTTAAGCACTTTTTTCCCCCATGAGATTTAATATTTACATTGGCCTATGTTGCCAAAAGAAAAAAATATTAGTTGAGAATGAGTATGAGAGCGAGTCACTTAATAATTGAAATCCAGAATTAATTTCAAAGTACCAGAAATAATTTTAGTTTTAGGAAATGAGAAGTTAAAACCTTTGCAATTTTTTCTAATTGAATGAACTTCTTTTTTGTTTAAAAAGCAAAATTTGAAAACGGAAATTTGAAAGAATTATTTCAAATGCCGAAAACCAAAATTTGAAAAAGAAAATTTTAAATAATTACTTCGTTTTTTAAAAATTCTAATATATATTTAAAAGTGATTAAACAGTTTTCAATCTTTAAGAAATAAAACCATTTCATCTTAAATCGAAAATGCAACACATCGGGTTGCCACTCAGCTAGTCTTACTATTAACAGCTGAAGATAAACAAACGTATGTTTGTTAGTGAGCAGACACGGGGACGGGCTAATCTCGCGAACTGAGCATAGCAGGATATCGCGACTGGTAACGATGGACGCGGACGGACGAGACGCGTGCACTGATACCATCCTCAACTTTCAAAACTTTAAACTTTTTTAATTATTAAATTAAAATGGCCGTATTCAAAAGAAGCGGACAACAGAAACAGCTGTCATTCCGGGTGGGCCAGCTCCTTTCCGTTTAGCAAATTCCCACTATTTTCATGCATTCAAAATTAAACTTTTCCGCCCACCAATCGACAATTTTTTTTATTTCCATGTGTTCTACAACTCTTCATGTTTAAGGATTGCACATTTTTAGAAAGTTAAAAATGTTTTTCACTGCAAACGAAGCTTTTTCCCCAAAGCAGTTTTCCGAATTCCACGAAATCGACAATTTTGATGGACAAATATTTCGGTTTTCTGCACCTATTAATGTCAATTTAATGATTTATCGGCATTTTCTAGATGTTCAGCTTCCAAAATATACCAAATACATTTAATTAAAAAAAATTTATCATTCTAAAAAAGTGTACTTACAAAACTCAATTTTGAAATTTCCCGCGCTGATCGCCATAGTATCTTAATGTAACTTGAATGCCGAGTTCTTAATTTTTCAACTTATTATTTTACTCACTGATAATTCCAGAAAATTCGTGAAATTTGTTTCTAATTAATGAGGAAGTGATGAGGATTCTTCCGCCACCAATTATGAATTCATCAGAACTGTCTTTCTATTTTTTGAAGTATTTTTCCCCCCTTAGATTTAATATTTACATTCGGCCATGTTGCCAAAAGGAAAAATAATTAGTTGAGAACGAGTCATTTAATAATTGAAATCCAGAAATAATTTTAAAGTATCAGAAATAATTTTTGTTTTAGGAAATGAGAAGTTAAAACCTTTAGAATTTTTTTAAATTGAATCAGCCTCTTTTTGTTTAAAAAGCAAAATTTGAAAGCGGAAATTTGAAAGAATTATTTCAAAAGCCAAAAACCGAAATTTGAAAAAGAAAATTTTAAATAATTATTTCGTTTTTTGAAAATTCCAATATACTTTTAAAAGTGATTAAACAGTTTTTAATCTTTAAGAAATGAAACCATTTCATTTTAAATCGAAAAAGCAACACATCGGGTTGCCACTCAGCTAGTGTTTCCATAACCTCCAGATAATATTAAAACTCCGCCTACCACGGTAGGTGCATTGCGTTTCATTTCATCATCGTCTTAGCTATACTATAAAAATAAACACAAAGTATGTTCAATCGCTCTAAAACGGCCGTTATTTTCTGGCTCATTCTTAACGAAAAAGGTCTTCAAAACTGCACCAGCCTTAACTACGATACTATAAGTTACCGCAGATGTTCAGATCATCGTTTTTAACTCATCTATAACCAGGGCCTGACTTAGCCTAATTGGGGCCCGGGGCAAAAACTTCTTTCGGGGCCCCTCTCTGCTTCACTACTTTAGTAATGAAAAACTTAATACTTAATACTAAACTTTCTATTCGATTTGGGGGCCCCCTCTGATGTAGGGGCCCAGGGCAACTGCCCCGTATGCCCCTGCCTTAGTCAGGCTCTGTCTATAACCTGACGAATTGGAACGTGAAATTCATTTTGCGCCAAGCTTTGTTGTCCAGGTTGTATTGTACGCCAATTCCTATCGTTGCAAGTTTTATAGGCAAATAAACTCGCCTTATTTATTCATGTAGCGCGATGATTTTGATAATGTTCATTACTGGTAATGAATAGCTACAAAACACCGAAATTTTGAGCTATTTAATACTTTGTATCTATAATTACAAATCAAGGCAAATATCACGGAGTGTTAGTATTCAGAAATGTATTCCCGGATTCCTGCCAAAGTGTGTCTAAAAGGTAAGGACATATATGCAGCGTTTGTTTTCCACGTCCGAACAATACTGAGAAAACTTCGATATCAGTATTTTTGAATCATTGTTGATAGCTGCTTCAGTGACCATAACTTAGATATATAAAGTAGGTGAGGCATTTTCATTCATCAAGAGACATTCTGGTCTGTTCAAATTTTCTTCAATAGAAAATGGCATACAACACCTTCGCTAGCGGGCTTCGCACACTTCAGTAGAGCACCCAGGATTATTTCTTGGGGGGGGGGGGGGGGGGGGGGGTAGAGGGTAGGGGCCGAGATGTACGGATAAAAATACTTATAATGCAAAATCAGCATTCATAATGCAATTTCTATTTCTTTCGGGGCCCTGCCCCGAGTGCGCCACTGGCGCACTTGGTACAAAAATACCGATTCGCATTTTTTTTAAACCATTGCGGAGGCACTTGTCGTGAAGACTTTCTCCTATAATACACCACAGATTTTCTTGCCAATTTATTATGGGGGCCCCATACAGACGATCCAGCATTACCCCCTATGAAGGGACCACACAAACGGAGGCATTTTAGTGGTGCCACGCCGGGATTCGATCCGAGCCCGATTCGCAAATGTAGGGTATCCATTTCACCAGGTGAAACACAATTACAAAAAAGGGATGACATGATCTACAGTAACCGGTTGTATCATTGTTTGGGTTGCCCCAGTTTTGTCTCTTTGATAGCGCAGACATTTTCGCTAGGAAACAGCCAATTCACGGTTTTGGGACGAACGAACGCGCCTTAACTATTTATTTGTGTACGCCTAACTATAATAGCTGAAAGGGACACAAGTCACCTAATCTGTAAGTCTACTGTAAAATACTCATTGGTGGAATGATATTGCGGAAAACATGAAAACTTGCTTCAAGAGAGAGAAATTCGTTTATAAATGGGCTATACTAAAATAAAATAAAATAAAATAGAGGGTTATGACGAAGAAATTTTGGAAAATTTTCAACTCTGGCCGTGAGAAATTCATTTCAACCATAATTCTACATCTGGAACTGGAAAAAGTTTGATATCACAACAGGGCCAAAGCAACAGCTCAACTAGGTTCGTTCAAAGGCACAAATATTACCAATTGACTATGCGGCTATGTAGGAAAGTCGTATAGTCCGGTGAATGAGTTTTTACTCACCTTACTACAAACTGATTAATATGTGTGCAGTGTCAGCTGAATGAAACTTTTCAGCTTCAGAGTTCATTTCCACCTGCGAAATACAGGGTGTCCCATAAGTCTCCATACAGAGAGGAAAAAATTCTCCTTCTTAG
The DNA here is from genome assembly GCA_907164885.2 of Dolomedes plantarius. NCBI lineage: Eukaryota > Metazoa > Arthropoda > Arachnida > Araneae > Dolomedidae > Dolomedes > Dolomedes plantarius. Next base: position 156,310,605 of record OU015496.1, on the reverse strand, counting down.
AAGCGTTCTTCAGCAGTGGAAGACACGCATTGAAATGTGTTACCGACAAAATGGCAATCATATAGAGCAGTGGTCCCCAACCCCCGGGCCGCCAGCTTAGGGCCACAAGCTCAGGGATCTCATTGATTTAGCGTTCTAGTGAGTTAAAATGTTAAATCCCTTTATATTCATTTTTTGGTGCAACTGTATTTTATCTTGAAGGCATGTTTAAGTACAATTAAATTAAAATTATTAAATCAAAACAATCTAAAATATAAACAATCATCGTCCGCCCCCGCTCCCCTCTCTCATCGGGCCGCGGTAAAATTATCAAACGTTGACCGGTCCGCGACGATAAAAAGGTTGGGGAGTACTGATATAGAGCAAATTATAAAATAAAAATGGTTTATGTCAAGAAAAGTTTATTTTTCCTATGTATGAATATAAAGAAATAAATGTTAGAATTATATATGTATGGAATGTATTATTCTTCCTATGTATGGAGACTTATGGGACACCCTGTATATCGAGAGTCTAGGGCACATTTGCGTGGCATGGTTTGAGGTCCCTTGTTGCATTGGAAGATACAGTATACGCTTCAGTCACTGGCGATAATCTTCATCCAAAGTCAATACGATTTTCTGTTGCACTGCCAACCCACAGACATTTTGGAAAGTGCTTGCTGGTAGTGTTTCACAAATCCAGAGAACAAAAGCGAATGTATAGGTTTTCTTCTGTTGAGGGGTTCGGGATACTAAATTCTCAATAAATGCAGATTTCTATTTTCTTGATCACATACCGATAGTACCGTACTATCCTCGAGAAGTTATCGGTTTAAAAAGGCCAAAAGCGAGCTATACTTACATGTGGGAACTTTTCCGATCGGAAAAGCACTCCTTGCAATGAACGTCTATAGTGTAATTTAAGATGTCCACGTATCAGAATTATCTCATAAAATCTGTATTTACTGCATTGTTTTGTACCATTTCCAAAAAATGATTCCGTGAAGCAAGCGATGACGATATTAATAGTTGGTTTCGTGATCATTTTGCAACACGATGGCAAATCTGACTGGGACCGATTGCGCTGATAGTGACAAATAAAAAATAAAATAAAATGGAAGGCTATTACGAAGAAATTTTGTGAAATTTTCTACTCTGGCCGTGATAAATTCATTTCAACCAAAATTCTACATCTGGGATTGGAAAGAATTTGATATCACAACCGGGCCCAAGTTATAGCCATTTCAAGCAACGGCTCAGTTCGGTGAAAAGTTTACTGAATCAAATGAAGATACTGTATATTAGAGATGAAATTATTCATAATATATTAAATACATGACTCAAGGAAATCTATGAATAAATATTTAAGGGATACTGATAAATATTCCTTTAGACTATTGTAGACACTATTGAAACAAATTTTTGCTGCCCTTCACAAACGCTCGAGGCAAACGTTCTCTTTCTACATTCAAATGGTTAAGAATCATTTATGAAGTTTCATAACTTACAAAATTTGTATCTAATGTTTATGAGAGAATAATGTTTTACAAGATTTTAAAAACGAAAGCATTACTGATAAATCCTCGAAATTCTCTGTCTCTGTCTGAAGGCGGGTCGAGATGGCCTTAATCCACAAAGTTTCGAGTAAATCAAGTAAATTTCAAGTAAAACAGTTCACACTTAAATCAAGAATCCAAGGTGGGAGAGCTAACAAATGTACTTATTTATTTACAATATGTACAAATAAAACTAAATTCAAGAGCAGCGAGTTGCTCGTTATCAGGTGAGAGTCGAAAGTCCGAGTGACAAACTCTAGGACGTTACAAAGTTTCTTCTCTCGCGCGCAAAGCGCCATCTATACGGGTGGGTCCAAACATTCCACCCCCGCGATGAACAGTGGTTCATAAATCTAGTACTACACTGGAATCACTACAATGAAATATGACATTAATATACATGAAAAATTAAAATATATAAAATAAGAACTGGAACAATATACTAAATATTAAACAACGTATTATCACTAATTACTAAGTAAATAAAGAATAAACTGATGTATATGCATATTAAACAAACTTAAATTTCAAATAAAGGTTAAATATGAAAAATGAATAATCATGTTATTGACAAGAAAAAGGTAATATGGAAAGTTTATGAATAGGTCTCTTTAGTTCTCCATTAGCAGTTTTCAATCGTACTACTCGTACATTACCGTCTTTACCAGGATACAGTTCAAGAGTCCTTGCAAGAGACCATTTCAATGGTGGTAGATTATCATCTTTGATCAGCACAAGATCTCCAACAGCTAAATTTGATTTCTTAGTGCACCACTTTGTGCGCTGCTGTAACTGAGTGAGATAGTCTGATGACCACCTTTTCCAAAAACTTTGGAAAATTTGTTGAGTGAGCTTCCATCGTTCGGGTGGAGTTAATTTTGTGGAAGTCAAGTCTGGTTCAGGAATTGAGTTCATCGAAGTCCCGATGATGAAATGTCCAGGAGTTAATGCCGTTAAATCACGAGGGTCATTTGATACAGGAACTAGAGGTCTTGAGTTTAAGCATGCTTCAATTTGCGTTATCAAGGTGAAGAATTCTTCAAAGGTAAGAATTTGTGATCCAACAGTTCTTTTCAGATGGTTTTTCATTTGTTTAATCGCGGCCTCCCACAGACCTCCGAAGTGAGGTGCAGAAGGTGGATTAAAGTTCCATTTAATATTCTCTTCTGCAATGTAGGCATGAAACCTTTCATCAGCCAAAACTTGTGATAGCATTCTTTTTAATTCCTTGTCAGCTCCTACAAAATTTGTTCCTCTGTCAGAAAATAGTTCCAGAGGTTTGCCACGACGAGCTATAAATCTTTTCAGCGAGGCTAAGAAGGCTTCTGAAGATAAGTCGCTAACTACTTCCAAGTGAACAGCCTTTGTGGACATACATATGTAAAGGCAAACATAAATTTTATAAGGTTTAATACCTCGTCCCTTACGAGTCTTGATCATGAATGGACCTGCGAAGTCCAGTCCGACGTATGAAAAAATCTTGTTGGGCTTCACTCGAGCTGGAGGTAAATCTCCCATAATTTGCGTCGCTAAATTTGCCCTGTTTCTGAAACACTTCATGCATTTCCAAACAATTCTTCTAACAACTTCGCGGATGTTAACAATCCAAAATTTTTGTCTTATCGAAGAAATAGTCAGTTGGATTCCACTGTGCAGATATTTTTCGTGGTAATGTTTAATGATTAATTCTGTCACGTAATGTTTTTTGGGAAGTATAATTTGATGTTTTTTATCGTCTGAAATATTAGCATTCCTGAGTCTTCCCCCAACCCGCAATAAATCTTTATCATCAAGAAATGGATTTAAGTTAGTTATTTTGCTGTTGGGGCTTAATATCTTGTCTTTCTTCAAATTCCGAATTTCATCTTTAAACTCTAACTTTTGCACAATTTTCACTATGACATCGGCTGCATCATTTAACTCCTTACTTGTCAAGAAACATGTTGTTTTTACTGATGGGAATTTACAGTTTTGCACAAATCGAAGAATCCAAGCTACAACACGATTTAGTTTAATCCATGTTGAAAATTTAGATAATATTTCTGGTTCATGGTGGTCATCTGTGACAGTGCATATCACAGCCCTTCTTCTTTCTGGAATAATTTCCTCCTCCAAAAGAGGAGTTTCTTGTTCGCATGGCATTTCTTCGGTTGCCAAGTTAGGGCCATTCCACCATAACATATTCCCTTTTAGTTCATGAGCAGAACATCCTCGAGACAGAACATCTGCCGGATTCTCGGATCCTTTACAATGTTTCCAAGCAAAGGGTTCGATAATGTCTTGAATTTCCCGCACTCGATTCGCAACGAATGGCTTCCAAACATCGGCACATCCCTTTATCCAATGTAGGACTATTTGCGAATCGCTAAAACACTTGATGTTATTATTAGGGATTTGAAATAAAGCTTTCAGGTAACGGGCTATTCTCGCAGCAATAACTGCACCTAAAAGTTCCAAGCGTGGCAACGTGATTTTCTTGAGGGGTGCCACTCTACTCTTGGCCATGACGAATGAAGTGGAGCGGCTCGCAGGGTCTCGAAAATAGGCTACAGCTCCATATCCCTTTAGGCTAGCGTCGGAAAATACTAAGAGCTCAATTTTGTCAAAATTTACTTTATGTTCAAAATACCTTCTAGAAATATTCAAATTTTCTAATTCATTGATCTCTTCGAACCATTTTAGAAATCTTTCCGATAAATTTTGTGGTAATTGTTCGTCCCAGTCAATGGCTTGTTGCCACATTTCTTGCAATAAGCATTTAACTCGCATTACGAAGGGCGAGATGTAACCAACAGGATCGTAAATCTTTGCAACAGTTTGCAAAACGTGACGTTTTGTGATGCAGGAATTTGACATTTCTGAAGCTGGTTTCAAGTCTAAGGATATTGTATCGTGATTATTGTTCCAAATGATTCCTAAGATTTTAGATGGGTTTTCCGAATTTTCTTCAATAATTATCCCTTTTTCCTTCCATAACGTTCTTAAGCCAGGGGAATTAGTTTTGAATTTTCTTAAATTCATACCTGCATCTTTCAAGATTTCTGAAGCTTCCGACGACAAATTAAACGCTTCAGTATCCGAACTCGCTCCATGATGCAAGTCGTCGACGTATAAGGATGAGTTTAACATCTCGTAGCATGCAGGGTTACTTTCTGAATATTTTTTAATGTGAAATTTTATCGTAGCAGCTAATATAAAGGGAGAAGAATTGACCCCGAATGGTAAACGGTTCATGTGCATAATTTTGAATGAATCGGGATCGTTATTTCGGAACCAAAGAAATTTTAAGAATTTACGATCTTCCTCGGCAATGCTGATCATTAAGAAGGCCTTTTCAATATCGGCTGAAAATGCGATTTCATATTTTCGAAATTTTAAGATTACGTCTAATAAGTTAGGATTTAAATTGGGGCCAGGCAATAATAATTCATTAAGTGATTTTGAATTTTTTCCTTTGGACGAAGCATCAAAGACTATTCTTACGCGCGTAGTAATTTTATGTGGTCTGATAATAGCTCTATGAGGCATGAAGTAACCAGAATCGAAATTTTCGTTTTTATCTTCCTCCACTATCCTATTTTCTTCTTGATGTTTAATAATACTTTGGTATTCCTGACAAATCTCCTTATCCTTACTTAATTTATCCTTTAAAATGTCAAAACGTCTTTTAGCTGTTGCGAAATTACTGTCTAGTTGTGGTTTAGTGTCTTCAAACAAAAGTTTAGTTTCATATCTACCATCAACAAATTTTAAATTATCATTAAAATATTGTAAGGCGTTTAAGTCTCTTTGAGAAAAACATTCATTTTGATCTTCAACAATCCCGAGCGATTCTAGCTTCCAAAAGGAACTTATGTCAAAATTTTCTTTTTGTACGGACGTGAAAAAGGAATGCAGTTCGGTGTTTTTCCCAGCTGAGTACTTTAATTTACCCATAAACGCATAACCGAATATTGTTGACACTGCGTATAGATCTTTATTTATTTTTTGAATGTTTATCGGCTTAGTATGGACTTCGTAGTAAATGTCCGCTCCTAATAAAATACAAATAGATGCCATAGGCGATTTGTTTTCGTCAACGAAATCTGAAATCAGCAACTGGTTGTTTATTCCCAGTTCAAGTAATTGCTGAGTAGAGATAGATCTAACACTCGCTTGAGTTATGAGGTCTGTGGCGATTACTTCCGCTTTCACGTAGAGTTCAGGGTCAAAGCGGCTTGTGAGTTTCACACTATATACTTCAAATATTTGCTGCGCTGGCTTTTTCGCCCCAAAAGAATATAAACTCAATTTTTCTTTACGAATAAGGGGAAGTTTCAATTCCCGAGCTAGTGATTTAGAAATGAAACTTCGCTCACTACCTGAGTCAAGAAGAATTCTAACCTTTTTAGATTTTATATCTGATTCTGCAATAGCACAACAAGTTTTTAAAATAATACTTTGATTAGTTTCTACCGAATTGCACTGTGATATCGAACTTAGAGTTTGAGTGTCGGGATTCGCGCATTTGGGTACTTCAGGGGGCTTGGCATCTGAAATTTCAGGAGTTTCGGTTCTAGTTCTGGCGTTACAAAATAGTTTACTGTGCTGAAAACTATTACAAATAGCACATGGAGGTATTTTTGCTTTACAATCGGAAATAAGATGTGATTTCAAGTAACATCTATAGCAGCAACCTCGTTTCTTTAAAATTTGTCGTTTTTGTATATCAGGAACGACTTCACAAAAATGGGATTTGTGTTCGTTTGACCAACAAAAAATGCAGCAAGGTTTGGTCATGGTGTTTAATGCGTGTGCAGATTTAAATATCTTTTTAGTACGGAAGTTTTTGTTTGGATTTGCGCTATTGTTTTTATACACAGGTTCATCAGGATTCATATTACAGTTCGAGTTCATTTGCATCACGGTTTCCCTGAATTGCACTTCTGTTTTCAAAAACTGGATAAGCTCAGATATATCAATTTCTTCCCTATTTTTGCGTTGTCTGCTAAACTCTAGCGCTATATCATTAGGTAGTAGTTTTAATAAAATCGGATACAATAAATGCCCGTAAGAGCCAGAAGCAACTCCTAACGACTCCAAACTTCTTATTTGGATTTCAAGCTCATCGTAAAATTTTCGGAATTCTTTTATGTTAGAGGAGTTTCGCAAGGGTTCTAAATTTAACATTTTATTCATTAATGAATTAATGACGACTTCTCTTCTTCCAAATCTGGATTCTAATAATTTTACTGCAGAATCATAATTTTCATTTGTTAAAGAAAATCCGCTAACGCTTTTTAAGGCAGTTCCACCGAGAAACGTTTTTAAATAATTAAACTTGTCTATTTTCGATAATTTCGTGTTGTTGTGGATTGCACTTTCGAATTGTTGCCAAAATTCTAGCCAATGGCTTGAGTCACCGAAAAATTTATCTATGGTAAGCTTAGGCAACTTAACGACATTTGAATCAAAACTCTGAGAATTAAGCGATACATCGCTATTGGTCGGCTCGCTATTATTGTTTATACCCGATGTATTAACTTCATTCGAAGCAATTTCTTTATTTGATAATTCACTTAATTTGTTTTTTAGCTTTCTTTTAAAAGCAATAATTTTAATGTTATATTCATCACAAGAAAGTATTTCTGTTTCGATTTCTTTAACTGTCAAATATTGTTCAATTTCACTATCAATACCTTTCAATTCTTTTGATTTTTCGTCTAATTCATCATACAAGGTTTCGATATCAGTTTTATCAATATCTTCTGCTAATTTAGCAGGAATAGCATTTAACAGTCTAGTTGTTAAGTTCCTCAAAACGGAACGCTTCTTCTTGATTATTTCTAACTTTTCAGCCATTTCGAGTAAATTAGAAACTTCAATAAATCATCAAAGAATATTCAAATATCTCTCACCTGAATCATCTAAAGGTCTGCTGATCCCGGGATTCGTGCAACAATGAAGGCGGGTCGAGATGGCCTTAATCCACAAAGTTTCGAGTAAATCAAGTAAATTTCAAGTAAAACAGTTCACACTTAAATCAAGAATCCAAGGTGGGAGAGCTAACAAATGTACTTATTTATTTACAATATGTACAAATAAAACTAAATTCAAGAGCAGCGAGTTGCTCGTTATCAGGTGAGAGTCGAAAGTCCGAGTGACAAACTCTAGGACGTTACAAAGTTTCTTCTCTCGCGCGCAAAGCGCCATCTATACGGGTGGGTCCAAACACTGTCTCTCTAATGAAAGAAAACTGACACCACCTAGGAACTATGTTTAAACGTAAATTAAGAGTAGAGATTAAAGCATAATTTTAATCATACTGTTGTTGCGCACAGCAAACTTAAGTGAAAATGAAAGCAATACTAATAAATCCTCGAAACTAACTCTCTCTCTCTCTGATGAAAGAAAATTGACACCATCTAGGAACTATGTTTATAATATAATAATATTTAACGTCAGCTAGGAGCAGAGATTAAAGCATAGTTTTAATCGTATTGTTGTTGTGCACAGCAAACTTAACTGCGCCATCCAGTTTGGTACTGATTTTAAGTGAATGACAACGAAAACCAAAAGCGAGACCCCGTTACTTTTTTTTTTTTTTTTTTTTTACTTTGGACGACTAGCACTTATCTGTCCTCGTGAGATTTGGACGCAGGACTAACAAGAAATCGACGAATATACAATCTATAAACAAAAAAAAATCGAAGCACCAAGAAGGAGTTGTCCGATTGAAAGGAAATTTTGTATGTAAAGATGTTTCGACCGAACATGTAAATGATTAAAATTTGGTGTCGAACGAATGAATTGCGGGAGCTCCAGCCCATGTGACGAAATGTGTTGACGTCGATTGCAGCGCCCCCACCGTGTTTAGAATTTTGGCAGATGAAACTGCGACTCCGCTATGTGAACATGGCTCTTAGATTAGTGGCATTTTTGTAGACCTTTAAGTGTTGTAAATTTGGAAATAAATTAAGTGTCGTTTATAAATCTCTTGTTAGAACATTCATTTCATCTATCGATGCAACCATTGACCTTAGATACCCCTTCGATTCGAACATTTCGCTTCATGGTGCATCGCCACAAGAATATTATTTAGAACTACTAGAATTTGAACTCAATGGACTAATAGATCATCGAAATTTTACATTTGGATTAGCACATTTAAGTGTGAAGACTGCTCACGGTAAGATCGTTTAAATCATTTAATTAATTATGGCGGACGAACTTACAAAATTGAAAGCAAAACGGAAAATTGTTAGATCTGCAGTTTCCAAAGTTTTAAAGAACACTGAAACAGAATTTGGAAAGGAAACTGTGGATGAATTGATCTTAGAAGAAAACTTAGAACTATTGACAAATAAATATGACGAACTAAAAGAAATTGATGCCGCTATTGAACCACTTGTTGAAACTAAGGATCTCGAATCAGAACTTTCCGCTGTAGGAGATTATAAGGATAAAGTTATTTCATGGAAATTTAAAATTAATAGAAGATTAAAAAATAGTAAACCAAATATAGCTGCTACTGTAAACGACAACGATTCCGAAGACGCGAAACCACAAAATAAAGTAGTTCGTCTGCCAGAGTTGGTTATGCCGAAATATTATGGCGATTACATGAAATGGACAGATTTCCTTGGTTCATTTAAAGTATCGATTGACAATAACAATTCACTATCCAAAATTGAAAAATTCAATTATTTACGCTCCTTTCTAGGGGGAGCAGCGTTGAACGCAATAGAAGGGTTTGCTGTGTCCGATGATAATTATGACGAAGCCATCAAATTACTAGAGAATAGATTTGGGAGACGTGAATTAACCATCAATTTACATATGACAAAATTACTAAATTTAACTCCGGTTATCAAATCCAGTGACATCTCGAAACTTAGAAAATTGTACGACAATATTGAAATGCACGTACGCAGTTTGAAATCACTGGAAGTGCAACCCAATTCTTATAGCAATATGTTGATCCCGGTGTTGTATAAAATGTTATCCCAAGATTTGACATTAGAATTCAATCTCAAAAATCCAAACTTTTCTTCTCTTTACAATATAGAAACGCTTTTGGAATTCATTCGCACAGAACTTGAATGTAGAGAGAGAAATATTCTTCTTTCCCCCCCATTCGAAAGAGCGCAAAGTGTAAACGACTCTAGACCGTCTCTCTCAGTAAGACATAACAGAAGCAAAGTGTTTACAAGTGCAGCCCAATTGATGGCGCCAGCGAAAATCGAATCTCAAAATAATTCAGATGATTACTGCATATTCTGTAAACAAGAAAAACATACCCACAAAAATCAAATTTGCGAATCTGTTAGTGTTGTTGATAAAAGAGACATTTGATTTAAACAGGGCAGATGTTTACTTTGCTTAATGCCCAAGCACAGGATTAAAGACTGCGTTTCAAAGCAATCTTGTTCGGAATGTAAAAAGAGACATAATTCAGAGATATGTTTCCAACTCGAAAAAAAGCTGAAAGAGAAAGAGAAGGCCGCTGAGACGCAGGCTTTTACTGCGATTTCGCATTTTAAAACACCCTCGATTTTGTTGCAAACATGCGGTGTTAAAATTAGACACAGATCTCGCACAATACAAGCAAGGCTTTTACTTGACTGTGGATCTATGCGATCTTTTATAAATGAAAATATTTCGCGCAAATTGAAACTCCCAATAATCAGAAAAGAGACTTTGTCAGTCTATACTTTTGGCGGTAAACAACCCATTCAACAAACATTTGATGTGGTAAGTCTAAAATTGGAAAATAGAGAAAAGGAAAATTCTAATATTCAAATAGAAGCACTTGTGACGGATCAGATAACAAGCTCAGAATTGCCTCCCGCAAACTTAAAATCGGAAAAAATATTGTCAAAATTGAAAGATTTACAACTGGCTGACTCAGCTGAATTCAAAGGTGGTATAGACATTCTCATAGGAACCGACTATTACTATAGTATAGCAACGGGAAATTTGGAAAGATTAGACAAAACCCTTGTAGCCACTGAAACAATATTTGGATGGTGTGTGATAGAACAACCAGTAAACTCCGCATCGTCTTTGATGTTTCATCGCATCTTCCCAGTGAAATGTCTTTGAATGATTGCCTGCATGTTGGCCCCAATTTGCTCCCTGATATGGTTCAACTATTTCTATCCTTTAGACTCCACCCAGTTGCTTTCACAGCAGATATAAAACAAGCCTTCCTCCAAATAGAAATTGATGAGGAGGATAGGGATGTTACAAGGTTTTTTTTCGCAGATGATCTAAGCTCTGATTTGAAACCACCTGCAATTTATAGATTTACACGCGTATTGTTTGGAGTAAACAGTAGCCCCTTTCTTCTCGCAGCAACAATTCGACACCATTTGAAACAATTTGAAACAGTATATCCTGAAACATACGAAATCCTAAACAACAGCGTATACGTAGATGATATTATTGGTGGTCATTCAGACGTAGAACACGCATTTAAAACTTCCTTGGAATGCATTAATATTTTTAAAGATGCGAGAATGATTTTACATAAGTGGCAAACCAATTCGAAAATGCTACAAAATTTATGGGTTAGGGAGGGTATCACTACAGAGGAAACTCAAAAGGACTTTGATGCAGCAAAACCTCCCTTCAAAGTATTAGGGATGGCATGGGATAAAGATGAGGACATTCTTTATTTTGATATTGAAGACTTGACGACATTTCTGTCAAAAAGAGAAAATACTAAACGATTTCTTCTGCAAGTTATTGGCAGAATATTTGATCCCGTAGGTTTCTTGGGACCATTCGTATTGAAAGCAAAATGCTTGATACAAGAGATTTGGACGCGTTCATTGCACTGGGACGATAGACTATCAGAGGATTTAAATTCCGCTTGGGAAAACTGGTGTAAGGAAATCTCTTGTTTAAAGGAATTCAAAATTCCCAGATATTATTTTTCGAGTCATTTAGACAACGTTGAAACAGTCGAATTGCACTTTTTTCCGACGCAAGCAAGAAAGCATATGGCAGTGTTGCTTATTTACGCATAACTTACACTGACAATAGAATTCAATCTATCTTGGTGGCCTCCAAAACCAGAGTAGCACCTCTAAAAACATTAACATTACCCAGACTAGAATTGATGGGTGCTCTCCTTTCAGCCAGATTGAGCAACCATATCATCAAGGCTTTGAGGATGAATCCCAGGTTTGAGATTCAAAGCAAGACTCATTTTTGGACTGATTCGAAAATCACCCTTTTCTGGATCAAAGGTGTGCCTAATAAGTTTAAGCCCTTCGTGAAGAATCGCCTTGAAGAAATAAACAAATTGACATCACCAGTAAATTGGCATTTTTGTCCTGGCAAAGTAAACCCAGCAGATTTAGCCTCAAGAGGAGCCAATATTTCCACTTTGAGAGATTCAATTTGGTTGGAAGGACCACACTTTCTTAAGATGTCTGAAGAAAACTGGCCAGAACAGGAAAATGAGAAGAAATTTGACGATGAGGACCTAGAATATCGAAAAACCAGCAATGAAGTATACCAGTTCGGGTGTGCAGGGACCAACGACATACTTATCGACATTTCGAAATATAACACTCTCAGAAGACTTTTAAGAGTTACAGCTTGGGTGAAGAGATTTTTGACAAGTCTTAAAAACTCCGTTAAAAATCGTGGACCTCTGACAGCTGAAGAAATACAGTTAGCTTAAGAGTTTTGGATTCGAAACACGCAAAGGGAATTCTTTAGTTCAGAAATTTCAGACTTGGAAAATGATCAAAAAGTAAAATCTGATTCGTATATCTGCTCATTAGTACCATTTTTAGACTCCAGGAAAGTACTTAGAATAAAGGGCTCACCGAATCAGACCTCTCCTTTGATGAAAAACAACCGATCCTACTCCCTAAAACTTCAAGGTTCACGGAATTGTTGGTGAAAAGAGAACACGAAAAGGTAATGCATAGCGGTGTATCCTTGACGCTAACAAAGATGAGGAAAAAATTTTGGGTTCCTAAGGGACGACAATTAGTAAAGAAGATTATTGGCAAGTGCTTGATTTGTAGGAAGTATTCGGCAAAACCTGCTGACCAAATAACAGCCCCTTTACCCAAAGATCGAATATCTCAAACGCCTCCTCTCAAACGCGTTGATTTCGCCGGACCGATTTATGTAAAAAATGAAACAGGAACAGTGAAGTTTTACATAGCACTTTTCACTTGCGCTGTCACCAGAGCGATACACTTAGAATTGGTGACCGCGATGTCGACTAAATGTTTTTTGCTGGCTTTTAGAAGATTTGTGGCTAGAAGAGGAAATTGTTCCATCGTATACTCTGATAATGCGAAAGCATTTAAAAGGGCCAGTAGAGAACTGCGAAACATTTCCGAAATATTATTGAACCATGAGCTACGAGATTACCTTTCTTCACAGGGCATTACATGGAAATTTACTGCGGAACGATCCCCATGGTGGGGAGGGTTCTATGAACGTTTGGTAAGGTCAGTGGAAGAACCGTTGAGAAAAGTACTAGGTCGCGCTTTATTGAACTTTGAAGAATTATCTACTGTTCTGGCAGAAGTAGAAGTAGTTGTGAACATGAGACCACTGACGTACGCTAACGATTGTTTAAACGAACCTTCGCCTTTAACACCGTCTCATTTCTTAAACTTTGGAAGAAATGAAAATGAATTTCCAATAAACTTCATAGAACTAGAAAATACATCTAGAGAAGGTTTAACTCGAAGAAAGATGTACCAAACACAACTTTTCAAACAAATCTGGAAGAAATGGAAGAATCAGTACTTACTGAATTTGAAAACTGCGTACCAATTCAAAACTACTGAATCCGCTAAGGATATGAAAATTGGGCAAGTTGTCCTGATTGACGGAACATCGAAGTCCAAACTCCTGTGGGACTTGGGTGTCATTCATGAATCGTTTACGGGAAGAGATGGACATGTTCGGGCTTGTATGGTGAAAACCTCAAAGGGACTGTTTAGAAAGCCCATACAACTTTTTTACCCACTCGAAGTGAACGAACTTTAGACTTTTAGATTTTGTTCCAGCATCTATTTAATCAGAACAATTTTTGAACTTTGGAGTATTTAGTAATTTCTTTATTTAGTTGATTAATTTGTCTTATTTGTGTTTTAATTCTAGTAGATATTCAAGAACATTTTTTAATTTGTAAGAATTTGTAGTAGTAAGTAACTGTAAGTATTTCATTATTTTATATTTGATTGTTATTCTTCTTCTTCTTTATTTAGTGAACTTAAAATTTAGTTTGTTGATTTAACCTTTCTTAATTTAAAACTTTAATTTAAAATTTGCATATTTGTTTATAATGATTCATTTTTGATTATTTGATTTGAATTTAACATTCATGTGTTAAATTTTTAGAATTGAAGTTTGACTAACTGAACCACACTGTGGACTTGTATGGATGTATTAATAAAGAGTGAACTCATGGAGTTCAGGTGGGGAGTGTGACGAAATGTGTTGACGTCGATTGCAGCGCCCCCACCGTGTTTAGAATTTTGGCAGATGAAACTGCGACTCCGCCATGTGAACATGGCTCTTAGATTAGTGGCATTTTTGTAGACCTTTAAGTGTTGTAAATTTGTAAATAAATTAAGTGTCGTTTATAGATCTCTTGTTAGAACATTCATTTCATCTATCGATGCAACCATTGACCTTAGATACCCCTTCGATTCGAACATTTCGCTTCAGCCCATCAGAATTATCAAATGTATATAAGAAGCTATTCTCGATCTGATGTTCAAAATTTCTGCTGCATTTCGACTGCGCATATCTTACGTCGACTGTAAAAATGCCTCGCGGAAGTATCCGTACTCATTACGAGCATATTTCAGAGTTTGAAAGAGGACGTGTTATCAGATTGAAAGAAGCTGGATGGGTAAATTGAAGAAACGCTCGACATCTGGGTAGAAGAGATGCAGCGATTACACGGTGTTCGCAAGAGTGGGTCAACAACGGCAGATTTAAGCGTCATGACGGTAACGGTCGTCCTAGGACCACAACAGAACGGGAAGACAGAGCGATTGTCAGATCAGCTGTCACAGCAACGGATTCGTCGTTATCAACCATGCGACTTGTGACCCGCACACAAATGTCCGACATGACCATTGACAAACGACTGAGAGAGTGTAATCTATGCTCGCGTCGACCTTTACGCCGGCCGCTTATCCGTTACACCTGTACACCGTCAAGTCCAATTACAGCGGTACGTAACTCGATCAACTTGGAGTTGCGCTGACTAGGGCCATATAATCTTTAGTGCCGAGTCCCGTTTCCAACTTAGTCTGACGACCACCGAAGACGTGTCTAGAGAAGTCCAGGGATAGTGGAGATCCTGCCCTTACTACTGCACGCCACACAGACCCGTAACAGGGTGTTATGGTCTAGAGTCCATTTCCTTTGATAGCCGGACCCTTTTGGTAGCCATTAGTGACACACTTACAGCACAGCGGTACGTAGACACATTCTGCGACCCATTTTTTGTCGTTCTTCTTGCGCCCCCCCCCCCCCCCCCGGACTAACTTTTCAACAAGATAATGCCCGCCCGCATACGGCACATATTGCTATGAATTGCCTTCAAGATTTGCCGAACACTTTCTTGGCCATCTAGGTGGCCTGATCTCTCCCCCATACAGCACATTTGGGACGTGATGGAAAGGGGATTGCAATTATCCCAGAAAGTTGCCGATTTAACCCGACAGTTGGAGACAATTTGGCAAGAAATCCCGCAGGACACCATCCGGGAACTTTATCAGTCTATGCCACGCCGGGTGACAGTATGCATCCAAGCTAGAGGTGGACCAACGTCGTAATGACTTCCTCACTTTGTAACGATCAAACTCCGGAATAAATCATTCAATTAGTCTGAAATGTTAATCTTTTTTTTCTGTGCCTGTTCTTCACATCAGCCAAATTTTGCCGCAATCGGCCAACTCCTTCTTGGTGCGTCGAATTTTTTTGTTATAGAGTGTAATTTTGTTTCGTTTTTTCGTGAGATGAAATGATATAAGGAGAGCGTTTCCGAACTCCCAGTAAAGCCGCATGCGATGTGGTGGGCTAAGTTTGTCCAACTGTCTGTAGTTACTTATAAGTTTCATCGGTTGCTTCGCGATGGTTTCCGAATCCCCCTTCCGACTAGTCCTGGTGGTCAGCTACCCTGAAGCTGAAGGCATTATCGATTCCAGTTTCAAGAGTCGATTCCAGTTTCAAGAGTTTCGATCTCATCGCGAAGTTAGCGGCACTCTAACCGTGCCATTTATTATCGAAGATTTTGGACATGCAGAATCTCGCATCCAACCTTGCTCACTATTTCGAGTGTGACCACAAACGTCCATCATAATATACAGATCCGTCCAACGATCAGTACTCTCAAATTTAGACTCTCCTTTCGGATCTATCGACAAGTACCGTATCGTGTTCCCAGACGTAGAACAAGCAATTTCAAAGCGGATGTGTCTGGTCTGAGAGCAGAGGAAAAGTTCTGGCATTTCCCGGTTGACACCTACATCGCTTCGTAAAAAAGATGAACTCGTCCGTGATGCATGTCAAAGCAGAGTCGGATGGTTTTGACTTTTCTCCCTAAAGATGCCTCCAGTATCGCTAAGACTAGACGAAATGATCTAAAAAAAAGTCAGCGTGAAATGACCTAAGCATAGATTCTCTGCATGGATAATTCCAAACCTCTCTGAATATAACATAAAGCATAGAGTAAGTCCAGCTGGGCCGAGCCAGTTGCAAGCATATACACGTTCAGTGTACTAGGCAGCCTTGGACGTGGGTGTTGCCCTTATTATGTGCTCCTAAGCAGGGCATAGCCGATGAGTAAGCTGAAGGGAAAGGATTTCAAAAGGCTGAATTTCTCGGGGGAGGGGGGAGGAGACAGAAAAGGACGAAAAACAGAAACAAACAATAGGAGAAAACAAAAACGGAAAAATACTTAGAAAAGCATACAAATTCGGTAAAAAAAATAGCAGAAAATGAAAGAGCTACTACATAGGGTGAAAAGTCCCAGGACTAGCAATGAAAAAAACTTTTTTTTGTCAAAAATCGATTTTATTCTTCAACATAGTTTCCTTCAAGAGCGATACACGTATTCCGTCGGTCCTCTAACATTTGAATACCTTTCATACAGTACGATTTGTCAAAGGCTTCAAAATGTGCATAATTTTCGCATTTGATATCCTCATTTGAGGAAAATCTCTTCCCCTGAAGCCATCTCTTCATGTTAGGAGACAAATAATAGTCCCTGAAGGCCAGATCTGGAGAATACAGGGAATGGTGGAGCAATTCGTATTTTAATTCATTCAATTTTACCAGCGCTTTGATTGATCTGTGAGCCGGTGCATTGTCTTGGTGAAACAGAACTTTTTTCTCGCCATGTGTGGCCTTTTTTTTCTTGATTTCGTCCTACAAGCGGTCCAGTAATGCTGCATAATACTCTCCTGTGATTGTTTTTCCTTTCTCAAGATAGTCGATGAATATTATGCCACATGCATCCCAAAAAATTCTGGCCAAGAACTTTCCAGCCGACTGGTCCGTCCTATAGACGGACCAGTCGGCTGGAAAGTTCTTGGCCAGAATTTTTTGGGATGCATTCGCTTTCGGCGGGTCGCTTTCGGCGGGTTTCGCCATCTTCCAATCACTCTGTAGACTGTCTTTTTGACTCAGGTGTGTAGTTATGGATCCACGTTTCCTCTGTCGTTGCGAATCGGCGGAAAGACTCGTTTGGATTACGCTTTAATAGCTCCACAATACGCTCTGAATTATCGACACATTCCTGTTTTTAGTCGATTGTTAGAAAATGCGGCACCCATCTCGCACAAAGCTTTTTCATATTTAAATAGTCATGTAAAATATGTCTCACCCATTCTGTTTTTATCTTTACGATGTCAGCTATCTCCCTTACTTTCACTTTGCGGTCGTCCAAACAATACGGTGGACTTTTATTATGTTCTCTGGAATTGTTGCCTCAATTGGACATCCAGAACGTGCGGCATCATGGGTGTTCGTACGACTACTTTTAATCTCGCTTAACCATCTATAAATGGTTGCTTTTGACGGAGCAGATGTGCTTTAATGCTTTTAGAGCAATTTTAGGGTTTGGACGGCATTTTTTTTCATCAAAAAGCAATGTTTAATTAAGATGCGAAATTCTTTTTGATTCACTGTTTCAGGGCCGGCGTTAGCAGTTTCGCAGCCCCGGGCAAAAAGGTAACATGCCGCCCCTTTATAACAAAAATTAAAAGAGATAACCTAAACCCTTCCCACGCTTAGTTGTAAAATAAAACTTGAGCAAAAAATTGGTATTAAAAATGTTGAAGTTTTGATTTGCCAAAAATACAAATTTCTTGGTTTATGATTTTGGCACTAAATTGAAATTAAGGTTGCACAGAAAAAAAAGAAAAGACACAAATCTAGTCTATAGTTAGAAAATGCATATATTAAAAAGATAGTAAAATAAATTATATAACCACTAAAAATAAAAGCCTAATTATTAAAAATACATTTAAACTGAAAAGTGTTTTTTTCTCACTTTTAGTTCTGAGAATTTTTTGATAATTTTTTCGACATCAATTTCTTCAGCTAGCTTATGTTCAATGGCTAATGTTGTCAAGCCATTTAGCCGATCCTCGGTAGTTGTAGAGCGTAAAAAAATTTTTAATTAACTTTAATTTGGAGAAATTTCTTTCTTCACTTGCCACACTTATTGGGAGAGTAAGCAAGATTCTTAAAACGATACCGATATTTGGAGCAAAATCCAGCTTTGAAATGAATTTTAAAATCTCGATTGGACTTTCTTTTTTATTTAGTAAGGCCAAAACCGATACTATCTCGTCTGCCAGGTCTTGCGAGTTTATATCTGATGAATTCCCATCAGTTAACACTATTTCTAGATCTTCACAATAATTTAGTAAGTCCTTTTGAGGGGTATCTTTTAAATCATAAATATTGTATAAAAGCTGGAAATAGTTGCTATGGATACTGATCAAATCAAACGCGGATTCAAGTGCATTGATAGCTTGGTCTAGTGTGAAAAAATAAAGCTCTGCTTTATATTTCAAAGTAGGATCTTCTATCGCATCATCTCGTACCTCATAGTCAAAATTAACATTCCTTCTTCGAACTCTATGACGTGGCTTGGTAAGCTCAAAATTAGTCGGTATGTCAATTTCGTCGGCGAGTTCTCGAGCATCGCAAAGCCTTTTATTAAAGGCAATGTCCGATCTAAGATCCTTGAAAAATATTTACAATTTTTCAAGAGTTGCATACCAGATGGTAAGTCATAGTCTTTTGTCTGCAAGAGCTTACTTATTGGATTGATACAATTTAAGATTTTGTACCAAATTACAATGGGGCATAAGAACTTAAATTGTTTAACACAACTTAATAGTCAAGAAGCCTGAAGAGTTGTCAATCTCCGAATTATTACAAACTGCAAATAAAGCATCGTATGTCCCTCCTAATTAATATTTCAGTGGTTTTAATGCATCTATTCGGCTTTCCCAACTAGTATCACTTAGGGGTTTCAAAGTTAGTCCCTGAACATATTTTATTAATATGGTCCATCGAAAAGTTGATGAGGAAAAAAATAGATATATTTTTTGGACCATATTAAAAAAATTTGCGCTTCGAAGGAAAATGAATGAAGGCCTTTGCCATGTCATTAACGACCATGTGTATAATGAGTGGCTGCTACATGGGAGGTAAAATGCTAGTGGATTTAACGCTTTTATTCTAGACTAGCTAAAGTACCCGGCGTTGCCCGGGATTTTAAGAATGTTTGTTAACCAGAATCAATTTAAAAATTAACACAGTATAAATAACATAGGAAAAATACATGTGAAATGCTATGCACATCTCAGAATTTAGGAATTTCAGCCTTTCATCATTGTAGCACTAAAATCTGAAAAGTAAAAACATCAAATTGTCTAATGTTTGTTAACCAAAATTAATTTAAAACTAAACAGTATAAATAACATATCATAAAAAAGCTAAACAAAAATAATAATTAAAAATAATAATAAAATAAAAGCTGAAATAAAAAAAAGCCTTCATTAAAAAGCTGAAATTCCAGGTTTAGCAGAATTCACACGGCCAGTATTCGAACCCGGGTCAAAATTTCAGGAAATACGCGGTCCTCCGCATGCGCCATGATTACACAGTATTATGAAGTGTAAAGTGAAAGATATTAGCACTGTGATTATTGGAAAGTTTGTGTGGATTGGTGAATATACATGTAAGAGGAGTTTTAAGTTAGAAATAAGTTAGCATGATAGAAGCTAGTCTTTAGCTCTTCAATAGACACAAAGATATAGGCGAGGGGGATTGCAGTAGCAATTAAAAAAGATCTCTCGACACTTAGCGTGGCTGATTCGAATTTTCCATGGCGTGTCGAGTGTGCCAATATGCCGTTGGATCTGATCTATTTTAGAGTATAAAATCTGACTTGAAAGATTATTATTTTCATTTATTATTCTGGTTTAATATATGACTTGAAACTTTTTATTTTATTTATTTTTATCTTTTCGCTCGCTGTTTGCCAGTTATCCCTAACATGGCCGTCATATTCAGAGGGTGATTCCACAAAATGTAACAGCTTACATTTAGTGCACGCACCCTTCAAAAATTGTTTTTTTATTAATTAAAAATTAATGGTAATTATTTTCGATTCCGGAAGTTCTGAAAACCCTCGGCTGTTTTTAACGACGCCTGTATGTAAAATTTCACGATCGTTGCTCCTAAACTGTGGATTTCTATACAATTACAGACAGACAAACACTCATTTTTATATATTAGATTGTACTCCCAATTTATCGCCTCTCATGTTGGCCCCATTATCGTAAGCCTGTCCCCTCATATCCTGCAAATTCAATCCCAATGTTTCAAGTATTTTAAGTATTAGAGTTCAGAGTTCAGAGCCCGTCGATCTTTCAACCGGAAGAAAGCCTAAAAAGCTTTCATTAATTTTAATAGAAACCTCATTGGGATTGGATTTGTCAATTGATACATACCTTACTAAGACTGTCATTTGCGCGATCTTGCTGACATCAGGAGTACAATCTAGAATTATTGAATAATATTTAGCTTTTTTAATCTCTCTAATAATGTGAGATGTGTTATATTTTCACTTAAAAGAATAATTATTTCATTTTGAATATCTTTTCCGAGATAGTGGACTTTAACTTCCTCTTTTTTAAGCACTCTGCGGATATGCTCTTCCATTACTGGATCAAACTGAGGAAGTAATTGAATAATTTGTAAAAATTACCTTTACCGAAATCGTAAAGTTTGTTACTTGTACCTCGGAGGGCTAAACGATTTTGAGCAAGCATTTTTATTGTTGAAACAATTCGTAGAAGCACCTCGTACCAATAATTTATATCTGCGGTAATGAGTCTTTGGGAGTGGCTGTCAATCGTTTTAGAGTACTGTATACTTTTACTAAATTAAATCCAAGATTTTTGACTTTGGATATGGTTTTTAGAGGTTTCATGTTGTTTTAAAGTCTCGGCGAGGTGCTTCCAATCTTTAAAACCTTCAGTAGAAAGAGAACTTAAAATAGAACCAAACAGTTAGCAGCAAAATCAATAAACACAGTTTTTGTAATTGAATAGACTAACCAGTTACGCATGACTTTTTCACCAATTTTCATGTTTCTCAAATAATGAACTGCGCTAAATCTTCGACCGGTATCATTATACGGAAAACTGTATTCCTTTAATGGTTAAGGTGCTCCTTCTTTTGGCAAAAAATATATTTCGGCTTCTGATAAGCTAGTTGGCCAGGAACCCGGATCTGAATTTATTATCGTAGCAAATGTCTCTTCTTTGGATTTCCCTGCAGTGGATGTCCCTGGAGTAGGCTCCACTTGAGCAATATCGGTAGCTTGATTGGTAATGGCTTCATAATTAAGATTTGAATCAGCCTCTAATATCTCTGTGTCGTCATCGTTCCATTTCGTGCCTTGTAGGTAACTTAACTGACTTCCATCCTGTTTTTGAATTTGAACTTGCTTTTCGACCCTTTTTCTTTTGTACTGAGCACCCGATAATCTTTTACGTCCATCAGACATTCTAAAAACAATTAAGAAAATGTTTCAATAAAAAATTAATTGTGTTTTTTTTTTCAAACGAAACAGAGGCGTTTTCGAATATTTTTTCAATGTTTCAAGGCGATGTTTTGTTGGCTTTGTTTAGGGTAAATTGTTAAAAAAAACACTTTCTATTCCATTGCTGACGTTTCGGTTTTAATCAAACCTTATTCAGAGATTCAAGGTTTGATTAAAACCGAAACGTCAGTCATAGAATAGAAAGTGTTTTTTTAACAATTTACCCTAAACAAAGCCAACAAAATCTCGCCTTGAAATAAGTAAATAAGGGTACGAAAAAACAAAAGATTTTTCGAATGTTTTTGGAAAGATGATCCCCTACGAGGATTAATTTTTACCCCTGACATTTATTTATAGCGAACACGAGTTGAGCGGTACCTTGTCTGTTCTTACTTACCTTTTGATTCTTATGTATTGCATATATGTATTATTATTATTTTTTTATTTATTTTTTTGAAAACCATTTAATTAGATTTAGAATATTTACTGTCAAAGTTACCATAAGCCGAAAAAATATTTTTCTGGACAACAACTTTTTGGTCGGATCCATATGGGTCCGAGCAAAAAGTAGTTTTTATTTTTTTAAAAAGTCGATTTTATTTTTAAAAAAGGCACTATTGCTTATTTCTGTTAGGTAACATGCTCAAAGAAATAATTTGTATTTGGTTCATATTATTTTCGAAAAAATACGTCGTTGTACGAAGAATTATAAACTCTTCAAAACGAGGTGCCACTTGACTCACTTTCTTTATCCAAATAATAGGGGTAAAAATTACCCTTCATATGGGATGATAAATATAAAAAAAAAAGAAAAAGAAAGGTGACTTCCTTCAAAACAAAATCGACGTGTCCGAGCAAAAAGTCGAAATTTAAAGATAACATGCTTAAAAACATAATTTTTAAATGGCTCATGCCAAATTTAAAATTAAATATATATCAAAAACTATTCAAACGATTTATAAAAAAAATCGACCGTAGTAAGAATTAAGAGCCCTTAAAAACAAGGTGCCACTCGGCCCATATTCCCTATCTAAATAAGAGGGGTAAAAATTACCCCTCATAGGAGGTGTATCCTACTGCATGAAACACCAAAGTGGCCAAAAAATTGACGGATTTGAGCGTTTTTTCAAAAACATCCTGTAGAAGCTATAAAAATATTTGTTTAGAAAAGCTGCCTATTTTTTAATTATTACCTACTCACCTTACTTTTACAACACAATTTATGACACGATTTTCAAAAACTCACGGCAAATAATAATTGTATGTAACGCACTCTACTTCACTAGTAACCAACCCGTAAGGCAATTATTGCATAAATAAAACAATCGAACTGCCTCTTTTCCTTTTATAATAGTAGCGTAAAAATCGTGTTACAGCTTGTCATGACTGGTTTTTCGCGACCCCATACATGTTCCGACAAATTAAAACACACGGTAAAAAATTCTTTTACAGCACTTTGTATGAGTGTCCATTTATTTAAATCATAAAAAAGGGTCATTTTTTATTTTATACATTTTTAAACCATTTTTAAGTGGGAGTTTATTATGTTTGTGAGCGGTTTCCTTGAAATATTTTGATATTTTATCTATATTGCTCTGTATTTTTCGTTCGGTTTTGGATTTAGTCTTAAATACACGAAAACTCTCTTCATCTTTCAAAACGTGTTTTTATTTAAAATCTACATACCTCAACCTTCTTATGTCGTTCTCATGCTTGAGGATTTTTGAAATAAATGGGTACCTACATTTAAAAGTTCGTAAAACATATTAAAAGCAAATTTTATTAAAAGTCCCAATGTTTAATGTCCCTATTAATTTTTCATAAGTATTCAAATGAATCTTGGTTTAGTCATTTTCTTCATAAACTAGTTAATTTTACAGCCCATTTGCCGCCTCCTACGGTTGCCGCCCCGGGCAGGGGCCCGGCTTGCCCACCCCTAGCGCCGTCCCTGACTGTTTACACAAAATCAAAAGTAGCGCCACGTACACGACCGCAACTCGCAAATATCCGTAAATACTCGTAAATGGCCGACACGTTATGAAACTTTGATAACAGTTTTTTGAAGGTTAGTACTAACATAGGGTTGCCATAATTCTCGAACTACAGACCGGGACAATCTCCCCTCCCTTCTCGTTACGCTTCACCCCCCCCCCCCCCAAAAAAAAAAAAAAAAAAAAAAAAATCAAAACTTTTATCGACAATCATACCTTTATTATGAAAAATTGCACAATCTTATAAAAATTAATTTAAAATATTTGAAAGACAAAAAACAATTAAAGAAGAGGTTGATAATAAGTATACCAATAACAAAAAGGTTCGATAAATGGTAAATCATTTTGGAAGACTGAGTTCGACTGGAAAAATTTGATGTATTTTGTGGATGCGCCTGTACTAAATCTAAAATAATATAATATAAATTAATGGGGGATTCAATCTAATAAAACCAAATACAACCTTACCTTCCATTCTTTTCTTGCTTTCACTCTCCCTCTTCCCTGACTTCGGTGACTTCATTACAATCGCTCTTTTTTGCCCAATCATACTTTTCCGTTGTTTTCGTTTTTTGGAGCAGCTCTTTTTCCCCTTTTATATAATGATAGAATTCAATGAAAGACATTTTATAATTTAAAATACATTGAATTATGCTTTTCGCTGTATCAACAGAAAGCAAATTGCGCTCATCTGACCACTGAGTTTCAATTAATGAGAACATACGTTCAACATGCGCATTGTGCGAACAAGTATTGGCACATTTTCAGTAGATTAGCTTTTCTTTCTGTCTCATCAGTCTTTGTGAAATACACTGCTCGCCACTGTAAATGCAACACCCTGAAGGCAACATGCAAATAACATGAAATTTACAACATGCATTAGAGGAGGTGAGATATGCAAATGATTAGAATTTCAGCACAAACGCACATCACGTGCGCCTGTGGCGCCACTTCAAAGCGCTATTTAAGGCTTGGAGATTTCGACAATTTCAAGTTCGGTAATTGTGTTTTTCTTGTGGTTTTTTCAAAAAAACGATCAATTATGCCTCGTAGAAAATAGCGATCATCTTTTGATCAAGTATCCAAGTTTGACAGGGGAAGGATAGTGGCCTACCGAGATTGTGGATTATCTTTCAGGGAAATCGGTAGCCGTGTTGGACGAAACCAAACAACTGTAATGCGGATATGTGATCGTCGGATGCAGGAGGGTACGATGGACTGGCGTGTTCGATCGCATCCTCCTCAGCGCACTACTTCACGTGATGACTGGCAAATTGTGCGCATGGCAGTGACGGATCGCTCAGTCACATCACGAACCATAGCACAGCACATGCAGTCTGTCACGCATCATCCAGTGTCAGCGCGTACCATTCGACACCGTTTACAGCAGAGTGGTCTGTCCGCAAGACGCCCATTGCTTTGTCTACCCTTGACGCAGAACCACAGACGTCTCCGCCGCCAATGGTGCGATGACAGAAGGATGTGGACGGCAGAATGGAATGAAATTGTCTTTACTGACCAGTCACGCTTCTGTCTGCAACACCACGATGGTCGCATTCGAGTCTGGAGACACCGTAAAGAGAGGATGCTGAACAGCTGCGTTATGCACCGCCACACTGGTCCTGCACCGGGTATTATGGTATGGGGCGGTATTGGATATCACACTCGCACACCTCTAGTACGCATTGCCGGTACTTTAAACAGCCATCGCTACATCTCCGAGGTGCTGGAGCCAGTTGTCCTTCCTTACCTTCAGGGCTTGCCCACAGCCATATTTCAACAGGATAATGCGCGACCACACGTGGCACGCATTGTCCAACGGTTCTTCGTCAATCACCAGATTGAATTGCTTCCCTGGCCGCCTCGCTCTCCGGATCTTTCGCCGATAGAAAACATGTGGTCCATGGTTGCTCTACGATTGACCCAGATTCCATCCCCAGCTGCCACAGCAGATCAACTTTGGCAATGAGTGGAAGCTGCTTGGTCTGCTGCACCAAAAGAACTCATCCAAAGTCTCTTTGAATCAATGGCGAGGCGTGTGGCAGCGGTGATCTCCAACAATGGCGGCTACTCTGGCTACTGATTTTGGCAGGAACCACACTTCATAGAAGTCTATAAATTTAATCATTTGATACTTGGTCAACATGCTATGTACAAAATAAATTTTGTTGTGATATCTCTTGTCTTTCTTGGTGTTGCAATTTGGGTGGCCAGCAGTGTAGTATAACCATTAGTCATGCATATCTTTCGTTATCCATTCTTCATTTGTTTTATTTTCGATAAATGACTTCATTACTTCCTCGTGAATTGAATCCGTGAACAATATACCTACTTCAGTTAAATATGCAATAGTTTTTTCAACATGTTCCCATTCTGGAACTTCGTGGAGAAGCATCCATGAAAAAACATCATACACTGCTGGCCACTGTAAATGCAACACCCTGAAGGAAACATGCAAATAACATGAAATTTACAACATGCATTAGCGGAGGTGAGATATGCAAATGATTAGAATTTCAGCGCAGACGCATATCACGCGCGCCTGTGGCGCCACTTCAAAGCGCTATTTAAGGCTTGGAGATTTCGACGATTTCAAGTTCGGCAATTGCGTTTTTTCTTGTGGTTTTTTTCAAGAAAACGATCAATTATGCCTCGTCGAAAACAGAGATCATCTTTTGATCAAGTATCCGAGTTCGACAGAGGAAGGATAGTGGCCTACCGAGATTGTGGATTATCTTTCAGGGAAATCGGTAGTCGTGTTGGACGAAACCAAACAACTGTAATGCGGATATGTGATCGTTGGATGCAGGAGGGTACGACGGACCGGCGTGTTCGATCGCATCCACCTCAGCGCACCACTTCACGTGATGACAGGAAAATTGTGCGCATGGCAGTGACGGATCGCTCAGTCACATCACGAACCATAGCACAGCACATGCAGTCTGTAACGCATCATCCAGTGTCTGCGCGTACCATTCGACGCCGTTTACAGCAGAGTGGTCTGTCCACAAGACGTCCATTACTTTGTCTACCCTTGACGCGGAACCACAGACGTCTCCGTCGCCAATGGTACGATGACAGAAGGATGTGGACGGCAGAATGGAATGAAATTGTCTTTACTGACGAGTCACGCTTCTGTCTGCAACACCACGATGATCGCATTCGAGTCTGGAGACACCGTGAAGAGAGGATGCTGAACAGCTGCGTTATGGACTGCCACACTGGTCCTGCACCGGGTATTATGGTATGGGGCGGTATTGGATATCACTCTCGCACACCTCTAGTACGCATTGCCGGTACTTTAAACAGCCAGCGCTACATCTCCGAGGTGTTGGAGCCAGTTGTCCTTCCTTACCTTCAGGGCTTGCCCACAGCCATATTTCAACAGGATAATGCGCGACCACACGTGGCACGCATTGTCCAACGGTTCTTCGTCAATCGCCAGATTGAATTACTTCCCTGGCCGCATCGCTCTCCGGATCTTTCGCCGATAGAAAATATGTGGTCCATGGTTGCTCTACGATTGACCCAGATTCCATCCCCAGCTGCCACAGCAGATCAACTTTGGCAACGTGTGGAAGCTGCTTGGTCTGCTGTACCCCAAGAACTCATCCAAAGTCTCTTTGAATCAATGCCGAGGCGTGTGGCAGCGGTGATCTCCTACAATGGCGGCTACTCTGGCTACTGATTTTGGCAGGAACCACACTTCACAGAGGCCTATAAATTTAATCATTTGATACTTGGTCAACATGTTATCTACAAAATAAATTTTGTTGTGATATCTCTTGTCTTTCTTGGTGTTGCAATTTGGGTGGCCAGCAGTGCATTTTGCCATTGGAACTGACCACTTTGCCAAATAATTAATTCCAACGTTAAAAAAAATTCTCTACATATTTTTCAAATTCTTCTTCTTGTGTCATCGTAATTTCCTTATGTTTTTTCAATTTGTTGTATGTCTGGCTTGCTTGAATACCTAGGTATTTACTATGTAATCTCTCCGTTAGTTGTTTCTTTGTGTCCTCTAAAATATTTTTCACTTCAATGACAGTTATGATAGATTTTTCAAGCTTTTTGATTTGCTTTTCAATCAAAAACATTTGGCTGTGTACAAACAAGGTGTAAAGTTCTGATAATGGATTTTTAAAAAAATCCATTAACGCTTTAGGTGGATTTTTTTTCTTCAAAGAAAAAAATTTTCAACGGCTCCCACAACCGTACTATTCTTTCAATTGCTGGAAGGAGCGATAACCACCTACTTCTTGAATGGGATAAGATATTATTATACGTGACCTCAGCAGACTCACAGAAATATTTAAGTCTTTCATTTCTTACAGTATATATTGAAAAACATTTATATGATTTTAAAACTACAGATTCTATATCTATTGACAAGACATCGGCAGAAGTAGAAGCTGTATTGTGCACAGGGCCCGATTTAGAAAATTCTTGACTATAGGCACAACTCGGGATGGGGGCCCCCTAACACTGATGTGGGCGTAAAATTTCCAAAATTGACGCACAAAAAAAAAATCATGAATCATTGTGAAAGTACCATTTTACCAAGAGGTGGCTATTTGAAGCGTAGAAGGCTAGAACATTATCAAATAACAAAAAGCAATACAATATATTAACTTCATCATTAAAAGACCAATGCAATGCAACCATAAAAACTTATTAATCCCTTATATACACTATAACATGTATATGATGAACTATACATATCACTATACATATGATGAACGAATCAATTAAATTTGAAAGGATATATGAAAAAATTGCTATTTAAAAAAGGTAAAATTAAAAAAAATTGAATTGAATTTTTTTCTTTTAAAATAAAATTTTTGGGGCTCCCCAACATTCGGGGGGCCCCTAGGCCCGTGCCTACCGGGCCTAATGGAAAATCAGGGCCTGATTGTGCATAATGTGCGCAGGGCAACCGACTCCTTCTATATTTGCAGACAGCGTTTCTTTTAATTTATAAAACACATTATTTATGCCGCGCCTATCTCTTCCTCCGAAATTTGTATTTGTGTTATCAGCCCCAAATGCCACTAGGCCTTTTACTGATATATGATAATTTTTTAGCGCTTCTAGACAAAATGCCGTTATTGTATCCGAGGTTTCATTAGGCAAGGTTTGTAAATCCAGGAGTTTTACTTTTAAGCCATCATTTTCCGAGAAATAATGGATCAGTATTGGAAACATCTTCATATAGGTATGATTACTGGAATCAGCAGAAATTCCATAAAAAGGAATTTTTTGTATCTCCTGTTGAATTAGTTTTATGGAATGAGGTGCCAGTATATTTTTAACTATGCAGTTGCTTTTGTTCTTCCCGTCGATTGTTTCTTTGCAATTTTAGAATCGGGATACATAATGGAATTCAGTTTTGTTGTGCAGTCTAAGGAATTGAATGTTTGATGGTGTTTAACAGTTTTGTATGCAGTTGTTAATTATGCAGCACATATTAAAATGTCTTCTGGAGAATTTTCTTTAATAAGATAGGAAGATATGTTTTTTGATGAAGATGCCGATATTAGTTTTGAACTGTGATTTTCTGATTTTATGTGGTCTCTTACGCTCGATTTGCCACCATGACTTACGGATATATAAATATTGCAAATAGTACAAAATGCCTCGTATTCATTTTTCCCTCTTTTAATATATGACCACTCCTTTGTGAAGTCATCAGAAAAATGACATTTTCTTTTTGGCATGGTTGTTAAAATTATTCAAATTCAAACAAATAACTAAAATACAAAATTAATCGGTAATTTGAAAAGAAACTAATATAAAATTATTATATAGACAATAATAAAAAACTTACATCAAAATACCGAGCATCCTCACTCTAAACTTCTAAAAAAATAACAAACGGATATTGTCACTGGACAGTAGGAGTAGATTAATCGCGAATAATTACAGAGCACACGCGCTTCTGTCGCATCAGTGTTGTCCGTTGGCAAAGCGCGGGATGATAACTGGTGTAGGGGGATGGGGGAGGGCGGAAGTGTTGCCACGTGCGCGTATCAATACTAGATACTAGCTGACCCGTACCCAGCTTCGCTCAGGAACATTTCGTTATTTTTGACTTACATGTTTAAAAAATATATATATTCATTCGTAAATTTTAAATTGACCGGGACAAATGAACCTTGGACCGGGACACCGGGACACGGACCTCGAAACCGGGACATGTCCCGGTGTACCGGGACGTATGGCAACCCTATACTAACAGAACATTGTATAGATATTTCATTGCGGATTTCATCTAGTAGCAATTCCCGGGACTTTTCACCCCATGTAGTATAATTACAAAATAAAAAGAACTTTTTATATAGCACGTTTTTTAAAATTTTCTGTTGAATCATATAAACTTGAAAATTCTATGTATTAATAAATATATACTTTTTAAAAATTTTTTTGATGAATTATCCCATCAACTTGAAAGAAAATGAATTGGAAGTTAACTTGCATTTAACTTTTCGCTTCTGTTCCGGCCAATAGATGGTTACACCAGTCTACAAAACAAAATTAACTGAAAATAACTGAAAATTAATTTAATTTTGCTTAAAGATGGCTAAAAGTATAAAAAAATGCTTTGTAATCGTGTTCTGAGCTATTCTAAAAGTTTCAAATGTGTAGCTAGTCGGGAAGTTAGTTAAAAATCGATTGCAAGATTTGTACTGGACAAACACACACACAAACAAACATACAAACAAACAAGAAAGCAAGTTAATAAAAACATGGTAATAAATAGCCGAGCGCTAACAATCTCAAGCCATGTTCGCATTGTTTCCGGAGCTGAGCGTAGCGTCAGCGTTACTCGTATCGAAATATTTTTTACCAATCATAGATCCCCAAACGATTAGACACGCAATTGTTAGGATCCAAGATTGGTGAAAAATATTTCGAAGCGCGTAACGCTGAAACTTCTCTCTGCGACGGATGCTATGTCAACAAGCCTACACAAACGTTTTGATCCTACTATCCATGTTTCAGATTTTTCTCACTTTAGGGATTAATTTTTCGCCACGCCACACCAGTGAATTTTGCATTTATTTAAAGATGAGGATAATTAATGGATATCATCTTTTCAAAGGAGATTCACCAAAATTTAGAGCAAACTTTAAAAAGAAATCTCTAAATAGTTGTTAATCGAAGCTGCAGAAATACTTATTATTGGGTAATTCGCAGATTGAATGATAGAAAATGTCTTATTCTTTTTTTTCTTTTTCCAGGGTACCCTTCTCGTTCAAAAGAAGTGTCTATGCAACGTTTTCGCTGTATTGCTTACTACACAAACTCAGAATTTTAATTTTGATATAGCGTCGGTGTGTATTGGACTAAGATACTAGGTGTGTTACACGTTAAGGAACCATCAGCAAAATACACAAAATAGTTTTGATTGTAATAGATCTTCAAACCAACTGCATTACATTTAACAATACATATAAACAATAAGGCGAAACGTCGCAACGACACTGGCTACGTCAGTTTTCGTCTACTATAGATCACGTGATTATCGAGTGGCAGAAAACAGAAGCCGTTCCTATGAGTTTGCATGTGTTTTTGGACGATACCTTGATTTTGAGTTAAATAATTTAAGTTTATTTATAAAATTCCTCATATTAGTTGTATGTAACAGTTATTTTAACACTTTTTTTCAATATTTCGCAAGGTTTGAGAGAATATAATCATTCTTTCGTTGAGAATGATTATTATTATGTTGAGATATGTTTAGATATCAGGATAAGTTACTTCAGGCCAGCGTCTTGTATCGTAACTCCAGTCTTCCTCTGTCAATAAATAACGGTCACATACTGAATAAACCTTTCCGGGCTGTACCTGAATGTTTAATTTAGTGATATACCTTTGTTTAGATACCATATCTACACAAAGGTATATCACTAAACAATACACTCAGATTAAGACTTTGCTTAATCTGAGAGCATTTTATTCAACAAGCTGTAAGAATGCTCATTGAACGCCATGTTAAATTATGCAATTTTTTGTCACTCCCCGCCAAACAAGAAAATCTGCAAGAGTTGAGATGTGACATGCTGCGAGACACTGCCCTATAAACACTGCTGGCCATCCAAAATGCAACACCAAGAAGGAAACAACCAAACAGCATGAAATTTGCATCATGCGTATACCGCGATGGAATATGTAAATGATAACAATTGCAGCGCCCGAGCACATCATGGGCGACTGCAGCACTCCTGAAAAACTGTCTATAAAGAGAGTAAAGATAGCCGTTTTGAAGAACGTGAATTGTGCTCTCCTGCGATTTTTTGTGTGTGCTGCTTCTGTGTGACTCGGAGAAAAACACGAGCATCATTCGAGCACGTTTCGGAGTTTGACCGAGGCAGAATCGTTGCATAGAGAGATTGCGGATTATCCTACCGAGAAATTGGTCATTGTGTCGGACGTAGCCAAGTCACAGTGATGCGAATATAGAATCGGTGGGTGCAGGAGGGAACGACCGACTGACTGACTGACATGAGCGATTGTAACCGCCTCATCGCACATCTCCACAGGAAGACAGACATATTGTGCGCATTGCACTGATGGAGCGTAGTGCCACAACTCAGTGGTGTAGCGAGGGAGGAGTAAGGGGGTCTATCATGCCCTGGGCGCCACTTGCAGAGCGGCTTCATCTTTTTAACTAATTCTATATATTGTATTACTATATGTTTTTCGGGGGGTGCCAAGAAGGTATCGTGCTCCGGACGCCAGTTATGCTCGCTACGTCACTGCCACATCCGCAACCATAGTACAACGAATACAGTCTGTAACACAATAATCGGTGTCCGCACAACAATACGACGTCATTTGTAGCACAGTGGATCTTCGGCAGTGTATAGCGCAGAAACAAAAACAAAAATACTAATTGAGAAAAATACTTTTTCTGCCGTTCTTGAAAAGTATTCATCGTAGAAGAAAAGAAACTATAAGCGAATGAAAAGTCTGCAAGATTAATACAGTACTGGCCAATAGTATTCCAAGTTTGAGAAATCTAACATTTTTTCAAGAATAAGCCTTCCAAAAAATATTTTTTCAATAAAACTGATTTCTTTTAAGTGCAAATGTGGTGGGGAAGTTTCAAGCTATTGTGTCATACTTTGTGATGCAATCTTTACCTACGATTGCGTCATTCTGGATGTTTATTATAAAAACAAGCCGACTGCGTAGAATTTTATTTGGTTTGGTGTGCTACTGAAGTGCATACCGCTGTGCATTGCTTTTAAATTAAACTGTGCTTTTCATTTAAAATGTGTGAAGTAACTCCTCGGAAGCGCCAGGCTATTATTTTAATGCATCAAGAAAGCATTTCAAATGTTAGGATTGCTCATCGGAGAGGCTGCAGTGAGTCAACTGTTTAACGCCTCATAAAGAGATTTAAAACAGAGGGAACCGTGGATAAGAAGCCTAGAAGTGGTCGTCAGAGATTATCTTCGAAACGTGCTGATGCTTCATTGACACGATTATCCTGAAAAAATAGGTTTGCAAGTTGTGCTACACTTGCAAGAGAATGGAGTGAGTCGACTTCTGTCAGTTCTAGAACAGTTCGCAGGAGGCTCCGTGAAGTTTGTTTCAAGGCACATGTGCCTAGGAAAAAACCAGTTCTGAGCAAAGTAATGCGGAAAAAATGATTGGACTGGGCCAAGGTTCACAAAAATTGGAGTATTTCGAAATGGAGACAAATTTTGTTCAGCGACGAAAGTCAATTTTCTTTAATTAATGTCTGACAAACCTGCCCCGTTTGGCTTAAATCAAAAGAGAGCATGAGTCCAGACTGCCTGGTTCGTATATCAAAACACCCAGAAAGCCAAATGGTGTGGGAGTGCATTTCATATAAGTCAACTGGACGACTCCATTTTGTACAGGGAACTATGAAGAGTGACCAGTATATTAGTGTGCTGAAGGATCGATTGCTTCCTAGTGCTCATGACATGTTCCTAAGGCAGAAATGAGTATTTTAGCAAGACCTAGCACCCTGCAATACATCGAAAAAGACAAGAAAAACTTTAAAATTAAATTAAGTTTCATTAGAGTTCAATTCTGAACTCTAAATCGAAACATTCCTTATTTTAGGTTAAGGCTGAATTTGCAAAACATGGTATTAATGTTCTCACATGGACAGGAAACTCGCCATATTTAAATCCTATTGAGAATTTATGGAGTATAATTGGAAGGAAAATATCTCAAAATCGTCCTAGAACAAAACGAGAGCTTCAGGAAACAATAATTAAAATTTGGCACCATCAAATAGCGAAAGAAGTGTTGCAAAACCTTGTGGATTCCATGTCTAAAAGAGTGGCTGCTGTGATCAAAGCCAGAGACGGCCCAACAACATATTAAATGCTTTTCGGTTCTATTGCACTCGTTTATTATCTTTCCTGCTCAGAACTTGAAACTGATTCTTTATTTTATTTTATTCGGGAGAACCAAAATGGATTCCGATTTCTGATAACCTGTACATTTTTTTTGTAATGCTTTTTTTTATAAAATTAAATAATTATTTTTGTTCATTAACTTTATCATATCTTGTCTTTAAACTAATTTAACATATTGACATTAATAAATAATCACTTGAATTAAAAAAAATATTATTTTTTGGGAGGGCTTATTCTTGAAAGAATGTTAGATTTCTCAAACTTGCAATACTTTTGGCCAGTAGTGTATGTATTAAAAACTGATAAATCATAATTTAGAATTTATTAGTTTAAAAAATGTTCTCCATATTCTGACATAAATCTTCCTTTCATCACAACGTTTTCAATTACTCAGTTACAAAATGTCTCTCCATCGTAATTTCGACCTCATTTCCTTTTGCCATAGAATCTAGGCTTAAACTATTTAAAATTTTCTGAGACTCCTCCCTTCCTCAAGGAGGCCCAAAATAAGATTTTTTTTTTTAAGGAATTTCAAGGATAATTTTTTTCAATCTTCCTCCTAATTGCATCTCACCCTAAAAAATGAAGCCCCATAAATAGGAACTAGGTTGCACCACTATCCTTTATGAAAGCACACATAATGCAAGCACACACAAACACGCAAAAGACTATTGCAATTTGGTCATAATATCTTAAGTTTCATCTGGCATTATATAAAGGGAGAGATGGAAATAATGAGAATTTCCAGTACAGTTTAGGAAGGAAAAATATAAGGAGTAGACGAAAAGGACATAGTTTCAGTTACATCATATATTTAGTTAGATTACTCAGTAACTGAAATGGGTGAGGACCAACAATCATATAATATTACTCGTTATTCTAATGAATTTCTTAAAACAACTTCTAATTTGAAAAAAAAATACTGTTGCTTAATACAACAATCATATAGATAAAATCCTTCTAAATTCTTTGGAATCTGATAGATTTGCCCAAGATTATTTTGAAGAAATCTGAACGAATACCAAACATTTGTTCTGGCTGCAAACTATAATAAGATAATGCTGACTAAAATATCCCTTATCAAATGTACAAAGTTAGGTATTCACGCGGACATACAAATATAATTCCTTCAATTTCAGGAACTAATCGATAAAATTCTCCTTCTCAATTTCAAATGTTGTCTGCCAAAGCGAAAAAACGTAGAATAAGTTTTTGAGATTTCAAGGCTTTCACAACATTGCAGTTACTCTCTAGCAAATTATTTTCTACGGGAGTTATTCGCTTTAGAGGAAGGATGTATTATTTCATAGGGAAGACAGGGTTTACTAAAAATTAATATAATAGCATAATTCTTTGATACTCTTATTAACAATCCTTCAATCATTACAAATTTATTAAACAATGATAAATCATGGAGTTTATAAATTATGTTCTTAACGTCTAGTGACGTAAAAGAATGTATAAACTGAAATGAAATAATTTGAAATAGCATTTGTTTGTTTATATATCTGTTATCTACTGCTCAGACGTTTTGGTATGTTTTAATTTTGTGTAAACAAGAATTAAATAAAAAATGTTGTGTCTGATAATTTTTAAAGTAACTATATGTATTCTATCTATCTTAATTTTTTTTCTTTTCCATTAAGTGCCTTGATGCTACCTTTAAAAGTAATTTGTATTATTTAAATATCACATATTCCTTTTTTTTTTTGATTTATTAAAAATAAGCATTAGTTTGAATTATTTTAATATTCCAGCTTTACATTTTGTCGTTTAAAATGACGATCGGGGTTGGCATATGCAGAAATTGACCTTGACATTAGCATAAAACTCACATTTCACCATGCGCTCCAAAAACTTCCCGCTGATTTCTCATCAGGTGGTTGCCTTATTACTGTATGAAGCGCAGTTTAATTAACAATAAGATTGTGCACTAAAAATAACAGTTTCTACTCATATCATCTTGAAATGACTTACTTAAATGTTAGATGTTAATAGATTCGTCTCTATTATTATTAAAATATGTTTAGGGAATCGATATCGACGGTTCTTCAAATTAATTTTATGTATTCCGAAATGAATCATGTCGTTTTATGGTATTTTGACATTTGTTTGCGGCCTATGGTTTATGTTGTGTGATATCATTAAATATTTAATGGTTGTTGAATATTTTTATGTCCAAGCCATGAAGCTGCCTTAATTGTGTTGTAAAATGTTAGATAGAGGAATGCAAAATAAATCATGTAGAGCTTAGATTTATTTGTTGTATTACTGCTTTGTACTTAATCACAATGAAATTGTTTAATTATATTAATAAAGAATACATGAAAAGTGTTTAATTCATTTACAAAACTTTTCCTTCTAAATAACCATTTGCTAGGTGAAGGAAAAAAGTTATTTTGTATACTTTTCTGTAAAAAAGAATGAGTTTTTTTTTCTTCCTCAGATAAATCTTTAAATATTATATATTTTTTCTTATTCATGTTTTTAATATTTCATTTCTTTTAGTATTTTATCTATCTCTTCTCTCTCTTTCATATATAAGGTATTCTCATTGGAATTTTTATTTAGTTTGACACAGAACTATTAAATAAAATGGTTATAATTCATGTATATGCATAAGTAATCTATTTATATAAACATGTTTAGAAACTACTTAACTAGTTTATTCTTAAAGCATATGTCTAGGTAATAAAAATCTCACTTTATGAATGTTGTAAAATCAGTCTCTCAGAATTTTTGCACTGAAACCAAAGGACAATATAATTAATGGCTGATTTTTTATTGACATAGTATCCTTATGTCATATAAAATTGATTTTTTAGTTTAAAATGGATATTTGATCTATTCTGTTCCATTTGTCTATTGTACCTCCCACTGTTTTTATGGGATTGCTTGGTCATTTTATATTACTCTGTAATATAAAATAATTAACCAATATACAATTGTGTGTATATTGTGTATATACATTTGTATTGTATATGTAATTAGTAGGCCTCTTTTGTTTCTCATATATGAAAAATAATGATAGGCTTTATGGTACCAATAATCTCATATTCCTAGTTAAAATCATGAAAGAATTTTATCAGGTTTTATGTAGAGCCTTTGTAGAAATCAATAACTTATTGGTTTTAATTAGAAAAAGTGTTAAGGGTTTCTTAATGCTTTGTCAATATAATTAACACCTGATGATCAGTGTATGGGGACGAAATGATATATCATCTTAAATACTGAGGGGTCCAACATTTTCTATAAGTTATTAATTATATTTTCTGTTAAATTGTTAATTGATAATATACTTTTCATCAGTTGGTAATTGAACATTTTTGAGGTATAAGTTTAGCATGATGCAAATTTGGATATCATTCATCACTACTGGAATATTATTGCAATCAGAAATTGTTTCTGTAATCTATATCAAAATTGTCAACATGATATTGACCTTATCATGAGTTCATCAGGAGTGAACAAAAAGAAGCATAGTATACCATGTATTAAGAAGTCAACACTAGAGATAAGTCTGCAGGATTCTCATAGGAAAAAGCATCCTCTTATTTCATTCTACTCTAAGCTTTAATATTTTTTTCTTGTTTGTTTTAATGTGAAGAATATTCTGCTATGAACTTTGCTATCTCCCTGGCTTTTGCACTGCTATCTGTTTCTTGTGTACATTCTCATTTTCTATTTCTTGCCTGAAAGGTTAAATTAAAAAGCTATGTGTTAACAGAAAAGATTTCTGAAATGACATTTTAATTTATGGTTTTTTGTTTAAGAAAATCATAATTTCACCAGTTTAGTTAACTGAAATTTAATTAAGTATTTTTCAGTGTTGATAACATTGTCATCAAAATTATATAAATTGTAGCTTAATAGATTCTTTATACAGGTAAATATTTATATATCTGTATGTCTTTTTCTTTTAGATTATTTATGCTTCAAGAGGACTAAAGGTTTGGCAAAGTTATCTTTGCTTGTGAGAAAAATATTTAACACTGTTTTTCACATAACTATTTCTTTTAATCATATAAAAAATTCTCTTATTAAGTCAATAAGATTAAAAGTATTCTACAGCTATGTATTTCTGAATCATCACATTGTTTAAGTTTGCAAAATGGGAATCTTTTATTGTTCTTAATATACATTAAATAAAACTTGGAAGAATAAGTCTTTTAACAGAATGGCTTATTTAGTTTTATGTTTCATTTTAATGTGTACAGTAACTTTTATAAAATCTGAAGATGATATGAAAAATGTATGTTTTGATCAAAAGATAGGAAATAGTATTTGCAAATGTGAATCTCTGTTTTCTGATCATTTGATGTTACCAGAAACTGAGACAAAACTTACATGCATTGGTGAAGATTCACTAGAAATGGCTGTTGAAGCACTGACTTTTCAGAAAAATTTAATGTTTATAGAACTTGTGATATCCAATGGAACTTTTGAAGTAATAGAACCAAGTTATCTTGAGCATTTTTTAAACTTAAAGAATTTAAGTCTCAGTAACAATCGTATTTCAAGTGTTAGCACTGAAACATTCAAAAATCAAAACTATCTTGAATATTTAGATTTATCTATGAATAATTTGTCTGTGCTTTCCAGCTCTGTGTTTGAGCCTCTGTTGCATGTAAAAAATCTCACATTATCATATAATCAGATTCATACAATTGAAGCTAAAGCCTTCAATGATCTGCACAACCTTTTGTATTTAGATTTATCTGATAATCAGCTGTCCTCAGTTGACTGCAATTGGTTTTCAGGTCTGAAAAATTTACAGATTCTTTTGTTGAGTAATAATAAAATCAGTTATATTAACAGTAGCTTTCATCTTATTCATCTTCAGCAGTTAGATTTATCATTCAACTATTTGAAACACATTCAAACACCTACATTCTTTCGACTGAAGAATCTCAAGTTACTTTCTTTGGCAATGAATGAATTAACTACATTGAATGAAGGTGCTTTTAAAGGAAACATTAATCTTGAAAAAGTTAATCTGACAGGTAAGTTTTTTTTTTTTAACATTTTTTATGTAATTGCTCTAATAAAGATGAGAAAATGATATACTCAAATTTATGTTGTAATATCTAACTATAAAATAAAATTTTCTTATCAATGTTTAATAATATAGAAAATAATTACATACTTATATCTTTTCAATTTAAAATTTTTTGTAATAAAAGGTATAGGTCAGAGTTAGTGGTAGCCAGCAAAGTTCAGCTTTATAACCTGCTCAGGACAGCATGAGAATTATTATGATACAAACATATGAATTTTGGAAATGTAAATTGTGAGATTTGTGTGAACTGTAAAATGGCAAACCTGAAGTTAAGTTTGAATTAATATTATTACAGTATAAAAATAAATCTGAGCTGCTTTTTTAAAATAAACTTTGAAGTTAGAATTCTATAAATCCTGACTACTATTAAATTTTCTATGGTATGATTCTGATGTATCCAGCACAGAGAGTTTTAGCCATGTTTGTCTCACTATATGTATATGAACAATTTTTTTTCTGTTAATAACTTCAAGAAAAAAATTTTGGAGTAACAATAGCTCAAATTAGTATCAAGCTTCTTCTGCTCATCAGAACTTTACAGTTTGTTTGAAACAGAATATCAGAAACTTTTGAATGCACTTTTGCAGTGACAGTTGTCACATATTTCATCAAGGCACATTACAAAAAACAATAATTATAATCTATTAAAATAGTAGTATATTATAATTATAATTACTTTTTATTACATATTAAATTCTGTTTTATATTCTTTTTTTTTATCATGCTTTAGCTAATTTGTAATTCTTATTTAATAAAATATCTTTCAATTCATTTTTATAATTCTGATGGCCCCCTGTTATTTTATTAATTTCACTTTGGCCTATTCCCAGTTTCCAAGGTTTTATAAAGACGTTTTTTCTTTGTTGGTTATAGATAATATATAATTTATGAATAATGGTGAAATAGTGTGTGTGAAACTGTGGCTTGCATACATGTATTTTCAGCAGTG
This sequence comes from Dolomedes plantarius, assembly GCA_907164885.2. Lineage (NCBI taxonomy): Eukaryota > Metazoa > Arthropoda > Arachnida > Araneae > Dolomedidae > Dolomedes > Dolomedes plantarius. The sequence continues at coordinate 156,270,556 of OU015496.1, read as the reverse complement.
TTAACCAATTAGAAAATTCAATTTAATTTTATTGTGATTATATTTCTATTTCCCTAAAAGAATTTTTTAGTAAGTTTTATACTGCCTCAGACTATTTTTTTTTAAATAAGTGACAAATAAAAATGCTGAAAATTAAATTGTCAATTTAATGATATAATTTAAGTGCACATAAATGTGCTTAACAATTGTGAGTTAGACATACTTATAAATCAAATAAAACAGCTCATACTGTTTTATGTTAGATATCAAAAATTAAATATTATTAACAACCATAATTACATTATTATTTTTTTATTCTTATATTATTAATTCAATGTGCATGATACTTTCAATATTTTTTACATTTTTTATATACAGGAGCCAGAAGTATGAAAGAATTATAATCTTGTGTATTTAATGACATTGTCTTTATGAAAATCATAATCAAAAATCCACATTAAAGACATCCACATGTGCTTTTATTAATATACATTCATACTGAAAAGCTGAAACTGAAAAAACAGGAAATGAAAGGCCACTTTTATTATGGCAAAGTTGCTGGTAATCTCAGATTCCATGTAACTACATTTTTTTACGTAACTTTAGATTTCATTTTTGGTTCTCAGCTTCAGATTTGATTTTTAAAAAGAGTAAGCATAGTATTTATTTTAAGGATGAATTGATTTTATATCTATTGCTTAATTTATTTATTTGATTTTACAGGTAATTTGTGGGTTTGCGATAGAAAATTATTGCCTTTAAATGACTGGTTGAAGAAGTATGAAGCTTACAAGGAAGGTGCTCTGTGTGTGGAACCTCCAGAATTCCATAATTATACTATACAGCATGGTTTGGATATTGTACATCTTGAGGTGAAAATTGAGGAAAGTCCTACTTGTAATAAGAGCATGTGTAACTGCTCCATTTCCAAAGATAAGTTAGTTATAACAGTTGACTGTAGTAGCAGAGGATTTGTTAGATTACCAGAAGTTGTGCCCTATAAAACAAGGGTCCTTAATCTGTATAACAATAATATTAAGTCACTAACAACTGATCACATTGATGCTACACTATGGTCTGATGTTTCATTTTTGTACTTGAACAACAATGTTATTGATTCTTTAAAAGGTTTAGAAGGCACCTGGCTTTTGAGAAATTTGGTAGCATTACATCTTTCTAACAACCGCTTGACTGAAATACCAATACATATTTTAGAGCAGTTCAGGGGTGGGTCCCTTGATGAATTATTTCTCTCTGGGAATCCATGGAATTGCGACTGCAATACAGTACGTTTCCAAACATGGCTTCAAGATAATTACCGGGCTGTTCGTAATTTTGAGAGTATTTGCTGTTCCTCTGACAGTGGGGTCTATTCAAATCAACCCATTTATCGTCTAAAGAAATCTCAGTTGTGTCCCCAACAAGTCCAATGGATTAATTACCTTGATGTTTTAAATAGCCTCATGGCAATAGCTATATTCATTATTATAGTAAAATTGTCATATGACTATTGGTTACAAAAGCGAACAGGAAAATTGCCGCGATTTTTTAGTTTGAATCTGGCATAGCTTTGAAAAATGATCTGCAGAAAAGGGTTTGTATGAAATAGTTATTAAAATTCCTTACCATAATATGTTATCATAGGAAAACTGTTACAGAAATTTTATCCATAATTCATTGAACATTATTATAACATAATGGAAATAGTTTCAGTCATCTTATTCAGCATGCATAAAGATGACTAATACTCTTTTCATTGTGGACTGGATAATAAATAGAATAAATCTAATACCCAGTAAAATTATAGAGTCATCCCTTGTATTAAAGAACCATATGTCTATGTTCAGAATCTTTACCTTGCTGAGGTGCTCATATGAAGAGAAACTATGTCCGAGAGTACTGTGAAATATGCCACAGTTGTGTATGATTATCATATTTATAATACAGCAAATTTTTTCAGATTAAATTTTTTAAAACGAATATAACCTTTATGTCATATATTTTGAACAAGATAATCTACATAAAAGGGGAAATTACTGTTTTTACATAGGTTTATATAGATAAGTTACAATTTTGGAAATACTGAATATTATAGCTATTCTAGCTAATTTAACCATTAAAATTGCTAAATTTACAACAGTTTTTTGCAAATTATTATTTGCTATTGTGTTTCCCAGAAATTGAAGAATATTATATGAATGGGTCTTATTTGAGAATCGTAGAAAGCCCATAAAAATATTTTCATTGTAACATGACAATGTGCTGATACGTTTTCTAAAATCAGGTAATATATTTTATCAGACACAATTTTAAATAATATTTGTGCCAAATAAATTGATGTTAATGGTAAGATATATATATTCTTTATATTCACATGAAAATATCGTAAATGTTTAAAAATGTATACATTAAGCACAAGTACCCTCTAATTTTATATAGTTCATAACTTTGTATATCTGTGAGCTGAAAAGCTCTATCTGGCCTGATAGCTGAGAACATTTTGAATAATTTTAAAGCACATAATCCACATATTTCCAATGAAAATTTTGGCTGTGTAGCTATATTTTGGTGTACATTGCAACGTCTGGGTTACAGTACAGCTGTACCATTACATGTATTTGAGAAAGTATTGGATGTGTTTTCCTCTCATGCAATTGTTAATTTAATTAATTATATATATTATATGTAAATGTGTTAATGTATGTGTTTGCAATACTGTTTGTACAGCTAAAATAAAAATCATCTGGGCGAAACATGCATTGTAATGTATCTACCTGTGTTGTATTTAATACAAAATATACTGCCCAAATACTTTTAAAAGAAGCTTAAAGTTTAATTAAAGTGTGTTAAAAAAGTTGAATGTGAAAATCAACTTTTTTCTCTGGTGTAAAAAATTTCTTAATGTATACTTATTTCAGTGTCTTTTGTGAAAGCTGAATATATAAAGTGTATAGAAATCTATGAAAAATATATATTATGCGTGTTATACTGTTCTGAAATTTTTAACTTAGAAACACTTGAAAGACAGTCCCTAAATAGGGAATGATCAATTATTGGAGATTATCAAGGGAAACCACTTCTGTATAGGTTTCAGAAAAAATGAAATAATTTTATGTAACAGATGCAGTAAATTAAGCTCACACAAGTACTATAATAATTATGAAAGTTCAATATAACATGTGTCTCTAGCATGTTTCAGTCAGTCAGACCTTCGAACTTTATAAGGTGCTGAATACTTTGGAAAAAATGCACTTTTCTAAGATTAAATATTGTGTAATTAAATGGACATATTAAGTGTGTTGACATATTACTGTTTTGTTCATTTAGCGATTGTATTAAGTTTGATAAAAGTGATCATCCCATGAAGATTTTTTCCCCTTTATTATGTAAACTAAATTGATTATCTGGATCACATTAGCCAAGTGGTTGTGGGGTTTTTCTGTAATTTTACCTTTCTATAATAATATATGTAGATGTTCATTTTATATTGACTGAAAATAAGTGTATGAATATTATATAACTATTTAATTCACAGTAAAATTTGAAACTTCATTTATTACTAGTGTGACTATAAACAAATATTAAGAAAAATCATTTAAGATCTCTATCTTATAATTTAAAAGCATTTTAAAAAGGGAGTGATGTAACCGAATTCAACTCTGATTCAATGGCAGCTAATGGAATGCAACTATGTACATTATTGACGTCATTGTTAAATATCTATTAATCAATAATAATTTTTAAAAAACTGAGTTCATTGTTCTGTGATTTTATTCTTTTAGGCATTGTTCATTATCATACCTATGTGAATGTGATAAACATTTTGTAAGAAAACTTGTCTTATATGTATATAAAAGGATTGTTGAAATTTTTTAGATTTTATTTCTTGACAGGGCAGAATATTATGTGATTTGAACGTATCATTTTTAAAAAATATTTAATTGCCAAATTTTAGACCTCTGATCCTAATGTTCATATGTTTGTTTGTAAAGAATGATTGTGTTGAATATGTAATAAATGTTGTCATTGTTGTTGTAATTCTTTTCTCGGACTCTCATTTAATTTTTAATTGAACACTCATAAAGTAGATCATACATATGAGAGCATTCTGGAGAGTAACATTCATTTGGCCATTAAAATACACATTTTAATATGACCAATTGATTTGCACATGTTTTACTCTGTCAAAACTTAAATATTAGTAATTCTGGAAAGCATGCTCTTGAATGTTCTAATCTAGGAGATCTGCCAGTTACAAGTACAACCATATCTGAATGCCTATTTTCAATGAAACTATAGTTACTACCCAAACATATCTTATATTTCAGACTGTGTAGGTTTTTATGTAATAATACACATTAAATTTGAAAACACTGCAATAAATAACTTTAATATATTTATTTCTTCAATTGTTGAATTATAATGAAAAAAATAGACAAAATACAAAAATAAAGGGTACTTAGTACTCACCCTTGACTAGTTTCCCTTGAATGCAAATATGCTAATATCTAATGTTCATGATTTTTTTTCAAAGTTAGTTGGAAAAATGCTTTTTGAGAACACATGTCCAATGTAGAAAACTTACTTTTGCTTTCATATGGATTTTAGATGATATTCCTTTAAATAAATGCATAGCTACCAACTTTACTGACTTTAAATTATTTTCAAAATGGCAGATTATCTTTCGTACAGATTGTAAATGCCTTTAACAGTAAAACTAGTATGTGTGTAAAAATTTAATTCAAATAGGAATTTTTAAGAATCCCTTTTTTTCTGGAATATATTTATTTAAAGTCTAAAACAGTTTTTCTTCAGCCATATGTATAGTTAACGAAAGAATTAGATCTTTTTCCTACATAATCAAACTGTATAGTACACAAAATCTCTCTCATTGTCAATAACTAGAGATGAAGGAAAAAAATCCTTTTGAATAGGCTCTCAAGCATTTTTAATCAAACACTTTAGACATAAAATTTACTTTTTTGGGAACAAGTATAGCTGAGATTGGTAACTATGCAGATGATTTCTTGACATTCTTTTACCAAATACACAAAAGAAAGCTTCCTATAAATGCATTACAAAAAATACTCTGTAAAACCCTTAAAAAGTTTACTTCCACATTCTGCATATAAAACATTAATAAAATCCTCTACAGTTCATCTTTTGTTTCACCCTTTTCATTTGGCACAATGTTTTCTTTCTTCTTAGTGGATGCTTTAGAATTTTTCTTTTGGCTTGACTTTTCTCCTTTCGTTTTCTTTTCTTTTTCTACTGTTAATGTTTCCGCCAAACAACCTACATTGAAAATATGAACAATAACACTTTTTTATTTCAAAAAAATTAAATGCAACTATCATAAATATGTTTTCAGGTTCAATGTGAGTATATGTTGTCTAAATATTTGTTATTACCTAAAATTTTCACGAGATGTGTCTGTGAAAATAGCATTCTTTTAACTCATTATGTTACAATGTATAATTACACTGATTTAGGTTTCTTAAAAAAAATCTTTGCAACATCAAATTGAAATGCAATTTGTTTAAAAAAAATTTGACAGTAAGGATAATAAAGGCACAAGCTAAGAAAAATAAAATGTGATTAGGAAAAATTTAGTAAAAATGGTGTTTATGAGAGGAAATAACACATTCACTTTTGAAGCTAATATTACACGTGTATTCACAGGTGACACAGACACGCACAAACAGGATTCTTACTCATTTTAAGAAATCAATAATATGGAATTTTAAGGACTTTTGGTAGCATTTTTAAAGAAGAGTAAAAAAAATTAAAGGACTAATTAATGCAGCAAACATAAATCAAGCATGAGCCCTGTCATGAGATACATGTTCTATTTTATAGTACCTTATCAAACAAAAACTAGACTTGCACTTATTTTATGATGTTAAATAATCTGAGACTTAAGAAGTTGACAAGACTTACTTTTTTTTCTTTTCTTTAATATACAGTAAAGTCCCGATAATCCAAAATGAAATGGGCTTGTGGCAGCCCAGTGGTACAGCGAGCTGGTTTTCGGTACTGAGAGTGCTTGGATCGAATCCTGGCATTGCGCCACGAAAAATGCCTCCGTTCGTGTCGTCCCTTCATAGGGGGTAATGCTGTCTGTCTATAGGGTGCCCCCACAATAAAATGGGCAGTACAATTGCAGTGTAGTATAGGCGAATGTTTGACAACAAATGCCTCCGCATTGGGGAAAAAAAAAAAAATCAAAAATGATTGGGACCAAACCCTTTTCGGATTAAGCAAAATCATTCATAAAATAAATTAAAATTAAATAAATATTACATATTGCATGTGATTACGCAGTTTATTTCATAAGGTCTGTCTAAACCAGTGGTCTGAGCACAAGAGGTGGTCCGAGAGAGTTTAGGGAGTGGTCCGGCACCATTATATAAAAGTTTCCAAATAAATAGGGATTTTGAAAGCAATATTCTTTGAACTAGATGGGCCGAATATATTCGATGACTATCAGGTGTTGAATTAAAATTTCTTAAAAGTTTAACATAATTATTTTGCTACTAGAATATGATACGTTAGAATGTGAGTACGTTAATCCTGTTTCCCTTTTGCCTGAGGGATATTCTATAAACCCATACACCCCCCCCATCCCTGGAAGGTTTCCCCCTCAAGTCAGTGAGGTGTGGTGGTCCGCACATGGTCCAATTTCTGGCTTAGTGGTCCGCAGTTTTCTACTGGTTGGGTACCACTGGTCTCAACATTACCAAATCTCGGGACGAAATGGGTGATAAGAGAGCGGAATGTTGCCTAGTACAGTACAGTAGAGTGTAAGATTTTAGATGATCAGCAAATTGTTGAAAAGGTTTTGAAAGAACCTGTCAACGTCTCAGACAAGAGTGAAGGTAAAGCAGACAGTGACAGGGAGCAGAGGGTATCTCACCTAGCCGAGGTGGCTGCATTTGATATAGCGCTATGCTACAAAGAGCAACACTTCGCCACAACCCCAGCAGACAACCTTTTTCTAACGCGCTGTCATAATTTGGTTTTAAGGGAGAGGTATCCTTTTCTTCGAAAAAAAAATTTAACAGATTTTTTCAAACCAATGTAGTTTGGTAATAATTAGTTCAGTACATTGTCTAACTTTGAATTTTCTTGTAATTTTCAGACATATACTTTTTACTTCTAAGTATCACTGTCGTTTTATTCTAATCCTAGTTCTTTTTGATTTTTAGTTACGGATTACCGAAGTTCAGATTATCAGGACTCTACTGTATTTGTTCCTTTGGCTCAGTTAGAAATAGAATATTTGTAAAAGTTAATTTTAAAACATCCAATAAAATAAGAGGAAAATCATGCAATTTTTGACAAAACTGATGTATATTAAAAGAACTGTATGAACATTATAATGTTATTAATTATTTATTCATAAATATAAAACAAAGAGCAGAAAAAATTTTAATGAAAAATTGAACTAGAAATATAAAATAAATCAATAAATTTATTTAAAGCACAAACTAAAAAAGCGTAAGATAATAAGTTACATCAGCAGATGTAAAACCCAAAAATATATATATAAATAGAAAAAACTATACAAACAAACTAAAAACCCCTTTCAAGATTTTAAATATGCACCAAGGTGTCATTCTAATTCATTATATTTTTCTTCCTCTCTTAAATGTCACTTGGGTAATGTATTACTTGTTTTATTGGAAATTATGGTGAACTTGAAAAATGCAGAAACAAAGTTATAGCAATAGCAGCTTTGTGCTGCTTATATTTTACTATAACCTGTCACTGAATGTACAAACAAAAGAGAAGTATTAAACAAACTGGCAAAATTTAGCACATTATTCAAATAAATATGTTGTTCTCTCTGATATTTTAAAATGATAAAAATAATATTTATCCAAATTCATTTTAATAATAATAGCTTATAATCAATATAAACAAATTACTTGTATCTCCTTTATGAAGGGCTTTCTCAACACACAGAAATTCTTTTAATGGAACATCTTGATGATGGAAATACCAATCTTCAATATCTGACTCATGTTTCTCTAACAAATTTTCACACTAATAATAATAATAAATTAAAATTAATCAATATGCATACATAAGTTCCTATCTATCAACCTATATCACACAAATATACATGTTCATGTATGCATACTCATATGGATATATAATGCACACAAATGCATATCAATATACTATACAGGTACTATACACAGATACCTAACAGTATAAATACATACAGGTATAGTTGTATAAAAATGAGTAGATAATCAAGAACAGCTATGTGTATATATCATTAATTATAATTCATATATAGCTTGATTGATAGGTTTGGAGCACTAAAGTCATTTTTGCTACAAAATGGCTAACCAAACCCTATTAATTAGAGCCCATTCCAAATGGCTAAAAACACCCATGCTTACTACGTGTTTCAAACTTGCAGACTCCGGTTTCACAGATTAGTCTTCAAGCCATTAGACCATTATCTGGTATTGTGTCTACTGGATAAATCATTCATATGCAATTTTATGGATTTAAACTGATCATATTCTTAAGAATAATTATAAATCAGTCATTAAACAAATTCAAAACTGCTTCACAATTTGTAAGCTTAGAATAAATTATTTCACTTAAGCACAGCATAAATGCTAAAGTGTATGTTGTATAAATGCTTAAACTTTAGAAACCATTCATAAAACATTTCTTTCAATTATTTTTTTTTAAGTGGTTTATATAAATTTGAAAACTATTATATTTTCTATTCATGACTATCTCCTTCAAAATATCATATGGACTAAGAACACTTTAATATCAAATCTTAAAAATTTAGCTAAACGGAAGAAAGTTACCCTTTGAAAGGAAACAAGACAGAAATTCCTTAACACTAGAAAGACAGGAATTTTTTTCTTACTAAAAAGACTGAACACTGTCATTCTGATGGTTAAAAATAAAATCAAGAATTTAAAATATTTAATTTTTTTTAATGGTTAAATACTTTAAATTTTGAACTATTTCATACCAATATATAATAAATTAGTTTATTTAGATATATTCTTATGAGATATGTCGAGCTGACAACCTGGTATGGTTTATCCATAAAAATATATGCATGGTTTGTGCAGTCTGTATTTTTCAACACCAATATTTCCGAAGAGCCAATATTTTTGTTATTTGCAAAAGGGGGAAGAGATGAAAAGTAACTAACATTTTTCCGTTATTAGTTTAAAGATTTCTGCCTGTTTCCTATGTTGCTGTCAAATTGATCGCTTTCAGTCTTAGTAGATATACAACCCATTTTCTTCCCCTCTTTACTATTGAATATAATTTTGTAAATATGTGTGCATATTTCACATAAAATTAGAAAAAGTCATAAAATTTCAGATGCCTGGGGACATAAATGCAGACATAGCACTCAATAGTATGTCCAAACCCGTCAAAATGACGGCAGCCATCTTTCTAGTGTTAAAACAGGATTTCTGGTTAAAAGGTATTTACTTTTAATTACAAATATGTTTATTAAAACATCATACTTTCTCAGGTTCAAAATTTCTAAATTATATTTATCAAAAAATTTTATCAGTTTAAAAATTCAAGCTTAAATTTAAATAATTTCATACTGAGAGAACTGCATGAGAATTGAGATCTTAGGTCAAATTATCTATGAATTGCAGGTTCACACTGCTTTGGCAGTGTGTCATAAATTCTTACTTGAAACCAACTTTTTACTCAGATAATCTATATTGGAATATCGAAAGAACAAATATGTAAAGGTCAAGATTTTAAATATGCATTGAGCTGTCATTGATTAAATTCATTTCTTCTTTCTCAGTTAAATATTGACAAAGAATTGCTATAATACTTGTTTTATTAGAAATATAAAGAATTTATTTTAATTTTTGTAGCAACTAACATTAATAATTTGATGCTTTTCAAAAATTTAACAGCTGAAAAATGTCAAATTTCAAAATCTATGCACATTGCATAGATTTGGGGTTGATAAGGTTGATTTACCAACACAGAAAACAGAATGCAAAAATAGACACCTGCAAATATATAACTAAAAGACATTGACAGAAAAATCATCCCCATAGCTTGAAATCAGAATTCAAGATCATTGATATCAACTAAATTTGAGTTGCACTTTTTTAAAACTACTCTTTTTGTACCATTCATAAACAATAATACAACAACAATCTGTATAGTTTTCAAATATAATCAAATTAAGAGTGCATTAAAACATTTATACCATACTGAAGTACAATAGTTAGTATGACTTCTCTTAACCTTTTACATGCCGCACTATGATCCAGGAATAAAAGAGACAACTAATTCATCAAATTCACATTAAAATACACCCATAAAGACTATAAAACAAAAAAATTACCATAAAAAAATTTCTGTCTATGATTTCTCAGATGTTCCATTTTTGTAACATTGGCATGTAACGCTATCTTTTCTTTTTTTTTTTCACTTCATGAAAACAAAGTGTTGTATGATGAATCTTTTAAAATTTTATGCTGTAATAATGGTTTACTGAACAATTTGATGTGAAATTACTAAAATTTAAGTAAAACTCATTAAAAAAATTTACATAAGTTTCAATTAGTGTAATATTTTATAAGAATTACATTGCAAAAAGTATAAAGAAACAATAAAAACAATTTTACACTTACACAAACTTGACTAATAATATACATAATATGAATAAATGCGATTTTAAAAATGTAAAATACCTTAACAATAAAAAATAAAATATTTTATCCTTTAGAAGGCATGTGGGATTTAAACAGTAGCACAAAAATTATAAAACATTCTAAAGAACTAATTTTTTGTAATCCTTTTTAGCAGTTTCTTAGTGTCCATGATATTGTGAGAAGCAGTATACATGGAGCCTTTTCTTGCATTCAAAACACATGTTTGTAGTGTTTTTTTTTGGCACACTAAACAACGCCCTTGTGATGATGTAACTATATAATGTGCATCTGATTTTCTTGCAGACGTCGACTGATGGGCACAGGGTCCAGGTATAACATGAATTTTAGGTTTTGCTTGAAGCAAATTCAAAGTAATTTCTCTTCTAAAATTTAGATGAGTCATTTCTAATGTGGTGTTTTTGTGTAAATCAGTGTGTAAGATCCACCCAGCAGCCACAACCATATTCAGTGCGTTGATAAATAAGTTCCAGTACCATATTTTGCTGCGTAATTTTGGTCGATAACTTCCAAGAAGTTTGTTCAACAGGTGTACTCCACCCATTCCTTCATTATATATAATTTTATAATGTAAGGTTGGGGAACATCAACTTTATTTTTTTGAGCTCGGACATATCTTTTTGCTCTTCCTAATGGTTTGTGAGTGATAAAATTTGATGCAATAGTTACAACAGAACTATCGTTCCAATGGCACATATAAACTTCTCCATCGCATCGGTAATCAAATTCTCTACAATGAAATTTTGACATTTCTTTTGCTGTTTTAAGGGGACATTGTCCTGTTCTAGAATCTTGTACTGTGCCAATTGCCTTAAAGCCTTTGTTATATAAATCTGTTTGCAGACTGTGCGATGTAAAAAAGTCATCGAAAAATATTTTGTGTTTCTCTGGATTGTCAATAAAATCCAAGCCGAAATTTTTCTTTTTCGAACTTTTTCCACCATAGATAGACATAGCATAAGGATAACCATTTGCTGAGCAGAGCATCTAAACTTTGAAACCAAAGCGAATTGGTTTTCCACGTATAAACATCTTAGCCGAATGATGTCCATAATACAGAACCATGGATTCATTTATACTCATATTTTCATGAAAAAATCCAAATTAACAAAAAAATTTTCCAATCTCTTCAAAAAAGGGAGAGATTTTTCCTAATTTATCACCTGGTTCCAATTTACTACTATCAACAATATGGAAATATTTTTTAACATCCAAAATTTATTTCTGGGCATTGCATTGCTAACAATTCGGATATGCAAATCTTCCTGAGAGCTCCAATATGTATTTTCATCAGGTACTGAGTGGTAGCCACTAAATAACAGCAATCCATGAAACTGCCGAATGTCATTTTCATCAACGTCCAAAAAGTCTCCTTTTTGTAGGGCATACAGCTTTGTAAGTTTGACTAAATTTTCTAAGTAATCAGATGGCAGAATCAGACGTGTGATATCACTGATTTTGTATATCGTTACATGCCAATGTTCCTTTTTTGGAACATTGCATTTTTACGCAATCTTGAGGAACTAATTCTTGTTATTATTTTAATTTCTTTTATTAACTCATTAAACTTGTCCTTTGCAAGTACGATGGGGAAATTTTTGGGTGGATTTTAATTTTTAGGAATTTTATAGAATTTTTTTTTCTTACATACTGTAAAAATTGTAAAATAAAGCCGATTTTTAGAAATTTTTCTACACTGAAATATTCATATTTGAAAAATAAATTTTAAGTCAAAAAATCAATCATACCTTCTATAATAAATGGTAATTTTTTCAAACTGACAGTTATCACAGTTTATATTTTTTTAAATATTAAACATGATGTTCCAAAAAAGGAACATTGGCATGTAAAAGGTTAAACTACTACAATTATGTATTTTAAAACTGTATATATAACAGAAAAATAAATCTTTAACACATTTAAATTAATCTTATATTAATCACTCTCTACAGTACATTACAACAAAATAGTAATTTATTTATATCACTAACATACAATAATCTTCCCAAAAAGAGATCAAAGTAAAATCTCATACCTGCATTTTTAAATGAGTAATTTCAGCAGAAGGTTTATCCCACAGATCCTCAGGAATACCCAATTCCACTTTTACACCTTTCTCCCTGATGGACAAATAATATTAATACATTAAAAATATCCCAAACAAAATATTTCAGACTATTAGGGAATATTTAAGGCTTTCAATCATATATAATATTTCATGATTCTACAAACTATAATACTTATAGGAAAAAAAAATTCTATTCAAAATATAAATTTTTCAGTTTTACTAGAAAAAAATTCAAATCATGATTAAACAATGGTTTTAGACTGAGAATTGTATAAAAATATACTTGAAATTCCTATGATTATGTATAAGAGCTGAATATCATTACAGGAGAAGGTTAGAAAGAAAGATCTAGATTTAAGATCAACATGAAATGAAGTCCTTGTGCTAGAAAATTAGGGTCCTCATCTAAATGAGCATCGATTGGTTTGAAATGCAGTCGTATTCTTTTCTAACACAAGGACTAAAAATTACCAGAACCTATAGCTTAAAGCCCATACCAAATGGTTACAAACTCTTACACCTACTGCAGGATTAAACCTACAGAATTCTTAAGACTGCTACTCTAGCCATCTGGTCATCTTCCAGCCTTGTTCAAATAATACTTTTCTTGACTTACCTAAATTAGGCCAAATGAAATCTGCCAATTTAACTGATTTTTTAAGATGAAGAATGTATACATTAAAAATTATTAATTATTAATCATGATCATTAATGAATAATTATAATAATAATTATCATAATTTAAGAGATTTTTATTTTAATCATAATCCTAAGAAAGTTTAAAATAACACAGGCAATAAAATTTTGAAAGAAAATGATCAAATTGGTCATCAGATTTTTCACTCAAAACAAAAATGAAAATCAGGACTTTATAAGTGAAAGGTTATTGTTTTTCTCTTTTAGATCAAATGGCCGGAAAGGAGGGGAAGAGTATAACTATGGTGAAATACAAGAAGTCATTTATGTTTATAAAAGTAAATTATCTCTGTTACATGTACTTACACCAAATTATGTAAGACTTTAAATGTGGTACTCATTCCTTTGGCAAATCGGGTGCTATCCTTCCTTTCTTTATGGATATTATAATCCAGAAGTCTATCACAAATTCCATCAAGGGATTCAACAAGTCGTAGTTCCCTAAAAAAAAAACAATATTTAAAAAAATATGAAATCAAAATAAACATTTATCTATTTTTTATGCATTAAATACAAAATCTCATCTTTTCTACAAAAGATTATTTTTCAATAAAAGTTTTCAAGATTAAATCTATGGTATTAATGAAATATGTGTAAACATATTCATAAATTAAATAAAGGTTGAAATATCACACAGATATTACAAAAAATACAAAATAACATTGAAATATACCTATGCATCAGTAAATAATAGAAGCTGATACTGGTTTGTAGAATATCAACAGATCATTATTCATAATAAAAGAAAATGTCAGAAGATAAATTTGAGGTAATTATCTTAATTTACTAGAGTTAAAAAATCATGATTTGTGAATAACAATGAAATATACTATGAATGGCACTAAAATTTACAATTATCTTTAAATAGACTTCAATTGATTGTAAACCTTTTAAAATTTATTTAAATTGTTCCATTTATTAAAAAAAAATTTCACATAAAGGTATGTAACTTTCTCCAAACTGTAATTTCTTAGTTATACTCTTCCTTGTCTGTAAAAAAGTTTTGTAAAGGGGAAAGGTAGATAGCTTTCATAATACACTAAAACTTTAAAAGGATTTAAAAGTTTAAAACTAAATATTATACATATAAAGTACAACAAATAATACTTCATTCATGAATAAAAACGTACGAGACAGCATATTTTTTCTTTTTTCTAGATGATGGATCCAACTCATATCCAATTTCAATAACATCATGACTTCTACCAGTTTCAGAGAGCCTGTTCTCCAATTCAATCACAAGATATTTGCAAACTAAAAGAAAATAACTAATAAATATCAAAAAAATATATAAAAATATTTCATTCAAAAATAACTAAAATTACTATTTTCCATTTAATGATATATTCTTTGTGCTTTTTAATTTGAGCAAACATTTTATTAAAGTAATATTAATGACCATTAAATCACATGATAACAAAGTCTATCATGACAACTTTTTCATTATTCAAAACCTACTCCATATAATAAATTGTTTAAATTTATATTAAAAATGTAGGTGACTTGCCATGTTTGATTTCAGGAATCAGATTGTGTTCCATAGCATCGACTCAAAATGGATGTCACAAAATTTCTTCTTTATCCACATTTAAATAAAATACCAAATAACTTAAAAGTATTTTTTATAAAATCATTTAAATATTAGTATTTTGCTACATTCAGAGTATGCATAGATTTTTTAAATTCATTCATACACCATTATTTTCCTTCTTAAATAAGAACTGTCTTATATGCATAAATAATTATAGTTAACAATTACCATAACATACGTGTATATATATATATATGTGTGTGTGTGTGTGTGTGTGAGTGTGTGTGTGCATTCTTACATTGTCATCTGCATGTTGAAATGGAAATCAGTTTTAAGCAACATATCTATATATTTATTCTACTTCCACACAGTTTAATATTATAAAATGCTTAACATCTAAGAAAGTTATATAAATAGTAATCAACTTTGCATACTGATAAATTTATGGTATAAAATTATTTTCCTTCAGTTTTTTAGCAACTGATTTTTAACAATATTGTAACTTTTTAAGACATACCATGGCATTATGTAATACAAAAAAAAAATTTGAAAACTTTCATAACTAGTTCTCATCTTGCATATTGCATAATTATGCTATACACATATCATTTCACTATAAATAATACTACCAAAAATAATCCAAAATTTCAGCAATTATTAAATGAGGTAAAGCTTCAGGTATATGACCATCACCAAAAGTTTAAAATATTGTGCCTTAATAATATATTGGAGAAAATGTGGGGCTCTTCCTATAACGAAATATGAACTTAATAGTTACATAATTTTGAAAGCACACAGAATAAGTCTGACAGCCACATTTATTTAATTAATAAATTACTTCTGTGATGGTATACAAATTAATAAATTTCATACACAAATCAAGGTATACATAGGATCATATTTGTAGGCAAGAAAAATTCTCAAAAGAATTATATCACATTTTTAAAATTCCAGAATCTATATAAATACATATAAAATATTTTCTTTAAACCTTCACAATCGCCGGCATATTTCACTCCATACAGTTCTTCCTCGGGACTTTCCGCTTCCTTTTCTTCCTCACCATAACAGATGTTAAAAAATGAAATAAAAATCAGGATATTTACGACACCTTTCATTTTGAGATTTATCAGTGTAAAATAAGTAATTTTACTCTCTCATAACGTGGCTAAAAATGATGAGTAGATAAAGCTAAGTTTGAAGATAAATAAGCAAACGCGTTTAATCAGCATTTGTCAAAGATATCAAACTTTTATTTATCTGTTTCCCGAGATATTAGGAAACGAGAAAAAAAAAGATTCATGCAATTAATTTCATTATATAAATACATAACATTAAGCCACAAAGTATATAATTTAACAACCTAAAGAAATATTTAATTAGATATCAATACTGAAACTTTTTGAAAGGTACATATACCGTCATCAAAACGCGCTACTACAGGAAGCGGGAGCAATGTGATTCGCTAGCAGTCTAAAGTTAAGTTGCGATAGGTAGGTACATGAATGGGATGGAAAAAATCGAACTTCTACTAGAGTAGCTCAGTTTTAACATCTAGCCGTTGTTCCTGGAGGGTGCTTTAGAAATTCGCATTGAATTAAAGTTTCAGATATTTATAGAGCCTTCTTTAAAGTATTTCTGTACCCTGATTTATCTCACAATTTTGTATACTATTTTCCAGTGCAAAAATAAGGCATTTATGTCTTATTTTTGTGCTTGATGGTGGCAATGAACATACATGGTGGTCTGCTTCTGGTTTCTTTATTATGAGAGTTTCAATGTATTTTGATTTTAATAACCGGTATGTTCTCCTGCCTCCGTCCTCTATTTAATTAAGTTTAAAAATATCGTAGTCTTAGATATGATGCCTCGATGGATGACAGTTACCCTTCGATGTTGGATAGCATTTATTGCATTTACAAATTTTGGAGCTGCTTTCCGATGTTTTACTGATTATAATTTTGTTCATTCAAAATTTTTTGGTATTCAAAACATGGAGACCAGCCCATTTGCGATAAAAGGTTAAGATCTGTGTTTTAAATTCTATTGTGAATGAACTGTTGTTTCTTTACCGCTGTTTTTTGACAATTATTTAAATTTACTGATAACATCTTTTCTAATTGTTGATTATGTCAGTGATTTCGCTACTCCAAAACCATGTGTGTAAGCAGAGGGAGAAGAAGGTCCAAATCCCTCTCCCACAATTCGTGTCTCTAGTATACTATCATATCTGTATTATCCAAATATAAACCCGCGTCTCATCTCTATTACGTAATTGTTTGCTTACATCATGGATTAAAACTCATTTCTAGAGTCTGTGTTAAAATGAAAGGGGATCATTTAATATACATATATAACATAGACATCATAAATTTTGAGATTTTAAATCTGTTGAGTAAAGAACAAATTGTATATTTTTTAAATTTTGCTTTAGTTGAGATGGGTATTTAAGGTGTACTGATACCATCCATGTGGATAATGTTGTAATATACTACATGATGTGACTTAAATGATTTATATTTTTCTAAATGGTAGTACGATAAAGTTAGGAAGTTAGGGTTCTTTCATGAGCATTTCGACTTTTTCAGCTCTTTTTTTTAAACATGGCAAAGATGTCAGTTTTTGTCACAAAGTGTAAATCTGTTTAATATTTTCCCCTTGTAAATGTGAAATGTTCACTCATGAGCAAAAATTACAGAAATTTTATGAACAGTAAAATCAGTGTTATGAAAAATTGCATTACCTCGTGCATATTTAAAAATAGTTCCATGCTTAAGAACCTATTAATCGTTGCAACTTTTGTTGAATATTTTTTCTCTTTGTAGTATATTGGTTTACTTAATAAATTGTCAGTTTTCTAAAAAAACTGTTGCTTTATTACAGACTAGTTATTATTTTTTCTTATAGGATATTTATTTTAACTAGAAGTAAGATTTTAACTTACATGAAACTTGTAGGAAATACAAAACTGGAATGCTCTTAAAATTCACAGTAAAAATAAAGGAATGGCTGCTAGAAGGATATAAAAAAATGTACTATAAATTTTTAATTATGTCACTCAGCATATGTAACGTGAATTTAAGGGTCTTGACGAGAAAGTTTTTTAGTATATCCCTATAAATTATTACGTTTTCTCATATTTGACAAACTTTAATGTCAATTAATTTATCTAATTTAAATAACATTTTTTCGTATACAGATGGACCTATCCTTGAACGCATGTATGGCTTCTGGTCTCTGATCAATGGTATTGTTCTCCTGTGTTGTTTCCTTTTTATTGAGGACAAAAAGTTAGTATAATTTTTTTTAAATAAGTTATTTCATATACTATAATACTATCTTGTGCCATTATAGTGTTTAATATTTACATGCAAGTGTTAGATGACTGTTATTACATATTCTTGACAATTTTTTTTTTCAATCAAGAGAAAGCTTAACATGAAGTTACAGTTTGTTTTTTATTGGTGATATGATTTTTTATGATCTGTACATTAATCCATCTCTTGCTTTTCAAATATCAAATAATTTATGTTAAAATTATGCATATTTACACCTTATCTATTCAATAGTTCTGTTGTAAAATATGTAAATTTATGCTTGTTGATGTTTTAATTGAAATCATAAATATTATCTCCATAATGGATTTAATTGTTGAAAAATTTATCCCTCAAAAGTGCTTGATTATATCAAAAATTATGCTTGTCATATTAAGTCCTAAGTTTTGCCAGTGTTTTAATTGAAAACCTTATTTGTAAATGGATTTTTTATAATAATGAGGAATCTACTTACAAAATTAATTTTTTATGTAAAACTTATATTAAAACTGTATTATTGCAAATTTGAATTACATTATTGAATAATTATGTTACATTAGTTTTAGGAGAGTTTTCTTCTGTAACTTTCTTTGATATTAAAAAAACTAATTAATTTCTTTTTTTACAGGGTCATTGGGTTGTCAATATGTGTGATTACACTGTATCTCATCTTTTTTAGTCTGGAAGGATTTATGTATAAAACAGTGTTAATTCATGGCCCTACAATTTATCCATTTGTTTTGAGTGGTAAGTTGTAAAATTTTCTTCTCTTATTATTTCTGTGGCATTGTGGCAAATGTTGATATGTCATTTTTTTTTATGGTTTTGGCAAATTAAAAAAGTAACTTTTGTTGTGAAATATAAAATCACTCAATTAAGCTTTTCAATCCAAATATTCTTTAGTTAATAATCAGATTCAACCTCAAGCATATGGCTGGTCTTCAATGAAAATTTTCAATTAGGGACTAAAATTTTGGGGGAGGGTTGAGAAAAAACTCTTTTACCTATAACAGCATTTGCCAATACAAATAACTTTGTATTATTTCATAATTTCACATATCAGCTTTTGTCACATTAAAGAACCAATTTTAAGTGTGACATATCAACTTAAAACATAAAATTGAATTT
The DNA here is from genome assembly GCA_907164885.2 of Dolomedes plantarius. Taxonomy (NCBI): domain Eukaryota; kingdom Metazoa; phylum Arthropoda; class Arachnida; order Araneae; family Dolomedidae; genus Dolomedes; species Dolomedes plantarius. Next base: position 156,251,137 of record OU015496.1, on the reverse strand, counting down.
TTCGAACTTATCAACATCTGCCATAATGCCACAGATTTATTCTTACTCTTTTTCTAATTGTTTCCATAATAATTCCTTATTTTATACTAATAAATGTGAACAAAGGCCTTTTTTAAAGATTATTTTTAAAAATATAGCTGTTAAAAAAAATAATAATAAAAATAAATGTTGCTTCACAAACTTCTTAAAAGTTTAGGTTTAAATTTCTATTGAAAATTACTTTTCCTGCTAGAATAATTGTTTTGTTTTAAATCTACTTCTTTATTCCATTTGCTCTCATGGGCTAAATTTTTGTACTGCATATTTGCCCTATAAGAAATTGATATAGTTTTAAAAAATAATAATTTAATATAGTTGTATAAAATATTTTTCTAATATAATTACGTTCTTGTATATCATGCAAAATTTTATGTTTTTGTTACTTCATTATTAGAAGTCAGTTTTATTTGGAGTTTTTCTCTGCTAAAGAGTTTTTTTTTGGATATTTTTAGTGGATATCTTTTTATCTTTTGCTCTTACATGAGTATTGAAAATTAAGCTTTCAGTATTAACTATTGATTAGTAAATAATTAATTGCTCTTCATTAATAAATTAAAGAGATTATAGATAAAAATTATTAATTTTAAGGAATAATATTAGAATGAAATTTTTCTAATATGTTAATTTCAGGTATATTATTTATAATTGGGTAAAATTATGCGTTCAATTGCTTAACTTTTGGTAGCTTAAATTTTACATTAGCATAAAAATATGGTAAAAATCTATATTTGTGCATATTGAATTAAAGAATAATGTGCTTTTTATCTTTTTGTTCTGGAAAATAAACAAAATTATAAGATTAGATAATTATTAAGCTCACTATTTAAAGTTCGGTAATATATGCAAGTAATTTATTTTTCATCCCTTATTTCTCAGTAGATAGTTCATTAACATGCTGACATGACTAAATCAACAGCTATAGTAAAACGTTTCTCATGCATTGATTAAAGGCTACAATTTATTAATCAATGCATTAAAGGCTTGAATTCTGCTGTATAATATTTCCATTCTTTGTTAAAGCTGATCAAGTAATCATAACATTTTTTAAAATACAATTTAGGACATATATTCAGATAAAGGCCTTGTAACAATGACAGCATTATAGATCTCAACTGCAATAGTCTAAAATCACATAATAACAGTTTAGTTAGAACACATAATTGGTTTTAATATTTTAACAAATAGTTTGATTCTCAGCATGGACACCTAAATTTTATAACCTTAAGAAAATTAAGAAAGTCACCCCATTATATAGTGGTTAGCATCATAAGCTTCTGCAATGTGGGCTGAAGCTTTAAGATTCTTGCACTGTCTCATCATAGAGATCATTTATGGTATAGGTGGGCTTAAGTTCTCAGAACAAAATGCCTACTGCATAGAGCGAAAAAAAAGAGACAGGAAAATTGTCTTCTATTAGATAATAAATTACATTTAATGTCATTTATAAATGAATTTTGAAAAATGTTGATGAAACAAAATGTCCTTTAAAAGAACTATAGAACTTGTGCTTTTACAAGGGTGAGGTAGAGGACTGTTTTTAGACATAAAATTAAGAATTCAATTATTAGAAACAAAGTCTCAATAGCATATCTTGAAACCAGGCCATGTTCAATCTCCTGTGTGTACTGAGCATGTACTTTGAAACATATGTTGGGTTTTAACCCTTAGACCGTTATTAACATGCTCAGCACATCCATCTGAGTCTTTCTCCCAAGTTACGGATGTGCTGGATGAGTCTACTGGAGTTTTCAATGTTTTTGAACATTACAGACATGTTTCCCACATTCTAAAGTGATTGTTTCTTCCATCAATAGATGGCAACATTAAATTGCATTCGAATATAATTTCTCCTGATGAGAAGTAGATTTTTAGGTGATTGTTTTGAGAATACATACAGTATAAAAGGGCAGCAGTTTCGGGTTTTCAAATTCGGGTGGACGCCCTTCAAACCAAGATGATCCTATTAGAATCATAGAGATATGTTTTGTAGAGTACATACCTGCAACTTCAAATCATAAAGGACCAAGGAGAAGATGTGCAGTATGCTGCAGAAAATCAGTGAGTGGGAAAAAAAAGTATGTAAAGAAACAAGATTATGGTGTAAAGACTGTGAAGTTGGTTTATGCATATCACCTTGCTTTAAAATATACCATACTGTAAGAAATTTCCAAACAAAATACTCTGTACATTATGTAAATATATATATATATATATATATATATATATATATATATATATATAAATGTATTTTTAAAATTTTTATGTTTAATTTATTTTGATTTAAAAAACTTAACTGTATTGAATTCTCATTTTCAAATGTTCCTTCAAAGTGTGCTTCCAAAAAAACCCAATGCTGGGGGAAGAACTGAAAGGTGAAAACTCAACAGCCTAAGGGTTAATAAAGAAAAAGTGTGAATAGTGTATTGAAAAAGCTGTTAGGTCATGTGTTAAATGCTGTTTGTTATATCCTATCACATATTATCTGTTTTCTTATACAGGGGTTACACTTATTTGGTTGATTTGTGGCCTCGTTTGCCTATTTTATCCTGGCAGTAAAGATGATTATGATGAAAATGAAATACTTCGAAAGCAGTTTCCATTCAAAAGCATTTCAAAGAAAATTCGATAAAAAGTAAGTATGACCTTGAAATTTTATTTGATAAATCTGCTCCTGGGGCAGAATTTTGGGGGGGGGGGGGGGGGGAATAGATTATTTTTTCTGCCCACTGAATCCTCTTTATGGATAAATAAAACTGAACATTAACAATTTTAATCTACCTGCAATCATTTTTTTAAATGTCCTTGAAACATGTCTATAAAATATTTTTATCAGTTTTATTTTCATTGTTATTGGGATCTTAGCCACCTTATCCCAGCAAAGTACAAGTTTCACTAGTATTCTTAATCTAATATCCATTTATCAGGGTATGTTGCCCAAGTTATGCTTAAAATAATCTAATTATAATTAAGTAATAGAAAAGATTGCTATGGAAAAAAGAAGATTTGCATTATAGTATATAATAAAAATATTCTTCTACTTAAAGAAACTGAAAAAAAAGTATATCAAATTATTCATTCATTCTAATAGTGAAGTTGACTTGAAATGATAAGCACATGCCAGTGTGTTGGAAACTTTTTTTTCTTTTAGTTATCAGTGGTTTTCTTATTTTATAAGCATTTTAGAGATAAAAAAAAATCAGTATTTTCGAGGATGGGAATTTCTGTTTACTGTTATTCTGTGATTAATTTTTCTTTAGGCTGGGTTATACTTACTGGTGTGTCAAATATCACAAATCAAAATTTTTATTTTACCTAAATTATTGCCCACATCAACCTTTATGTACATTACTTAGAAAATAATGGATCTATGAGATAACTGAGGGATTGATTTTGTTGCTCTCATTATCTAAAAATAGGATAAAAAATAGTGTCTGAATTAAAATTATATAAACAAAAAAAATTAAATAATTTTTATTATCATTATCTTATTTTCATGATTAATTTTATGTTTTTAATCAAATTGTTATTTTAATAATTAAATTTTAATGTAGCATGTATACTACGAGGGTTGATCAAAAAAAAAGTTTACAGGCAGAAGCATTTGAAACGTAATAACTGTGGAGTGAATATTTCCACCCAGGGTGGTTGACAGATGGCGCTAGTTGTCCTACAGCAGTTCTACGAGTAAGTAGTGTCAGTACGCAGTCACTTAAGAGCAACAGTAATGGCACAACGTCTAGAAAAGTGGTCTCGCATAGAGGTGCGAGCCGTAATTCGATTCTTATGGGCCAAGAATGTGGCCGCATCCGAAATTCACAGACAAATCGTTGAGGTATATGGGGACAAAGCAATGAGTAGACAACAGGTAGCGAATGGTGTCGTTCTTATCAAGCGGGCAGGGAGCAAGTGGAAAACCGCAACATGGAAGCGAGCGGCAGGGCCCGACTTAGCCTAATTGGGGCCCAGGGCAAAAACTTCTTTGGGGCCCCCCCCCTCTGCTTCACTACTTCAGTAATGAAGAACTTAATACTTAATACTAAACTTTCTATTCGATTTTGGGGGCCCCCTCTGATGTGGGGGCCCGGGGCAACTGCCCCGTATGCCCCTGCCTTAGTCAGGCTCTGCGAGTGGCCGTCCAAGATGTTCAAGGACGGATATCAACACGGCACGTGTTGAAGAAATCATCCAAAGGGATCGACGAGTAACCGTGCGTGAGATTGCCTCAGAGTTGGACCTGAGTTATGGTAACGTTCAGCGTATCGTAACCGATGAGTTGCGTAAGCCGGGATAAACAAGCTGGTCAAACGTTCTGACAAATGCCTAAACAGGTTTGGCGACTATGTGGAAAAGTGAAGGCCAGATGTGTCTCTTGATTCCCATTTGTATCTTGTTTCTATTGTTAATAAATACTTTTTCATTTGCCTTGTAAACTTTTTTTTGGATCAACCCTCGTATATGATTTTTTTTATTGAATTTAATGCATCCCTAGATTATTTTTTCTGCTCATTGATTTCTGTTAATGGAAAAACAAAATTGAACATCTGCAATTTTTAATGCACCAGCAATAATTCTTTTAAATGTCCTAGAAACATGTCTATAAAATATTTTTATCAATTATTTTTATGATAATTCTCAACTCTAATTTAATATTTTGGTAGAGTGAAAAAAATAGGTTTTTCTGTATTAAATAGTTGATTTGTTTGCTAAAATTCTCTTTAGCATTATGAAAGCTAAAGTGACCATGATCTATTGCTTAAACTGTGTTTGAATGTCTCTAAACATTCATGCTTACTACAGCATTTGAAGCCACAGACTCTGACGCCAAAGATTAATGTACTAGCCATTGATCCATTATCCAGCCTAGATTTTACTGGAAAAAAATTTTTATTGCATATTTATTCAGAATACAAATAATAGATATAGAATAGAAAAACCTTAATAAACTCAATATAAATTGCTATAAAATAAGCTTAATTCAAATTTCTAAAGCAAATTCAGCTTTCTAAATCTGCCCAGGGATGGAAAACTGAATTTGCTTTAGATTTAAAATTGAGCTTATTTTTGCAGTTATTTGTTTTATATTTATCAAAATTTTTCCTTTCCTTCACTGGTTCCTCTTGTTTTGCTGCTAATTTTCCAATTGAAAGTAATATAGTAATTTTGTTCTAGCCAAGAGTTATTTTTTAGATGTAAGTTAATAACAACAGAATAATGAAATAAGTTCATAATTTGACAAATTCTAAAAATGTTTTTATTATATAAAAAGCTAAATGCAAACAAATAAGGAAAAATAATAGCTAGGTAACTACTTACTGCTTGTAATGCGCTTTATAAGGTCGGTAATTTTTAAAATTAATAAATATATTAATGTAAATTAATAAACATAATGTATAGGTATAAATGCAAATAAATAAATTTATGTTAATACTATTTTTTATGAGTTTAATAATTTTTTCCGTAATGCCATGGCTGAGATGACAAAAGTAATTGTGACCTTTCTATCCAAAAATTTGCAATGATAAAAAAACTTTTATTGTATCCTTGATCCTGTTTAATTTCTTGTTTCTCTTTCCAGTTTAGGTTATTTTGGAAACAGATTAAAATTTAAAGATGGTGTGCAATAGTTTTACACTGCGAACAGTACAATACTGAACCATGTTTTGCTTATTGGCTTTTAAAGGCACAATATAAGCTGCAAGTACAAGTCAAGCTACTTTTTCTGTTTATTTCTTTCTTATGGAGACCAACATGTGTTGCCATGATAGGTCTGATGTCATGCCTTGGGAAAAAAAAAGACTATACAACTGTTCTTAATCTTTTAAAGAAAAATTTAAGCCAAACTCGTTATTAATTTAGGTAAAGTTTTAAAATTAATTGATGTGATACTAATAGTAAAGGCAGTACATCAATTTTTCTTGTAGCTTTTGTTTTCCTGTGTAAAATGATAGAGAATTTTCCTATAGATATTTTTCTACTCACTGATTAGCAAATGTCAATTTATTTATTTATTTTTATTTTATTTTTTTTTTTTTGGGGGGGGGGGGGGGATATTTGACAACATATATTAAAATATGATGCATGTCTAACTGAGAAATCTCTTTATTTTAATTTAATATTTTCAAAGAACAGTTTTAATTTTATAGTAATAGACACTAATTAAAAATTATACCTAAAAACTACCCAAATTCCAAAATTTGAAAAACTAAGCCCTTTCAATATAAATTTCTATTTAGAGTTGTAAAAGACAGAATTCAAAAGTATGCATTTCTTAATCTGTGTTCATAATCCCTGAAATACTGAGAAGAAAATGTCTGATAGCTTAATATTAGAATTGAATATCTGGTAAGCAAAGAAATATGTCCCATCACATTAAGCAGATCTTTTTAAAATTTTAGGACATATATATATATATATATATATATATATATATATATATATATATATATATATATACATATACAAAGAGATGGAGGGAGGAGACAAAGGCAGTAGATTTTAATCAAACTTAAATTTTGTTAAGAAATGTGTATATTACAAAATAGTATAATGCATTACATTATACTGCAAAATTTTTATGAAATTCTTTCCTTTCTTTTTCAATGTAACATATGAAGTGAAAGCAGATATTGAAATGGATTCTAATCTAACAAAAATTAAACTATTTATTTAAAAATATTAATATTAGTTGTATGTGCCATCAAAATATTTATTTATTATAGCCTGAGACCTTAATTTTTTTAAGGAACAGACATGGTTTTTATTGTGATATTTTGTCATATGTTGTGATAATTTTATTTTACTTATGTGTTACACTTGTTTGATATTAATTAATGATAAAAAATATGTTTTAAAGAGTTGTTTTGAATTTTTTGTGAGTGTTTTGTATGAAATTAAAATAAATGTTTCATGTTAAAATGTGTCATTTTTTTCCCTCTTGAATACATAAAGTATGTTATTCAGAGATTTTTCTGAATAAAAATTTAGTTTACTTTGTGGGATTTATAAAGACATACATTCACATATTTCTCAGTTGGAAAAAATAATTTTCTTACATTAACAAAACTTGAAATTTTGGTAAATAATAAAGAGTATATTTTACCTAGAAACTTCTAACAATCAATATAAATGTATTTTATTGTTATTGATACATTAACACAGGAAATTTATCTCCTAAAATATATAATAGTATAAAATATCATTTTTATGCACGAAAATATGTCAGTGATATGTAATGATGTATTTATGACAAACATTAATAGCAACATGTCAGTGATATGTAATGACATACTCGTATTTAAAACAAACATTGATAGCAGCATGTCAGTTATATACATTGTCATACATTATAACTAATTTCTTTCCTATAACATATCATAAATATTAAATATTCTTACCCAATACGTTTACAAATAAATAAATATATATGTGTGTGTATGTAGTTGTAGGGTTTTCTAAGAAATATTTCACGATTGTCTTGGATTCTTTAACAAAACAATCTGATTTCATTCTTTACAAGACAAAACATTTAACTCAAACATAAAAATTAACATAAAACTATTTTCAGGAATACATAATAATGTAGCGTAGTAGTAATAGGTTTAGTAAAATCGTCTTTAAGTAGTTAGAGACGTCGTAGTTCAACAGGGAAATTTTATTCTGTCTTCGACCTCTTTTTCTCTCCCTTCTCCGCACTTGAACCTCAAGGGTCAGCATCCACTCAATGCACTTCACTTGCTGTACGGAAAAGTCACGGGAGTTACCTCCACTTGTTGGCTTGCTCGGGGAAACGAATCCCACAAAATCCCAACACACACACGCAATATATATATACATACATACATACAGAGCCGGTGCCGTAGGTAAGGCGGCGAGCCGACCGTCTCGGGTTCCGAATTGAAAGAGGTGCCAAAATGAGACAAAAAGAAAATACGAAATTTTTAAAGAATGACGAAAAAATATTAATAGTTTAATCTGATGTATGATGAAATTCGTAAAATTAAAGAAATATAAGCGATGAAATTCGTAAAATTAAAGAAATATAATAAATAATTTGTCATATTCAGGCAATTTTTTATAACCTGCTAAATTGGAGATTGTGAGAAATAAATGTTGAATGCCTTTTTTCAAACGTTGTTATAGCTGTAAGAATTCTATTAACACTACCTGAAACTGTAGCAGCTGCTGAATGCCACTTTTCCAAACTGAAAATTTTAGAGAATTATCTATTAATAATAACCCAGGAGCGGTTGAAAGACCTATCAATAGTTTCTATTGAAAAGGCAGTATCTAAAACAATGAATTATAAAGATGCAATCAAGCCATTTTCTGCCATAAAGGCTCGAAGAATGATTTAGTAATTATTTTTACTGCATAACAAATTCTATTAAAATTTATTTAATTTTTCTGCTATTTTAAGTTCTGTATTTTATTAAAAAACTTTTATAGATTTTTAATAAATAAAACTTTTTAATGAATATATATTTCATCCAAAAGGATTGTTATTCTAAAAGTAGACTATTTCTAATAAAGGTACGTTCATTACTTAAGAGTCTCTAAAAATTTGAAATGGTGCCATTTTTAAAACTTGACTCAGGCGATGGATCAGCCCTGTGTGTGTGTGTGTGTGTATATATATATATATATATATATATATATATATATATATATATATATATATATATATATATATATATATATATATATATATATATGTATGTATGGGTATTTGTGTGTGCCGCCCACTTGATGTAGTGCTTAGGGTTCTGAACTGTCAGACAGTGAGCTTGGGTTCAAATCCCAAATAAGGCTTGGTCACTTCCGTGTCGTTCCCCTCATGAGGAGTGGATCAAGACAGCACGTTTGCTGTATATTTTTCATGGCGCCATCTCTTGTCCAAATATGCAATTAGTTTTCATTATAAATATAATATAGTATTAGTATTCGATCTTTATTTGAATATAGGTACTGTAAATATTCGAATAGTATATGTCTCTATTACATTTTTTCTGGGGGAGGGGGGGGGGGCGAAATATTTTAATTTTCTCAAGGAGGCCTTGATATCCATAAATTTGTAAAGTACTGCTTTAGGATAATTCAACAATTTTTTTATTTAGAGTGATAATATGAATACAGTTAGTTGAAATTTTAATTCTAAGCTTTAGCTTTATGGCAAAGTTTTCACTCATCATTTCAGTTTTGAAAAGGCGTTTGAAAAGGCGTTTGAAAGAAAATCGTAACCTGTGTGTAATAAAAGAGAATTTAAGGTATGTGCCTATCTTTTGGGCATATTTTTTGTAAAATGTGAAATTTTATTAACCCCTTCAGGATTGGTGGTTCATTTTTGAACCACCTATTTTCTTTATTTTCTAACATCTAAATCATTCGGCAAATTTATTTGTAAATTCCTGTAAACGTTTGAAACATTAGTGTGCTTCAGAAACAACAGATGGCAGCACTCTACGGGTCTATATTTTCAGAGAGAAGAATATTTTGTTTCTGGCCAGAAATTTGTAATGTGAAGTTTTTTCCAGTTTTTCTAATTTGTTAGTATACAGATGCATGGAAGTTCGGGAATTTCATTTTACGATTGTTACTTATTTATTTTAAATAGAAAAGTTTAATTTATCTGCATAATTTCTTATCTTTTTTTAATAATTTCAATGATGGTGGTTCAAATATGGACCACTGCCCTGTATCGTTTGCTGTCACTAGGTGGCAGCACTGGTAAATTAGTTTTTCCCAGCAAAAATTCATAAAAAACATATTGCTGAACTAATTTTCCTATTAAATTATTTTTGTTATGTTAATTATTGAATGTTACTGATAATTTGAAACACACACATATATATATATATATACATATTTTACCTATAAAAATTTCATGTGTGGTGTTTTATACTTTTTACATTCATTATATACTTTCATTTATATACTTTTTACTTTCATTACATACTTTCACTATATACTTTTTACTTTCAATGTATAAAAATTTCATGTATGTTGTCATATACTTTTCAATTTCATTATATACTTTCATTTATATACTTTTTGCTTTTATTATATACTTTCCTTCACATACCTCTTACTTTCATTATATACATTCATTTATATACTTTTTGATTATTTATTTATTTTTTGGACAGATAATTATTTTGATAAATACTGTGTATAAATATAAATAAATGAATGCATATATATGTATATATATTTCAAACTGATTTGTATTATTGTAACTGATTTGTCAGAACGCCTGTTCTGACTGGTCTAGCCAGTCAGAGCAGACGTTCTAATATAGAGTGGTCTAGGTGCGCGGTGGTTCAAAAATGGATCACCCCCCTCCTGCCTAAACTAAAGCTACAATTTTTTAAATTTTTACAGAATATGTTCCTAATAGTAATATTTCTACAAATATTAAGTTTTGTCCTCCCCAAAAATTTTTTTCATATAGTGCCCCTGAAGGGGTTTTAAACACGTGTTTTTAGTTAAAACTGGAAACAAAACTATGGATTTAAAAAAAATTATTGGAATTTTGATTAATTTTTTAAATTTAGGCAATATTTAGTCTAATTTTAGTAAAAATTATCGCTTATGCCAAACCTTCTCTAGCAAAATCTAACCAATATATTTCACTTTTTTTCAACAATATATTAGTAAATCACGTATCTGTGATTACCAATACCTCTTCAATTTACTAAAATATACCAAATTTCGTATACACAACATGGTTTTCTTTTTAAAAAATGATAAATTTCCAATAAAAATAGCTCTTTAATTAATAAATACATAATTACAACTTATATTTTGCTTAATAAGATACCAATAAATAAGCAGAACCTTGTGACATAATTTTATCTCAATATCTTAAAAACCTTTTCAGAAATAAGATTTTTTGTAAAACGTAAAAAATGAAAAATGCTGTTTTCCAGAAAATGCAAATTAAGATTTTAATGTAGCCCCCCAAATTATGTATAAATTTTACAACCTCAAAATTCACCATATTTGTAGGTCAAGCCTTCCTTGGCTTCTTTAATTAATTTTGATTTTCTTTTGGCTTTTAATATTTTTCTGGATGTTTTTGTTGTTGGCAGTATTTGTCACCTCGATTTTCTTATTCGCTCGATGTCAATTTCCTTGTAGTTTTTTAACATTTCCGATTCAGTTTTCATTCCTAAATAATTAAAAACAGGTATGAGACCAATAAAACCTGAATTAAATAGTATCACTGCAATAGAAGCCCCTAATAACGATGTTTGCAGTTGAACAATTCTTCCGAGTCATGCCATGCAAAAATTTTTTAGTAATTTCTGGTCACAAAGTTCTAAGCAAGATTAAAAGTAAAGAAACAGCTGTTTAAATGCAAACTGAATTAAAGTGCAAACGCATATTATCACTCCAAATAAAAAATTTGTTGAATTATCCTAAAGCAGTGCTTTACAAATTTATGGATATCAAGGCCTCCTTGGAAAAATTTAAATATTTCGCCCCCCCCCCCCACAGAAAAAATGTAATAGAGATATATACTATTGGAATATTTACAGTACCTATATTCAAATAAAGATAGAATGCTATTATATTTATAATGAAAACTAGTTGCATATTTGAACAAGAGATGGCGCCACGAAAAATATAGAGCAAACGTGCTGTCTTCATCCACTCCTCCCTTATGAGGAGCAAAACAATGCTCACTTATACAGGGTGCGGCACAAAGAACGTTCTGATTTGGAACGTCAATAACAAAAATACAAAGCAAGATAGATAAGGAAATCTTTTATACCTGAGAAGTTCACAGTATGCCATTGTCATCCATTAAGTTTTAAAGAATACAACAGTTAAATGGCGATCGTCATTTTCGATGCAGTTTTGAAGTCTCTTTCGGAAATTTTATATGGATCTGCGGACCATGTCCCGCGGAATAGCCGTGATTTCTTGCGTAATTGCTGCCTTAAGTGCTTGCAAATTTGTTGGTCGGTGTTGGTACACTTTTGATATGAGATAGTCCCCCATGACGATCGCCATTTAACTGATGTGATCTTTAAAACTTAATGGATGACAATGGCATACTGTGTACTTCTCAGGTATAAAAAATTTCTTTATCTATCTTGCTTTGTATTTTTGTCATTGACGTTCGAAAACAGAACGTTCTTTCTGCCGCACTCTGTATATGGTGCTCTCATAACAAAGGACGAAGGCCGAATGGTTAGTGCGCTGGTTTTCGGCACCAGAGTCCATGGGGTCGAATTCCACTCTTGGCATGGACGTTTGTAGCCGTTCGAAATCGGTTTTAAGCAGTAGGTCCCGATCTAATTAACCCTCGTGTAGCCTCGTGACCCTAGCACTCCAAACCAATCCCATAATAAAGTAGCCAGCAAATCGCGGTAAATAACAAAGGCAAATGTCTCACAAGAAAGAGCCTCCGCATTAGAATGTGTGTGTGTGTGTGTGTGTAGGTAGGTAGGTAGACTCGGACCCTGATGTCTTGCGCACGAGCCATGCGCATCGGGCCCAGATCGACCCTCCTCACCCCCTGACTGTAGGAGATCGAGGGAGAGAAAGGTCGTTGAACGCAGAAGAACGGACTCTACCATCGGAGTGGCAAGTTGTCTCGGGATCTCTCTTATCACTCGCTTTGAGTGGGTTTTGTAACGATTTCGTTAAAACATAACAGTTGTTTTGTTTTAAGCCTAGCGTCTAGGATATTCTTTAGTTGGGTGCATCTTTTTCTGCATTTGCCCTGTGGTAAATTGGTTACCACATAATTCTGGGGGGGCCCTGCCGGCATTGTTCTCAAAAGGATTGTTTTCATATACAACCTGCCGGGATTGTTCTTGAAAGGACTGTTTTCATAACGGACTCCATCGTAATTTGCATGTGAACTACAACGTAATAATGCCATCGTCTAGAAATTCAGGTAGGAAGAACTTTATCTCATTTGTTGCATCTATAATATTTTCGAGATGTATAAGAATACGCGGAAAGATCTAATTGTGTTGGTTCAGTATTTTGGACTGCAACTGCCACCGGTTCCCACCATAGCAACACTCAAGGGCTTAGTTGAAAGCTCAGATCTTTTTGAAGCAGATAAAGAGTCCGTACAGGACATTTTAATTAACACTGTGGAGGAAAGAAGGCTGAAATCCGAAGCTGAAGCCGCAGAAAAAATTGAAGAGCAAAAAATCGAATTTGAAAGGATTAAACTTGCGCAGTTGGAATTGGAAGTTCAACTGGCTAATGCCCGAGAGAACATAACGAGCATCCGAAGCGTTCAGTCAGGTTCACAAGTGAATATTTAACCGATAGTTACAAACACGATACAATCACTAATAAAAAGCATTCGTGTTCTTAGTATGCCAGTCCTTGCAAGATCAGAGAACTTTAATTTGTTCTTTCAAACTTCAGAGAGGGCATTTACGATGGAAAATGTTGGTAATAATTTCAAGGCAGAGATATTAATTAATTTACTCGGTGAAAAAGCTAATAATATTTTGCGGTACATCAGTGAAGATGAAATAACTGATTACGTGAAAATTAAAGAACTGGTACTTCGCGAATACCAGCCGACACCGCAAAAATGTTTAAATAATTTCCGAAAAGCTCAACTATATGCAGACGAAACACATATCCAATTTGCGTCGCGACTTAGTGCTAATTTCCAGTATTATTTGAAACTGCGGAAAGTAACGAATTTCAATGATCTCTGCGAATTGATAGTAGCGGACAAATTAATGCAAACTTTGGACAACGATACGGTATTTCATATCGGAATAAAGCAAAGTGATTCTTGGTATCGACCTATCCAATTAGTAAAAGAGTGTGATTTTTACTTCGTAAATAAGAAAAAATCATTGGGCGATACGACTCGCACTAAAGAAAGTAGCAGTAAATGTGCATATTGCAACCAGAAAGGCGACTCCACGCGTAAGAATACGAAAGACAGATAACAAAAACACTCAGCATTATAAGGGTGAAAATTCTAGGCGAAACTTTAAGTATGAGATTAACGACCAGAGAAGTTATACGGACAAACTTGCTGTTTTTCCTGCGGAGGTAACCAACACGCAATCCCCAGATTTCATTAAACACTACGAAGAATGAAGCCGATATTTGGTGTGTTACAACTAATTCCGAAGATATTTTTGTAAACAAATTAAATTATATTGATGTCTATGTGAACGGAAAACGCGTAGATGTAGTAAAAGACTCTTGTGCCCAAATCGTGGTCATAAAAGGTATACACACCAAAAATATGAAACTCCTAAACAAAACAATTAACCTTGTTGATTATCTTGGGGGTACAACCACAGCAAATCTTGTAAAATTTAATATATCTCTGGTAAATGGCAATCCTATCGAAGTCGTTTCTTCTGTAGCAGATAAATTATACGTAGACTGTATTCTAAGCCCAAATGTTTACGAAAAGCTAAGTTGTCCTCAAAAATGTATAGCAGGGGGAGAAGAACCGAGCACCGTTGGCCCCCGAAGGTCAGCAACCCCCCCCCCCCTCCCCCCTTCTACCGAATTTGATAGCAAGAGTGGGAGAAGAACTGAGTCTCGGAGTGAAGATTTTAGCGACAGCTACATTATGAAGGGAGAATCAGAAGGATTCATTTTCACGATTTCCTGTGATAGTAAAAGTAAAGATATACAGTCGAACCTCCATATATCGAACTTCTCCATATCGAAATTTTCTATATATCGAACTCTTAGCAAATCTCCGTGTTCATTGCATAGAAAAACGGTTTCTATGTATCGAAAAAAATCTCTATATATCGAATTTTTTTTCCACGACATATTGGGAGATTTTATTCCACTTTAGAATAAAATCTCCCAATTTTCGGCGTTTGAAACAATACTTCGTGGACTTCAACTCGTGGAAAATGTCCCTGATGAAGTTTTTAATGGACTGAATAAATGCGAGCATTTCTTTGATGAACATTCCGCAAAACTGGCTTTTCAGCAAGATATTCGTAGTTTTTTTAAAAAGAATGTAACTGTGATCACTGTAACCACTGTCTGGATTATTGTTTTTTTTAAGGTATATAGTACTCAATACATCTTTCATATTAATTCATTTTTTAGTTATTAACTTTCATTTAATATGATTCGCATATAAATTGGAAATGGAGTTTTGTATACGAAAATTAGCTTTGTAACGGCTTCTTGTAGTACAGCTGAACACTGCTCGCCCAAGAACAGTGCCCTCTGGTGGCAAGCCAGAAAGAAACTTCAGTAGAAGTCAAGATGGCGACCCTAATGCTTGGTCTTGCGTTATTGTCCCATATTTTTCCTAAATTTTTTTGTGTGTACTGTGTGTAACGTACTTTGTTTGTTAATAAATAATTGTTACACTATGTGACACTCCTTCTGAGCCATTAACACTCCCCACAATTGGCGCCCAACGTTCTAACGTTACTAAATTTTGGGAATGTTCTCTTGGCTTTTGCTCATTTTTTTCAGCGAATTTTAGCATATCCGCACCTGTCGGCTCGGTATTTCTTTAGCTTCTACTCAACCTAGTGAAGCAAATGTCTGCACTTATCGTCTGGTTCGTCGGACAACAGGACGTTTCGTATCTTTTGTATTTTATATAAGTATTTTGTAGTATATATGTATAATCATTCAAATCGGTGTTCTGAAGGTAGCCCTAGTTGGTATTTGAAACCGATAGTAAAGCAATCCTTGTTATATGAGAACCAACAGCGTTCTAACATTAAATTCTGACTGTGTAATATACGCTTGGACAGAAATAAGTATCTTTTGTATATGTATTTTGTAGTATATATGTATAATCATTGAAATCGGTGTTCTAAAGGTAGCCCTAGCTGGTGTTTGAAACCGATAGTAAAGCAATCCTTGCTATATGAGAACCAACAGCGTTCTAACATTAAATTCTGACTGTGTAATATACGCTTGGACAGAAATAAGTATCTTTTGTAGATGTATTTTGTAGTATATATGTATAATCATTGAAATCGGTGTTCTAAAGGTAGCCCTAGCTGGTGTTTGAAACCGATAGTAAAGCAATCCTTGCTATATGAGAACCAACAGCGTTCTAACATTAATTCTGACTGTGTAATATAGAATTTTGTTTATTTTATAACATTTTGATTATTGTTGTATTTTCTTGTTAAAACCCATGTTTTCAAGTAATATAGGGCTGGAATTTTTTTTAATATCATTTTGATTTTGATTTTTGGTTGAATCTATCTTAATGTAAATTCTGTTTTGTTTTCAATACTTAAATTTAAAATTGATTTTGGTTTCGAATTCTTTAATTCTAATTTGGTTTTTTGTTTGAATTCTTTAATTCTAACTTGGTTCTGGTTTTAAATTTTCCTTTTGTTTAAATTTAAGCTTGATTTGAAATTCTTAAGTGTAAACTTTGTTTTGGATTTGGATTTGAATTTTGATTTTGATTTTGTTTTAGAAATTGAATTTTGTTTTAATTCTTAGTTACAAACTTTTGAATTAAATTTTGTTAGGTATTTTGTTTAAAATTCTGGTTTTGAAATTCATTTAGAATTTTAGTTGATTCATCGCTATTATTGTTTCGATTTTGTAAGAATTCTATTATTACAGGATTGGCATGGTACTGTGTTCAAAACTTAATTGATTTAATTGTGTAAACCTTTCATTGTTGAATAATTTAAAAGAAAATGTTTGAATTTTAAGAATATTTAGTAACTTTTGATTTTGTTTTGTTTAAAAGAGAAAGTAGGCATATTGTTTTGTATTCACTCCCTATGTTCTGTTTATGTTCTACCGATCTTGTATTACTAATATTTTATTTCAGCTTACACACTTTATACACCAGTTTAATAAGATATTGTTTAGAACTGTTACATCCAATTAGGACCTAATTTTGTCAGGACTCTATACCATAAGAGTTGTCATAGATTTCTCAGTGCCACACTGTTAGGACGGTATTTTTTCGTCCACAAAATTTCGTTGGAACTCTCCTTCTCCCCCCTCCCCCTCAGGCAACAATGGCTTTCCTCGCACGTGGAAAGAAGGAGGATCTGAGGAACCTGGCTCAAGATTTTGGAGTCGATGTCCCTTCTGACATAACAGTCATCGAATTGAAGAGTTTCATCGTCAAATCTGATCAGTATGATGAAGACTTTGCTAAAGAAAGATTGGCTACTATCATTAAGGATAGAAAAGCTGAAGAAGCCGAAAGGAAACGACAAGCAGCCCTTGGCCGTGCTGAAAAGAAAAACGAAAGAGAACAAGATCAACGCTTCGAATTGGAAAAGCTGAGACTACAGTTAGAAGCTCGAGAAAAACAAGAATTAGAAACGAAACTTGCTCGAGAAAAGGAAGAAAAAGAGCGACAACATGCCTTCGAATTGGACAAACTACGTTTACAAATCACCGCTGAAAAGTCCGTACAACCATCTGCCGGTCTGAATAGTGCTATCCAGTGGCGTACGCAAGGGGGGGTTGATGGGGGTTATAACCCCCCCCCATTGGTTCTGATTACATATATTATTTAATTAGGTTTACGCTTTGCACTGATTGCTCAAAACTACTCTTTCATAGTAATAGTCCAGTCAAATTTACTCAAAATGGCGGAGAATCATGTATTAAATGAAGGGGTTGAGATTTTTTCAGGAATGTGTAGGGGTTGATACCCTGAGCAACGCCTAATAAAGTCCCCTCGATTTCAGGCGCCGCGGGGGGGGGGGTGTCCAAAGGTCCTTTTTTCAGTTTTTGGCATTTATCTCGAAAACGGTGCGTAGCACAGGAAATTGTCAAATTTAAAAAATAAAGCTTATAAAATTCCCTTCCGAATAGTATATCCATGTTTGTACCCAAGTGTTACCGTTTTCGAGATATGAGCCGTTGAATATGAAAATTTTTCAAAAAAAGTGGTAGCGGTTCAGGTATCTCGTCAAACTTCCTCTTCTAACTCTTTCCCCTTCCATTTCTCAGAAAACTCGTGATAGAGAAAGTTGTAGAGCGAAAATTTTCCTTCAAAAATTTATATAATTATGCTAATTTATCTTCACCAGGTAAATAGTTAGAGCGTTTTGAATTTTAGGGGTACTTTTCAACATTTTGCTTGTAAAATGCTCGTCACTCAAGTTTAGTTTCCATGATCTGTAACTCTCTTAATCACTTTGTGTGCTGTTTAATTAGATACGTATAGTATTCATAACCCATATAAATAATAAATTATGTATACATGTACGTATAATGTATATCTCATAATATACAGAAGAACACTTGTAGTACAAAGGAGGAAGTAAGAAAACAAACCAAAATGTATAAAAGTTGTTCATATAATCAAAAAATGGTTATCAAAAGTAGGTTCAAACAACAGTTACTTACATTGAATATATTATATAAATTTATTTCATCAACTTCTTTCCTATATATTAAAAGCAGTCAATCTGATACTTGGAAAAAAGTTTCAAACAAGTCAAAGTCTTCACTATCATTTTAGCTTCTGTAGAATGTCCGAATTTTCCCGAAATGATTTCCCACCAAAGTGGTATCCCACTATAATGCCACGATCAAAGTCACTAAGCTCCTTTGACTTACTCATCGTCTCACAAACGCATAAATATGACCTGCCAAACCACTACCAATACTTTTATAGCTTTCGGTTAAGCATCAAATTACGTCACCTGCTAGATCCAATTCTTTAGGGGGGTGTCCGGATACTTTAGGCCAGATAGTGTATAACGTATTATTGAATATTAATGGATTATATAAATTATTAAATTTACTTAATGAGGTCAGCTGAATGATAAAACCTGAAGATGTTGGGAAGAATAGAGCCTGTCTTCTGTGTTGCCCCGTCCGGCCTTCATGAAAAACACATTCGTGTCTCGTGGGGTGAGTGCCACAAGTAAGACGAGCAGGTCTTACCTATCTACTATCACCACAGTTGAATGAGAGGTGTTTTGCCACCCACCTCTGACAATACTGCAGTCAGCATCTCCTTTGGCTTGTAGCGTACTGGAAGTATGGGGTTAGTTTCCCCAAAACCTCACAGAGTGCGAGAAACACAGCTGCGTGTTATCGGGACAGTTTTTGGCCGGTTCCCATCGTTTTTAAACACGTGCAAGAGTTTTGGCCTGAAGATTAATCCCTGGAATGGCGGTTTCCCTAACAAGTGGTGAGGGTAACTCTTTGGAAAACAGAAAATGATTTCTATCACCGTAATAAAGCTGTCTTCTCTTAGCGATAACTTCATGCGAGTGACATCGGCGGGCGATAAAGTTTCGGCATTAAGAAGAGCTGTCAGCCGATAATCTGCTGCCCCCCCCCGGCTGAAAATTCAGACATCTAGGGAGAGGCCGCACAGAATCCGCCTTGTGTGGACGTGTTTGTTTTAAGCTCCTGTGTTGGGACTGTATAGGTCCGGGAGCGTGCATTGTAGATCTGCACAGAGTTAAATTGAATATGTTGTAACCTTAAATGTTAAATTTTTTGTTGTTTGTAAATAAAATTCCTCGTTAAGTTTCTGTTTTAAAAATTGGCTTCGCATTTTATTTAGGACTTCTTTGTTATGGATCCAATAGTTGTGAAATTTTTTCAAAATGCCTGAGAGTTTACCCTTGTCGTGACGCCAGAGGCTGTAGTAGACTGTATATCTCTTGCATCCAAGGCCTGAACTAACATAGTAAAGAGCTTGGTTTCGCTCCTTTCACTGGAAAGGAAGTTTTCCTGATGAACAGTAGCCACCATGTTCTTATTGAAGTCAATATCCACTGATGCTTTACTTGATGCTTTCCGATGTTGTTCGTCTCTTTCCGTGGAGTTCGTGTCTTCATAACCATCAAAAAACACAGCTGAACTGCTGCCGTAATGGTTGATTATGTACGATACATATTGATCGCATATGGAGGCGAAGGTGGTGTTGGTGTTCCACTTTACTCTATGGAGCAAGAGCCGCCATCGATTACCGTGAAACTGTTCTTCACATTGATCAATTGATTACATTTTGGGAAAGCATCATACAATGCTAACTTTTTGATTTTTCTCATTATCCCCTCGGCGAATAGAGACATCGGGTATGGGGCTAACTCGTACGTTAGCAACTCCTCTACATCCCCTTCTTTCTTCTTGGTGATCAGAATTCTTTGAAATATCATCAGAGGCTCTACCACCACTACCTCATCATTAACTTTGATTATATTGCTCATCGCAGCTAAAGGAACGACTGAGTCTTTCTTGGATTGTTTCACGTCTGAGAAATTCATTCCAACAAAAGTGTTCATTGTGCGGGTTCCAATTTCCAATGCCTGGTAGCAGTTGACGTTGCTTGTTCCAATTACTCCCGTTGAAAGTGACATCGAACAATTACGTTCAGCAAAAGGCGGGTGATTAGCCAACCATTGAGCAAGCTTCCTTCTGTCTAGATCGTCTCTAGTTATGCGTGATGCTCGAAACTCAACATGTTGTTCTCCTCTTGCAGTATGGACGCCACAAACATCTCAAATGAATTACATATTGCTGTAGCTGTGCGTGCTCCCCCAACTCATTTCGCCACCACTGAATCACTAAAGTCTCGCCCACGTGTTACTTCTCCTTCATTCTTCATGTCACACATGAGTGTCACCTGAATTGCCATGTTAGACCACACACCAGCCATTGGTGTTCCAGTTCTGTTGACAGTGAAGTATCCACGATCTATAAAATCCTGTTTAAGTTGAAGGTGGCGAGTTGTTAGTCCCAGCATGTGTTGTACATATAGGTGAGTACACTTTGCATAATGAAAATGCCCGCTGGCATGGAAGTAAGGTATCATCAGTTGGGCGCATGTCATATGATCTTTCCAGTCCGTTCATCAACACCACCATTTCAAAGTACTGGACCCACAAGGCTTGTGTTGGGCCACTACCTTTGAGACGTGACAATTCGTTGCTCAATTTCCACTGAATGCTGGCAAGGGAGGTATTTGTGGAAATGTGTTGTGGAGTAATTTCTACTGAGGTCTGAAGTAACTGAACTACTTCTGCTTTTTCCTATGGTGTGATATCTAAATTTTTCAAAATAATCTGAGCTAAAATGACACTTCTATACATTTTGGTTTGTTTTCTTACTTCCTCCTTTGTACTACAAGTGTTCTTCTGTATATTATGAGATATACATTATACGTACATGTATACATAATTTATAATTTATATGGGTTATGAATACTATGCGTATCTAATTAAACAGCATACAAAGTGATTAAGAGAGTTACAGACCTTGGAAACGAAACTTGAGTGACGAGCATTTTACTAGCAAAATGTTGAAAGTACCCCTAAACTTCAAAACGCTCTAACTATTTACCTGATGAAGATAAATTAGCATAACTATATACCTTTTTGAAGGAAATCTTTTGTTTTACAACTTTCTTTATCACGAGTTTTCTGAGAAATGGAAGGGGAAAGAGTTAAAAGAGGAAGTTTGACGAGATACCTGAACCGCTACCACTTTTTTTTGAAACATTTTCATATTCAACGGCTCATATCTCGAAAACGTTAACATTATATATATAATAGCCGTTGTCTCTGTATAACACTTCCGGGCTGTACTCATCTTTCAATTGAAGCCCTCAGTAAAAAAACAGTCGGTTAGGCTTAATTTCAATTTCAGATGTGGATCAGAATTTTTTCTTACCTAAAAACTAATATCTTCTCCATCAAATCACGTTTGTTCAGCCTATTTTTCTATAAAACACTCAGAACTAAAAAAAATGGATGCTTTTTGCTGTATATTTAACAGTTTTTAAAAATCTGTTTACTTTTGCGATGAATTCTGAAAGTAAACAAACTTGAATGTGAATGAATCATGTAGCTCAAGTATTCATATCGCGTAGTGAGCTGTAAAAAACTGGATGGCAGTCTACTACTCCAATCGCATGAAAAACTAAATAAATAAAATATAATGAAAGGGTTTGCTTTTACAAGTTGTGGATTAAATAAAATATTGTTAGATAATTCGGGATATTTTTTAACTTTCATATACTTTTTCCATTATGACGTCAAAATGTCGGGTTACCTTCTAGTTTGTGTATAAACATGGATATACCATTTGGAAGGGAATTTTATTAGCTTTAATTTTTAAATTTGACAATTTTCTGTGTGACGCCGAAAACTGAAAAAAGTGACCTTTGGACACCCCCCCCGGGGAGCCTGAAATCGAGGGGACTTTATTAGGCGTTGTTCAGGGGACCAACCCCTACACATTCCTGAAAAAATCTCAACCCCTTCATTTAATGCGAAATGGAAACCTAATTTGACTGGACTATAACCCCCCCCTTTGAAAATTTCTGCGTACGCTACTAGTGCTATCCCTGCTAATTTTCACTTAAAACATTTAATTCCTATATTTGATCCATCAGAGGATGATTTTTCTTTATTCATTAATTTATTTGAAAGACAACTAAAATTTTTGAAGGAAGAAAAGGAAAATTGGGTTGCATATCTCCTTGGAGTGTTGCCCAATGACGTTGCACAACTCATTGCAAGAGAACCTGAAGAAAAAGCTCAAGATTTTGACCACATCAAAAGTTACTTATGAGATTTAAGCTTAGTGCAGATAAATTTCGGCAGCTATTTGCCACTCACAGAAAATTACCTAACAAAACATGGATAGATTTTCATTTTGAGCTTCGAAGTTACTTTGAAAGCTGGTTAACTGAATTAAATATTCAAGATTTCGAGGAATTAAAAAATTTAATGATACTTGACCAAATGAAGAAACGTGTTCCTCCAGACGTTAAAGATCACTTTTTAGATGTATGGTGTGACAGGATCACCCCTGATGACCTAGTAGAAAAACTGGACACCTATGAAAATTTGCGACCAAGCAAAAAAGAAGTAAAGACACCATTCACTGATGCTAGACAAAACTTTCAGCCAAAACAAAGGGAACAGCAAAGAACAACTTTTACAAGGAAAGGTCTCCCTACACAAAGTTCTAAATTTGGGAATGACCAACATCCTCTGTCCGGGTTCCCCATTCACAATAGGCGGGATCCCGGGGTCCCCAGTCAAAGTAGGCGGGATCCCAGTTCCAATGACAGCTCATGATAAAAACTCTGAAGGACTTTCAGACAAAGGAAAATTTGCACTGTTATGGCTGTGGCGCTCCAGGCGTCATAAAGTCCAAATGTCGCACATGCACTCCTGTTGCGGAAAAAGACGATGCAGGTGCGTTAAGCCTAAACAATTCGAATTTTTACAGTTTTTCAATGAAAAGTAACCCTACAAGCCTCATTGAAGTTTTCATTTGTAAAGAACGAGCGGCTGAGTCTGCTGATACAGGTGCTACACATTCTGTAGCCGGAGAAAAGTTGTACCATCTTCTCAAAAGTAAAGGCATGAAGTTTGAAGATAAAATAATTAATATGACATTAGCCGATGGACATGTTCAAAAAACAGAAATACTTACAATAGTAGACATCAGCGTTAAAGGAAAAGTAATCTCAACTGAAGTTATGGTGCTTAAAAATGCAAGGAATAACCGTACTCTTCTCGGTATAGACTTTTTGAAAGCTTCAGGGATCGTCCTAGATCTCCAGCAAAAACACTGGTATTTTTCTGAATCTCCCCAGAAACGTTATAGCTTCGTTTAAACGCCACCAAACATCAATGCTCTTCTAGCAGTACATATTGAATCACATCCCTGTAGACTTCGTGAAAATGAAGGTCCGCATCTTTCCAACGAGACGAAATGAATATTCTTCTTGAAAAATACGAAAAATGCTTTCAGGCAGGGGGAGAGCCAACACCTTTCATTGAACACTGCATAAAAACTGGAAACCATCTTCCTGTGGCAGTACCACCTTATTGAATGAATCCTGCTAAAAAAGAAATATTGAAGAAAGAAATTGAAAAACTCTTGGCTGACGGAATTATCGAAGAATGCGAGTCGCCGTATGCCTCGCCAGTGGTTTTAATACCAAAACCTAATGGATGCGTACGCCTGTGTATAGACTATCGAAAACTGAATGCAATCACTGTTGCAGATTCCTATCCACTTCCTCGGATGGATGACTTGCTACACGAAGCAAAACCTACTGCTTTCATGTCAACCATTGATCTTCGTGCAGGATATCATCAAGTGAAAGTTCATCCTGCTGATCAAGACAAAACAGCTTTTGTATGTCCCTTTGGTACTTATAAATTTTTAGGAATGCCCCTGCAACATTAAAGAGATTGATAGACCGTTTCCGTAGTGGTCTTGAAGATATATTAACCCTCACCTATATCGACGATATAATTGTTTTGTCGGAATCATTTGAGAAACACATCTCTGATCTTCAAGCTGTTTTCAAAAGACTGTTGTTCTTTAAGCTTCATGCTAACAGAGAAAAGTGTCACTTCGTTTCTAAACGTGTTAAATATTTGGAATTTTGGATTACACAACATGGTATCGAAGCTGATCCCGAAAAGGTTTCTTCTATCCAAAGAATGCCACCCCCCAAAAACGTTAAAGATGTACAATCCTTCCTTCAAACCTGTTCATGGTTTCGAAGATACATACAGAATTTTGCAGAAATATCACGACCCCTTAGTGATCTAACAAAGAAGAAAGTCCAGTGGACATGAGGATCCGATCAGCAAAATGCATTTGAAACGTTAAAGAAATGCCTCATAACACCTCCCGTGTTGAAACAAGCTGATGGAACAAAACCTTACATCATTCGCACAGATGCCAGCAGTTATGCTCTTAGTGTTGTTTTACTTCAAGGAGAGACGTCAGACGAACATGTGAGCGATTACGCTAGTCGATTACTTACTCAGGCAGAGAGAAACTATTCTACGACGGAGAGGGAAGCCCTTTCTGTTGTTTGGGCACTGAAGAAATTTCGTGGCTATGTAGAAGGATCAGAAATAACTGTGGCATCCGATCACCAACCTCTGAAATGGCTTCTCAGCCTCAAGTCTCCAACCGGACGACTTGCTCGATGGGCACTCGAAATTCAATCTTTCAACCTGAAAGTACAATACGTCTCTGGGAAAGCAAATGTCCTTGTCGACATGCTCTCACGTCCAGTTTGCGAGAAAGTAAATTCTCCTTGTGAAGTATTGGACATTACTGTTGCCGACATGCCTACAAGAAGTGTGAAGGATATGTGAAAATCGCAACTTCAAGATGATAATCTGAAGAAAATCACCGAAAGATTTGAATCTACTCAAAAAAATGAAGACTATGCTAACTGGACCGAACGGGGATTTCTGATGAACAACGGAGTCCTGCACCGATACGTCCCAGATTCGGACGCAGAAGAGGCTCAACTAGTGATTCCCGCAGCTGAACGTGAATCCATAATGCAAAAACACCATGATGATCCAATGGCAGGACAATATGGGGAAGAAGGAACATTCCAAAGAATCGCCAAACGTTATTATTGGACTGGTATGAAAAAGTACATCTCTGACTATGTTAAGCATTGTCCTGAATGTACTCGTTATAAAACTTCCAACCAAAAACCAGCTGGTTTACTCAGAACCCCTGTCTATTCACAACGATTTGAGATACTTTGCATAGACCTATTTGGACCATTGCCAAAAACCGATACTGGTAAACAGTGGATTTTCATAGTTGCAGATTGTGCTACGCGATGGATTGAGTTATTCCCTCTAGCTCAAGCTACGGCACGAGATTGTGCAACGACTCTGATCGAAGAAGTCTTCATGCGGCATGGTATACCGCGAAGAATTATTAGCGACAATGGACCGCAATTCATTAGCTCAGTTCTTCAATAAGTTTGTTTTACCCTAAATATAAGCCAAAACTTAATCCCAGTTTATTGCCCTCAATCTAATCCTGTAGAACGTAAAAATAGAGACCTAAATCCTCGTCTTGCAATCCTTGTAGGTGATAACCATGACAACTGGCATTCGAAAATACCAGTCATTCGTTTTGCCATGAATACAGCTGTGTGTGACACAACAGGCCAAACACCAGCCTTCCTTCATTATGGTAGAGAACTGCGTACTGTGGACGACGTTGTACATAATTTCAAGGCTGTGGTCGAAAACGACAACTTTTTACCGGAAATCACTCCTTACCTTAAAAAATTTGCAAGTCTCAATCAGGATATAAGAGAAAGAATAGAACGAAAACAAGATGAACGCGAAAAACAGTACGACAGAAAGCGAAGACAAGTTTTTTATTCGCCTGGTGACAAAGTTTGGGTCAATTTACATCCTCTTAGTAATGCGCAACGCAAGAAGACCTCGAAGTTCATGCCAAAGCGTGACGGTCCATACGTGGTCCTCAGCAAGAAATCACCTACTTCTTATGTTATCGCAAGCCTTGATAATTCGTCTGAACCGATTTCAACGTATCATACGTCCGCTCTCACACCTTCCACAGATATTGACACTTCTCCAGTAGCTCCACTCAGAAAGAGAGGTTGCCCACCAAAGGTCACATCGGACTCGCGCTATCCCCTTGCCCAGAAAACCCAAACGCCTCCTCGGAGAGCAAAGACTGCAAGAACTCCCACGTTTCCCAGTGCTGTCTCCTTGCCGGGACGTCGGCGGAGCCAGAGGGGGAGATTGTAACGGCTCCCTGTAGTACAGCTGAACACTGCTAGCCCAAGAACAGAGCCCTCTGGTGGCAAGCCAGAAAGAAACTTCAGTAGAAGCCAAGATGGCGACCCTAATGCTTGGTCTTGCGTTATTGTCCCATGTTTTTCCTAAAATTTTTGTGTGTACCGCGTGTAACGTACTTTGTTAGTTAATAAATAATTGTTACACTATGTGACACTCCTTCTGAACCATTAACACTCCCCACAGCTTTAATGTTAATGTTTTGGGAGAATTATGATAAAACTAAGATCAATTCTATATATCGAAATTTTTATGTATCGAATTTTTTCCGGCATTTTCGATTTATGGAGGTTCTGTGTAATCATTTAGACCACGTTAAGAATTCAGACATAAGATAAGAAGTTTTCAGTACTGTAAATAATTTTAAGCCAGAAAAAGTACTCAGCACAAATTTAAAGTTGTCTATTGTCTTAACAGATGATATTCCAGTTTGTAATCGTTCTCGGAGATTGTCTTTGGCAGAAAAAAAGGAGGTTGATTCTCAGATTCAATCATGGTTAAAGGAGGGAATTATAGAAGAGAGCAATTCTGATTACGCATCGGCTGTGGTTCTAGTGAAAAAAAAAAGATAACACAAAAAGAGTGTGCATTGACTTTAGAAAGCTGAACGCTAAAACAATTAAAGACAGGTACCCACTTCTCATAATTGAAGAGGTGTTAGATCAGTTACAGACGGGGAAGGTTTTTTACCAAAATCGACCTAAAGAATGCATTTTTTCATTTGGACGTAGAAGAAAACAGTCGTAAGTTTACTTCGTTTGTTACCCACCGAGGGCAATATCAGTTCAAAAAAGCACCATTCGGATTAACGAATTGCCCAAGTATGTTTCAAAGGTATATCTGTCAGGTGTTCAGGGAATTAATTAATGAAGAAATTATGTTAGTTTACATGGATGACGTAATAGTGCCATCTGAAGACGAACAAGGAGGAGTAAAGAGACTGAAGAGAGTATTTTATGTTGCTTCTAAATATGGGTTAGATTCAAGAAAGGTAAACCGACCTCGGCGTTAGCCTATATGGCGAAAATTGACTACTGATTCCTGGTCGCCGCGACGGCAACCTCCTCGACACCTAATCCACAGGACCAATCACTGGCCATATCCCCTGCCCCACAGCCGCGAGGCAAATCGCACCATCTCTAAATCGTCAATGCCACTTGACACCATCCGCTCAGCGGTCTTACAATCAGAGACATCCAAGAGCAGGAGTCGTTATATTACCATTTAAGCCGTTAATTATCTCAAACCGCAGCCACCATAACTGCGAAAGACATCGCTCATCGCCTTTATTTTATCAACTTACAAAATAAAGTTAACAGAAGACCTGCACCACTTGTGCAGGGAACTAAACATAACCATAAATTACAAACAACTAAGCAACTCCACTTGAGCTGCAATCATCAACATAAGAGTCTATTTACAAAGTTCTTCGACTTTCCACTTCAGTGACGATGGATGGAGTCCCCTCGGCCTCCCTCGAGCCGTAGTCTGTCGTCTTGATGATCCTTTCCAGTTCAGCCTTGTACCTGCTGCAAGATTGGTCAGTTGGTGAATGCTTGGTATCTATCGCCTTCCCTGTCTTTTTCTGATACTTTTTACAGTTGACGCAGACTGGATCTCCTTTACAGGAATGATCTTCCTTTTTCTCTTCCTTGCACACCCTGCACAACTTGCTATTCCTACAATGCTTGGCCACATGGCCAAGCCCCCCACATTTATAACAAACTGTTGGCTTAATGTAATCTCTCCAGGGACAAATCTTCCAACCGATTTTAATACCCTTTTTGGGATCAATCCTCCCATAAGTCTCTCCTTTCATTCTTATTATTCAACTATACGTCCCCTTCTTCGTTTTGAACTTAGTCAAAATGTCGGGCTCGTCATTATCTAATATAGCGATCTGTTTCATATCTTCCTTTTCAGTCTTCATCCACATCGAAAATTATTATGCAAGGATCTCTCTTTTTGGGTGCTCGTATTAAATATAACGAGTACACCTCTTTGTTATTTCTACAAGCCTTGACCAAGAAGTCCAGCTCATCTTTAGTTTCAGTTTCTACTACAATTCCTCCTCTACCAATCATCTTGCATTTTTTAATTCCAATACCTAATTTCTCAGGTCTTATGTTCTTTTTAACAACCTTTCTAGTTTCATCTGAGGTTTGCTTATTCATTGGAACAATTTCTACAACGTTCCTTGGTTCTCTCAGTGTCTTACTCGCAATCTTCTTCCTCTCAGTAGGCTTCTTGCCTGCTGCTTCGGCGTACGTCTTTTTATCCTTGTTAAGGATACTTAATTGTCCTTTCAAATATTGAATAATCTTTTTCTGATCGTTAATAGCATTAACCAGCTCTCCTATGTCTTCATTCACTTGTCTCTTCACCTCCACAGTTAGCTTAGAGGCCGCAATTGCGTTGGTTAGACGCAAGTGCTTTAACTTGACCAGGTCCTCAGTGAGGCGCCCAAGCTCCTCCATCCCCACGTCCTTACTCTCCATTAGTGGCTGCATCACTCTCAACTAACCCACGTATCGTGATACATTTATGAGTCTCTGTGGAAGGGATCTTCATGAAATTGAAGAGTCCATTAAACAGTTCTCCAGTGGCGTGAGGAATTGTCCGTTGATGAGGAACTTACGTGCGGACAGAAATGTTCCTTAGTCTCACTATACGCAACCGTGAAAGTTCGTGGAGAGGAGACTAGTTGGTTAACTCTGTGGAGACAGCCTCAGTAAAGTTGAATTAACAGCTCAAGCGGAGAAATTCTGGAGAGGTAGAGATACCAGTTCATCAGATGTATATTCTAGAAGAATTATCTGGAGGAGGTGAATATAAAAAAATCAGCAGAATTCGTACAGCGTAGTACAAAACTAGTGTTGTCCAAACCTCAGAAATCTTCACTTCAACGTCATCTTGATGGTCGCTCAAGGAAAGTTGGGAAACAGACTAAAATAAGTTGCAAGTCTGTTGTAATGATTAAAAAAATTTATTCTTCATGAAGCATTGAGCCGGTACTTGACTACAGGATAATTATATATACAGAGTAAAAGATGAACTCTTCACAACATTCGTAAAGTAAAAAAAGAAAGCTCGAAGTTTACAGGAGCTTCTATGTTGGAAGACCGTTCAGATCTAAAGTGAAACAGCAAAATGGTATGATAAAAATAGCCCCTCGATACAGTCGTGGCCGGGGCCAAGAACTGAAGGGGTGCTTAAACGTATACAATTTTTAAAGAGAAACTTCTCTCTTAGGAAAATATGGCTCACTACTGATACTATTCTTCATCTCTGGACAGTGAACTAGGAGAGCGAGGGTTATAATAATTTTAAAATTACCGCCAAGCGAAGCGAGCATATGGAAAATACCCGATATAAAGCCCTACAGGGACGGCACAGACAAAGCGCGTGTTAGGCAGAGAACCGGTAAGATTTGAAAGGGCGATTCACCGCCAAAAATGAAGGAAAACTCGCGCCAAGCAGGCGATGAGATCGGTGCGCACACACCTCATTGGTCAAGCAGAAAGTGACGTAGGAATGCGCGAACATTCAATTGGATGAAGTTTAGACAGAGGAGAGACAGGCGAGTTTTTTCCACGTGGCTGATTAAAACGCCCGCCGAAAGTTATTATCTGAGAAAATTGGAGACAGACCGTCTGCACTTTATTGTTAGCGACAGCAATTTACGGTGCAATTAAAGTACCCCCAAAGGAGCTTAAATACAGGATAGATATATCCGATGCTTTTGAAAAGGAGAACATACAAAGAAATGCAATTTTACTTGGCCACGGGGCAGCGTTTCAGAGAAACGAACAGATTTTAATAGGCTATTTTTCCATGCAGAAGAGCTGATGTGGCGATTTTAAATACAGAGGCTGTTCGCACATTTTTTAGGCGATTTTGGTAAGCGGTAATAAAAAATCTTTTGCTGCAAAAGAAGTAATTGCAATTGTACTATGTTTTTAAAAGTCAAAATTATCGACTGCGGCTTGAAAGTTTTGTTTTTATTCAAAATGGCGTTTTTAACAAAGCAGTGGTTCGAAGGCTACATTTATGCTCTCTCCGAAGAGAAATATGCATACTCCGTTATCCAAAAACGATGTGAGAGTCATGGTTTTGTGATATCTAAAGCGTCGATAGGTAATATCGTCAACAAGAAAGGAAAAAAACGTCAAATTGGAGCCTCAAGTGGGACAAATATTCCAAACAAGTATCCAAGGAAAAAACGGACATCTTCGACTATTGCAAAGGTACGTTGTTTAATGTTAAAAGAAAATCCCCCTAGTCAAAGGACAGTTGCAAAATCATTAAAATGCTCGGTGTCCACTGTAAACAAAATAATAAACGTTGATTTAAATCTTAAGAAAACGAAAAAACGCAATGTGCATCGTCTTCTTCCAAATCATATCGCTGAACACAGGACACGCTTCAGAATTCTATATGAGAAACACTTTTCCAAAGAAAAATGGAAAACAATTTTCACAGTAGATGAATCATGGGTGTATTTAAATGATTGCAACAAAAAAAGAGCCATTTATTATCATAAAAGGGGAGAAAAAAATTTAAGTACATGGTTCAAAGAATCGAAAGAAAGTTTTTCTAAGGGATTCATGATTGTTGCTGGTTTTTCTTATAATGGCAAGTTAAAAATAAAGAGAGTGGAAAAAAGTGTCAAGATTAACTCAAATACTATCAGGAACATATTTTATCGCCAATTTTTCTGAATGAAATACCATCGCTTTACCCACAGTGACATCAATCTGTGAGAATCCATCAGGACAAAGCTAGCAGTCACACATCAAAATCCACTGTAAATTTCCTAAACGAAATGGAACAAAAAACTTGTATCAAGGCCATACCCTTCACTGATATCCCTACTAAATCTCCCGATGTATCACCTATGGATTTTTGTGCTTTCGGACTTTTAAAATCTGCATTATCAAAACGTCATCCCAAAACCCTTACAGGACTCTGGAAAGCTGTTCAGGAGGAATGGGATAGAATACCTCTTCTGACACTTCAAAAGGCATTATTATCCTTGAAATTGTGGTGTCGAAAGATAGTTCAGAATAAGGGATGTCAAATAGAACATTTAAAACACAAGAATTTTATGTAATTTAGTTTTGTGAATACAATAAACATCGTCTAAAAAATGTGTGAACAGCCTCTGTAGAATGTTCCTAGAACATCAAAAATGGCTTAGAGATAAGATTCCGAGACCTCCCAAGTATTGGGGAACTAGTAAAAATTAAACCATTCAAATTTTCAAGCCAAACTTGCTAATAGCTTAAGCAACCCAATTACAATTCGGAAACTTAGCAAATAATTTATTCTTAATTTCTTTAAGTAACATTTAACTTGAAAAATTGAAACACAAAGACTATAACGAAATTCCTCGTTATACCACGCTTCTCCGGCGTTAGCGGTTAACCTTACGGTCAACCCCCAGGGCCCACCACGTGGAGGTGCCGGAGGTAAAATTTAGAATTCAATAAACCAGCGAAAAATAGAAGCTAAGTCAGCCCACAACCTTTCTCTTATCACACGTTAGACTTAGCAATATAATAGCATCAAAACTCTAGCAATCTAATAAAGCGTGGGGTGGGTCCCTCTAAATATGGGTTAGAATTAAATCTGAAGAAATGCCAATTTTTAAAAAGGGAAACAGAGTTTTTAGGTCACATTATCAAAAACGGTACTGTGCGACCGTCGCTCAACAAGACGAAAGCAGTTCGAAACTTCCGTAAGCCCAAGTCTGTCAAACAAGTACAGAGTTTCCTCGGACTTACTGGATATTTCGGAAAATTTATCCCAAACTACGCGAGCATTGCGAAACCGCTTAGTAACCTGTTACGCAAAACTGTAACATTTACGTTTGGGCCAGAGCAGCAAGCTGCTTCTGAAATTTTGAAGGAAACTTATCAAACAACCAATACTCCTCATTTTTAAACAGGAGGCAAAAACTGAATTACATACAGATGCCAGCAAGTTTGGGTATGCAGCAATATTGATGCAAAGAGCTAATGATAATAAATTTCACCCAGTATACTACGCCTGTAAGAAGACCACTCCGCAAGAAGAGAAATATAGCAGTTACGAGTTAGAGGTTCTTGCTATAATCAAAGCCCTGACAAAATTCAGAAGTTATTTTTTAGGGATAAAATTTAAAATCGTAACGGACTGTTCTGCTTTTACTCAAACCATGACGAAGAAAGAGTTGACACCAAAGATAGCTCGATGGGCATTGCTTTTAGAAGACTTTAATTTCGAAATTGTGCATCGAACAGGGGCTCAAATGCGACACGTTGACGCACTGAGTCGTTACCCTATAATCATGGTCAGAGTTGATGACATAACATCCAAAATAGTACATGCTCAAACTACAGATGAATATATCAACGCAATTAAAAAATTGATGTCTGTGGGCAAAGTTGATCAGTATATTCTTAAAAACCAAGTACTGTACAAGATAGAGAATGATCGCGATGTGCTAGTTGTGCCGACAGCTATGCAGACGGAAATAATCAAGAGAATGCACGATACAAACCATTTTGGAGTGACTAAAATACAGACCTTAGTCAAACAAGACTATTATTTTCCAAGCATATGACAGAGCGTTGAAAAAGTTGTAGCCAATTGTGTTGAATACATTTTGCTAAATAGGAAAAGAGGAAAGGGTGAAGGATTTATCCATCCTATCCCGATGGAAGACACGCCGTTAAGCACTTATATCAATTTTATTGGGTCTATCTATTTTATTTCAACGAACAAAAACTACAAACACATCTTCACCTTGGTGGACGCTTTTTCGAAGTTCGTATGGTTTTATCCCGTAAAATCGACAACCCCTCATGATGCTTTGCAAAAGCTGAAACAACAGCAGACTGTCCTTGGAAACCCTCTAAAAATAATTACGGATAGGGGAACTGTCACGCAGAGTGACAATATAAGAGCACGCACTGGTCTGGCATGAGGTGTGTTTAGAAATCAGCAAGACTTAAGTTAAAATAATTATGTTTATTCGAAACTTCAATAAACATTTAAAAATATTAAAAGCAATAACTTAAAACATTTGTATAATCAAAACAATCTCACACAGAAACTTCTAACATACGCGTCTCACTAGCTCGTGAGTTCAACTGTGTCTGCTGCAAGCGGCCCCTTTGCTCTAACTCGAGCAGTATTTATACAAGCCAGTAACATAACATTGACATATTTGCATAAAATACACTGGAAAGGAAAAATAACAAACCATGGGGAAAATAAACGAAAAACAACATTTCTCAGATGTATGACGTCAAAGTTGCTGTGACGCCATTACTTGTTAGATAATAAGTGCTACATCCGTCTAAAACGATAGCATGAATGTCGGAAAGTAATACAAGTAAATGATCTAATAAACTGAAGTTTAGATAGCCCTTTTAAGGTTCATTTTCCTAACAAGTGGCCCGCCTATTACTTTTAAGACATTAAAAAAAATTGCTTTACGTTCACACAGAACTTGATATCTAAGAAAAACTTTTAAGTTTAAAATGTTCACCCAGAACAAGTCACCTTAATTTTCATTCGAGCTGAAAATGCTAAGTCCACACAGAACTAAAACGTTTACGGTAATTTTGAAAGTTTAAAAGATTAAGTACTTTAAATTTAGTTTACAAGCATTATCATTAATTGTATATACACAGTTCATATCTACAAAAAAAAATTATACTTACTTATATTTTAATTTGCAGAAAAAATTTCCCAGAAAAGTTCGGGAAGGTATAACTACACTGCTGGCCACCCAAATTGCAACACCAAGAAAGACAAGAGATATCACAACAAAATTTATTTTGTAGATAACATGTTGACCAAGTATCAAATGATTAAATTTATAGACTTCTGTGAAGTGTGGTTCCTGCCAAAATCAGTAGCCAGAGTAGCCGCCATTGTTGGAGATCACCGCTGCCACACGCCTCGGCATTGATTCAAAGAGACTTTGGATGAGTTCTTGGGGTACAGCAGACCAAGCAGCTTCTACGCGTTGCCAAAGTTGATCTGCTGTGGCAGCTGGGGATGGAATCTGGGTCAATCGTAGAGCAACCATGGACCACATGTTTTCTATCGGCGAAAGATCCGGAAAGCGAGGCGGCCAGGGAAGCAATTCAATCTGGCGATTGACGAAGAACCGTTGGACAATGCGTGCCACGTGTGGTCGCGCATTATCCTGTTGAAATATGGCTGTGGGCAAGCCCTGAAGGTAAGGAAGGACAACTGGCTCCAACACCTCGGAGATGTCGCGCTGGCTGTTTAAAGTACCGGCAATGCGTACTAGAGGTGTGCGAGAGTGATATCCAATACCGCCCCATACCATAATACCCGGTGCAGGACCAGTGTGGCGGTGCATAACGCACCTGTTCAGCATGCTCTCTTCACGGTGTCTCCAGACTCGAATGCGACCATCGTGGTGTTGCAGACAGAAGCGTGACTCGTCAGTAAAGACAATTTCATTCCATTCTGCCGTCCACATCCTTCTGTCATCGCACCATTGGCGGCGGAGACGTCTGTGGTTCTGCGTCAAGGGTAGACAAAGCAATGGACGACTTGCGGACAGACCACTCTGCTGTAAACGGCGTCGAATGGTACGCGCAGACACTGGATGATGCGTTACAGACTGCATGTGCTGTGCTATGGTTCGTTATTGTTTTTCCTGAGGATGATGGCATCTACCAGCAGGACAATGCAATGTTTCATAAAGCTCGCAGTGTACGCGCGTGGTTCGAAGAGCACCAGGATAAGTTTACCGTACTCTCTTGGCCAGCAAATTCTCCGGACTTGAACCCAATCGGGAATCTGTGGGACCACCTCGATCGGATTGTTCGCACCATGGATCCTCACTCGCGTAACCTAGCGCAGCTGGCCACGGCACTGGAGTCGCCATGGCTCAACATCCCAGTGAACACCTTCAGGAACCTAACTGACTCTCTTCCTGCACGTCTCGCAGCGGTCCGCTCTGCGAAAGGTGGTTATTCTGGATTTTGGCAGGTGGTCACATTAATATGACTGGACTGTGTGTATATATATGTGTGTGTGTGTGTGTGTGTGTGTTCTATAATACCACTAGGCTAGATGAAGGAGTCTGTAAAAGAGGACCACACAGTTTGATCAAATTCAAAATTTAAAAATAAAGGTGGCAATTTCTTTAAAACTAATTCATATAGTTCTTCATCGGACCAGGGAGCATAAGGTACATTCTCTATTTGCAATTCACTAATGCATTTGGGAACTGAGAACTCCAACGAGACAATTTGGCCGATAGCCGAATGGCTAGGGCGCTGGAATTCCGTATCAGAGTCTGTGGGTTCGAGTCCCACCGTTGGCATGGTTGTTTGCAGCCGTTCGGCTTAAAATAGAAAGTCGGGGTCTAATTAGCCTTTGCGTAGCAAAGGAACACGTTGTTTTATCGATCATATCCTAATGTTAAAACGGCAGACTTCTGTTCGAGCGCATATATAGTAATAATTTAACAAACATAGCGGCGTCAGAAACGGATAAACGTATGGCTTGAAGCGACCAAACTGACTGTAATAGATGAAGAAGCTGTCCAAAGTAATCTTGAAATTCCGTTTGGATAGTTGCGTCAAATTTACAACGCACACTCGAAATTTCCGTTTCTGACAAACATTTTTTTTTGTTTCTACTTTTATTTTTGATATTCCTAATGCCCCTTGATCGGAAGTTCCAGACCAGATCTGTATAGGTTTCGGGCTGAATAGTGCTGCCCCGGTTTTATAATAGCATTACAAAGGTCGGAGTCCGACTTGGCTAGGTGCCACCACAATTTTGACCGAGCAGCCCCAGGGGCGACATCTGGAGGAATCGTACCTTCCCCACCCACTGACCTCATAAAAGGACTTTCTGGTCAACGGATTTAACGTACCCATATCTAGCCTAGACACGAAGGTATTTAACGGCGCTCGTCGGGATTCGATCCGAGTACCCTCGGTACCGGAAGTCACTGCGCTACCGATAGGCTACCTCGGGCCCTCTTTTATTTATTTATTTTTTTATACACATCAGTATCATTTCGGCTTCTTCAACTGACACAGTCAGTTTGTTGATTCAGGCCATACGTTTTCTGGTTTCTGACGCCGCTATGTTTGTTTGATTATTACTACATATGCGCCCAAGGCCGCGGTGTCCCAGTTGGCAAGAGTAGCGGGCCAGTGATCTGAACGTCCCTGGTTCGATGCTCGTCGCTGCAAATCCACCACCGTGTTCACTAATGGTGGCTGGGGCACGAAAAATAGGGCGGGGCTGCAATGTCCTCCAAGTTCTCAAATTTACCTCTGGAGGTGTTTGGTCAAGTGTTCCGGTCTTGTCACTTGACTCGGTTCAAAATTACGGGACCTGTCTTTTATATAAGTCGGACTCCGACCCTTATGGTGCTAATTCGAAACAGGAGCCGCACCTTCATCGTCCATAGCCTTCGGAACTTCATCTGATGTTGCTGTCGGTCAAGTGGCATAAGCAACAACAACAACAACATATGCGCCCGAGAAGCACTCTGCCGCCTTTACGTGAGAATAGGATAGATAGTCAAACAATGTGTTCCTTTGGTGTCTGAAAAGGAAGCTAAAGAGACGTTTTTTCTGAAACATGACTTTTCGATAGGGAGCCTGCCTTAGAACGTCGAATAGCAGCATGACAACCCTACTTAAAGCTTGCAGAAGCCAAGATCTGATCTCCTAGAAGATCGGTATATATAGGTCTACAACCATTAGTTCACAGTCTAATTCATAGATTCTTAAACTGTGGTCGGCGGACCCCTGGGGGTCCGCGAAACAATTTCGGCATTAACAATTTATACTTGAACAAGATACTCTCGCGGAATTATCATGCGATATGTATTTGAAACTGCAATTCAACAAAACTGAACTCACAAACTTTTGGTCATTTCTCTGATCTGATTACTCTGCACTTGCAAATGAAGCCCTCCAACATTTGATTCCGTTCTGCACAAAAAATTTATGTATACAGGCTTTTTCGGTACTGTTATATATATGAAATCAAAATATAGAAACAAACTCAATGTAGAAGCGGAACTCAGAATAAAACTTTCCAACTTAGACCCTGACATTGCGGTTCTGGTTTCAAGAGAACCTCTGCACCCATCTCATTAAGTAAAAATCATTTACGGAAAACATATTATAATAAGATAGATCTATTTTGACCAATATTTGACCAAGAAATATTTGTATGAGTTTCATGTATTATGATTTGTTCCTTTTAAAATTCTTTTTACTACTGTTTTTATTAATTTTATGTTTTTTATTCTATGTCCTAATAAAAATGTTCGTCTCTATAAATGCGCAAGACCATTTATTAAAATAACCAGCGATACATTTTTACCAATATTTATTATAACGTAGTGCCTATGAGATTATTGAGCCAGAAATTAAGTCTCATAAACGACTTAAAATGCCTAGAGTTGGGATGGGGTCCGCAAAAAGAAATGTTGTTCAAGACGGGGTCCTCGGACTACATAAGTTTAAGAACCCCTGATCTAATTAGTTTCATGGTAACTGATGAGGCGATGCCTGTGTATCAGCTAGGGGGATCATTCACCGATCTGACTTTTCTAAAGAGGAAGATGGAGTTATTATGGTTTAGAATTGTTTTGTTCTCTTTTGGTATTTTCAAAGCAGTTTTTTTTTAAATTTCTTTTGGTGTGTGTGTGTGTGTGAGAGAGAGAGAGAGTGTGTAATTCTGAAGCATGTATTTAACGTAATATGCCTTTGTTAAAGCTCATGTAAAGTTTCGGATCGTTTTCTTTAATATATCACGCTGAAAACAGTTTTATTTATTTATTCAATTCCCACTATTAGTTCACACTCTCCCTATATTTATATATCTTGTTCAAATTTTCAATCGTTAATAAAATACTTTTTATTCATCCACTCAAGTTCAAATACATTTTTTTAAACTTGTAGTGGATGACACTTGATGTTAATACAGTTTTTTCAAATATTAATTCATTAATTAAATTTAATTAATTAATTAATTTTAGTTTTATATGGGAGAAAAAATTTCTCGGCAATAGTGGTGTTCACAGAATTGAGCCAATATCAGTGCAATTCTCCGCCAAACGCAATTCCCCGCCAAAAAGTAACTAAAATAAAATTTTTCTTTGTTGACCTAAGTAGGAATTGACTTTAAAAATTTTTTTTTTTTTTTAATATTACTTGTTTTATTAAAGTTTTCCTTTGATATTGTGCACCAGTATATTGACAGGAACATGGAATTTCCGATAAGGCACAATCAAAAATAAGAATGGCAACTAATTTCGAATTAATTAACATAGTTCTTCACCAGGCCTGGTAGCATTACATGTGAATGAAGACCTGGTCCCGACCTGATGAACTACATAAATGAGGACGAAACTAGTTACGATTCTTATTTTTTATTGTGCACTTTAAAAAGCTGTGTGTTACTGTTATGTGTACTTTACACGTTTCATGCTAGTGCCAGTGTATTATTCTAAGACAGTGGTTCCCAACTGGTGGTACGCGAGAGCATTTGAGTTGGTACTATGGGGTTTTCAGAGCTAGTGTATCTGAAAAACATGCACAGGAATATACTGAGCGTGGAAAACGACTTAAGATTAAAGATATGCACTATTGAAACCTGACATAGAAGCTCCAATAAGAAATAAGCATATGCAACAGTAAGCCTCCTGATAAAGACATTTTAGTGTTAGGAAATTGTATTTGCCATTTGTTAATACCAATTACGTATTAACGGCTTTGGACCTGTTTACATAGAATCCGTCAGCGTTAGCATTACTCGTATTAAAATATATTTAACCAATTACAAACCTCCAAACGTTTAGCCACGAAATTTTTAAGGTCTGTGATTGGTTTAAAATATGTCAATACCAGTAACACTGACGCTGACGGATTCTATGTGAACAAGCCCTTTTTCTAGTTTTATAGATTTATTTTCTGTATTTTGTTTTTATTTATACTTAAACACTTTTTGTAAAGTTATTCAAATGTGTATAGAATTTATTTGATCCCCCTCCCCTCAAAAAGTTATAACATGATCAGTGGTACGCCACCACCCTAAAAAGTTCTTAAGTGGTACTCAAGTATAAAAAGGTTGGAAATCAGTGTTATAAAACGTTCGTCAGGGACGACGTAAGTACTCATTCGTTTATTAGACATAGAATTGCCAACACATCCCTAGTACGACTACTTTAGAATAGCTAATGAGCTTTCATTCGTTACACGAAAGCCAATATTCAATTCTCCGAGATGAATTCTGATCGGGTAACAATAGTTCTCGAACAATTGTTTATCCCGAGGGAAATTATTCGACAAGAAATCTTATCAAAGTTAGTCCGAAATGATTTTGTCATTATCGTGTCAACACTCCGCTAGAAGTATATCCCCGAGAGTTTTATGTTGCTAGATTCTACGGGGAATTCCGCCCTCTTGAATGTGACGTATATAAATTATTAGTCGAACTAGTATAAATGACAGTAGAAACGTAACTTGCCCTCTCACAGATTCGAAGGTTTCCTATCACGGAAACTTCAAAAGTGACATTTTACTGTTTAATAACAGACAATAAGAAACCGTAAACTTTTACAAGAGCTACGCATCAAATCGTATCCTTGAGGTAAGCGGGAATCTGTTTCTATAGTTTTCATGATTTTATCTCTTTTGTAAGGGGAGGCTTTGTTTTCACACTTTCTAAGAAGGAGTCGATCTGTTGATAAATGTTGAGATATTTTTATACCCCCAGAGGAAACATATTCCCGTTATTTGCCTTAAAGTCTGCATTTCATAATTATGTACACAGGGCCGTTCCTAGGGTAGCTGCCGCCCGTGTGCGAGAATAATTTTTGCCCCCCCCCCCTCATATCGTACTGATTCTCAACTTTTCTTTTTCTGTATTGAGCTCCAGAAAGCTTTTTTCGATTATCATCTGTAAAAAAATGAGGTTCTTTTTGTAAAGAACTCATAAAAAAGGCGCAATGTAAGTTAAGGTGTTTCTCTATAAAGATTGACTTTTGCAAAGAAACGTTCCAAATCGATTTTATTTTAATTTTGTTCATATTTTAAATACAATTCCCCCTACGTTTACTTTAATAAAAAAAATCGTATTTTCCCGATTTCTGAAAAAATTGCCATATTTCACGCAGCTGTTAAAAAAATAAGGTGATGCAGTTCAAAAATCCAAGTTCGTATTTGTTCCTGTAGTATATGTTTAACATTTGCAAAATAAAACAAACATTTAAAATAGAATTAAGTAATGAATCCTAGCCTTTTTTTTTTTTTTTTTGGCAAAACAAATATCAAACCATAAATGTTTTATTTCTATTTCTAACCGCTAACCGCGCAAAAGAAAAAATATCATCAAGTTTACTCACCTGTGAAATATTTTTATTGGTCAGCAATCACAAGATCGAGCACAAAAATTAGAGACAAAAAGCTTTGTTTTTCAGTTGTTCAGATGCACACGTTCAAAATTAATATAGTGCAAATTATCCCGGTCCGTGTATTAGGTCCAGGACATAAATGAGTATTTTCCTGCAACCTGACAAAAACCGCCCGCACCGACGCGATGCCGGCGATGCAACGCGATTTTGATGGGATGATGGGTTAAAACGTCTTAAAATAAAAACGAACAATATGTATTTCTCAAGTGGTTGCGACGTGGAGTAGCGGTTTTAAAACCAATGTGATTTTGTTTATTTCCAGTTATACTTGTAAAATGCATTTTTAACTCTAAATAGTTACCAAGCATAATAATAATATTTTTATATTTATTATTTTACTAATAATTAGTTTAAAATTTTTTTAACCGGGCGGCTGACTTGCCGCCCCCCCCCCCCTTTCACTTGCCGCCCGTGTGCCTCGCACTCCTGGCACCCGCGGGTTGGAACGGCCCTGTATGTGCATAAAACTAAGCGGTTGTTTAAAAAAAAATATTTCAGGTAGTCTCTTCTAACGAAACTACAGCGGGTTATTAACGTAGGATTACTTATCGTAGCTTACCTCTTTTTTTTTTTTTAAACACATTTTGGTACTTTTCTGTTTAACTGTTTACTGCTACTGGGGTTGGCGCGCTGACAAAATTATAACTCTCGACAACGGACAATTTTTTTCTCTCCGCAGGACGCTATTGGGGAACGTAATCCTACTTAAGAAAAAAATTGAAAAATAATAATGAAAAATCGAATTTTTTTCTAAAACGCTTATAACCCGCTTATTATGACTTGAAAATAAATTGAAATTTCAGTATTTTGAAATTATGTTATGACAATTTGTATGTAATACGAAAAAGACTAATCTCTCCGTAACATACCACTTATAGCCGGACGATGGCTGAATGGCTAGGGCGCTGGTATACGGTACCCGAGTCTTTGGGTTAGAAACCCACTCTTGGCATGGATGTTTGTAGCCATTCGGAATCAGCTTTAAGCAGTAGGTCCCGGTCTAATTAGCCCTCGTGTAGCAAAAAATGATCGTAGCGCTCCAAACCAAACCAACCAAAGTTGTTGTTGACCCATGAAGCTAAGCGTCCTAGTATAATTTGCGATTCATACCTACATAATAGGGACTTATATTATTAATCTTAGAATAATCTGTTGTATTCAAAAACAATGTACCTACAAACTTTAAAACATAACTTATCATTAAACAATATTTTTCGAAAAAGAAATGATAGAAAAATGCATTTCCAAAAGAAGCTAAAATACTTTTTAATATCAATGACGAACGATAAATATTAGCTCGGCTGTGTATGAGATGTATAGGAACAAAACTTAATCGGCATTAGAAACATAAAAGCCGAAACGTAATTGAGCAGATAAAAGAAACAGATATTTAGAACGCTAAAAAAGCCTTTTAAACCTGTTGTACAGTTTCTTTGATGTAATATGACCGTTGTCGCGAGTTATAAAAAAATGAGGTTCTTTTTGTAAAGAACTTATAAAAAAGGCGCAATGTAAGTTAAGCTGTTTCTCGATAAAGATTGACTTTTGCAAAGAAACGTTCCTAATCGATTTTATTTTAATTTTGTTCATATTTCAAATACAATTCCCCCTACGTTTACTTTAATAAAAAAAATCATATTTTCCCTATTTCTGAAAAAATTGCCATATTTCACGCACCTGTTAAAAAAATAAGTGCTTGAATTTTAGTATTAGACTACTGTGAGGAGCGCACGACTGTTTCATTGACCAGTACTTATTTAAGCTATTATTATAGTCTAATCCTATACCTCCTATTCCAAATAAAACAATTCATCTTCAAGAAGTTCTCTTATGAAATTTAATCTCATGTCAATATGCTTGGTTTTTGCATCAACAGAATTTTTACAAAATTACATTGCAGACTCATTATAATAATATAAAATGGGAATAGACAATTTCATTAATTCCAGTTCTATTGACATATATTTGCGACATCAGTGGCGTAGCGAAGGGGGGGGGAGGGGATCTATCATGCTCCGGGCGCCACTCGAAGAGGTGCGCCAAACGGTCCCCAAGACCATGGGGGGGGGCGCCAAAAAGGTATCGTGCCCCGGGCGCCAGTTATACTCGCTAAGCCACTGTGCGGCATATCCAACTAAAACACCGATATATGCATTACTTTGCAATTTAATCCCTTTAACATGAGGTATGTGTGTATAAGCCAGTGAATTAAAAGATCTAAAGTTTTTGACAGAAGGTTTCTTACCAGTCCAAATCTCATAAGGAGTTGTTTTATTAGTAAGATTGTGTTCACATAGATTACGAATGGGCACGAAAGCATGCAGGGCTTCAGCCCAAAATCTGTGTTGAAGGCTACTTTCTTGCAACATAGA
Source organism: Dolomedes plantarius (assembly GCA_907164885.2). Lineage (NCBI taxonomy): Eukaryota > Metazoa > Arthropoda > Arachnida > Araneae > Dolomedidae > Dolomedes > Dolomedes plantarius. The sequence continues at coordinate 156,207,680 of OU015496.1, read as the reverse complement.
TAGCTCTCACCCCCTCGATCACTGTTCAACTAAATATTTCTACCACCCCGTTCTGCTCGGGTGTATATGTAGATGTTCTTTCCATTTTAATACTGTGACTGTTTAAATAATTTTCAAACTCATTACTGAAAAATTCTAAACCGTTTTCTTTTCTAACACATTTAATTTTCACACATTTGAATTGTCTTTCAACAGATACAAGGTAATCTTTAAAGCACATAAAAATGTCAGATTTCTTTTCAATTGCATATACAACAGCATATCTAGAAAAGTCATCTATTACAGACAAAAAATACAACTTGCCAGCTAGTAATTTTAGAGGGGCTTTTCCCCACACATCCATATATACTCTAAAACATTACTAGTAAACATTATTATAAATAGTAAGTCTACCAACAACAAATTGTGGTTTCAAAGAAGTACCTTTGCTAAGATTGCCCGTTCTTTTACTCACTTGAAGGCATGCTTTTCTTTCTCACTTGCACCTTCTGATACTGGACTACTTTCACCCGAAACATACTCCCAGCAACCTCAGTCATTCAGCAAAACTTTCATGGTGACTTGCCAGCTGCCGTAGTTGAAAGATTTCAGCTTTTTGGCTTTTCAATCTTCCACGAATTCATTTTCTACAAATTCTTTATTTTTCCACTTAATGGCCCCAGAATATTTAGCTGGTCAACACTTCAAAACGATATCTTGCATGAAAATAGGCCCATATTCCTGTAGGACAAGATCGATGAAAAATTCTTAATCTTGCCCATAGAGTGTAGCTGTTGTTAGAAATCCAATAATCAAGAATACAGATTTAAAACTTAGACGTTTTTATTAAAGTTATTTCAAACAACAAGCAGCAACATAAAATTAGGCAACTTGTTACACTGAAATACATCATCAAAAAGGAACTACTACATAAGAACACGGCAGAAGCATCATTCTACTATTGATTTTTCCTCTATATTCCTCGTTTACTTCCCGTTCTATCTGGGAAGGAATTAACCGCTGACGTAACAGCATGATACATATAGTCATTTGCATTTTTCCTATCCAACAGTAATGTTTTATCAACACACAGAACTCGTTTTTCTCTATTGTGAACAGACCAAAAGTTGACCGATTAAATGGTTGTTAGTCACAGACCCAGAGTAGAATCTGATTACAATTTGACATGCCGACCTTTTGGAGCATGCTAAATATGAGAGCGGGAACAATTTCAATGCAGTGCGCTATCTCTCAGATTTTGTACGAACTTACCAAATGAACCTCGTATACATATATACACACATATTAATGCATATGTAAGTATACAGGATTTTATACTTATATATCCTTGGTACCAGAGCCAAGAGTCCAGGCTGTGTTTAAAAAATGATCGTAGTGCTCTTAACCAAAACTGAACCTCTCTTAGTCAGACGCTGTTGTCATCGAATGGAATCGTGGAAAGGGGTGTCATCGTCTCCTTTTCTTGTAGCATGCACTGGCCCACCCTCCTCCTGTCGGCCTGTCTAGTGTGGTGCACCGTCGCTTCCGATCCTGCCAAGCGCAGCTTCTCTCGCCTCGGCTGCATGGGTGTCTACGACAAGGCCAAGTTCGCCAGGCTCGACAGGGTATGCGAGGACTGCTACCAGCTGTACAGAGAGCCGGACGTACACACGATGTGCAGGTCAGTGCTTTCCCCTTTCTCGTATTAGCCACTATGTAATGCTTTCTTTGTTTAGGAAGAGACCTCTACTGTCGTTGGACTTCGTTGATTCGAGGAAATCTTTGTTTATTTCTCTGGTTCAGTATTTAACTTCTCAGTATACACGAGGGCTGTACAATAAAGATTGCGACTATCTTTTAAAAATTATGTCCCTTTCGTTTCAGAAGGGAATAGGTTTGTTTCGGCAAGTTGTCGGTGTAAACGCGTGGGCATACAATCGGGCAGAGACGGAAACAACAAGGATTTGTCAAAGACGCGAGTTCCTGAAAGTTCTTTTCTGGCTACTTAGGTACTGCGAGACTGAAGAATATGATGGCCGTAAGTGTGTTAGTGTTTCAAAGGGAAAAATCCATTAAGTAAAATATAAATCCGTAAATTGATCCAAAATGAATAAATCAAAAAATTTGAAAAATTTGAAATGACCTGAAAGTTCCTAGAAGAAACGAAATTACAAGATTTATCTTCATATTTAAACGAAAATTCTACAAAATAAAAAATTGAGCCCACTTTTGTCCAAGTGTCTTAAAATAAAACTAAAGTCATATGATGTTTCGTCTGTTCCTAATAGGCAAAATGTCAAAGTACAATATTAAAGCCGAAATGTGTCTAAGCATCTAACTAAAAGATCCAAAGTCAGTTCTGATGATTTCTTCTCTTTTCAGGTCAAACTGTTTCAAGAACAATTTCTTCACTCAATGCGTCGACGCTCTTTTACTACAGCAGGATCAGCAACAGCTGGGCAGCATAGTAGACGAACTTTATGGGAAGTGATAGGCCAGGCAAATTGCGTGCTACGGCATTCACGGAGAACGTCGCGGTTCGTGAAGTAAAAAAAAAAAGAAAAAAGAAATCTAGATTCATTGAAGTACTCGAATGGATGATGGCATGCAGCACTAGAGAAAAAAAAATATTTATAACTGTATCTATATCTATATGCATGTATATAAATAGATATAATAAAATTTAAAATTGATCAACAATATCAGCAAATCTAATTCATTGCGCAAACCAAAATAGGTCGAAATGAGAAGGAAATGTAATTTTTTTACTCTCAAGATCAGTGCAGAGTAATATAAAATATAATTCAATGAAAACAAAAGTGGTACGAAAATACAATTACATAAAAGACCAAAATGGAACGATAGAAGGAAAAATTTGTTTATTGGTATTGTTGGTAGTATCCATGAAGTTTTGCTGATAAACTTCATTTCTTTTTCTGCTACCATCTTTGTAAATCCTAAATAAAATATAGTGATATAAAGACAAAAATTCAATTAACACAAATAATGGAAGAAACAAAAATTTCATTGGAATTGTTGAAGTACCTTCGAAACTCGTAAGGAAAAGCGTAAAAGGAAAGATGGCGCTGAGACGGAAATAAACCAATCATAGGCGTTAAAATTTTCGTTGCTAATTGCTTGGAGATTTGTCATTGGTTAAATATATTTCAATACTTTAACGCTTCCGCTACCGGACTCCTACGTGAACAGGCTTAAGACTTCTTAAAGTTTTTCTTTCAAAATGTCTATAAATTCTAGTTAGCTCTAAGGTGCTATTGTTATCAATTTGACAGATATTCGTTTCTGCCTTTACAAGGTCTCCGAAATTTCCAATATAACAAGTACTATAGCGATGCTTCTACGACGTACCGTTACGCAGAGGGAAAAAAATTATGAAGTTATTCAATAACACTTTGATTCGTATTTTAAATCTTGAACGGAGCTTTTTAATAGGACTTCGTTGATTCGAGGAAATCTTTGTTTATTTATCTGATTCAGTATTTAACTTCTCAGTATACACGAGGGCTGTACAATAAAGATTGCGACTATCTTTTAAAAATTATGTCCCTTTCGTTTCAGAAGGGAATAGGTTTGTTTCGGCAAGTTGTCGGTGTAAACGCGTGGGCATACAATCGGGCAGAGACGGAAACAAAAAGGATTTGCCAAAGACGCGAGTTCCTGAAAGTTCTTTTCTGGCTACTTAGGTACTGCGAGACTGAAGAATATGATGGCCGTAAGTGTGTTAGTGTTTCAAAGGGAAAAATCCATTAAGTAAAATATAAATCCGTAAATTGATCCAAAATGAATAAATCAAAAAATTTGAAAAATTTGAAATGACCTGAAAGTTCCTAGAAGAAACGAAATTACAAGATTTATCTTCATAGTTAAAAGAAAATTCTACAAAATAAAAAATTGAGCC